>OY730186.1:28317912-29517912 GCA_963422495.1 Polyommatus iphigenia
TTTACTTTGTCCAATTACATTTTAAATTTTTCTATATATATTTTTATTTCATACTTATATTTATACATTTACAATCTTTAACGTTAATTCTTACATTCAGTTTTTACATTTTATTATTACAGTGTTTTACATGATACATTCTTACTTATCTTATAGGTCTTAGTTCGAGCGGATCATCACAAAAATTTTTTAATTTCGGTACATAGTATATATATATATATTAACTCATTCAGCCGGTGTGGCCGATTCAACGTAGAACTACTGATCTAATGTGTTCTGGAACGTAAATGTAGAGCCTTTATGTTGTATACAAATTAACTTAATACTATTTGACTATTATGGATATATTAAATACTATTAGACTATATAGTTAATACTATTGGCATATGTTACAATACATGATAATTATATACAATATTACAAACAATAACATTTTTACTTCTGCTTTATTTGCTACATCAAATAAATGCTAAGTATCATGGTTATATATATAGTTTTTTTTTTTTTTTTTTTTTTTTTTTTTTTTTTTTTTTTTTTTTTTTTTTAATATACTTATACTAATACATAATTTTTTAATAATATACTTGTATTATACATATTTGAATTTTCTACAATGTGGTGATTGCTGCTATAAATTCACAATTTACTGCAGGCAATACAATAAATTAATTTTGACAATTAACTGGCTCTACATTTGTTTTAGCAGCTGTACTGCGACGGTATCGTAGTATCGTTGCGTGTGCGTCCGTAGAGCCATGTACGTTCCACGAACGCATCATCTTCAGGATCGTACGATACCGCCGCACGTGCCATTGCTTCCCATTTTCGTCTTATCGGGCACTCCGCACTGAACGCGCCGTGGTTTGCTTTTAAATTATTTTTCTTACAATTAATGCAACATGGCTCGGTGCCCGCCTCGAAGCCCTCACACTGTGATTTGTGGTGAGCTCCGGAGCAATGGCTGCACCTCATTTCCGCAGCAATGTCGGCGCAGAATCGCTTTCCATGTCCGTACCCCAAACAGTGCGAGCACTGTATTAGGGGGGACTGGTCAGCGACCCGCACCCTCTGCATATCAATGTATGCGCGGCCTTCTCTGGTGAGGCACAGCCATACCTCCGGAGACACCTCCAGCACGACGTGCTCAGTATGGGCATCCTTACCACGCTTTCGGTATTTAACCCTTATCCTGTCCTCGTCCCCATCCAGGATATGCTGTATGAGGTGCTTATTTTGAACACGGATTGCGTCACAAATGTCGTCATCCGTGCTCGACTTCAGCACCCCATACAGAATAACCTGGGGGTCCTTGTTTTTCACTATTTCCACTTCGAACTTATCCCTTGCACATATCTCTATCTTTTTCCTTACTTCGTCTCTCTCTTTTCTGTCCCTAAAGCCTATTATTACCTTCCTCCCTTTTCCTTTTCTTATTCTTTCTACTTTTATGCCCTCCTTTCTTGCATCTATTATTTTACCTACGCTATCAACTATCTCTTGTCCCGTCATATAATTTTCCTTGTCCGTTACTGCTAAGGAGTGGACAGTTATGGGCCTCGACTCCGACGGTAAGGTTTTTACCCCCCCCCCCGTCGCCACCTTGGCGGCATAACTCTCCACTGCCTTAGAGTTATCCTTCCTAGTTTCCTGCTCTACCTCTTTATTTACTTTATTTGCTATCACTGTATGCGCTAACACTGTAATCTGCTCTTCTACAGATTCCTTTATATTATCAGCCCTATCATGTATTTCAAATTTTAACCTGTTGTACATTTTCATTATTAATTCTTTACTATCACAGTTATTTATTACTTCGTTTGTCTCTAATTTACATTGTACTTCCGATTCCTTGGTTTCCTTTATACTTCCTTTCCCTGTTCCTATTGATTCTATCCTTACTAATCGCTCTATGTCACTTATTTTTCTTTCCAGCTTTCCCAGATTATCTGCTAAACCAGACCTCAAATCTCCTCTCATATTTCTGGTCTGGTGTAGCAGATAGATACTGTTTTTAACTGTTCCGCTTACCTCTGCCAGAAGGGCCTCAACAGAATCGGTTCGTTTCTGCAATAATATAGGACTGCTTCGTTGGTCACTCTGCATGCCCTCAAGGGAGGGTTTGCCCTTTGTCTTTTTGGGTTTTATACCCTCCTTAGGCGTATGTACCATGGCCATTTTTCTTGCTTTATTTATACGTACGGGGGAACGCGTCAAATCTAAATAATAAATATTGTAAAAATAAAATAAAGTTGTAAAAAGTTTGTATATATTTAACTAGTGACTAGAAGAAATTTGTTTTATTTATAGGCTTTATTTATTTATTCAGTATTTATTTAGTTCTATATTAGCTCTTAAGTTTCAATTTTAATTTATAATTTAATAATGTCCTAGGTTAAGCTTAACTTTCAGATTGAAATGGCAATACTCAATTACGGCTTATATTGTTGCTATTTATTTTTCGAAGGGACTTTCTTATTTCAAGATTTAGTTGTCTTGTCCTTGGTTAGGTTAGGTTAGGTTAGGTTAGGTTAGGTTAGGTTAGGTTAGGTTAGGTTAGGTTAGGTTAGGTTAGGTTAGGTTAGGTTAGGTTAGGTTAGGTTAGGTTAGGTTAGGTTAGGTTAGGTTAGGTTAGGTTAGGTTAGGTTAGGTTAGGTTAGGTTAGGTTAGGTTAGGTTAGGTTAGGTTAGGTTAGGTTAGGTTAGGTTAGGTTAGGTTAGGTTAGGTTAGGTTTCTTTTTTTTTTTTTTTTTTTACGGCCCCTACTACGGGACCACTTGTTCCCCCTTCCAAAGGGAAGAGCCAATTTTTTACATGTTTCGTTGTATCTGGGTACTTGTTTATGTTTTATACAAGGGTATATACTATAGTATTTACAATTTATAATTATTATACGGTTGTATATACAGTCAGGAACAACCTGACTGCTTACTTTTTTACATTTTTGCTTCTCTTGTAAGTATCACATGTCTTTTACGTATTTCTATTTTTAGTATATTTCACATTTTTCTTATTTATTTTTATTAGCATTCTTAATTTTATTTACAATTTCTACACATTTTGTTTCAATTTTTATTTTGTTTTATAATTATTTTTACCTTTTAGTACTGTACTTTTCTTCCATTTTACAATTTATCTTTTTAATATGTTATGTACATTTATGTTACCAATACACTACGCTCAGCGCGGTGTATTCGTTGCGAATTATTTTGCTTAAAATATTTATTCAATAAATAGTTCCTTGCAAGTGAGTGGGATGCATCAAGTTGCTGCATTTGGCCAACAGCAGTGACAATCCATTTACATTTATAACGTGTTATACATAATATCTTATATTCTATAGTGGTATATTAAAATTTCGTTTTCCTGTTTCTCTATTTTATAATAAAATACTACAATACATATTTAGTGTCTCGCTATTTATATACATTATAATGATTTCTATTTTTAATTTTTTTTTTATACTTAGTCCATATATGCTCTGTTATTTTTTAGTATAACCATATATATGACAAGTTTTTTTTTTTTTTTTTTTTTTTTTTTTTTTCCATAGTTATATATATCATTATTACAATATAATAAATTATACACTGCATTTTTGGATCCCTTAAACTCAGTTTAAGGGGTTTCCAAGTTGCATTCCTGACATAATATATATATTCTATACTTATTTATGATACATACTTATTTTAAATTATTTATATTATATTATTATTATGTGATGAATTATGGATTGTCAATGCTATTGGTCATCTGGATCGTACGCAACTGTTGCCCGTGCTATTGCATCCCACCTCATTCGCACCGGACACTCCGCGCTGAACGCATCGTGCTTGGTGTCTTTACAGCCATCCTTTTCACAGTTAATACAGTGCGGTTTTTCCTCCAATTTATCGCACTCAAACTTACGATGGTCCCCTCCGCAGTGGCTATACTTCTCGGATTCGGATTCGCTATTGCAATGTCGCCTCCCATGTCCGTACCCTAAACAGCGCGAGCACTGTATGAGGGGGGACTGGTCGGCGACACGCACTCGCTGCATACCTATATAAACATATCCGGCTGCTGTAAATGTTTGCCACAGCTGAGGGGACAACGTACACACTACATGGTCAGTCTCTTGGTCTCTTCCCCTTCGCCTATACTTTACTTCTAGGTTATACATAACTCCCGGAGGTGGCAGTGGTTGGAGGTGCTTATTTTGGTTTCTGATGGCATAAAATATCTCATCATCCGTTGTCGACTTAAGCACCCCATACAGCACCACCTGCGGGTTTTTATTAGCTATAGTCTCTACGTTGAAATTGCTCTCACTACTCTCTATCTTCTCCTTTATTCTGTCTCTTTCTTTTTTATCGCTAAAACCTATTATAACTTTACGACCCTTCGCTCTTCTTATCCTATCTATTTTAATACCTTCCTTGGTGGGCTCTATTATCTTCCCTACTTCCGAAACAATGTCGGTCGTCGACATGAAATTCTCCTTGTCGGTAACTACAAGGGAGTGGAGGGTCTTGGGCTTTGGCTGTCGCTTACCGGCTGCCGGTGCGGGGGCGGCGGGCTGCGGGAATTGACTCCCGCAGCGCGCCACCTCCGCATACGTAGCGGTTCGCGGCTCGGCCGGGGCCCTGGCCTCCCACTCCTCCATAGCACCTTTTAAGTTGTTTTTCGTTTTCTCAATTATTAAGTTAGCCCTAGCCATTCCTACTTCCTCTACCCTAACTGTTTGGGAGTCAAGCTGAGATCTTATTTCATCCCTCAGCTTGGTTCCCAAGCACTGTAGGTTACCTTTAAGCTTATCGTGCATTTCTTGGATAAGCGCCCTGCATTCACAGTCACAGCTTCTACTCTTGACTTCCCTATCACACTGAACTCCTAAGTCCTTCGTCATTTTTTCTTCTTCTTTCGTCACTTTTCCTCTCTTTTTATTAGATTCGAGGGCTTTTCCTATCCTATTCTGTATACTCTTCAAGTTTTCTGCTAAACCAGACTTTAACTCCCCCTTCATGTTCCTAGTCTGGTTTAGCAGGCTTGTAGAGTGCTTCGTCAGTCTTATCGTGTCCATTAATATAGAACTAATATCATCCGAGTCATCGTTACTATCAATACTGAAGGTTTTTGAAGCCGGGCTGTGTTGCGGGCTGTTAAGCGAAGGTCTATTTGCTGGTTTTTGGGCTTGGGGCACTGCTTGGCCACCCGGTGTACGCACCGTTGCCATTTTAATTTAGTAAGGGGGAACGCGTCAAGTTTTAAAATTGTATATATTTGTAAAATTGTAAAAGAAAAATTAAAATAAAATAAAATAAATAGATTTGACTAGGTTTAAGGTTTTTATAAAGTTTTAAAAATGTTTAATATGTAAATTTGATGACTAACGTAAACTTTTGTATTTCAAAAGCAGAACGCGATCACGCAGATTTTTGTTGCTTTTTCTTTTTCACAGGGACTCCGGTATTCTACTAATAATATTTTCTATTTCAGTCCGTCTGTCAATTAAAAACCTTAATCTTAACGTGTACACTAAAAATAGTGCACTCGGTCTATAAATTATAAAATATGTCAAGATAAAACATTAACCTAACGAATGCACCAAAAATGATGCACTCGGTCTATATCCTAATTATAACTGTGATGATACTATAGTCCTAACTCCTAAATCTAATATATGTAAATATGTGTATATTTTCAGTCTGTAATATAGTTAGTGTGTATAATTAGCTAGTAAGGACTAACTTGTCACTATACCTATGATAATAGAACTAATTTAATTATAGATGTTGTTTAGTCAGGATCTATAATTATTTATCGGTTTGTTATTCGATTGATTTTATGAGCAAAACACAAATCAGTCTTATTTTGTTGCTCATAAATTCTCGCAGGGACCGAATTAATTATATTTAAGTTTTGAAATGTCAATATCCTTACTCTAGACTATCGGATATACCAGATATGTTGATATTCTGTCTAATACGTCCAGACTTAATTATAACAATACTATAGAGTTATAAAGATCCCTAATTAAAGCTAATTTTTTAAGTTTTATTTAATTGTCTATATTACTTGGTCAGTTCTTAATTGTATGTTACTCAGTCTTAAAGACCTTCGTTATCACAGTTATACCTTACGTCCTATATACTAGCAGTTGTTCCAAAAGGAGACAAACTGGTCCTATTCTAATTTCGGTTTTATAAACCTCGTTTCGTCGATCTTTATTTCGAGTTTTTGGACGCTTCTCGTCGGCCGAATCGAAAAAACACTATGTCAGTCGCAAGTTTATTCACGTTTATTTGGTTTTTGACTATTTTCTAAGCCCGAGTCTTTTTTATTTAAAAGAAAAAGCTACTTCAATTTGGAAATCAAAACCCCTGTTGGAATCTTATAGCAATGTTTTTACGTCGTTCCTTTACCCACTAAGTCGCCTCGACCGCACACGGAGTGTTACGTGATTAGGGCGTAACGTGGGCGTGTCAGGGCTGCCACGCGGAAAAGTGTATTATTTATATCTTTCAATGAGCGGGAATAGCCTGATGGGAATTTTGATATTTCTTAACTTCCAATTGCGTTGTAGTTAAAGTAGTATTGTTATTTATGTGGTTAGGTTAGGTTAGGTTAGGTTAGGTTAGGTTAGGTTAGGTTAGGTTAGGTTAGGTTAGGTTAGGTTAGGTTAGGTTAGGTTAGGTTAGGTTAGGTTAGGTTAGGTTAGGTTAGGTTAGGTTAGGTTAGGTTTTTTTTTTTTTTTATGTTTTTTTTTTTTTTTCTGTCCACAGGCCTAGATGGCCCGTGCTCTGTTTATTATTCTTTTCAATTTAGTTTGTTTTCATTTTTTATCATATCGTTTTTTGCGTCGGTTTACAATCTGAATTTGTATCAAAAGATGTTGATAATTTTACATATTTTTGTCGTATAATTTCCCTGAAGGGGAATTGGTATAAAGATGGTATATAATTCTACATATTTTTATCTAATAATATTCCCTGAAGGGGTTGGTACTGTATTTCCATTTCATTGTCGGCGGACCCGACATTTCCCGCTACCCTCAGGTTTATGATGCTCCACCCTTTGCCTTTTGATGTTGTGGCATTGGCTCGGGTGTTTAGGGGTCACCAAAGCTGGGTGGAGTTCCTGGGATGGCAAAAGGTACCGTTCAATGTTGTGTCCGCCGACAGGCAGTCGGTGGAATCGCTTGGCTATAACTGGGCTTTCCGATTCCACCGGCCGGTCTGGGCACACAGTTGTCTTTTCTGTTGGCCACTGATTGTGGCTGAGGTCATCAAATCGGATGCCATCTGCTTGACGGGGCTGTCATCGATGGCTTGATCTTGCCTCGTGGTGTCATCTGCTTCTGTCCATCGTGGGGCTGTTGCCGGCCAGGTGTAAGGGGCCCGGTTCTTGATAGCCTAGTGTATTTCCACGATGGACTGTTTGGTAAGTGCAGCCCTGGGAGAGGACGGGAGCTGGCAGAGGCACTGTGTTGCTGCGCCTTCGCCGCTCGACCGTCTGGGCCAGGGCTGCGGTTGTCATATCCGGTATTTGTCGTCGTTATCAGTGTTATCAGTCTTTTATCAGTTTTATTGCCATCATGGGGCTTTCACCGAGACCAGTTTTTTGATGGTGGTATGGTCCCGGTTCTTGATTGCCATCTTGGCGTTGTGGTCCATGATGGCCTTTGTAGGTGTTTCCATCACTCCCTTTATAAGTTTGCCCAGCGCGTCATCTGTGTCGTCGGTGTAGTAGACAAGATGTTCCGTGTGACGCGTCAGGGCGACCACCGCGTGTGATGCACTGTGATGTAGCTGTAACTTCCTCTTCTGGTGTTTGATGACGTATACTCTCTTGTAGCACAATCCCTGGGCCTCGTGAATGGTTAGTACTTTTGAGGCCTCTCCGGTTCCGTAGCCTGACTTTCTCAGCGTTGATTTCTCCAGCTGTGTGTAAGTCAGGTACAAGGTGCTGTTATCGGTTTTAGGGATCTCCGTCCCGGTCATGGGTGCTATTGCCAGGGACTTCACGATGTTGCTTGAGGAGTAGATGCCCTTGTGTATTTGCTTGAGCGCCATGGCGACATCTTGCGGGCACCTATGTGTACAGAGAAGATCTTCAGTGACGTCTGCGAGGTGATGCGGGCGATAGTAGTACAGCTCGAAGAGATTATCTCGGTCTATGTAGGGGAGCTGGTTTACGTCCCCAATTAATAGCAGGCTCTCGGCTTTGGTGATTTGTGCCATCAGTATTATGGATCCGAAGTGACTCATGATTGCTTCATCTACAAGCAGCCTCTTGCGTTTCAGGTCTTCGAGTCCCTTCGGTCCATTTACTAGGAGAGATGCTATTGTGCGCACCCTCTTCGTAGCTTCGTGGCCTGCCTTTTCCCGGATTCTCTCCACGAGGTCTTTCTTTGCCTCTATCGTTGTCGTTACAACTACATCTTCGTCAGGATTAAAGTTTTGGACTATCCACGTCGTTTTCCCGCAACCCGGGACTCCATTTATCCAAGTTATTGCTGGGATCGTCCATTCGTCGGGGGGCTCTACCTCGGACAGGATCTGGGATGTTTGGAGGATCCTGTCCTCCAGCCATATTTCTGTCCCCCTGGTGGTGACAACGATGGGGTCGCGAGACGGGATGTTATAGACGGGTTGTCCTCTCCTTTTGGTCCGGTCTTCGTCCAGGAGGACTAATCCTGAGGTGGCGCTATACGCCGCCATATGGGTAGTCATGTCCTGTCCCCTAAGGACGGTCGCCGTGTTGTTATTATAGACCGTGGCTTGGGCCTCCTCTAGTTGGATTTGTAGGAGGCCATCTTTGCCTTTTTGGTACGACTTCATGATGTCTTCGCATTCCTTGATCCTGATGGTCTTGTTGGCCTCTAGTACTGCTATGTATTCCAGGAATGCGTTGATCATATGGTCTTCCTGTCGTACCACTTTCCTTAGGGTTGGACTCTTGACCAGACCTATCTGTGCCTTTGTTGGTTGTTGGTTTATTGGTGTTCTCTGCGGTGGTTTTGGGGCTTTGGTGAATCTGCTGAGCGCGTTCGCTTGAATATCTGGGCTTCGGAATGTGTCCGGTCGTAGGGGCAGCTGTTCCTCGAGACCTTCTTGAGGCTCTCTCCTGAAGTGTTGGCTCTCCTTTGTGACCAGCCGATGGATTTGCTGGTCGACTTTGGCGGCGGATGTTTGTTGTTTGGCCGACATGACAGTCTCTTTTTGTTTTTCAGCCGCCCTTAGTTTCCTTAGTTCCTTTTCCTTTTCAGCCCAGATTTCTGCGCTTGATTTCGGCGTCTCAGTAGATGGCCCTGGGAGTGATGGTGCACGTTCTGTGTTTTGTGGTGTTGGTGGTTTTTTCCAATTTGTCAGCGAGCTTATCTTTTTCCTGATTTTTTGCAGCACATTTGGTCTAGAGTTGGGATCGAGATTCTGCTCCACCTCTGAGGGTGTTGTAGGTTGGACTCCTGTTGTTTGGCTTCGCTGTAGTTGCGCTGTGGTCAGTTTTGATGTTCTCTCGGGTGCTTTGTTGGGTACTAGGAAGCTCAGATCTTGGGATCTCCCTTCGTACACCACAATCTCGTGTTTGTCGGCTGCTCTGACGCACCCGAGATAGTCTGCCACCTCTCGTCTATCGAAGTCGACGCTCATTGTGTCCACACTAATTGTTCTTGGGCCGATGGTAGTGCCGTTGGCTTCGGCTAACTTCAACAAGAACGAGCAGGCTCTGGCAAATTGAGTTTCTTCGGTTGTTTTGTCGAATAGTAGCACGGATTTGTTTTTGGTGCGTACTATCCTACACGATTTCCCGTCGATCATCTCCTCGCCCAGTTCCTCATATCTCCTCCTCTTCATGGTCGTCCTTGTTGTGCTGCCTTTAAGTATGAGAGCCAGCCCAGGTGAAATGGCGACTCTCTTGTTGCCAACGGTGGAGCAGAAACTTATTCCCAGTCTTTCATAGCTATTGTTCATAAACAGAACCACTTTCCTTGTTCTGATCGAAGGTGTTCCACTCTCTCCCTCTCTTAACCATCTCGGAATATTGAAATGGGGAGCTGCCGATCTTTGTTGGAGTGGAACACTGGGGTCCGTGGGTTCTGTTCTTTGAAGGATACTGTTTGTGCTGTCTGTACTTTGTTGGTCTTGGAACCTCTTTTTCGCGATGTTGAAGATCTTGTCGATGTAAGCCAGGAACACTTCTTTGGCGTGCTGGTCCTCCAAATATTTATGTACGTCCGCTTCCTGAAGGTTAGTGTTCATCTGTTGCTCTGCATCGTACCTTTGGTGCAGGAAGCGGGGACATTCGAAGATAATGTGCCATACCGTTTCTTCAATGTCTGGATCGCACTCGCATCCTGGGCTTCCGATCAGTTTGAAGCGGTGCAGGTAGTGAGCAAATGCACCGTGTCCGGTCATGGCCTGGATGCGGGTGGGTGTGAGAGGTGTTGTTCTTACGAATCGGTACGACTTCTGTATATCGGGCAAGAATCTTTTCGTGGTTCCTCCGGTATCCGCGTTCGTATACCTGTCCTGCCATTTTTGTATTGATTCCTTTCGGATCTTCCTCTTTATGTAGGACAGGGGGATTTGATCATAGTCCGGGATTTCTTTGGTGTTCAGAGCCGCTTGTTTTGCGAGCTCATCCGCTCTTTCATTCCCGGACGTCCCTACGTGTGCGCGGAGCCAGAAGAATCTTACTCTTCTACCCTCTTCTTCGATGTCCTTAAGCCATCTTTTGATGTCCGCCACTAGTTGAGTTTTGGGTTTGGGATTCCGAATCAGCTCTAGCGAAGATCTTGAGTCGCTTAAGATGTTAACTTCCTTATGTTCGGTTTCCTTTACCATCTCTATTGCCTTATAGAGGGCGAACATCTCTGACTGAAACACTGTGCAGTTTTGATCGAGCGACAGTCTGGTGTAGTTGACTTCTTGCCCGTTCTCCCACCATGATATTGCAGCCCCCGTTTTCCCCTCGATCTTACTACCATCCGTATAGATCTGGGGGCCTCTGATGTTATGCTTTTCTATGGTCGGGGGCTTCATGTCTTCCAGCTTCTCGAAGGTGGTGATAGTGAAGTCGGAAGGGTGGGGTAGCGTGAGAATGTCGCAGGTCTTCTGTAGCGTTTTTCCGGGCGGAACGTAGTCACTCGATATTCCTCTCTTGGTTTTGTAAAGGGCTGCCGCTTCGTGTATTCTGATGTCTAGCGGCAGCAATCCTGACAGTGCCAGTGTAGATGTTAATGAGGCTGTCCTGTAGGCTTTGCAGATCTTGATTGCAAAGCTTCTCTGTATGGAGTCCAGCAACGCCTTGGTCTTGTTTAGGTCTGCGGCTGGGGCCCAGACGCTCGCAGCGTACAAGATGATCGGCTCAATAACTGAGATATATATGGTTCTAATAATCTCTCCGTTTAACCCCCACGTCACCTTGGCGGAGTGTGCTATCTGCTTGTATATGTTCGCGGCTTTCTTGCAGACTGCCGCCACGTGCGAGGTGAAGGTGAGGGATCGGTTGATTGTGACGCCTAGAAGTTTAATTTCGTCCACGAGTTTGATGTCGGTTCCGGACATCTTTATTTGGGGAGCTGTGAGTTTCAGCTTACGGGTGAGCAGCATTGCGTTAGTTTTATGAGCTGCAAACCTCAACTTGTTATGTGCTCCCCACCTTTCGACGATCCGGAGCACGCGGTTCGCTTTTTCCTCTATGGCGTCAGCAGTCTCTTCGGAGAAGATTAGTGTTATGTCGTCGGCAAAAGCTTTGAAGTTTACTTGACATCTGGATAGTTGATCGAGTAGCGGGTTCAATAAGATATTCCAGAAGGTTGGTCCACCTGTTGATCCTTGGACACAACCTTTACTTGTCCCTTTTGCACTCTTTTTGCCGGCGTAGTTGACCTCGATACCACGGTCTTCGAGGTATGAGCAGATCATCTTGTATATATTGGAGGGGCATCCTTTCCTTATCAGCTGGTGCTTCAGTGCCGGCCACCACGCATTGTCGAATGTGCCTTCTATATCAAGTGAGATTAGGAGGACGATCTTCTTGTTCTGTACCTCCTCCTTTATGTGGTCTACTAGGCTGAATAGCGCATCCTCTGTGTTTCTTTGCGGGATGAAGCCGAACTGATTCTTGTTTATTGAGGGGAGTATATGCCATTGGACTCTGGTGATCATGAGTTTCTCGACTATCTTTCCCAAGATGGGGAGTAGTCCAATGGGTCTGTACGACTTGGGGTGAGTGTAATCTTCTTTACCCGGTTTTTTCAGGATGACCACGTGTGCTTTCTTCCATTGTTTCGGAAAGTGTCCTAATTGTAGGCATTTGTTCGCCAATTCTAAAAACACCTCCGGTGCACACATAATGGCCTCGCTACAGATGTCCGATGTGAGGCCATCGGGGCCTGGAGCTTTTCCTGGATTCAGTGATGATAGGATTAACTCCAGTTCCGCCATGGTGAATGGTGGGTCATCCTCTGCCAGTTGTTCTACCGGGTAGTTTCCCCTTAAGTGTTGGTGGTATTGTGAATCGGTTTCTTCGGAATCATCGGGGTAGAACGTTTCGGCTAGGAGGTCCGCGGATCTTTGCGGACTTAGCGTCTTGCCCTGTGTGTCTCTAAGCAGCACGTTCTCCTGGTTTGCTGCTGTCTTCCCGATGATCCTGTATATACCGTCCCACATGCTTTCTTTCTCTTGAGTCGCACAGAACTCCTTCCAGCTTGCTGTTTGTGCCTCCTCCATTTTCTGTTTGTACTCTTGTCTTGTGGTCCTGTATTCTTCGATGACGTGTTCTTTCCTCGATGGTGCCGCGTTTTTTATCCGTCTTTTCTTCCTCAGGACGTCCTTTTTTAGGTCTTCTAAGGACTTGTTCCACCACGGCGGCACTGGTTTGCCTTTGTAAGTACCCATCTTCGGAATCGTTTCTACACATGCTTCCTGGATATTATTTATATAGGTACTTACGGCAGCTTCCAAGTCATTTGCTGTCTTTATTGACTCCTTTAAGGCATCCTTGTTCAAGTTGGTATCCACCAGAGACTTGTTGAATTTATCCCTGAACGCTGACCACTTCGCTTTTTTGGTGTTGTATCTCCGGGTTGTTGGTCGCGGGAGTGGTTGAAGTTTTCCCTCGACCCTGATCCGGAAGGTGATTGCGTTGTGGTCTGATGTTGTAGCGTCCCGGGTGACTCTCCAGTTCTCCACCTTCGCTAGCATCGGCAGGCTGCATGCTGTCACGTCGACTATACTCGTGTACATCCTGCCGTTCCTCTCCGTTTCGAAGGTGGGTGTGTCTCCGGTGTTGAGGATGTGGAAGTCTATTTCATCGAGGAACGTGGAGTAGGCGTGGCCCCTCTGATCTTCTGTGGCGCTTCCCCACCAATGACTCCACGCGTTCACATCACCTGCCACTAAGACATTTTGGGTGGAAAGTTTCCCAATAGTGTTCCTGACTCTTCTAATATTCTCTTGTATGTCTTTGTCTCCCTCGAAGTACACCGATATTAACCCAAGCTCGAGATTGGCCGCTTTGATGGTTACCGCTGCTTCGGTCTCTGTGACCAATTGTGGATCGTGCGACACCTCGGTGGTGTCACCGAATATCACAACAGCGGCTTTGTTGGGCCCTTGTCGGTTCAGGGTACACTGGATGACTTGTGTCCCTGGATGTTGTTTGAGGAAACCTGCACTTCCTACGTAAGGTTCTTGAAGTAGGGCTATCGAGATATTCTGTTCCGCGGCCACTCTTAAGAGCTCTAGGGTGGCCGTTTTGGATCTTTGCAGGTTCGCTTGGATTACTTTGATGTACTGAGGTGGCTTCTCGGAAGACTCTGTCGTTTTATTCGTGTTGTCGCCCTTAGCACAGGTAAGAGATTCTGGACCTTGCTATACTGTCCCATTTATGTCTCTCTGCGCATTCGCTGCTAAAAGCGTTGTGTGCAGTGTCTAGAGGCGCTGATGGTTTAGAGACTGTTTTGCAGTTATAGCAGGTCGGTGGCATGGCACTCTTCCGTGCCTCACACTTGTCCCAGTCGTGGGTATTGTCGCCGCAGTAGCTGCATCGGCGATGCTCCTCCTCACAGATCTTTGTTGTGTGCCCAAAGCCAAGGCATCGAGCACATTGGAGGAGGGGAGATTGATCTTCGATGGGTCTCCTTTGTAGGTCGATGTAGACCTTCCCCACTTCCAGGAAGTTCTTGTGGAGCAACGGTGACACCTCCAGTACCACGTGGCACTCTTGCTGGTTCCGTGCCCTCTTCCTATACTTCACCCTAATGCTTGATTCTTTTTCCGGGACGCCGTTGAACACATGTTTATTTTGGGCTTTAAGGTGTTCCACGATTTCGGTGTCCGTATGGAACGACAACACGTTTTTTACAATGAGGAGAGGGTTGCTCTGTCTTGCCCTCTCCTGTTTGAGTTGGTCACTTTCTTTAAGTCGCGCTGCGATGAACTCCAAGTCCTCCTTCTTGGTGCAGCTAAGTATAATCTTCTGGTTTTTAACTCTTTTTAGATTATCTACTCTGGCCCCGGTCTTCTTGGGGTCCAGGACTGTTCTGATAATTTTTAGGGTTTTTTCACTCGTGTCTTTAGCGTCCTTAGAAGACACTATTATGCTGTGCTGCTCCTTGCGTTGTGGCAGCGGGGGAGTCTTCTTTGCGGCTGCCGCGTATGACGCTGGTTTTGCTTGGTTCTTCAGCATCTCCACCAATGCCATCTCTGTGCCTATGCTGAGAGTCGATTGCGGTTGTGCCTCGGATTTTTCTTTCCTTATAGATTTAATTTCTGAGGACACTATTTTCAGCCTCTCGCTTATGGGCTCGAGTTGGGCTGTTAAGTCGATGGCATTGGGAGCAGTCGGCAACGGCTGCCGCAGGGTCGTGGTTACCTCCTCCAGCTTGGAGGCTATGGAGCTCATCTGCTGCTGTAGCCTATCGCTGTCTTGCGGTGTAGCTGTTTTGGTTGCTATCTCTTGCAAATGTTGTTTGAGCTCTTGTTTACTTTCTTTGTGTAACGCCACATTCTGGTCTTCTATTTTTCTGATTGTCTTTCTGAGATCTTCGATGGTATTCTTCATCTCAGCTAGCTCTGGTTTTATATTTTCTTGGGGGGGAGTTGGTCTTGTGTTCTCCTTTTTGGTCAGTTCTTCGGTTATTTTTGATGTTAACACCTGAATATTGTTATTGATCATTGGGGCCACCTTGTGGGTTTCCTTGATTTGCCGGTGTGGCTCTGCTGTCTCGAACTCCAGCCACTTCCGGACATCCTGGGTCTCTTTTAGGGTGGCCGCCATACTTTCTTTCAGGGAGTTGATCTCGGCCGTAAGTTGGGCTATTTGCTTGTTGTGTGCCCTTTCAATGTTTACTAGCTCGATGGCGTGGCGGCTGCGCTCTTTCTCCAGGTTGTATTTATGCCGCGACCTGGAGTCGGAGAGGGAGAGGACGATTTCGTAAAGGCTTTGCAGGGATTCAATTGCGTCTAACTTGCACTCACGCTTCATGTTTCCTGCCTTCTCTAGTGCCTCCTTCCCTTTTTGTAGCGTGGTGTTGGCTACCTTCGTGGCCACGTCCATCTCAACTGCGATTCCCCGTGAGCTGGTAAAGAGAATGCTCTTTCTGGAAGTGCGGCTTTTCCTTGAGAAGTCTGAGCAGACCGACGACTCTGAGAGTTCCGATAGCTCGTCGTCCTCTTCTGCCGAGTTGATAGGGCGGGGTGGTAGCTCGGCTTGCTCCCATTCTTGAATCTTAGTCTGCACCTCCTCTGCAGTTGTTTGTGAAGGGCTACCCTGGTCTATTGGGTTTTGTGTGGATTCCTCTGTTGGTGTTGAGGGTTGGGGTGGCTTCTGCAGTAGCATCTTGGCCAAGGTCTTCTCCCTTAGTGAACGGCTGTACGTCTTCCCGGTCTTGGCGTCTGAGCCACTCGCAGCTGATGTAGCCGTTTTGTACGAATTGTTTGATTTTGATGACATCTTGTCTTGTTGGGTGGGGTGACGGGTGCGTAAGACGAGCTAGGGTTGGTTGGTTGGATGATGGGGGTTCCCAGCGGTCTTGGCCCTGTTTTCCTTTGATGATGATTTTCCGGAAAAACGACAGGGGCCAAGTTGTAGGGCTCTTTCTCCCGATTCTAACGAGCCCTCACTCGAGGGTGTAGGATGAAGGGTTACTGAGTTATGGCCGGAGGGGATTTTCCACAAGAAAAGGGGGGGGGTCGGGTTTCACGGGAGTGAGTTTAAATAAAATAAATAAATAAATAAAGCTTTATTGATTCCATAGAAAAAACATTATATAAATTTGATTTAAAAAGAACATTTGATTTTTTTATAGGAATATTTCATTTAAATTCACTAAATATTAATTATATTATTTAAAAAAACATAATCAGAACTTTAAAATTTACAAAATAAATTTGTTTTTGCATGCATTTGTGGTTCCTAATTCGTAATAATTATATATTTTATTTTTATTCAATTCTATTATTATTTATTTTTTCTTATTTTTCTATGGACCCCCTAAGGGTAAAAGCCTCCTCCAAGGTAAACCATTTGTCTTTTTCCATAGCGATTTTCGGCCAATCTCTACCAGCTGTTGCTATTATTTCATCCGACCACCTAGCGATCGGACGGCCTCTGGATCTTTTTCCTTTTGGGCCAGGCCATTCTGTCGACCTTTGAGTCCATCTGCTGTCGTCATATCTCGCTATGTGTCCTGCCCACTTCCATTTTCTTTGTAGCATGTATGTCAGAGCATCGCTCACTTTGGTCTTTTTCCGGATTTCGGTGTTTCTTACTCTATCTTTGAGTTTTAGACCTAAAAAGCTTCTTTCCATTCGTCTTTGTGTTGTCTGGATTTTATTTCTTGTTTTGTAGTCGAATACCCACGTTTGGCATCCGTAACTTAGGCATGGTAGTAAAGCAGTGTCCATAACTATCTTTTTAGTGGATATAGGTAATTGTGATTTAAATATATCTTTATGTGCCCAATATTTATTCCAAGTTATTGCTACTCTTCGCTCTACTTCTTCTGAGTTTCGGGTCTTCTTGAATGATATTTGTTTGCCTAAGTATATATATTTTTGCACAAATTCTAGTGGTGTATTGTTGACCTTGATTAATGTGTTAATGTTTTGATGGTTTGTCATGACCTTTGTTTTTTCCAAATTCATCTCTAGTCCGACTTTTGTACTGGCTTGATGTAAATCATTAATCATTATATTGAGTTTCTGTGGGTCTTCGGAAAATAATACAATATCGTCGGCGAATCTGAGATGGCTCAAGAATTTGCCATTAATGTTAATGCCTTGTTTACTCCATTTAAGATTTTTCATAACTTTTTCTAGGACGGCTAGGAACATTTTTGGGGACATTGGGTCCCCTTGTCTCAGTCCTCTCTTTATACTTATTTGCGGACCGATTTTATCTAGTTTTACACTACTTGTACAATTCTCATAGATGTTTTTTAAAATGTTGATGTATTTTTTATTTATACCAAGAGATTGTAGAGCTTCCCAGATGCTTTCGTGTGATATTGTGTCAAAAGCTTTTTTATAGTCTACAAAAGCCATAAACAAGGGTCGGTTGAACTCTATATACTTCTCTATTACTTGTTCGACGACTTGTATATGGTCTATTGTACAAAACCCACTCCTGAATCCAGCTTGTTCCATTGGCTGGTATTTGTCAATATCGTTTGATATTCTTTCCAGGAGACACGAAGAAAATAATTTGTAAAGGCAGGACATGAGACTTATCGGTCGGTAATTTGCAATGTCAGCTGGATCTCCTTTTTTGTACAACAATATTATTTCAGATTGTCTCCATAGATTTGGTACGACCTCGCATTCCAGTATTTTGTTATATAGAATGGTGATTGGTGTTAATAGTAGCGCTCTAGCAAACTTTATATATTCATTTATTATCCCGTCTGGTCCTGGGCTTTTTTCGGGCTTCAGTCTCATTATTTGTTTCAGGACTTCTTCTTCTGAAAATTGTTTTATTGTGTTGGTATCTGAAGAGACATAAGTATAACCGTTGCTCCTTGTGTCTGTAGAGTCTATTTGGCTGTATAGTGAAGCATAAAATTTTGTGGCTATGTCTATTATTTCTGTACGAGATTTACTTTCGACTGTGTCAGAGCGAAGTGAATTTATCCATGTATGTGAAGCGTTTAGCTCTTTTTGTGCTCTTTTAGTAGATCTAAATTTTTCTATATAATGTTGTATTGTCTCTGTTCTATGAGCATCGTAACATTTTTTAATTTCCTTGTTAGTGAGTTTATAAAGGGCTTTCAACTTTTCTCTATCGGCTCTGTAGAGTTTTGGCTTATTTTGTATCCTATTCCTTTCTTTCATTAGTTCGATCGCTTTCTCTGAGAGTATTTTTTTCCTTTCTGTACCTTTGTTGCGTCTTAAACTTTCTTTTATGCTTTGAACAAGTTTTTGGTAGTATTCTTCTGCATTATAGTTATTATGTGTCGTGGTTAGTTCTAGGATAAAGCTTTTGAGGTTTTCGGTGTAATTTTTTTGCTCGGTTGGTGTTCTCAGCTTCCTCTTTGCTTGTGTGAAATTTCTTCTGCTTTTTTTGGCTGGTTTTAGGTTTAGTTTGGCTCTTAGCAATCTATGATCTGATCCGAAAGAGACTGAGGATAATACTTCGTACTTACAAATCAGGTGCGGTGCTGACGTCATAATGTAATCTATTTCGTTTCTTGTATTTTTGTCTGGAGAGATCCATGTCCATCTATTCTTTGGTTTGAGTTTGAACATGGTGTTAACAATTTTTAAGTTGTATTCAAAAGCATACTGAATAAGTCTCTCTCCTCTTGAACTTCTACTACCGTAGCCGTGTTCGCCTGCAATATTTATTTGTTCGTGCTTCCTCGGTAGTCCTATCTGTGCATTGAAATCTCCCATAGAGATAACATATTTAGCCGATGTAGAGTCGTGAGCTTTACCAAGGTTTTCGTAGAAGTGCTCTATTTCTTCTTGGGATGAGTTCTCAGTGGGAGCGTACGCTTGAATTATTGCAAAGTGTAAATTATTCAACTCTATTTCAAGAACGCATACTCTATCGCTTATCCCAATAAAAGATTTTATATTCTCCTTAAGTTTTTTCTTTATTAGAAAGCCAACTCCGTACAGTCCTTTTGTTTGGCCTAGGTAGTAGAAGATATATTCGTTGTCCTCAATTATTTTCTCTCCAAGACGTCGAACTTCGCATAAGCCTATTATATCGTGGTTAATGTTTTGTAGAGCAGTCTTGAGCTCTATAAATTTTATTTCAGAAGACAATGACTTCACGTTATAGGTGCAAATGTAGTAGGTACTCTCTATTTTTGTAGGTTTCCTTGGTGGGTTGTGGTCGAGCTCTCCCGCGGTGACCGGCCGTACTGGGAGATGTTGGATGAGGCGAGGGTCCGGTTTTGGCTGCTATGCTATATTGTTTCGTGATGTCTTTGTATGGCATTCTGGCGTTTCCTGGCTGAAAATTAATTTGGGTTTTTGTATTATATAGTCGTTCATGTTGGCTTTATTTTTCTTTGGCGGCTGTTTGTTGATGTGCTGAGATCTTTGACTACTAGGTGTAATATTTGTCTCCGGGGATTCAGAAAGATTTCTTTTGTTTGACTGGCTGTAAGGTGAGTGTTTGTTTTTTAATAGTGAGTTAGAGTGAGTTTAGGCTATTAAAATTTTGGTGGAAAAAAAAAAAAAAAAAAAATTTGGGGTGGGGGTGGTTTTAAGCCTTTTCCTGGGTCCCTGGATGGAGTTTGGGAAATCTATTGGGGCCAATTTGTGGAGAATTTTCTCCCGGTTCTACTGAGCCCTCTCTCGATGTTGTAGGTGCTCGTGCGGCCGAGTTATGGCTTGAGGGGTAATTTGGTGTGGGGGTGGGCGGAGGGGGGGGAGAAGGTTTCGTGGGAATGACTTTGGCGGGGTCTTTGAAAAAATTTTTTTGGGAGGGGCTTGGTGAGGATATCTCCTGTTCCCGGATTATTTCGGGATTCTGTTGGGGCCAATTTGTAGTACTCCTTATCCCGATTCAAATAAGCCCTTGCTCGAAAGTCCCGGGGTCCAGATAGCCAAGTTATGGGCTGAGGGGTAATTCCGCTGGGGGAGGAGGGGTTGGGGGGGGGGGGGGGTTTCGTGGGGAGACGTTTGGTGGGGTCTTTGGAAAGTGTTCACTGTTTGCCTCTAGGGGTGGTTAGTTACACTTTTGGGGTAGGGGGTGGTTTTATATAGGGGTTGGAATTTAGGGGTGGGGGTGGGGTCTCTGGAATGCTCACCTTACGCTGATGTTGGGGATACCTCACACTTGGTATCTCCCGTGCACCCTTTGAGTACGCTGTCGATGCTGGTGAGCTGCCTTTGGAGTCCGCTGAGCTGGGCTGGTGGTCGCCTAAGGTGTCTTCAGATTTTCGAAGGCAACCCTCGGATAGCCGGCTGTCTTCAGCTCGGCGCGTGTGCTAGGTCAAATCGATGAACTTTGCTTACACGTGCCAAAACCTCGTGGAAAAACGGGATTTTTGGTGCTTAATAGCGGCCAAACCCCTTCACGGAGCGGGACGGATGATATGTCCCTGGACAGGTCTCAGCGGCGCGAAGACAGGTGTTATTGTGTCTGTTGGGGGACTTACTTGGTCCGGAAGTTATTCCTCTTCAAAGTTGAGCTTTAATAGCTCCGGAACCAGGCCTCCGATCGCGTGGTCTCCAGTTGTGCTATTAGGCAGTACACTTATCTTTCACTTTTTTCTCTTTTCACAGTTGTAGCACGACTTTTACTATTTTTCACGATTTTCCGACGCGGAGCGATATGTTAACGTGTCGACTGCGCGGGGCGTACTGGGTTAGGTTAGGTTAGGTTAGGTTAGGTTAGGTTAGGTTAGGTTAGGTTAGGTTAGGTTAGGTTAGGTTAGGTTAGGTTAGGTTAGGTTAGGTTAGGTTAGGTTAGGTTAGGTTAGGTTAGGTTAGGTTAGGTTAGGTTAGGTTAGGTTAGGTTAGGTTAGGTTAGGTTAGGTTAGGTTAGGTTAGGTTAGGTTAGGTTAGGTTAGGTTAGGTTAGGTTAGGTTAGGTTAGGTTAGGTTAGGTTAGGTTAGGTTAGGTTAGGTTAGGTTAGGTTAGGTTAGGTTAGGTTAGGTTAGGTTAGGTTAGGTTAGGTTAGGTTAGGTTAGGTTAGGTTAGGTTAGGTTAGGTTAGGTTAGGTTAGGTTAGGTTAGGTTAGGTTAGGTTAGGTTAGGTTAGGTTAGGTTAGGTTAGGTTAGGTTAGGTTAGGTTAGGTTAGGTTAGGTTAGGTTAGGTTAGGTTAGGTTAGGTTAGGTTAGGTTAGGTTAGGTTAGGTTAGGTTAGGTTAGGTTAGGTTAGGTTAGGTTAGGTTAGGTTAGGTTAGGTTAGGTTAGGTTAGGTTAGGTTAGGTTAGGTTAGGTTAGGTTAGGTTAGGTTAGGTTAGGTTAGGTTAGGTTAGGTTAGGTTAGGTTAGGTTAGGTTAGGTTAGGTTAGGTTAGGTTAGGTTAGGTTAGGTTAGGTTAGGTTAGGTTAGGTTAGGTTAGGTTAGGTTAGGTTAGGTTAGGTTAGGTTAGGTTAGGTTAGGTTAGGTTAGGTTAGGTTAGGTTAGGTTAGGTTAGGTTAGGTTAGGTTAGGTTAGGTTAGGTTAGGTTAGGTTAGGTTAGGTTAGGTTAGGTTAGGTTAGGTTAGGTTAGGTTAGGTTAGGTTAGGTTAGGTTAGGTTAGGTTAGGTTAGGTTAGGTTAGGTTAGGTTAGGTTAGGTTAGGTTAGGTTAGGTTAGGTTAGGTTAGGTTAGGTTAGGTTAGGTTAGGTTAGGTTAGGTTAGGTTAGGTTAGGTTAGGTTAGGTTAGGTTAGGTTAGGTTAGGTTAGGTTAGGTTAGGTTAGGTTAGGTTAGGTTAGGTTAGGTTAGGTTAGGTTAGGTTAGGTTAGGTTAGGTTAGGTTAGGTTAGGTTAGGTTAGGTTAGGTTAGGTTAGGTTAGGTTAGGTTAGGTTAGGTTAGGTTAGGTTAGGTTAGGTTAGGTTAGGTTAGGTTAGGTTAGGTTAGGTTAGGTTAGGTTAGGTTAGGTTAGGTTAGGTTAGGTTAGGTTAGGTTAGGTTAGGTTAGGTTAGGTTAGGTTAGGTTAGGTTAGGTTAGGTTAGGTTAGGTTAGGTTAGGTTAGGTTAGGTTAGGTTAGGTTAGGTTAGGTTAGGTTAGGTTAGGTTAGGTTAGGTTAGGTTAGGTTAGGTTAGGTTAGGTTAGGTTAGGTTAGGTTAGGTTAGGTTAGGTTAGGTTAGGTTAGGTTAGGTTAGGTTAGGTTAGGTTAGGTTAGGTTAGGTTAGGTTAGGTTAGGTTAGGTTAGGTTAGGTTAGGTTAGGTTAGGTTAGGTTAGGTTAGGTTAGGTTAGGTTAGGTTAGGTTAGGTTAGGTTAGGTTAGGTTAGGTTAGGTTAGGTTAGGTTAGGTTAGGTTAGGTTAGGTTAGGTTAGGTTAGGTTAGGTTAGGTTAGGTTAGGTTAGGTTAGGTTAGGTTAGGTTAGGTTAGGTTAGGTTAGGTTAGGTTAGGTTAGGTTAGGTTAGGTTAGGTTAGGTTAGGTTAGGTTTTTTTTTTTTTTTTTTTTTTTTTTTTTTTTTTTTTTTTTTTTTTTTACGGCCCCTACTACGGGACCACTTGTTCCCCCTTCCAAAGGGAAGAGCCAATTTTTTACATGTTTCGTTGTATCTGGGTACTTGTTTATGTTTTATACAAGGGTATATACTAAAGTATTTACAATTTATAATTATTATACGGTTGTACTTGTTCCTGACTGCTTACTTTTTTACATTTTTGCTTCTCTTGTAAGTATCACATGTCTTTTACGTATTTCTATTTTTAGTATATTTCACATTTTTCTTATTTATTTTTATTAGCATTCTTAATTTTATTTACAATTTCTACACATTTTGTTTTAATTTTTATTTTGTTTTACAATTATTTTTACCTTTTAGTACTGTACTTTTCTTCCATTTTACAATTTATCTTTCTAATATGTTATGTACATTTATGTTACCAATACACACGCTCAGCGCGGTGTATTCGTTGCGAATTATTTTGCTTAAAATATTTATTCAATAAATAGTTCCTTGCAAGTGAGTGGGATGCATCAAGTTGCTGCATTTGGCCAACAGCAGTGACAATCCATTTACATTTATAACATGTTATACATAATATCTTATATTCTATAGTGGTATATTAAAATTTCGTTTTTCTGTTTCTCTATTTTATAATAAAATACTACAGTACATATTTAGTGTCTCGCTATTTATATACATTATAATGATTTCTATTTTTAATTATATTTTTATACTTAGTCCATATATGCTCTGTTATTTTTTAGTATAACCATATATATGACAAGTTTTTTTTTTTTTTTTTTTTTTCATACATAGTTATATATATCATTATTACAATATAATAAATTATACACTGCGTTTTTGGATCCCTTAAACTCAGTTTAAGGGGTTTCCAAGTTGCATTCCTGACATAATATATATATTCTATACTTATTTATGATACATACTTATTTTAAATTATTTATATTATATTATTATTATGTGATGAATTATGGATTGTCAATGCTATTGGTCATCTGGATCGTACGCAACTGTTGCCCGTGCTATTGCATCCCACCTCATTCGCACCGGACACTCCGCGCTGAACGCATCGTGCTTGGTGTCTTTACAGCCATCCTTTTCACAGTTAATACAGTGCGGTTTTTCCTCCAATTTATCGCACTCAAACTTACGATCGTTGCAACCTTCCATAATTCGATCTTTAAAGGGAGATTCTGCCCTAGTGCCCTTGCGACGTAAGCCACCTGCTCGCCATGCCTCCCAAGGCCGGGCACCACAAACCGGGGATTAGGGACCCACGGGTCCATCCGTCGCACAAACACACACACATATACACACGGAAGCAAACGCTGATGTAAAGAAGAGTTAACCAAAATAAGAAAGATAGAGTAGAGAAGGTGGTGAAAAGATACACAAAATAATACAAAAACAAGCAAAAACAAGAGTATACTACGAAAAGATAGAAAGATAGGAAAGACCGGTGATCAGCCATCCTGAGTGCCTCGCCCCGTGTAAAGGGCGGGGCGGCGCACCCAGGCGCCCAGGGACACCAACGAGGAGGAACCGGTATCGCCCCCAACCTAACCTAACCTAACCTAACCTAAACCAACACCACCCCGCCCCGAGAGATCTCCCGCTCCGTGATTGACCGAATCCGAGCCACCGCGTCTATTGTTGATCGACGAGACCGAAACCCGAACTGAGCATCGCTCAGATTGGGACCAACGCTCTCAAGATGACGGTTGAGGCGTGCGACGATGATCCTCTCAAACGTCTTGCAGATCTCGTCGATCAACACTATGGGACGATAGGCAGACGGCTGGTCTTCCGGTCGCCCGGCCTTTCTGAGTAGCACGAGTTTGCCCGTCTTCCAGCGACGTGGAACTCGCCCCTGTACCAAACACATGTTCAGTACGGCGAGCACACGCGCTTCCATGTGCTCCATCGCCAGCACCCATACTCGACCAGGGACTCCATCCAAGCCAGGGGCCTTATTTTGAAGGCTCATCTTATGTACCGCCACTGCCAGTTCTCCGGCTGAGACTGGAGGGATTTCCTCCTCCTCTTCGGGCTCCGCAGTTAGTGGTGCCATGGATGGCGGGGACCACTCGGCCCTAGATGGAAATAGGGCCGAAACTATGGATCTGCAGAGATCCGGCTGCAAGGACTGAGTGAGCGGTGGGGCAGCAGGGCGAAGTTTTTGCCTCACCCACTTGTAGGGTCTGCCCCACGGGTCCTGCTCCAGAGTTCTCAGGAAATCCTCCCAAGCCTCTCTCTTCGCCGTTGTGATGGCGTCGCGCAGGCGATGTCGTGCTGAGCGGTATCCATCATAGATGGCGTCTTCCTCCTCCGCATTTCGAATTCGCCGTCTGCGGTACCGTAGGTAACGGCGTCGGGCCGCCACACATTCCTCTCGAAGGCGTTTCAGGTCCGGACTCCACCAGTATGTCTGGCGTCTGGGCGGAACCGGACCAGCGCGGGGCATCGAGGCGTCGCAGATGTTGTGCGCCGCCTCGGTTAGCCACTCCACGCACTCCTCTATGTCCTCCGATGGGAGAGGCGCCCACGATGCGACAGCCGCTGCTTCCTTGAGGATATCGCGGTCCAGCTTCTTCAGGGACCACCTCGGGCCGGCACCAGGTGAAATTGTGCGGCCTCGCTCCGTCAAGTGAGAAATGACGAAGCGAATGTAGAGGTGGTCCGATAGAGTCTCAGTACGACTCAGGACCTTCCATTCTGTTACGCGCCGTGCGATGGCTGGGCTGACTAGGGTCAGGTCCACTATGGACTCTCCCTGCCGCCGGACGCAAGTGCTGGTCGCCCCACTATTCGCCAGGACCAAACCGGTAGCAGCCAGCCATTCCTCCATCAAGCGACCTCTCGCATTCGTCACCGGGGAGCCCCACAGCGAAGACTTCGCATTGAAGTCTCCGGCGACGACTACGGGTTTAGTCGACCCCTCTACGACGGCGGTCAAGCGGAGCAAGAGCGCCTCGAACTCGACGATCGGCCTATTCGGGGAAAAGTACACCCCCACTACAGTGAGGGTCCCCAGGATGGCGACTACGAATCCACGGCCCCTTATCAAGTTCCTCGACGAAGGAGGCACGACTTTGGGACCGAAGACCAAGCCGACCGACGAGTTGACGTCTCCCAACCAGTCACTCCTTTCCAGGACGCGGTACGGCTCTGCAATAACGGCCACGTCGATCTTCCACTGCAGAAGAGCCTGAACCCAGAGATCCTGCGCCTGGGCGCAGTGATTCAGGTTGCCCTGAAGAAATCGTATGGTGGCCGTTATTGGGCTTCCATAGGGTCCGCTCCGGCACTAGAGGCCGCCGTAGGTGATATGACGACCTTTTTCGGTGCTTGGCTCTTTTCAGGGCCACTCCGTTTCTTCTTACTGGGAGGGGCAGACTTGTCGCAGAGACGACTGCCTACGATGTGGTCCGCCGGCTTCCCTCTCGCCTCGCACAGTGCACAGTGAGGAGGATTCCCACACTGCTTGGTCGAGTGGCCCGGTTGACCGCAGCGGAAACAGAGCGCACTGCGATCGACTTCCGACGTGCACGTCGCCCGGGTGTGTCCCTCTTCGTGGCACTTAAAGCACCGCATTATTCGCGCGGCGAGCAAGGTCGCCTGCACCACGGTCCAACCGACATAGACTTTTGTGCCCGGCGTCATAATTTGTTTTACGGCTTCGACCGGGCATTTGACCCAAGCCGAGCCGCGACCTCTCCTGTCAACGCGAATCTCTCCGACCCTAACGTCCTCGGCGCGACAGCCGCCGGTTCTCGCTACGGCAGTCACGATTTCTGCCGCCGTCGCCGAGTCGTCGAAACCCGTGATCCGTAACTCGGCACATTTCTGTGGCCGTGATACGTGCACCATGTCCTCTCCCACTATTTCTTTCAGCTTACCCGCCAGAGCGTCTGCCTTCTCCTTGCAGGCCTCACCCGAGACCTCGTACATACGGGCCCCGGTCACGGCCCGCTTGAATTTGACCGCTGGTATGTCCAGCGCAACCAGATCCAAGTGCTGCTTGGCCTTGTCGATGACACTCTGGTAGGTGACGCCGTTCTTCTCCGCGTCCGGGCGCAGTGTGAGCACTACAGCTGCAGTTTTCGGGGCGCGGAGCTGTTTGTCCTTCTTTTTCTTCGCCTTTCTCTTTTGCGCCTTTTTCTTTTCTTCCGCCGTCCTTGGTGCCTTGCCTTTCCCTCTCTTCACTACCTCTGTCCATGAGGTAGTGGCGGTTGGCTGTGACCCTGCTGCCGTCGTCGCTGTGTCGCGCCTCGAAGCAGCAGCCTCAGCGGCGGCGGCAGACTTTCGTCCCTTCTTCGTCCTTTTCTGTTTGGGACCCGGATTCGTCGGAGGCATCAGTGTAGAGACTGACGGCTCCGACGGAAGCGGAGTCTTTCTTTCTTTTTCAGCTTGTTGGGGCCTAGTGCCGGATGACGTGGGGGTGGCACTATCCTTCTTCTTGTCTGCGGCCAGAGGAGGTCTTAGGCGTGGCTCCGGCAAAAGCCGGGCCTCGAGACCCTCCAGCCGCGCGTCCAAGCGGGCGTTCATAAGAGACACCGCCTCGCGCATCGCTCGCTGCAGTATCTCCTCCATATTCGGCTCCTGGATGATCGTGGGAGCCGTCTGTGGTTGTGCGTCAGTGAGCCTTCGCTTGACGGCCTCCAACTCCTTCTTCATCTCGTCGAGCTGTTTGGAGAGGCGGGTGTTTGCCTCCACCAGGGTTCTAGTCTCCTCCGATTCTGACCTGCTGAGGAGGGCTGAACTCGCCTCCCGTATCGAGTAGGTCGCCTTTTTCAAGGCCGCAATCGACGACCCCTTCAAGTTCCTAGACCTCTTGACCACATCAATGATGGCATCCAGACTCCGGGTTATTTGCGAGCCCAGTTTCGCCGCCGTGATCACTTCGTCCTCTGTCATCGCACAGTCTGAGTATGAAGCCTCCGAGAGCCGGAGGGACCGTGGTTCCGGTATACTCTTCATCACTTCTAGGACCTGCTTCTCCGCTTCCAACGCTATCTCCCTCTCCTCGAGTTCGAGTTTATCCCTCTTCGCCTGTGCTAGACCAACATAGTGCCCTGTGGTGGGCGGTCTGCCTCTTCCTCTTTTTGAGGTGGGCTTCCGAGCAGCCTCTTTGTCCTTTTCAGGGCTATCCTCGAGCTCGCTACCGCGCCTCTTGCGCCGGTAGGTGGCCCTGGTCTTCTCCTTCTCTGCAGTGTCCATATAATCCTGGTTTCGGGAGACGGTGGACTCATCGCCGCTGTCTTCGCTCCCACTTCCTCCTCTCCGGAAAAACTTCGAGTTCGAGCGGGTATAGACAGGTGTACCCGCCCGTGAACCCTCACTCGCCGTTGTCAAAGCCAAATCGGACACGGGCGTCGTCACCCGAGATCCGCTTTTCAAATCCGGTATTCGCACAAGCTGCACGACCGGTGATCGGGTCGTGTGCCTGGAGTCATCGTCCGTCATTTTTATTATGTCCGCCACCGGCGCGGTTAGGGGCGCCGGTTTCGAACATTCGCGCGAAGTCGCGCCACTACCTTCACTCGCCGCCTCCACCGCGGCCTCCTCCACCCTCAACGTATTTTGTGCCGGCCCCGTATACGTCCAGCAGACCCCCTCATTAGAGGAGGTGTGGGATTCTCTGGCGTCCACCGGACCACCAGAACCCACCCGGGGAGTATTTTTCAATATACGTTCCTCCATGACTGATCATTTAGGGGTGATTCTGCCCCGCGTCCTCGTTGCGTAGTCGCCCACTCGCAATGCACCCCATCGCCGGACGCTACCAGCTTAGGGTTCGGGGCCCACGGGCCCATCCGTCGCAGAAACACTCACAGATTTTCACACACAAACACACACTAATGTATAGAAGAGGTTAACCAAAAGTGAAAGATAGTGAAGAAAAGGTGGTGAAAAATATAGCAAAACAAAAATAAAAAAAATACAAAAGAAGAGTATGCATACAAAAAGAGAAGAAAGATAGGAAAGACCGGTGATCAGCCATCCTGAGTGCCTCGCCCCGTGTAAAGAGCGGGGCGGCGCACCCAGGCGCCCAGGGACACCAACGAGGAGGAACCGGTATCGCCCCCAACCTAACCTAACCTAACCTAACCTAACCTAACCTAACCTAACCTAACCTAGGTTAGGTTAGGTTAGGTTAGGTTATATATATATATATATATATATATATATATATATATATATATATATATATATATATATATATATATATATATATATATATATATATATATATATATATATATATATATATATATATATATATATATATATATATATATATATATATATATATATATATATATATATATATATATATATATATATATATATATATATATATATATATATATATATATATATATATATATTAAGTCAGGTATTTTTCTATATTATGTATAATAATAGTATTAAGTAAGTATAATGTATAATTTTAAAAGGTCCAAGGCGTGACGGACTTACAGTAGATTAAGAGAAAATGCAATCTTGGTACGCGACAAAATTATGTAAATGAGACAAACAAAGGATATGGGCGACTGGCCCATAGACGACCCTAGTTATTGTAATAAAAAAAATGTCGTAATTATGAATTATTTACGTTTGACAAAGTTATTTTGATTTTAACAAATAGAAGTAAAAAAAAGAGTTAAAACGGCAATCTAACCCGTGCCTGGCCCTTACTCGCACAATGATTTTGGCTTTTCGAACATTAAATAACATATTTATGCAGTTCATATTACTTTACTGTAATGATAATTTAACGTAGTTTCGTTTAACTAAACTCTAATACTAATAGAACGTTCTATATTTTATAAATAATGACGAAAACTAGTACCGTCCGATTAGAGCCCCGAAAGGGTTTCGTCACAGACAGGTGACAACCCGTATCGGGCGGCCCCACAGACGCCTCCTCTGAGTTTTAATGGCCCATATTAGAATGTTCGCATAACATGGAATAGCCGGAATCATTTTGTTGTTGGATTACAAGAAAGGAGGCATTGAGACAAAAAGACTTAAAAATAAACGGACAAGTGCGAGTCGAAATTTATTTATAACTTTTTGATTAAAATATATATATATGGAATATTACGAAGAATTAATAAATATTTATTTATGAAATATACAGGATTTTTTTTATATTTTTGATTGGGCCTCCGGTAATCTCACTCACTCGACGAAACGCAGCGCAAGCGCTGTTTCACGCCGGTTTTCTGTGAGAACGTGGTATTTCTCCGGTCGAGCCGGCCCATTCGTGCCGAAGCATGGCTCTCCCGCGTGCGTGATATTTGTGACTGAAATAGAAGTAGTTGGCTGTGCAATAAAAGAGGCATTGATTTTGGGTTACAAACGCTTGCACAATGCATCCAAGTACTAGATGAAAAAGGTCTTATCCATACTAATCTTACACTCACTTAAGAAAATTTTCGCATTTTTGCAAGTTTTCTTTTCATGTTTCTACTCAGTTTTCCTTTAATTCATGTAATTTGGAGGATTTTATTTTGTACTTTGTTTATTATAATTATAAGAAAATCAAACTTCTGTGGATAAAAGTTACTACTTATTTCGTAAATTACATTAGTATTAAGGTAGGATTTTTCATGAACAAAAGAGATATCTTTTTGTGTAAAGTCCTACATATCATTTACTGAACCTACAATATTGATACTCCTTTACCACCCAGACAATAACCTTAATTTATTGTTTATATAATATTTTAATGCCTAGAGTATGAAATGACTTTAAGATATCATGTAATACACAGCCTACTTGAAGCTGTTTGAGAGGCAGCCTCCATTTTTGTCCTGTACTTAAATCGTTGATTTTATAAAATATTTGTATGAGAGTCATGACTTGAGTGATATTATTTTGTAAATAGTACTATAAAGTTTTAAATAAATACTCTTAGCTCGCTAAATAGTGGTTTATTATTAAAATATGACCCAAAATCTACTGAACATTTTGGTACCCAGTAATTATACCAGATGTATAACATTATTACTGACAAATATATTATAAAAGTACTATTTTCAGGGTAGAAAATTTAATTTAAAAATGATTAAGATCCTTTTATGGGCTCCTGCAAGACCAAGGAACAAGAAATTGCAGTTTTAGTGTATGCTGGTCGTGTAGAAGCGTCGGTATGTGGCGAAACCCCCTCAGGGCGCCACAGACATGACAAATCTGCCATTTTGCATGCCACTGTCGAGTGGTTATTACCCTCCATCCTCTTCCATAAATCTGTATAAATAAGACAAAGGCTGCCTTCACATAAAGTCGCCAGTAGCGCGGCAGCAGCGCGACTTCTATACCAAAGAGAGTCGCGCGGCAGCCACGTATGAAAGTCGCACTGCTGCCGCACTACTGGCGATCTAATGTGAAGGCACTCTTACTCTTAAGGAATGGTAAAAACAGTTCTCACGTTCATCTAATTTTTGTTCAACTAGTTCATTTAAGAAGTCATTGTTATAAACGAGAAATGAAAATGGAAAAACATGGATCCCTGTAGGAGACCTAATTTCTCTCTCTCGCTATGCAAAATTCCATCAACATTATGTATTTTGCTTACGTTTCTGTTACATACTAAAATATTTAACTATTTTAAAACAAGCTAATAAATGGACGCTATGCCATTAGAAAACGATTAATATTGTACCAAGTAAACTAATAGATAGAATATTAGGTCAGAATTCAGATACATAAATTAATTAAGTAATTATGACTAAAAATGACATTTACATTCTGCCCATGTTTAGTTTCGTACGTTTCGCTGGAGAAAATTAAATTTTTAAGTTATAACTTTTTATTGCCAAAAAAATAATACTAAAATATAATGATATTCTACAGACTAGCATTGCAAGGGTAAGTCATTTTTTACTTTTAGGTGGTTAAATTTAGTTAATATATAGTGTGTAACAAAAATAAGTGATAATACTTTAGAGTGTGCACTTGTTCCTTGTAGAGAGTTCATTGTGAAAGTAGCAGCTCTGAAAGACAAAAAAAATCACTTTTGTATGGGCAAGGGGCCCGAGCGTCACGAGTTTCCCCATACAAAAGTGAAAAAAAAATTTTGGTCTTTCAGCGCTGCTACTTTCACATTGAACTCTCTACAAGGAACACATACACACCCTGAAGCACCCTGGGGGTATGTGGGACTGCCGGCAAGAGCGCCGGACTTACCCACTTAAAACCACCTGCGGTTCGCCTTCAGCCGTATAATGCTAAGTACTCACATTTTTGCTCGATAGTTTTACTTGAAATCGAGCAAAAACCACTGTGTGGACCGCAAAACTCACAGCTCGAAGGCTCGCATCGAGCCAGTTTGAAGGCTCGAATCGAGCCGGCTTGACAAATTTTTTGACACTAGTTTTTATTATTCGTAGCTAATTTCCTTCGAACTGGAGTAAAACTATCGAGCAATGCTGAATGTGTGGACTAAAGCCCGAGCATTGGTTTTTACTCTACGTGATTGCTCGATCGAGCAAAACCGTATGTGAGTACTTACACTAAAGGAAGGATGTCCCGTATCTAACAAACACCTAACACAGGACTCCCTCCACGACCGGCCGGTCTACCTCAGAAGGGACCGGACTTCCACCAAAGTTCAAACGCTTCAGTTTGCCGAAGTGTTCCCCTAACACATACACACCCTAAGGTACCACTTAGTTTTGTTACACCTTATAGATCTTTTAAAAAGTTAGATATATTAGGTACGTAGTCAGTCATATGAGTAGACACGTCTTGTATACCGCAAAATGAAAGCACATGTGCACAAAAATGCAACCATCGTATTTTGTAAAGTCGGTTAAAGCATAGTTAGATACTCGCTACTGCAACATTTTCCATAACTATAGGGTGTTTTTTGGAAAATTTTATGTTTTTTACATTCTACTTTAAAGTAAGTATCTTCATTTCAGAATTCTAAACAGCTTAGGCGATAAACTTCTAGCGGGCAATGAGGACCGTTTTTCTCGAAGGTTCAAATCGAAGCATTTGTACACGACTACTCTAAAGACTCCGAACCCACGTTTGGATATTTTTGTATCGTCTGTCATGTCCTTAATTGAGTTTCTACTATGTATATCCATTCCTTTCGCTCTTCTGGAGAGACCCTGTGACATTTTTCTGGAGAAAAAAATGTATACAATGTACGAAATCGTGACAGTTTTGGAAAAATACATGCCTATGATAGACAGAATAATCATAGCGTTGTTTATTATGTTGCTAACTATATCTGTGGACACTGTGGTTGTTGCTATTAAGAATACTATAATTAAAATATCGTAAGTTTTAAGTTGTTTTTATTCCTTACGAGACGACAGAACTTCGTATCACTTCCCTCCTAATCAGTGGCGTAACTATAGGGTGGCAGGGCTGGCAAAATGCCACAGGCCCCCGACCAAAAGGGCCCCGGCCCAAAAGCCATGAGGTCAGAAATTTTTTATACTTACATTGTTTTATTGTAAACGTGACTATTTTCACTGATAGGGCCCCATCAATTTGCCACGGGCCCCGGATCCTATAGTTACGCCACTGCTCCGAATATAAACTTCAACTAATATAATATTTTCAAGGATATAAATTATAAAGTATCATTAGTGTCTAAACACACTAGGCTGAATTACGCCTCCGGCGTAAATTCCGCCGCGTTTACGCCGCGTTTACGCCGCGTTTCAAAATTTTATACAAAATACGGACGGAACGCGACGGAATAGTGTGTCACCCCTCGCGTTCCGCCCGTATTTTGTATGTGCTTGAAACGCGGCGTAAACGTGGCGGAATTTACGCCGGCGTAATTCAGCCTAGTGTGTTTCGACACTTAATATGTCCTTTCCCGAGACTCTTGAGTCTCGGGAAACCGATTTTGCTTAAAATTTGTATGGATATATCTTGATATATCCATACAAATTTTAAGCAAAATCGGTTCAGCGATTTGGGCGTGAAGAGGTAACAGACAGACAGACACACTTTCACATTTAAATATTTTATGGACAGATGATTTTCGTGGAGACAAGAACAAGAGTGTAGATGGCGCTGCAGACGTGTAAAGATCGGCTCCGCGTATTTTTACCTTTTAAAAACCGAAAACCTATACATAATCTCTGAAAAGTGACTGGCCCAGTTTTAAAACAGACAATAATATGTTGTGCTAGTGTTATCTCGTGCCAAAGTGACTAAATATACGAGTATAAAAAAATCGGTTGTCTGTAAAGTCGGTTTACTGACGATAGTTGAACGTGACAACGTATGACGTTGTCACGTTCAACTATCCTTAACCCATAGACATAAATATTACTCTTAACCCCTTAACCCTCGCTTCCGAATCTCTATAAATAGAAACAAACTTTTTCGACTGTAACCTAAAGTTATTTCGATGTATTTCTTTCAAATGATTGTCTAAAAATATTTATAATGAGTAAAATAAACTATTCGCAATACAAAACGCTACATACATTCGTGAAATCCAGTAAAATCTTCGAACAAAGCACAAGTCATACCTTGACACGTAGGAAATAGAGCACAATTTTAAGTAGCCGAAATAATACTAATAGCTCACAGATTATTTATTTTTCATTCAGAGTGTGGTCAATGTATCAAAGGTCATAAATAACCAAACTTCTTCATACAAAAGTATTCTCTAAGTCATCGAAATACGTAATATAATCGAAACAAAGAGCGCGGCCCAGGTGGGTTGAGTACGGTTGCTGAGAGGATAAATGGAACGCCTCAGAGCTGTCAGCGAGGCAACGCCGCATGAACTGTCATGTTTTTCGGGCGCGCACCCCTTAACGAATTATAAGACGTTATCACGTCAAAACTAAAAGTGACTCTAGCTAAAAAGTGAAGTTTCGAATAGTTAAGTTACTTGAACTCTACAAATCGATCGACGGGACGATTTATTTAATATAAACTAAATAATTTGACAGTGTAATGAAGCTGATGTGAAAAAACTAAGACAATATTTAATCAATAAAGAACAAAGGAAAAAAATATTGTAAAAGTGATGGTAAACGCTAAACAAATTCAAAATAATATCACAACCGACTTCCGAGTACCGACAATTTGATCTGATTTGATCTGCAGTGGATGCTTATTCGACTCGACCTGGGTTCGCTACTCAAGTCCTCATGATCATCATAATATTTTACTTCTTTTTTACATTTGGTCCGCTTTATCTACTCTACTAAATGACAAAAAATGCATGATAGCAATTAATATTTTACGAAAATATATTAATATGTACATTTTACATACAACAGAATTTGTCTTCTGGCATGGCACTTTATGACAAAATTAAACTAACAGCGACATCTGTTATCCAGGGCGCGAACTAAATACATTTAAGTACTGTAAATACACATAGAGGGCGTTGATTTATTATAGAAGAAATATATTAAGTCCTTAAAATAACAATTTAAAGACACATTGAAAACCTGAAAATGTCAAGCGAAAATTTAGGAAAAAACTTAACTACCAGTCTAAATGCACGTGGGGGAGGGGGGGGGTTTTTAGCTTTAACAAGGTATGAGGTCAATAACTGCGTGGGATTTAGGTATATAGGCGAGTTTGGTATCATTTTCGATTGAATCGAATGTTTAAATGCCAGTTTTTGAATAATATTTAGATAAAATATAGAAAAATAAAATAAAAAATGTAGAATATATGATTTTCAACCAACGAAAACGCTGTTGACAGGGCTTAATTAATATAAGGAGGCTGATAGCCGCATTATTCTGCATGCCAAAGACATGGTGATGAATGGAGCAATAAACATATTAATATTACTAGACGTACCGCGCGGCTTCGTCCGCGTAAATCTGAAATTTCACGGAAACCGTATATTTTTCACAAATAATTAATAACCCATATCTCACGTAGTCTACTATATATTCGTGTCAAATAACATAAAAATTGCTCCAGTAGTATGTGAGATGTTAGCCCTTTCAAATAACTTTCCCCGTTTTTTACATTTTCCTCTGTACCTTTGCTCTTATTGGTCTTAGCGTGATAAAATATAGCTTATAGCCTTCCTCGATAAATAGGCTATCAAACACTGAAAGATTTTTTCAAATCGGACCAGTAGTTCTTGACATTAGCGCGTTCAAACAAACAAACTAACAAACAAACTCTTCAGCTTTATTTTCACATATTCCTCTGTATCTTTGCTCCTATTGGTCTTAGCTTGATAAATATATACTATAGCCTTCCTCGATAAATAGGCTATCAAACACTGAAAGATTCTTTTAAATCGGATGAGTAGCTCCTGAGATTAGCGCGTTCAAACAAACAAACTCTTCAGCTTTATAATATTACTAGACGTTCCGTGCTGCTTCGCCCGCGTAAATTAGATATTTCACAGAAAAATTAGTCCACAATAAATAGCCTATGATTCTTCACGTTCCTACTTTTTATCTGTGCCAAATAACAGAAAAATTGGTGAAAAAATCGTGAAATAAGCCCTTTCAAATAATTTGCTCCGTTTTTTTCACATTTTCCTCTATTTCTTCGCTTATATTAGTCTTAGCGTAATAAAATTTAGCCTATAGCCTTCCTCAATAAATGGGCTATCTAACACTGAAAGAATTTTTCAAATCGGACCAGTAATTACTGACTCATACTAAGATTAGCGCGTTTAAATAATGCTTCTTCTTCTTCTTCTTTTGACGTTGTTTAACATCTTTGTCGTGCAAATATGAGTCCTAAAATGAATTTAGCATTCTTAAGTCATCCGAATATGGTACCGAACTTGGAATAGTATCATAATTAATGCCTCTATACAGATTGAGACTCTATTTTCCTCCAGAGCAGAAGCTGCTAAAATTAAAAAAAAACTAACATCAAAAATCGCGGTGGCTCCACACCTTAAATCCATCCTTGGACCATAAGGACCAATCCTACCAAAGGAAATCTTTGGTTCATTAATAGCCGTATAATTTACCGTACACACGCAACTACATGTGAAAAGCCTGGATCTCTCAACGGGACTATACAATGGTTTGATAGATGAACTAAAAAGTGAAATAAGTGATTTAAAAAAAGACGGGTTGCACTCCGGGAGTGCCGGCAGAAGTGAAAACTTGATTATTAACGTTGTGCATTATTTTTTTAACCCATTTTTTATGAAAATCGATTTAAAAAAAATAAAAAATAATAAAAAACGATCGTTTTAATTAATTAATCGAAACCCTTACAATCGATTAAAAAACATCGACAATCGAAAAAAAAAGCTACTGTCAAACAGACTGTCAGACACTTCTCGCGACAGTTGTCTTGCAGGTGGAAACACGGCCTTAATCAGCGCGTCTGCTAAAGAACTCATTTCCCCGACTGTACATTTCTGCTAAACAACTCATTTCCCCGACTGTACATTTCTGCTTAGCACAATTTTCCCCGACTGTACATTTCTGCTAAACAACTCATTTCCCCGACTGTACGTTTCTGCTAAACAACTCATTTCCCCGACTGTACATTTCTGCTTAGCACAATTTTCCCCGACTGTACATTTCTGCTAAACAACTCATTTCCCCGACTGTACATTTCTGCTTAGCACATTTTTCCCCGACTGTACATTTCTGCTAAACAACTCATTTCCCCGACTGTACATTTCTGCTTAGCACAATTTTCCCCGACTGTACATTTCTGCTAAACTACTCATTTCCCCGACTGTACATTTCTGCTAAACAACTCATTTCCCCGACTGTACATTTCTGCTTAGCACAATTTTTCCCGACTGTACATTTCTGCTAAACAACTCATTTCCCCGACTGTACATTTCTGCTAAACAACTCATTTCCCCGACTGTACATTTCTGCTTAGCACAATTTCCCCGACTGTACATTTCTGCTAAACAACTCATTTCCCCGACTGTACATTTCGTTCGAGTTCGAGTTCGACACAAAACACTACTCTCCAACCGTCTTACGCGTTTTCTATGGTTTTTCGATCAACATGAAAATCTGGCGCGAGTTTCACAGTTTTTACCCATCCCACAAAAGTGCACAACGCCGCTAAAGAAGTTTTCACTTCAAAAATTCAATTAGAAAGTACACGAGTTGAATTAGAAAATATTATATTAGAAAAAAATGACCTTAATCGCATAATAGCACGGCAAAATCAACAAATTAGCGCTTTAAAAGAATTATGCTCCAGTCCACGTACCACACAGAAAAATAAAATTCTCTCAACTCGGAAAAAAGTAGAAGATCTATACAAGATAACCATAGGAATATAACCGCTGACACAGAAAACTCATTCTTCGAAAACACGGAAAATGCGCTCGACCCTTCCACTCATATGCAGCATGGAATCGCTCAAGACTCCACTGTTTCTAAACCCGAGAAGATTATTAGCTCATCGCAGATTATGCAGAATAGCAGCTCTATTTTAAAAAATGACGCTGATTGTATAAATCCCTATGAGCAACACATTACTAGACTGAGCTCAACAGAACAAGATATTCGGTCGGAAAATACGTTCGAAAATGGTTTTTGGAATGTCAATGAACAGACCGATAAATATATTTACATCATAGGAGGCGAACAATGTAAAAACTTAGCACTTAACTTAATAAAATCAAGGGTAAGCAGCAAATGCCAAAAATATAAAATAATTTCATTCATCAAGCCTGGAGCTACATCGCAAGAAATTTTAAATACAATCGCACAATTAATCTCACGGAAAAGGATAGAGTCATACTATCGATTGGTGAACACGACAGGAATCCACTGGAAGTCATGATAGAGCTTGGCTCAGCTTTTAAAGCCTTTGTGTAAGTTTCAAGTGCCTACCTCTTATCATTATGATTACGAGCAAAAAAGGCCAAAAAAATCACGTTTGTTGTATAGGAGCCCCCCTTAAATATTAATTTTATTTTTATTTTAGTATTTGTGGTTATAGCGGCACCGGAAATACACAATCTGTAAAAATTTCAGAACTCTAGCTATAGCGGTTCTTGAGATACAGCCTGGAGACAGACAGACCGACAGACAGACGGACAGACAGACATCGAAGTCTCATGAATGGGGTCCCGTTTTTACCCTTTGGGTACGGAATAGATATGAGCGCCGACGGGTAAACGACCGGCGGCGGCGGGGCGCCGTCGGCGGCGTGTCTCAAATGCTACTTTCATCTGTTTTTATGGTTCCGTACTCAAAGGGTAAAAACGGGACCCTATTACTTAGACTTCGATATCTAAATTAAACAATTAAGCGTGGCTCCCATAAAAAACACCATTTTCAGCATATTTTTGCTCTCTAATGGTACGGAATCCTTCGTGCGTGACACAGCAAACATTTTGTTCTTCTAATGACGACGACAAGGACGCCATTTTGATGCAAGCGTATATTGCTCCTCTACACAATGGACCATTGCTGGCCCATCAAAATATGGCGCATGCGATGGCTATACAATGGTTGCAATGCATCTACAATTCTACACGATGGCCGCGTTCAGTTGTGATCTAAACGTCTTTCAAGATGGACGTGTAAGCATTAGCCATTGAAACGCAAATTTTTCAAATTTTTATAAGTTCACCAGATAACCTAGTAAACTTCGTATCACTTTTCCTCCTAATATGAACCTTGCCTGAACTTCTACGAATAATTATTTCGAGACTAAAATTGGAATAATGGTTTATGGTTAATGATGATAATGATGAATGTAATCATATGCTTTCCGTTCGTAAAACAACGCCGAAGCTCCCAAACTTGTATCTTTAAAGAGTCAAGAGTTTGTACCTTCCGAACATTGGTATACCAGATAGGTACACCTCAGTGCAAAATGTTACTTGTTGTTACGTGGGAAATATTCTAAGCATAATAATGCTTAGAATATTTCCCACGAAATTGACGTGACCACAATATGTTTCCATATAAATTTTGAGGAGTCCCCTCGATTACTTATGGATACCTTCATGAGGTCACGATTCTTGTGAACATGATACCAATTACCAAATTAGGATGATACCCCATAAACCAAAAGAAAATTTTTGAATATTGGTTCACAAACGGCGGAGTAATCATTGAACACAAAACAGACGGACAGACATCGAAGTCTCAGTAGGTTCCGTTTTTACCCTTTGGGTACGGAACCCTAAAAACGAAAATAACACCTCCTTCATTTTGAAAGTCGGGTAAAATTGTAAGCCTGTGTGTTATTCTGATGTATAAGCTATATCATTGTAAAGTTTTATTAAAATTCGTTCATTACTTTTTGAGTAAAAGTGTAACAAATATCTATACATCCATGCACAATTTCGCCTTTATAATATTTTTAAAATATTTAAACTTCATTCATTATTAGAGTTGAGACCACGTACTCGTCATTTTTAATGAAATTCGTAAATTCTACGACGTCCTCACTCGACCGCGTTCGGGCACTGCAGACTGTGGTATGGGCCACGTGTAGATGCATACCGCCATCGCTAGGCCATTTCCTTTGATGTGCGGCCGAAAAACTGACACCGACGCCATTCCACGAGCAACGCTCGCGCCATCAGCCTCCGACACCACTACATCCTCCACACGCTGGACCTTCGTGATGGTCCACTACGACGGGCCACCGTGTAGACTGTAGAGCCGCTATTACCATAACAACAGGGCCGGATCTACCATATGGCTATTTGGGCTTAAGCCCAGGGCCCCATGAGTTCAAGGGCCCCAAGCTATGTCAATTCAAAGTCAAAAATAGACGATAATGCGATAGAATTCATAATTTTATTGCATTAAACAAATCGTGTTTTGTACTTTGTTTCCCTGCAAATCCTACGATCAAGGTTTATTATGCAATTTAGACCGTGTTGGCCGGTGTTGGTACTACGAACTGACAGTTAAAATGTTGTAGCCCTAAGTAGTTTCAACCCAGGGCCCCCTAAGCTCACGGTCCGGCCCTGCATAACAATGAGTTCGTTCGTACTGAATACTGATTCATTGAATCTTATTCCAGTAAAAATTGTATTCCAGAGTGGAAGACGCTGGGAGCTGTGTCACAGTTTTAACTTGACTTAGTATTGAATGATTTACTGATTTCGTATTGAAATTATCTTAAATATGCCTTATTTATAAGGTTTTGAATGTATATGATTTGAAAAAAAAATCTTTCCTCTCGCTCGGCGCGCCGCTGCTTTTTCGCGGCGGCGGCGGCGGCGGCGCGCCGGCGCGGCGCTCATATCTACTGTAGACTGGAATCCATAAGGCAACATTTGGAGCCACAATTTGAAGCACATACCTATGTTAAATATGAGCGCCGCACACTGGTCCCAAAGTAAAATAAATGGGACATTAAGAATTTTTCGGATCGAAGGTCAGCGGATCAGGCTGATATCAGCTGATGCAATTACAAGTCACTTTTAAAGATGTCGTTTTTTTCAAATATGCCGTATCTACGGAGATAAAAAATAATGTTTTTTTTTGTATGGACGAAATCATAATTTTGTCATTTTCATCCAAGATTCAAACGTATTCAAAATAAATCATAGCATAGCTTATAGAGGGACTCTTGTCGTACATTTTTGTCATACACACTCAACTGCGATTTTTGCGCCTTTTAGAGCTACAGGCACTTTATTTATTTTTTTGGTCAGTGGATGAAGCTGAATTTTTTGTAGCATCTGATGCAATTATAAGTAACTTTTATAGCTGTCGTTTTTTTCAAATATGCCTTATCTACAGATAAAAAAACATGAATTATTTTTTGTATGAACGAAATCATAATTTTCCAAGTATAGAGGTAATTAGGCAATGAGTCAATACCAAACAATGTTTACCCAACTAACAAAAATTGCTCTTGTTGCGGCTTATATAGCCAAAAATAATATTCTTATAGGAGTCGTATTATCGCTAATAAGGGTGCATTTGGGCACAATTTATAAAGATATAACCTTATGCCCTCCTTATAGTTGCTTTATTGTCCGCTTTTTTCCTTATACGTGTTATATAATTTCAAAGAACAAGGTACTTCAACTTATAAGAAACATAATTATGGAAAGCGTTAATACGGGCGATCACCCTTATACGTGTTATATTATTGTCCGATACAAGGAGTTTAAACTCAATGCGGCAAATCAAAGGCTCTTAAAATCCGTTACCCCTTTTTGCCGTCATAAGTGATTTACATTTTCGCAACAGCTTGGAGAAGAAATAGAAACGTCAGCCATTTTACTGTCAAGTAAACGATAAGTCATTATTTTATGTATAGTTTATTTACCTGATTTAGTGCTCGTTTATAGTGAAAAATGTATGGGAATTTAAATGCATGATAAAATGTGATACGCTGTGTGTTTTGTTGTGTGCTTGTACAGTGCTTGTACAGTAAGTACAGTGCTTTTAAAAGAACAACAGGATTCACACATCGTCTATAAGGAGTCTATGAGAGTAAAGACTTTATAACGGCATCAATTGTTTATTATGATATCGCCATTTTACATATAGTTAGGATTCCTTTCACACTAAAAAATCGCACCTAGCTAGTGTTATTCCCGTATATTTTATATACAAATGGTTTTTTTCCACTGTAGTTGGGTTGGCTGAAAGAGACTTCTTTACAAGGATAATTTAGCTCACTTTTGTGCACTAATTTTAAGTTTGAAATATTATCAAAGATACGTGAATATCAAATGAATTGTTTTATTTTTTACTTTTCTTCTGTAACCATCGCTCCTTTTCGACTTCTTCCATTGTTTTGAATCCCTCTATGAAAGTACGGAACCCATCGTGCGCAGGTCCGACTCGCACTTGGCCGATTATTCCGCTCCGCAAGATATTCACACAATCTTTTGTACGTTTAAAATGGCGAATTTAGTTATGTAAAGCATTTTATTGTGACCTTAAAGAGAATAATATATTTATAATCACTGTATAAGAGAATAGGGATTGCTTTCATCCTTTTTAAGGTCATATAAAATTTATTTATATTAATTTAGCATTCGTTTGTTAGATAGATGTCTTATTAAATGCCCCTATAAGTTAAGCATTTATATAGTTACCTTGTGCATTACTTTTATAAGAATAATTGACCATATTAAAAGCCTTGTAACTAGCCACTATAAGATGAACATATTTCGAAGCCTTATAGTTGCCGTATAAATTAGAGTTATTAACGTTTACCTAACCAAATTATTATAAGAATAAAGGTAATATTAGCCAAATCACCTAATAATGTGCCATTATTAGTAACATTGGCAAAATGAATGCTCTTTTATATAACAAGTATAAGAGTTTAGACCTTATTGACTTAATTTTATAAGATTAGTTTGTTTGTTGGGTACAAACTGGATGAGTCATAAAATAATTTACCTACTACGTACATGTTTTGAGATTTCTACTTTAATAATTTGTTTAGTTTAAGTATATATAGGATTTTTTTATAAATAAGACATTACTAGTAAGAGTTACTTCACTTGTCAATAAAGAAAACATTGTCTATCCTTAACAATATTTATTAATATCCATATGAAATACTCGAAAATGAATTATACAAAACAATAAAAATTAAAGTACCTGTAGCTCCTAAAGGCGCAAAAATCGCAGTTAAGTGGTCTATGACAAAAATGTACGACAAGAGTCCTTCTATGATATGGTATGATGTATGTTGAATACGTTTGATGTGGTATGATGTATGTTGAATACGTTTGAAGTGCGTTTGAATCTTGGAAGAAAATGATTTCGTCCATACAAAAAATAATTCATATTTTTTATATCTGTAGATAAGGCATATTTGGAAAAAACGACGTCTATAAAAGTTACTTGTAATTCCATCAGATGCTACAAAAAAATCAGCTTCATCCACTGACCAAAAAAAATTAATAAAGTGCCTGTAGCTCTAAAAGGCGCAAAAATCGCAGTTGAGTGTGTATGACAAAAATGTACGACAAGAGTCCCTCTATAAGCTATGCTATGTTTTATTTTGAATACGTTTGAATCTTGGATGAAAATGACAAAATTATGATTTCGTCCATACAAAAAAAATTCATTATTTTTTATCTCCGTAGATACGGCATATTTGAAAAAAACGACATCTATAAAAGTGACTTGTAATTGCATCAGCTGTCTACAAAAAAATATCAGCCTGATCCGTTGACCTTCGATCCGAAAATTCTTAATGTCCCATTTATTTTACTTTGGGACCAGTGTGCGCCGGCGCGGCGCGGCGCTCATATCTACTGTAGACTGGAATCCATAAGGCAACATTTGGAGCCACAATTTGAAGCGCATACCTATGTTAAAAATAAGCGCGCAATTTTAATTTATCATTTTTTATCTACTGACCTCCTTACTATTAAAAGTATGGCTAAACAAAGAACACGCTATATAAAATTTTGCCCTTGTCTATCATTGTTTTCAATGTAATAGGCTATGATATAATATTATAAAAAAAAAGGTAGATATCGCACTAGCGCGTAGAATCGGGGGCAGGCAAATCAACCTAATTAGTGTCTTTACGAATTAGTTGCATGTTGGCAGCGAGCGAGTGACGACGAGTGACGTTTTTGATTGAAATGCCAAACCGTGTATTCAGAAAATGCAAAAATGATAATACATAGGTAAAAAAGGATGAAGGAGTTCCGTACCACACGGAATTACATGAAAACATCTAGAAATTTACATTATAAGTGAATATTTTCCAAAATTTTTGAAAAATTGTTTAATGTTTTATGTTATACTGAAAAAGGATAGAGAATACGGACGACAACTGTAGCGAGATAAGGACAGATAGTCGCGTGCCATAGAATAATCAATTGAAGTATTCAGAAGCGATTACGTAGGCATCAACACGTAGGCATAAACTAATTGCATAATATTGTAAATTACATGTTTTCGTTTTAATATTTTTTAATTATTTCAAACATGCGTGCGCCTTTTTTACTTTCTAGCCAAAACCAAAACCATATACTACTAATTTTATAAATAAAAAAAATGGATAAGCTGTGTAGTACGCCACGTGCCGCTCGGTTTTCGGGGCCTGTCCACAATATACATAAATCTACACAGTCATAGCCATGCGCCGCGCCGCGCCCGCCCCGCTGACTGCTAGAAAACTAATTCTAGTTTCAAACTCCAGTCTTAAACCACCTTAAACTTAATTAGAATATTATTTGTATATGAGTATTGGCTTCTTTTACATTATAATAAAGTATGCCTTTATACATAAGTAGCCCTGTAAATATTACTAGCTAAAAGCTGAGCTTTGTGAGGGCTCGCGTCGTTTTTCTATGTGGTGTAAGGTGTTAATCTATAAGGCAGTTATTTTTAAATATTTAGCAACCAAACCTTAAATTGCCGATGATAACACATCTACATAATATTATATAAATAAAAATTACTATGTTAAAGTACAAATCATTAGGCGTAATAGTTTTTTCGTAAAGTGTACCACAAAAATGCTCAAGTTGTTGGATATACTAGGGCTCGCTTGGCTTGCACTGATGATTTGCTGGTTTCCGAGTGAAGCGCTCATAAGCCATAAATAGGTCGGCAAAGTACGGGTAGAAAGGGGTGAGCATAACTGGATGCCTACAAAAAGTAGGTGCCCAAAAAATTGTGGTTTCACAAACTGGTCACTTTGAAATATATATGGGAGGGAGGTTTATGTTTCGCTTCTCCCAACGTTTTTTAATTTCCTTAGAATCGGAAAAAAGTATCAAAAAATTCATTAAAATGGACGGCCCATTTTTCGGTCACTCTCAAGACTTTCATCGATTACAATATAATACTTACTATTTAAAAAAATATATCAATCCATTATATTAAACTTGTTAATTTATTCGAATATTCTATAAATCAAATGCCTACTCTGAATCATAGGCTCAAACGAATTTAATTTATATCTTTATGCAGGGGTGATTTTTTCATTGATTTGATTGATTTTTTGATATGATAATGTGACCCGTTTGCTCGTTTGCCCCTTATTTTATATTTAAAAAGGGCATGCAGTACTTTACGAGTCTAGCCCGGAAATACATACAGACAAACAGACAAAAATTCTAAAAACTGTATTTTTAGGTTCGATATAGATTGTTGATCACAATATTATTCAATGAACACTTTTGTCTTTCCTACGATTTTATTATAATATATATTATACAGTATAGATAAATAAAAAATAATCTAACAAACAATTAGTTTTATTCAATGTCTCTTCTGTTCAACAATAACATTGATATTCTCTTGATCTTTGTCGCGCATGCGCGCCGAAGCACTTGACAAGTGCAACTCAAAACCATCTCAAAACATATGGTTATCCTTTTCTATACCATTCGTTATGTATTATCTGTCGCATTCATTGTTGTAACCTATAGATATGACAAAAGTAAGTACGTATATGTCGTATAGGAACAAAATCCGAGGACCATTTTGTATGAACATACGCCATCTTTATTAAAACATCATTGGTAATAGGCAAGAAAAACATTATTAGCTTATATACCTAAATTGTTAAAATATTTTTGTGTTACCCTAGTTTTGTTAGTTACCCGAAATAATGCATATTTTGTTAAGGCGTCCACAAATTACGTGAGGTGTTTAGGGGGGAGGGGGTCGAGTCAAATCTCATCTAATCTCACGTTGGGGAGAGGGGGGGAATTTTTTTCTCAACAAAATAATACTATTTTGGTCCATTTCATCCAGATTGTACGTATGGTTAAAATTTTATCGTAAGCGTAATCGTTTTACGATTAATATCATTCACAAATTTGTTTGAAAGAAAATCTACTGACTATCAAACCAAACATTTACGTAAGAAACCCACATTTTGAATTGAATAACATCTCAAGAAATCTCACCAGGGGGGAGGGGGGGGGGTCAAAAAATTCAAGAAAACACCTCACGTATTTTTTGGACGCCCCCTAATTATTGGCTATTGCCTAATGTTTAAAATAAAGCCACACGTTTCAGTATAATTTTAATATATTTCATACTGGATGTCTAACAAATAACAAAAATTGTCTACTTATTCTAAGCGCTATACATTTACACAAATTCAATCAAATATAGCTTTTATTTAGAAAAAACGCTAGATGACTTTACAAAACATGTGCTATTCATACCATATTATTATTTTAATTACATAATATAATATTCACAAGAATTTTATTGCTTCATTAAAGGATCGGACACTGGTGTCCGGACACATTGTCAGTGGCGTAACTATAGGGTGACAGGGCTGGCAAAATGCCACGGGCCCCCGGCCCAAAAGGTCGCGGCCCAAGAGGCCGTGAGGTCAGAATTTTTTTATACATTGTTTTATTATTAACGTGACGATTTTTACTGATAGGGCCCCACCAATTTGTCACGGGCCCTGGATGTTATAGTTACGCCACTGCACATTGTATAAAACGGTAAAAGAATAACAACTATTTTAACGAATTAAGATTTAAGATGCCACAGTATAATAAGTATAGCTTGGTCACTGAACATTAAGAAATTTACTCGCAACCGAATATTGTCTATCTCCATTCTACAGATATTTTCGCATGTGCAAGAAAGAGACAAGTAGCGAAAGGTTAATAGACAATTTCTATGCGTTCATTGACCACGCTATACAGGATGTAACAAAAGTATGTTAATACTTTAGGGTCTGTATGTGTCCCTGAAATAGAGTTCACTGTGAAAGTAGGAGCGCTGAAAGAGCATATTTTTTGTCATTTGTAACGCAGGGCATGCGCCCCTGCGTCATGAGTTTTCCCATACAGAAGAAAAAAAAGTATCTTTTAGCGCTACTACTTTCACAGTGAATTACATACGGAGGACTCATAAGTCATACACCCTAAAATATTATAATCACTATGTTTTGTTACATCTTGTATTATTATTATTGCTATTACGTAAAATTTATTACAGTAAAACCACGTTTCGATTCCAAATTACATTAAGAAAACATGATTCTATTGTAAACTTCATACTTAATAAATTCGAGTAAAACTAAAACTAAATAAAACATTTACTAATTAGTTTTAAGATAAAAAAAAAATTTTAAAAGTTACATTATTCTCGGTGATGAAAAATTAAAAACTTAGTTCATAAAAATAATGCCCCTTAACAATGATAAAATTATTTAAAAAATATTTAATATTACATAAGTAATAAAATAGGTCTTTCAGTTTGTAAAAAATGTTTTTAAATGGAACTTATAAACACTAGATGCTTTTCGCGAATCTTTTGTCGCGGAAATAGTGCATTTTTCAGGAATCGAAATATATATTTGTGTCAAATTTCATCAAAATCGTACCAGTATTTTCGGATGGAAGCAAACAAACAAATAAACCTTTCACTTTATACAATCCTAATATACATACATACAGATGTATATCCATACTTATATTATAAATGCGAAAGTGTGTCTGTCTGTCTGTCTGTCTGTCTGTTACCTCTTCACGCCCAAACCGCCGAACCGATTTTGCTGAAATTTGGCATGGAGATACTTCGAGTCCCGGGAAAGGACATAGGATACTTTTTATCCCGGAAAAATGTACGGTTCCCACGCGATTATCGAGTTTTGGCGCAACGGAGTTGCGGGCGTCATCTAATAATATATATAGTATTCATTTTAAAGTTACCAATTTTTCCTAAGATTAGTATTTTAAATGTATAAATTTTGCATTTTAATCTAATTACTTATTTACAAATCATCTATTATTATGTACTTATTGGTGGCAGTGTATGCATTATATAAGTAAGAAGGCCAATTTCAACAAAACCTCTTAATCTTTAGTCCAAATAATATGCCTTCTTTTTCATTCATACGAAGGACGAATGAAATAGCATATTTATTTTTGGCATTCATTTACTTTTATAGCTTTAAAAACAAGTAAATGAGGCACTAAAACTGCTCCTACGCGGACTTAATATAAACGGGTTTATAGCTAATCGTAATCACAGATTAAGGGCGTTCCTTACGGAGATACCGTAATTTACCGTATTTCAAGCCTTATAAACTCATAATTTGAAAGCTACAAAGCTATAATAAAAATACAGCAATAATCTTCAGTATATCAACATTCCTTTCCCGTTTTAAATTTTCTATTTTTGTTTATTATACTCATGATATCAGCTTCCAAAGTAAAGCCAATTTATTAAAATTCAAGCATACATTCAGCATCTCCTTAGGATTTACAAATTACTTTTATTTGAAACACACGCCAATAGATCGACAATATCATAAACTACATATTCCCCGTTTTAATTTTTTTTTAGGACAATTCTGAACTAAGTTAAGTAAAAAAAAATAGGGTTTTGGTGCGATCTCGGCAACGCGGCAAATGTATGGCCAAGGTCGTTTGCTCGGGGGACGGCCTTAAATGTCACACTAACTGCCGCACTCAGAGACGAACTGTAATGGAGGCACGTTACATGGATATTTGTATTTGCTATTGGCTATTTGTTGCATTTGGCAAAATTATTGACGTATATACAAACAAGCAAATAAAGGCAAATACGGCCTTTCACACATGGACGTCAAATACCAAACTTTTACTTGATTTTGTTTACTTACCTATTTGACTCTTGATGTGCGTCAAAAACCAACCAAAAAAACCACCCAACCAACCAAAAAAAAACAATACCAAATACACGTATGGATACGTGTATTTGGTATTGGTCATATTTGTCAAATAGGCAAATATGGCCAATGCTATGTCAAACATACCGTCTGGCGTCTTCACATGGTGATTGTTTGGCGAATACATCAAATACGCAAATACAAATAGACATGTGAAGTGCCTCCACAACTAAATGAAGAGTATGACATAAGCCCCATACATTATCCGTCAAACTCTTCATTAAATTGAAGTTTAAGGGCCTGTTTCACCACTTCCTGATAAGGTGCCAGATAGGCTTATTTGACAGATTCTCTATACTCTATCTGTCAAGTTATTTGGTGGATAGCCTTATCAGGAAGTGGTGAAACAGGCCCTAAACATAATTAAAAGTCTCTGATAAGGCAGTTACTCTCTGGTTATTCGTATGAAAGAGAAAGCATATTTCAAAACAATTAAAAATAACCCAAACAGGCATACATACCCACTTGTTATATATGGGTAAAAAGTCAGGGTTTATTTTAACATAAAATGTAGGTTAAAATAGGTCCTAGATCTGTTCATGACCTATGACCTAATAGGATTTTTCTAATTTCTAAAGCGCAATACACACTGAGCCCGCCGAGCTGCCGACATATTATGTCGGCAACTTTTTGTCGGCGGTCTAGTTGGCGGCTTCACATAATATAAGTCGTAAAACTTGGTCGGCGGCATGTCGGCGGTAACACGCGCGGGCGCATGTTGCCGACATCATTCTTTTCATACAGGCCGCCGGGTTGTGTCGCCGGGCAACTGAGCGCAGGCGTACCCAAGCCGCCAACATGTCGGCGGTAACACGCGCGGGCGCATGTTGCCGACATCATTCTTTTCATACAGGCCGCCGGGTTGTGTCGCCGGGCAACTGAGCGCAGGCGTACCCAAGCCGCCAACATGTCGGCGGTAACACGCGCGGGCGCATGTTGCCGACATCATTCTTTTCATACAGGCCGCCGGGTTGTGTCGCCGAGCTTTGTCGGCGGCCCGCGGGCTCAGTGTGTATTGCGCTTTAAATTATTGCAATTCAATATATCGTAGACGGGACTATTAACAAGGTGGTTGTATAGTACTATCAAAGAAAGGAATCCACAGCGGAGCTATGTTATTTTGTCAGGGTTCTTCTTCTTCTTTTTGCGTAAGACTCCCCATTTAGGAGTTGCCAGCGTCAGAGTTTATAACGCAAACTGATTGCCATGCACTGGGCACGGATGAGTGATGACTTCATGCGACCATGCAAATACAAGATATTATAATAATAAAACAGAAAAAACCAGAACAAGAAAATATAAAGCAAAATATTGTTTCTTAGCCTTTAAATATACACGGAATACATAAACATGGTCAGGTTGTGTCAATTCAATTTTAGTGGTGATCTGTCGGCTAGGTTTGACATATTTTAAACGCGACCAATTTACGTATTACCGCCATCTGCCTATAAATCAACAGCTCATGACATAGTATTATCGAGGAAATTCATTCATAGACAGTTGCGGATCTACGTGATTTGGTCGCGTTCGCGTTATCCAGCCAGACAGATCACGATTATTATTGACTTGACATAATAATAATGTAATATCTACGGACGCTTCACACCACATCAGTCTGAAGGACTTGTGTTACGTGTACTATAGTCCGCGCGGAACTAGTTGGCCGCGCCTTAGGTAGGAACGGGGGAGAGGGGGCGGGTTGCTTGCTGCTCGCAACGCACATGAGATTAGACAGTGACGACTTATCTCGCGATATCGTGAACAATAATATTATTTAATTATTGAAAAGAATAAATTAAAGACAATTGATCAGTTTTATATTCTAAATTATTGACATTGGCTTTCCGTTTTTTAAAAACCTATGCACTTTAAATATTATTTCCTTAGATTGTATTTTTATCGGCGGACTCATCTTGCTATTGCAATCTCTTGTGCTTTTTGTCTTAACTAGCCAGAACTGTCAAAATCAAGCGCTCCCGCCTCTCTGTCCCACCGCTCACATACCTATAGGCGCGGCCAACTAGTTCCGCGCGGACTATAAACAACGGAAATGTATTTAATACTTTTATACTACAGTGTGTTTGTGTAAACACCGTTGTCCTTGAAACCATCAAATGAGCCCGTCAAAATGAACAACTTTTTATATGAGAACAATGCTGGGAACTCAAAAAAAAATGCCGTCTTCATACCCATACGGATGCCCGGATCGGCAATTTGTATAGGTATGAAGACAGATTTTTTTTAATTCCCAGCATTGTTCTCATAGAAAAAGTTGTTCATTTTGACGGGCTCATTTGATAGTTTCAAGGACAACGGTGTTTACACAAACATCTTGCATACATATATTTAAAAAATTTACTAAACGATACACATAATAAATACACATCCATGACCCAGGGACATTGAAAACTTTTGTTCCGTCGGCGGGATTCGAATCCGCGACCAGCTTGAGCGCGGGCCACGCGCTCAACCACTGAGCCACAGAGGTCGTGAAACTTGACATAGTTCGACCAAATAACATAGGTCGGCCAACAGGAATCAACTTATCTTATGGTACAGTACTCCCAAATTATGCGCATGGAAATCTTCGCAAATTGTCGTGATCACGAAAACACCCGAATCTATGAAACGTAAAGCTCCGTTTAGACCAAACGAGCGAATGCTCATTCTAGTAAAGCTCTTTTGATGTAAACTAACAACAAGCATTCTTTCGTTGTTCTAGTGTGTTCGCCAGTGTTCTTGATATTTTTACTTTTTGGCGGCTGGTTTTAGGTAGTTTATCAAAGGTTATTTCGTAAATATGGATTGGAGTAATGAAAAATGTTTACAAATGATAGATATATACCATAACAAAAGATGTTTATGAAATCCAACCTTTGATGACTATAAAAATAAATTAACTACTTATCGTTGACGAATGAGCAATGAGCATTCGCTCGTTTGGTCTAAACGGAGCTATAATTATGATTCTCATCTATAGAGCGAAAATTCTTATTCTTGATTTTCTTGTTGATTCGATTGGTGTAAACGATCTAAAGTATGTTGTACCGAATTATAGTTTACACTAAACGAATACGAAAGAATGTTCTTATGCTGTTCTTGCTCTATGTTCTTTTGGTGTAAGCCCACCTTAAGAGCCCCAAATAATGCTTTTGCATTTTGCGCCTTGTGCGAAAGAAATAGAAGTAAATATCATATTAATTGTCTCTCTTTTTGGCGCATGCGCCACAAAACCTTTTATTGCGCATGTCCAAATCATGACATGCCATGGCAATGCCACCAACAAGTTGCTTAAACAGTTGGCGTTGCCATGGCTTGACATGATTTGGACTGTATGCGCAATAAAAAGCTTTCTTCCGACGCTCGGGAACACTTACCTCCATTATACAAGTACGCTGGACTAATGATACCCAGATGTATTTTGTGCCTATTTGAAGCGGAATCAGCTCCCCCAATATTCGGGAAGAGAACTAAATCTGACGTAACTTGCAAATGGCCGCTCAATCGCTATTGGTTGTAGAAACCACAGATAATAGTATACCTCCATGGTAGAAACTAGTATTAGTTCCAAGTACTCCCACTACTGCTATCAGCGCCAATATGGCGACTTTCAAACATCATTTTTACGTCAAATTTAGGTCCTATCCCTAACAGGGGGGGAAATGATTCCGCTTCAAATAGGCACAAAAAATAGCTGTCATTTCAAAGGGTATCATTAGTCCAGCGTACTTGTATAATGGAGGTCAGTGCTCGGGAAAAACGATCGTTGCCGAACAATGACGACTATGCGCATTATCACTTTGGGAGCACTGTACATATTGTTTATCCTTTCAATTATACTCCATATCTACATTATCTACAGGTGGTCTAGGGTTATTGACCACCGCTTCAGGGTTCACAGAATGCACCGGAGCGGGGTTCATTATCCTATTGTTTTGCATCCTTGAGATATCTAGAAGCGGCAGCCTTAGCACATATTCCTGGTCTAACCGGTCTCTTCTCTCCATTGGTATCAACCGGATATCATTGGAAGTATTCAGTCTGGGTATCCGCTGAGCTAAGTTCCGGAGTCTAGAATTCTCCGGACGGACACTGTTTTCTGGCACTGAATTCCTCTCACTTCTTGACTCCCTATTCGTGAACATATGTTGGTATCTGGCTATCTCACATGGTAGCAGCGGCCTGCCATCCCTGCCGATTCGTTGGACGGTGATCTGCCGTTGGTTGGTGGATTCCGTACTGGTGGGTATGATCATGCTTTGACTTCGGTTCTGCGAGGGAAAGTTCAGAGCCAGAAAATCTGGTAGCGGCACGCAGTATACACCAAGCTCGTCCTGAAAGTATATTTTGTTTTATTAGCCAGAGTATAACCAAGTTCGAGTCAGGGCAAGGAATATTATAGGAGTATTCCGTAGAAACTTTATGTCATATTATTAGTATATTTAAAATATCGTACATTTTTTCGGGATAAAAGTATCCTATATGTCCTTTCCCGGGACTGAAAATATCTCCATACCATTTCAGCAAAATCGTTTCAGGGGTTTTAGCGTTTTAGTGCTCATAGTGTTAGTTTTTGTATAAATATTATGTATAATAATATTAGTCTATAAGGTATATATAATGTGGGCCAAGATGCCTGATTTAAATAAATAAATAAATTATTGTTACGAACTTACGCCACATAGTGCCATCTAGCGTCAAATCAACGGAACTTATCGGGGGAACACAGAGAATATAAATCCCCTACTCGATACTAGATGGCGTTAGCTATGCACGATGACATGCGCGTATTTTCTAGAAACGTTCAACCAATGTTTACGCGAGTCAGATACTTTCGAGAAACGAACTCTATCTCTGGAATATTCTGGCATCGCCATGGCATTATAATATTATATCGCCTCGGCCCATATAAATAGCCGCAGTCAGGCGGGCGAATCATTCAATTCAGTTTGAGCGATCTTCAAGGCGACTTCGGAGTGAAATCAAGAGTGATACGTACGACTTGGCTACGACCTAGGACAGTTATAGTGTTTTGGACCTAGTGCTTTGTGTTAGAATGAAGTCTTCAAGAGAGTTAGCAGGTCTTTCTCTCCAAATCCTTCGAACCCTCGCACGTAACATTATAATATTATTACGGAAGTATGGATACAAACTAAAGTCACTTACACTAGAGTTAAGCGTTCTCTCGCTACTATCGGGTGTGGTGGGTAACTTACACTAGAATTAGGCGTTTTCTCGTTACTATCGGGTGTGGTAGGTAACTTACACTAGAGTTAGGCGTTCTCTCGCTACTATCGGGTGTGGTGGGTAACTTACACTAGAGTTAGGCGTCCTTTCGCCACTATTGGGTGTGGTGACTGGTGGGTAACTTACACTAGAGTTAGGCGTTCTCTCGTTACTATCGGGTGTGGTGGGTAACTTACACTAGACTTAGGCGTCCTTTCGCTACTATCGGGTGTGGTGACTGGTGGGTAACTTACACTAGGGTTAGGCGTTCTCTCGTTACTATCGGGTGTGGTGGGTAACTTACACTAGAGTTAGGCGTTCTCTCGCTACTATCGGGTGTGGTGGGTAACTTCTCCACCTTCTCCTCCTTGGGTTTGTCATCCTCATCCAGCGTGATGTCCGGCACCACCTGCAGGTCTTCAGGCGGGTTGGGTATCGTCACGTACCCCGCTATTATACTGGACAGCTGGTCTAGCACCTGGAAATGTTTATTGTTAAGCTATTGCATAGCTTTTATCGCAGGCTTTGAGCGTGGCGACCGGATCAAGAAATTCCGTAACGAAAAAAAACCTAACACCGGGCGTGTTGGGTTAGGTTAGGTTAAAATATAAAATAAAAAATAAACATCTTGAATTTATATATGACATTCAAAAATAAAATAGTATTTTAAAAAGATAAAACCGACTCCAAAATTGTAAGTAATTGAGAATTAAAATTCCCTATCTCGAAAACTACTGAACCGATTTTGATGAAACTTGCAGTAGGTACTCCCTAAGTTGAACCATTGTATGTATCTACAACATAAAAAGAATTACTCAAATCGGACTTGCAGTTCCGGAGATATACCAACACAAACATAAACACATACATACATGTAACATACATACATATATACACTTTTGAAATTTGGCACATTTGTTCAGACGCTGATGTAGACATATATACGAAAACTGGGCAGTTATGCAAATATTACATACATACGCGTCGAATTATTGATAAACTCCTTTTTTTTTGAGTCGATTAAATTTAGAAAAAGACACCTTTTCTAGTTTAATTACGATGCAATGCCTTTCCGAATTGATATGTGTGATGTAACCTTTATTAACCAACCTTTGACAAAATATATGCTTAGTAATTTAAAAAAATACCTGATCAGCCAGTAATCTATGTTTGGGATCCTTCACAAGCAGCCTCTGAATTAAAAACACTGTGTTGTCACTAACTTGCACGGAGTTGCCATCTCTGAAATTAATTAAGATTTTCATTGAAAATCACACATTTTTACACAATACAAAGAAACAAATATTCTGCAATATTGTAAGCTAACTGTAAGGACCTTGGTATAGAAAAATTCATAACGCGGAGGCACTTGCCCATACAAATTACAAAAGCATTTTGCTCTTTCAGCGCTGCTCTTCCACAGTAAACTCTCTAAAAGGAACACATACACACCTTAAAGTATTATCATTTATTTTTGTATACACCCAGGGCCGGCGTTAGCCCTACCAGCGCCCTGGGCGAGATTCCTTCGGCGCCCCCTAACTTCGATTCAAATACATACGAAAAAAATCGGCCAGGCGCCAGCTTTTTATATGGCGTGCGGCGCCCTATTTTACCCGGCGCCCCGGGCGGTCACCCAGTGTCGCCCCCCTAACGCCGCTACTGGTTACACCTCGTAATATTTAGCAAGTAAAGTACTCACGGAGGTATATTATAATTGGCAGCCTGTATCCTACTGAACAGCTGAGCGAGACTGGTGTCACAGAACGGGAACTGTCCATATAGCATCGTGTATAACACCACTCCCAGCGCCCACATGTCAGACGGCTTCCCATGGTACGGTTTGCACATCAACACGTCTGGTGATATGTAAGCTGGTGACCCTGAAATGAAGGTAAAAACACATGGAAGACTAGCTGACATGCGCGGCTCCGCCCGCGTAAGAGCGCGCAGAATTCCTTACTTAGGCTTCTTACAGACGAACGGCACTTGTCGACGGCACGTGTCGACGGCAGTCGGTGGCGCGCGTCGACAAGTGTCAAAAAATGAATGAAAAATATCCAGCGACTGCCGTCGACGCGTGCCGTCCCGTCGACATAGTGCCGATCGTCTGTAAGGCCGTGTTTCCACCTGCAAGCAAACTCGCGGAAGTCTTGCGTGAGTTTCTTGCAATATTGTTTACATTCCTGCAATTTATTGAGGAGGTATTTACACACGAGAGCTTACGAATGTCGCGATAGGAACTATATCATTATTTACAAAAACACAAGCCGTGCGATAACTTGCTGCGAGATATAGCAACGAGATCTGTCGCGACGTGTTAGACATGTTTTTGCAACTACTCGCAGGAAGCGCTTGACAAATTGTCGCGACAGCACTTGCTACGGGGTTTAAACTTGCAAGTTGCTGTCAGACAGACTGTAAGACACTTCTCGCGACAGTAGTCTTGCAGGTAGTCGGTGGAACACGGTCTAAGAAGCTTAAGTAAGGAATTCTGCGGAAACCGTAAGTTTTCCCGCTAAAGTACCATATTATGTTCTTTCCAGTGGTCTACTCTGTGTCTGTGCAAAATTACATAAAAATAGGTCCAGTAGTTCGAAAGATTTCAAACTTTAAAATAATATTAGTATAGCTGATGACTACTTTTAAGTATGGCAGTAAAATGTACAGTTCGACGGGGATTTTAAGGGGAACAAATCTTCTGCAATATTGAAATAATAATGTAATACCTGTCTCTTTATACTATAGTTCGCTCATATTATAGTAGTGTATAGTTTGTGTTAGTAGTTTACGGTTTATCAAGTTACTGCAACAACATGTTTGTAGGCAAAACCTAATTTAGGTTTTAATAATATTTTATAAAAAAATTAAGGACATACCTCTTTGATCCTTCAACAAATCTCTATCGCTACCCAAATGGGTGCCTAGACAGAAATTTGTTATCACAACCCGCCCAGTCCTCTGGTTCAATACAATATTACCTAATTTTAGATCTCTGTGCACTATATTTCTCTGAAAAATAAATCATCAAAATCATTATCAAACTCCAAAGACTTCACTTATTAGAATATAGAATGCTTTATTGTGCGGGACCCCTTTAAATATTTATTTTATTTCAATTTTATTATAAATTATTACACTACAAATATAATTAAGGATTTTGTGACAGTTTCAAGTGATGTTGCCATAATTATAAACGAAAAAAAAATGGGCAAACAATCACGCGTCTTGTATGGAGCCCCCCTTAAATATATCAATTTTATTTTTAGTATTCATTGTTATAGCGACAACAGAGCTACGCCATCTGTGAAAATTTCGGAAATCTAGCTAAAGCAGTTCTTGAGATACAGCCTGGAAACAGACAGACGGACAGACAATGAAGTCTTAGTAATAGGGTCTAATTTTTTACCAATTGGGTATGTAAACCTAAAAATATAGCATTGCAGTTTTATTATCATGCATGTTTCAAAACTATTTAAAAGATGAGTAAGCAGAATGGGAAGCAATATTTACCTTATGTAAATTGGACACAACCCTCACAATATCATAAAATATTAGTATGGCCTCTTTCTCAGGAACTTTCTTCACTTTAGTAACATATTGCTGTAAGTTGATCAATTCGTTACCCTTCTCACTGAACTGATGAGAGGTAACACAGTCTAATACTAGAAACAGTCTTTGTCGCACTCTACCGGTGTACACACAACCTGGTCCGTTTGGATTCGGCATTTCTTCCAGAGCATGATCCTGAAAAAAGAGTTAAGCCGCGCTTTCACCAGGGGATATTTGTCTCAAAAAAAAAACTCAAATTTTTTTATTCAGAATAAATTTTTGCAAATATTTTCTGAAAGTCTACATGATGCCTACCACCGGTTCGGGAACTAACCCGGCGGGAAGAACCCGCGTAAGAAACTCGCAAAATTAATCTTTTAAAAAAAAATTTACAATGTTGTAACTTAAAATTATACAATGTCAACATACATACATAATTGTAAGTCATAAAATAATGTAGAAGTAGCCTTGCAAGCAGCCATCCTACTCCCAAGATGTGCCGTCGTTTATGAAATCATTGACCTTATAATAGGCTTTGGCACACAAACGTTTTTTGACTACTTTTTTAAATTTATTAATGGAAAGATTTTGAACTTTTTCTGGGATTTTATTGTCTCGCGACCTAGTCGCGCGACATGTCGCGGGACACGTACATTTCGTGTCGCGTTTTCACCGGGGGACATTTGTCTCGCGAACTAGTCGCGCGACACGAAATGTACGTGTCTCGCGATATGTCGTCCGAAGTCGCAGCGACATTTACGACGACGATAGACGTGTGAACAAGTCATAATATGTCGAGGGACAAAGTTGCAGGGGACAAACTACGTAAATGTCGGACCACTTGTCTTTGACGCTTAGGGCTGGTTTACACGTATTAAGTAGATAGTAGTAACTAAATTTTTACTTAATTTGAAGTGCTTGCCCGAAATGTGTCAAGTGACAAGCCCCGCCTGCCAACCTTACAGAAAATAGTCAAAATTCTAATTTCCTGATTTAGTACTGAACTAAATTTTAACTTACTACTTGCTACAAAATTTTATGTTTACATGCAATAAATAACTTAAAATTTAGTTAACTACTTATCTACTTAATATGTGTAAACCAGCCATTAGAGTGCGTTTCATCAAATAGTTCCTTTGCCGTCATGTTGGCACTAATGCAAATTAATGTTGCCACATTACCCTTACTGTGCTACCTTAAATTAGGGGAGATAATATTATGTTATCACAAAATGCACTTAAAGAAAATTGTACATAATTCTAACAGCTTTCGCCCGCGGCTCTGCCTGCGTTAACGTCTATACTCTATCCCTCGGGGACCGTTCTTTTTGCCGGTATAAAAGGTACCCTATGTCCTTCTCCATACCCTGGACAATGTGTACCTATGAAAGTTTCCTTATGATCCGCATAGTACTTTATGTGTGAAGGCGTAACAACTCAATTCACTTTCGCATTTACTAGCTAAAAGCCGAGCTTTGTGAGGGCTCGCGTCATCACACCTTCACTGACTGATAATAACACATTAACATGTTACAAATACTATGTTAAAGCACAAATCAATAGGCGTCATAGTTTGTCCGTAAAGTGTACCACAAAATGTACAGGTTGTGAGATGTACTAGGGCTCGCTTCGCTCGCCCTGATAATATTATTGTACTAGCTTTTACCCGCGCCTTTGTTTGCGTGTATATAGTTTTCGTTACTAGAAGTGCGTTTCATCAAATAGTTCCTTTGCCATCATGTTGGCATTCTCTGTTAATAACGTAAGCATGGTAGACATGCTCTGCAAGTATTCATAAGTTTTACTGTGTTTAAGGGTGATTAAACTGACGATGGTAACCCTATTTCACTAAGCCGTAATGGCGGCAACCCGGGTTTAATGGAATTATTGGGGCCTAGTTACGTTTTTCACATTCAAAAAACTCTTTCACTCTTAGCACCATCATTGTTTCACCACTCTTTAATGTTTTCGGCATTATTTTCTCACGAAATCTCAGTAAAACTTATGAAAACTCGCAGAGCATGTCTACCTTGTTTACATTATTGACAGACAGGAATACCAACATGACGGCAAAGGAACTATTCGATGAAACGCACTATAATAGTAATGACTAGAACGTATTTCTATGAATGAGACTGATAGTGGTTAAAAAAAAACTAGGGGCCTTCACATAACATTTCTGTTTTTGGAGGGGTATTTAACATTTTATTTGACTATTTTAACCCATCGATCGTGGCAAAACGAGACACAATAGCTTTTTCATTGTTATCGCGGCCGGATGTGGCCGCTTGGGGCTTCATGAATTAATTGGTTAAAAGGATTGATGAATTGGAGAAGAGTAGCACTAGACAGAATAGAGTGGAAAAGGCTGGAAGAAGCATATGTCAATAGGCACACTGGCTTTTGAGACATTATGTAACTTGAGGTTAGAATAAAAATGTTATTATAGATTATTACAAAATATTGCTGAATAAATCATAACTATGATGATGCAAAATGGTAAAAAGATTTTCATACCTTAAAAAGGCCATGATGGTGGATAACCCCATCTTGATCTTTCAACAACGACAACAATGAATACTCTGTATGCAGCAGCATCTTGCCCTGCCTGTCGTCCTGAGTTTCGACTTGGCCCTCATGTCTGAGCGTTAAAATCTTTATCTGATAAAACTCATCTGTTTTTTCCTTTCGGGCCAAACATTGTACAATACTTTTCACAGGACTGGGGCCCAATTTGGGGCCAAGTAAGTACGGGCCAGCCTTCCGAACGTGCTTATCCGGGACTACTGTCCCTGGGGCAGGAATGTCACTCGTATTGTATGTTACAAGGTTCTTTTGCAATGAGTTTGGACCGAACTTTTTCGAATTTTTAAGCACGGCGCTCGACGTTGAACCGGCGTAAGCTGATAGTCTCGGGATCTTTGGACTCGGTTGCAGCAGTATAGGTCGAGATCGTTTTCCATGATTAATACTAGTCCCAGGCCTCTCTGGATCCATAATGATACTTCACAAACACACTGTTACTATTTTCTTACACCTTAACACTGCTGTCCAAGTCATAACCGCATTTATTAAAACTTTAGGTGCTTATGATATTATCAAATACTTTATTTCAACTAAAAATTAAAATGGGAATCCACGACAAAGTAAAAAGTGAAATTTTTTGACTTCTTTTATTTACTTTTTGTCAAAATTGTCAAATAATGATTTGACATTCTATTTTTTTTCTGGGTAGTTGTGAAAAAAGCATGAGACAAAAAAATTGCTCGTGACCAGTCAGCATTTCAGCAAACCAGTCACTAGTCAGTCACTTGCCAAGTTGCCAGTCACTAGTTGACAAAGTTGACAAAGATCTCTAGTTGACACTTGACCACTGACCACTGATGAGAGATGACTTGGTGATGACTGAGTGCCAAGTGCCAACCTTTGGTGCCAACTGCCAAGATATTACTACCGTCGGACCACGGTTTACCTATAATATCTCTAATCACTTTTACATTATAATTTATAGCGTATAAATATTTTCTTGGTTACACTTTCTTAGCGTAATGTAAATAACAAGTTATTGTAATTTGTAAAATGTAATTATGTAAGTTATTGTGAGTATTGTGCAACATTACACAATATGATTTTAGTTTTCAATAATTTGTATAAATCGCAAAAAATCGTGATTTGCCATTAAATCACATCACTAATGGTCTGTGCCAGTCGAGTGACATTTGACATTTGACAGATTACCGAAGCCTAACCATGTTTTTATTGGATGGCTAAAATTCTAGACAATTTTTGTGACTCAATAAAAAATTTTGTTGCGAAACAAAAGTTACAATATTATATATAAAAAATATAATACATTATAAAGATGTGGAAGGGGCTCAGATTAACACAGTCCCAACTGTCGAAATTACATTTCAAAGGACATAAACTGCAGCCTGTCGGTGTACCAGCTTTAGACTCCGTTTTGAATCAATGGTACGAGTTCTGCAAGAAGCCACCGAAAGGATTTGAGAAATATTTTCAGCCGGGCGCCAGTCAGAAACAAGCAAAAACACCAGAGAAAGATGCACAGCCGCCTCCTTCGAAAACACCACCACCTATCTCCAAGCCGAGTTCATCACAGGACAAATGGAATATGAACAATATGTTCGCTGGAGGCACAGGAGGGAGCAGAGGATCGAGTAGAAGTGGATACGACGGCCCCGACAGAGAAAAGTGGATGATGTTCGGTGCTATGGGAGTGATGGCGCTTCTTGGTTCCCTTGCCTATTTCGAATTAAGGTACAGAGAAATAAGCTGGAGAGATTTCGTCAACCAGTATTTAAACAAAGGTGTTGTAGAGAGGCTCGAGGTTATCAACAAGAAATGGGTCAGAGTGAGGCTACAACCGGGGTCGGTTTTAGAAGGAAAAATAATCTGGTTTGCTATTGGAAGTGTAGATTCATTTGAAAGGAACCTAGAAAACGCACAAATCGAAATCAATGTGGACCCACCAAACTTTGTACCTGTTATTTATAAGACTGAAGTTGAAGCATCGAGTCTTACGGGAATCTTGCCTACATTGTTGATCATTGGATTTTTAATCTACATGATGAGACGTTCTGCAAATATGATGGGCGGTGGGGGCAGAAAAGGGGGTGGTCTGTTTGGTGGTGTCATGGAATCTACTGCTAAAGTGGTCAATCCCACTGATATCGGTGTAAAGTTCCAAGATGTAGCCGGTTGTGAGGAAGCAAAGATTGAAATTATGGAGTTTGTCAACTTTTTAAAGAACCCTCAACAATACATAGATTTGGGAGCTAAAATACCAAAGGGAGCTCTATTAACGGGCCCTCCAGGAACAGGTAAAACCCTGCTGGCCAAGGCCACAGCCGGTGAAGCCAATGTACCCTTCATAACAGTATCTGGTTCAGAGTTTTTGGAGATGTTTGTTGGTGTTGGACCTTCGAGAGTGAGAGACATGTTTTCAATGGCCAGGAAACATGCTCCTTGCATTCTTTTCATTGATGAAATTGATGCTGTGGGGCGTAAGAGAGGAGGACGTAGCTTTGGAGGTCATTCTGAGCAGGAGAACACATTAAATCAGCTCCTCGTTGAAATGGATGGGTTCAACACGACAACAAATGTTGTTGTGCTTGCAGCAACCAACCGTGTGGATATCCTCGACAAGGCTCTGCTTCGACCTGGGAGATTTGACAGACAAATCTTTGTGCCAGCCCCAGACATAAAAGGCAGAGCTTCTATTTTCAAAGTACATTTGCAACCACTTAAGACAACCTTAAATAAAGAAAACTTAGCCAGAAAAATGGCTGCCTTAACTCCAGGTACTTTTTATAAATAAATATTTTACTGTCTTAATTAAGCAATAGTAAAAAACATTTTATTGCTGTATAAATCATGTGCTAATATTTTACTAAACAGGTATTCTATAGAAATAAAAATGTGATTCCTGAATACTGAATAACATACTAAAACGTTTTTACTAGTTTAGTATAAAATTTTGCTAAATAATGTAATTTACTAATTAGACTTGTATATTGTTTTCAGGTTTCACTGGTGCTGACATAGCAAATGTTTGTAATGAAGCTGCTTTGATTGCTGCAAGGGAGTTATTAAATGACATCACTATGAAAAACTTTGAGCAAGCCATCGAAAGAGTGGTAGCCGGTATGGAGAAGAAATCGAACGTACTCCAGCCTGATGAGAGAAAGATTGTAGCTTACCATGAAGCAGGTCATGCTGTTGCAGGCTGGTTCCTGCAGCATGCTGACCCACTGCTTAAGGTATCGATCATCCCCCGTGGAAAAGGGCTCGGTTATGCCCAGTACTTACCCAAAGAACAATACCTATATAGTAAGGAACAGCTATTCGACAGAATGTGCATGACATTGGGTGGTAGAGTGAGCGAAGAAATCTTCTTTGGCAGAATAACAACCGGTGCACAGGATGACCTGAAGAAGATTACACAGAGTGCATATGCACAAATTGTTCATTACGGTATGAACGCCAAGGTTGGCAATGTGTCCTTCGATATGCCACAACCTGGTGAAATGGTGATTGATAAACCATACTCGGAAAAAACAGCGGAGCTTATTGATTCTGAAGTGAGGGTATTAATCAATTCAGCTCACCAACATACAAAGGACCTACTGACTAAACATAGAGCAGATATAGAGAAAGTAGCCGAGAGATTACTAAAGCAGGAGATTTTAAGTAGAGATGACATGATTGAACTTTTAGGAGCGAGGCCCTTCCCAGAGAAGAGCACATATGAAGAATTCGTTGAAGGCACCGGTTCCTTAGATGAGGATACTACTTTACCAGAAGGTCTTAAAGATTGGAACAAAGAAAAGCCGAAAAGTAACCCTGACGATTCTACTGTCCCTAGTAAAAACTGATGTAAATTAAGGTTCACTGTTAATATTTCTATGTAAAGAATACCTCTGAGTATTGAAGGGTGTTTGATGTTTTAGTCTGAAAATGATAGGATCGTAATTTACAATAGTAGACATTGAATTGTATTATAAAAATATATTTATAATCAGTTTCAATCACAACGTTGATTGCATTTGTTTGTTGTGTAAGCTTTTTTCTAAATAAAAGTATGTTCTGCTACTAAAGTTTTTCACTTAACACTGTAAGGATTCAAATAATTCACTACATTTTAGAGTACCAATAGATTTAATTGGCCACTGGCTAAATCAAATTTTACATTTCCTCCTCTTCGTGTATCCACTTAGGACGAGCACCATCACTCCATTGATTTTGTCCGAGCATAGTTATAATTTAGTTTGTAATGCTAAAAAAAATAATGGGAGATTGTGCTAGCCCTGTACATCAATTAGAAGGAACAACAACAAAAAAAAAAACAGGGTTATATTAAAATTATAATATGAAAATATTCAAATATTAGCTGAACAAACATCCAGCCTTCTTTCTGTAATTAAATATTCACTACATTACTTTATACATCACCAATTTCTTAAGTAAATTCAGTTTTTTGTACAATATAAAAAGAATCTTATATTATATCTATGTTTACAAGCGAGTCGTGTATAACACGCCCCAATCGCGAACTTGATCTATACGAATGTGAAATTAAAAGTAAATTAACAATAATTAAAAATGATGGTAATTATTACAAGTACCTACACTATTATGTTCAACATTTTATGTCAATACTCAAATATTATCTATACTTAATTCTAGCCTAAATATAACATTATGAAAGATGAAAACGTATCTGTATGATATCATTCAACAATAATCCATCAACAATTGCAATCCATTTACACCATGTCCACTGAACGGATATATTAAAACTAATCGCAGTAACAACAAAATGTTCCGACGGTCAATGACAGTCTCTGATTTTTTCACCTTTTGGTTTTCGGCCCCGCTTCTTGCCGGTGGTAACGCCGGCCAACACCATTGCCGCGCGCTTCGCAAGACACGATTTGCAAAACCAATCCTCCGTGACGCCGGGTTCCTCAGTGATACCTACACAAACCCAGTGGTACCAAAAATCGCAACCATCACAACCAATCATTGGAGAGCCGTTGTCCGGTCTCCCGCATGGTGGGCACACCCAAATTTTGTTTCCATGCTCGTCCACATAGTAAGGTGTGGGCAGTGGCTCCGCCGGTTTTTCTTCCGATATTGAAGCCATGTCCTCATCAAGATTTTCCGCTTGACCCTTCTTTGACAAGGGTTTGAATAGTATCCTCTTGTACTTGGAGTGACTTGATGGAGGACGATTTTTCCTCGGCGGAGATCCAGGGGGAGGTGATGATGATGGAACGTCAGCTTCCGATGCGTGGTTGTGTTTCGAATGTTTAGATTTGGGTGGTCTCGTTACTAAAGCAGATATCTGTGCGAGTTCAGGCGATCTGCTGTTTTCTCTCGACATTGGTTCATCCTTTACAGAAGAACTCTCTTCGTCCTCCTTTTTGACCACGGGTTTAATGTTTAATTTATAGATATCTGGGGAACTGGGTGGCATCGGCGAATTAGAATTGGATGAACCCAATTTCAATGTAAGCTTGGGCACTAAACCATCAGCTGATTTATCCTTCTTTTTCTCCTTTTTCTCTTTTTTAATTTTATCTTTTATCTCTTGCCTTTCTTCCTTATCTTTTCGTTTCTCTGATTTATCTTTATTTTTATCCTTTTTGTCTTTCTTCTTCTTAATTTTCATACCATCTTTGTCCTTTTTTTCTTTTTTATGTGATTTGTCTTTTTTCTTCTCTGAGTGTTCTTCGTCTTCTTTTCTGTGATGGGAAACATCTGGACTTTCTGTTTTTATTTGCAGTGGCTGAGGAACTTGTATGGGTTCAGGTTCTTTTTCAGGTTCAGGAGGTTGTATAGGTTGCCAGACTTCTCTAGGAGGAGGTGACGGGAGCCTTGCAGGTTCTGGAATAGGTTGTCTAGGTAATTCCTGTCTAGGGGGTTCTACTTTAGGAGGATTTAACTGTATAGTTATATCGGGATGCACTGGTGGCATTTTATACATAGATTTATGATCTCTACCTGATTTAGACTTTTGTTTTTGTAAAATATTTGGAATGGTTGCAGATTTGTGCTTATCATGTCTGTCTCTGTCCCTATTCAGTAACGTTGGCTTATGCATACCCCTATCCTCCTTATTATCAACAGGTATAACTTCTAAACTAGGACGACGAAACATTGGAGATATCTTTTCGGATGATGAACGAGATGAATGAGCAAAATTACCCATAGGCATAAGATGATTGGAAATACCCGGTAAAAAACTTGGGCCCGGTATAAGACCAGGGCCAGATGCACCTAATGCAAAAGGATTTGTTAATAAATTATGTGGTGGCAAACCTCTTAATGCAGGATTATTGGTTAAATTTGCTAGGAAGTCGTTTCCAGGAATTAGCCCAGGACCAGGCATTAACCCTCTTCCAGAGGGCATTCCGGGGAAAAACGGAAAACCAGGAGGCATTTGCGGCAACTTTGACTCGTTTCTTGGTCTTCCTTGTTTTGGTACCTTCTCATTTGCTAATTTAGATTTCTTCTTGTCAGACATAATCATTTCGTATGCAAGCTGTTGTTGTTGCTTTTTCAATTTAGTTTCCAACTTTGCTGTTTTATCCTTTTTCTCTTTATGTTTCTTTTCCTTTTTTATTTTTGGACTTACACTAGCTACATCTTTGGGAAAAGGTAGTTGCAAAGATTTGTTGATAGTTAATCCGGGTTTGAATTCAGCTAGAGATGGTCTGGGTGGAACAGGATGCATATCCAATGAATCATCATCAATATCAATCACTTCATGAGCTCTAATGTCTATTTCTTTGGACAAATCTACAGGACTATTATTGTTGTTCATTACTGGTTCCACTGTTTTTAATCTTTGACTATCTTGTGGTTCACTTGAAGAATTATGGACCTTTGGAATAGCAGATTCAGACTGTGATTTATCTGAAAAAGTTTCTGAAACACATTTATCTTCTTTTGATTTGTTCGATATTCTTTTAAATATATTGATTTTTGATCTATCTGGCTGAGATGCCAGCTTTTCTTCCTCATCCAAGGCTTGTTTATTTATTGCAGCTTCAGGTAAAATTGGATGTGGAGGTAAAGTTTTGTATGTTGCATGCGGATTTGCAACCAAAGGAGACTTTGATTTAGGTATTTTCCTTGGAACAGGTATGGCATCTTCTGCCAATTTTGAGATTTTTGATATATGACGCAAGTCATCAATTGGTTCTTGTTTGATCACAGGTCTTAATGGTTCTGGTACTGTAGACATAGAAGGTATCGGCATCGGCGGAGGAGGCATGGATTTCGTAGGAGGCACTCGTGGCGCTGGCATTGTTACATGATTATGATGTGTTGGATGTACATCTTTATTTTTAATAGGATATCCAGGTGGATACCTGTCCAATTTATTATTATCCTTAGATTTACTACTCTCACCTTTGTGACTTTTATCTTTCCTTTTACTTTTCATTACTTTACCATTTAATAATTTATTCTTCTTAGATTTCCTGTCACTTTTATCTATTAGGGGCACTTTCATAGGATTAGCATGTGAATTTACCTTATGTCTATCGTGGTGCTTTTCAGATATAATGGTAGGAGGCTTGGCTTCGGGCAGTTTACCTTCCCGTGCAGGTGATAAGAAACCAGACATGGTCATCATGACACTACTAATTTCTCTAGTTCTCTCCTCTTCATCCATTCGTAACCTCGGCCTTTTGCTATTTGGCAAAGACACAGGATCTGTGGGTCGTTTAAATATGTCTTTTGGTTTTTCTGGACTGTCCGTAACTGATATTTCTGGACTCATACAACTAGTATTATTCTCACCATTGTCAATACCATTTTGCCTAATTTCAACGGTACCTGCAACCAGTGGGGTGTCCCTTTCCTTTTCAGGAAACATGGGAGGGAGGTGCTCATGAACGTGCATAGGTCTCGTGACAACTTCATGACTGCCCGGTTTGAGAAAGTTCAGATTAGATTCTTTATACTTAGGAAATCTTTCAGTTTTAACTGGAGGTGGCACAGGAGGCACAGACTGAGTGTACTCAGTCAATTCCGGCAACTGGATGTGTAGATCACGAAACACTAGCCCTAGGTCATGTAAATTTGGCTCAGTTCTATTAAATTGCTCAGCATATCTGTTGGCCTGGGTCCCCAATGTGCTGATATATTTTTCTAATACATGTACTAGAATGTCAAGTGGAGTTGAGTTTATGCCGTTCCATCCTATCGTTTGACAAATTTGCGCAACATTCCTTCGCAGTATCTCACGGGCGTACGCCTCTGACATTATGACACCAAGCAACTTATCTGGAACAAACGTATATATCAATAACAAACGGGTATAACCATGTTTAAATATAACCTCTAGAATTTGCTGATGGCGCTGAACATGATCGTGTATCAAGTACACATCTGTAAATACGATACAAAAGCTAAAACAGCAAATCTCATGATTTTCTTACCTGCAAGTGTCTAATGGTACAGAGACGATATTGCGAACAAGTGGAAACTTCGTATTTGGGTCACACATGTATACATAACTATTATTGTTAAAAATTATGGATAAGTTGTTGTAAGACATTTAACAGTTTCGATGCAAAACAACGAAGTGTTTACGTAAAAACTTCTCAGCATTCTACAAACACAGTGCCCCGTGCGCCATGATTGCATTTTGGGTTGTCAATGTCTGATGTTGCCACCATAAAAAAATTATAATGGCGGTCTATTAAAGATGCGTTCACAAAATATTAAATTCTCCCTAATAGTGCGTTCATTTTTGTGGACGAGTAAAATTATTGTGCAAGCGAGTCGTGGCCCGTGACCCGTTGAGCCGTGGGTGTGAATCAAAGATCTCTGTGTGAATTGTGAAGTATTAACTTGTGCAGTGTCCATGGCTGTAATGACTTAACCATAGTTACTGAAAACATAATAAGTATAATTATAACGTAATGAATTAAGTATCCCAAATATTATAATAATTAATAGTTCTTAACTCCTGTCACACCAACAACATATCATTCATTCATAACTCAATGAGATAACATTTTTGCAGGGAAAATATAACGATTAGGCATTCGCTTGAATTTTGTTGAAGTTTGTAGTTTGGCTTTGGACAGAAAAGTTCTAGCTTAATGGAGACACTTCACATGGCTATTTTATTTGTATTTGCGTATTTGATGTATTTGTCAAACAATCACCATATTGTGTAGACGGTATGTTTGACAAATGTGTCGTTCATTCTAATAGTGAATTATCTCCATGCAATGAAGTTTTGAGAAATTAAGAGTTTTGTTAATTAACGCGTAGAAAAAAAAACTACAAATTTTTGTTCAATGCTTTATATTTTTTATTGTAGATATCAAATGAAATAATATTATAATAGTACCTATATAGTTACTTAAAAATAAGACGAAGTTATTTTAACTTCACTTTTATAGTGAACTAGATGACGCCCGCAACTCCGTTGCGCCAAAATTCGTTCATCGCGGGGAAACCGTACATTTTTCCGGGATAAAAACTATCCTATGTCCTTTCCCGGGACTCGAAGTATCTCCATGCCTGCACAGACAGACAGACAGACAGACAGACAGACAGACAGACGGACGGACGGACGGACGGACGGACGGACGGACGGACAGACAGACAGACAGACAGACAGACAGACAGACAGACTTACACTTTCGCATATATAATATTAGTATGGATAACAGTACAAATCTGTTTCTAGACTAAACAAAATAGCGACAATTACGTCGTTATAGTGGTATCAGTGGAGTTGCTTCATTTTTATATTGAAAGATATGATACATTGTGAGCCCACTATGGGAAAATAAAAACTTTTTTATATTATGGAGTTACACCACTATTACAATGACCGACACAAATATTGGCCTTATTTGCCTATTTGATAAATATGACCAATACCAAATACACGTATCCCTACCTTTGTCGGTTTTTGACGCACATCAAAAGAGTCAAATACGCAAGTTAAGGCGTCAATCCACCGCGACGCACGCTGTGCACGGCCACGCGGCGCACGGATTTATTTCTTTGACTACATGGGTCCACGTTTCCACTGCAGCACACGCTATACAAACACGTTACTTACGACTATGTACACGCTTTCGTGTATCTCGTGCACAGCATGCATAGCGTGGCCAGCGTTGAGCTACGTGTGCACCATACGAGTATTCGAGCAAGCTACATGAGTCAATTCGTGCGTGGCGTGTCCGTGGGTTGCAGTGGACACAGTCACACTCACATATATTTTCTTACAAAGCGAAGCTTGACGCACGTGCGTAGTCTCTCCGTGCGCTGCGGTGGATTAACGCCTTAAACAAAATCAAGTAACAGTTTGGCATTTGACGTCCATGTGTGGATGACTGTATTTGCTTTTATTTGCTTGGTTATGTATACATCAATAATTTTGCCAAATGCAACAAATAGCATAATAGCCAATAGCAAATACAAATAGCCATGTGAAGTGCCTCCATTACAGCTTGTACTTGACGACCTCCGTGGCGCAGTGGTGAGCGCGTTGGTAGCTCAAGCCGGAGGTCGCGGGTTCGAGTCCCGCCGACGGAACAAAACGTTTATAAAGTTCCTGGGTCATGGATGTGTATTAAATATGTGTATGATATAATAAAAATCTTAAATATATGTATAGTATAAAAGTATTAAATATATTTCCGTTGTCTGGTACCTGTAACACAAGTCCTTCAGGTACTTAGCACGGGGCCAGACTGACGTGGTGTGAAGCGTCCATAGATATTATTATTAAGTATATTATTATTATTGTACTGTGGCAGTAAAAAAAAGATATTGCCATCAGGGTGACCATATGTGGCAGGTTCCTGCCATTTTGGCAGGATTGGCGTCTTATTCTAGCCTATGGCATGATAGGTTGACGTTTTAAAAACTTGGCAGGTTTTGGCAGAATTGGGGTATGAAAAATAAATTTTATTATTGCATCTAAAATTTCCGACAATGGCAGCCCTGGATACTTTACGAGGGATTTCCCTGTACTTGTTATGTTCGTGTGTGTATGTTCGTGTATTCTGTGTGTGTGTAATCTTGAGTTTGTGCCTGTGGTCGATATTATCATTTATCAATAGGCTACTTGACCTATATTCAATTTCATTGAACAAATGCATATTTCTAGTAGAACTTGGCCTAGGAAACGATATTTCACCCTTATCATCAAATAAAAGCTTATGATTGATAAATAAAGTCGATTTGAAAATATGATTTTATGAAAATAGGATTTGTACTGACGAAAACGCTTTTGCGGTACTTCCGATTTGGATGTGACGTCATCCTCATAGTAATTTAATATCTTTTATTTATCGCCCTTGTTATATGTAAGTTTATCTGTACATAAATAATAAGAATAAGCCTAGAAAGATTTGTAAAATATATTTTATTGAATAATTCGCTTAAAACATCAGTTTTATATATTATCTCTATTTATTGTAGACGGGAAATGAAATGGCCAAAACTTTTCTCCAAAAGTTTTCAACATTACAAATGATTTCTAATTTCTTATTTAATTCTTTTATAATTTTTGGGCACTTTTAGACTCGTACATTTAGCACATAAAAAAATGTTCAATAAAGAGAGTTTAAAATACAAAGCGTATGACGTCACACTATGGCGGACAGTGTTTTCGGCGCCATTTAAGAAGCGTATTTTTCAATAAACATTTTTATGGGTTTCTACTGTGTAAAATATTAAAATATTAGTTTTTTTTTGTGAAAATGAATGATTAAAAAGCGATTAGCATGAAGAAAAAAAGTAGGTCAAGTAGCCTATTATCAGTCATAGTAATTGCTTGATGCTTGGCTTGTGAGTCTGATTATTGATCATAGTTTCATTGACAACATCTTGTGTGGTATCGTGGGTGATAGTTTTATTGGTGGTGGCACTAACAACTCCCTGGTGGTGGCTTTATTCCTCTATCTATATACTATAATTAAGTATTATATTATAGTATATAGCTGATAGAGTCTTAGCCCATCATCGCGTGGCCATTTTGTGCTTATTTTCATACAAGTAGTGTGCGTGTATTTTCTTGAATATTTCTATTTGTCGATCATTTCGTAGAACATTATAATCCAGAAAAGAAAGTCATTTAGTTCATGGTATCGATAAACTATAGTTCAAGTAATATGCATCCCTAAACACACGTAAAAAGCTATGCAATTTTTGTAGCCAAATTATTACTTGTAATGACTTTTAGCACTAATGCCTTGTATTATAGCATGAAGGGATTGTTAAACTTGTAAATCATCTTTTTAGCTTACAAAAATACCGATTGAAAAGCCCAAAAAACGTTGTTCAAAACTAACATATTTAATGTCAAATCCACGTGTTTGAGGCATTCTTTGGCCGTTCTTATGGTTTATTATTTAGCGGAACCACAAAACTCAACAAAATCTAGCATAAAATGTTCACTAAAAACCTTTATTAACACTTTTATTACATGAAATATGCAGACCGACTCCTTTGTTGTGACCAAGTTTGTTGTGAGCAGGTCGGACCTAACTTGACACGCTTTTCACTCATATACACCGATATTTAAAGGCTCTCTCCTATAGTCTATCTCAATTGTTTAATCTAATAAAAAATTGCAATAAATATGTGTATTTTTACTTGATTTTTACTTTTCTTACTTTCAAACAACACAGTAAAAAAAGTTGGCATGTTTTAGACTTAGTACAGGCTTTGGCAGGATTTGGCAGTTTTTTGACCTAAGTAAGGCAGGATCTGTAATTTAAATATGGTCACCCTGATTGCCATTTGCCTGGCGAGAAAAAAGTTGGCGGGCTTTTTAAAAAGAGAAGTCGTATTTTTTCAACTTTTGCGAAATTAATTATTTAAAATAGTTTATATAAAGCATTTTAACAATAAAACAACGCAAAACGGTGGAATACTAGACGTTGAAATGGAGGATCCTGGGGGGACAGCCCCTGGGAAACCCGGCAGAAAAAGGCCGCGAGGGCCTGATACTGACGAAGACAGGGATGTTCTAGATGAATCATTTTACATCCCGTATAGTAAACCCGGCTACAGACGCTTGTTCCCTGAGAAGTCCCACTCTCAGGAGTATATAGTATATACCGAATCCACCCAAACCGATAGCAATATCGGCAACAAAAATCCGTTAACACTAACATTCGTATTCAAAGAAGAAATCAAAGGAATAACCGGAATAAAAAGAGTAGCAGCCAATAAAATAGCAATAGGATTCTCCCAGGCAAGTTATGCCAATAATTACTTGCTCAATGAAGACTTCCATAGAAAAAATAATTTCAAAGCATTCATCCCAGCTAGGAGCATTGAAAAGATAGGAGTACTACGGTATGTACCGACTAGGATAAGTAATGAAGACCTATTCAAAAAGTTAACTTCTGCCTATGAAATTATTGGAGTGAGAAGGTTCACCAAAAAAGTTAATGGCAAAGTGAAACCGTTTCAAACGGTTTCTGTGACATTTCTCTCCAATATACTACCACAATCTGTCTCATTAGATATTTTTAATTATAAAGTATATGAATATAACCCTCCTTTGCTGCAATGTTACAAGTGCTTTAAATTTAATCACCATGCTAAGATATGTAAATGTGTCCAAAAATGTTCGATTTGTTCAAAGGAACATCATTATTCTAAGTGCCCTGATGATCAGGCACTGCATTGTGCCAACTGTGGTGGACCACATCTTGCTATATCTAGAAACTGTCCGGTAAAGCAAAAGAAAATATTGGAAAAACAAAATAAAATGGCATACGCAAATGTGACTAAAAACACTGACCACACTTACAGTTTGGCACATTACAGTACTGATTTCCCGGCTTTACCACACAAAAAACATGAGATAACTAATGAGGAATTAATACAAGGTATAATAAAAAGCGATAACATTTTAACCCATCAGTTGTGGCAAAACGAGACACAATAGCTTTTTCATTGTTATCGCGGCCGGATGTGGCCGCTTGGGGCTTCATGAATTAATGTCTTTAGTAGCTACATTAGTAAATTTAAGTAACAGTAATAAAAAAATGACAACATCAGTAATAAAGGAAGTATTATTAAATAACCTTAAACATGGATAGTAATTTTTTGAAAATATGCCAATTTAATGTTGAAAATCTTAATAGCAAAAAACCTCTTCTTATTACTTTTTTGGACCAAAATGACATTGATATATGTTTGTTAAATGAAACACATTTAAAAGAAAATCATAATTTTAAAATAACAGGCTATAATTTTATTTACCAACATGGCCTTAATGGCCGTGGTGGAGTCGGCATACTCATTAGGAATAATTTCAAATACATTACTGTCAATCTGCCTTTTTATGAAGATTTACAATCTGCAGCTATAGTTCTTAAAAGTGATATTGGTAATTTGTCTATCTTATGTAGTTATAGTCCACCAAGACCAGGAAGGTTCAAATCTAGACAACTTAAACAAATTATTAATAGTTTACCAAAACCGATAATACTATCCGGAGATTTAAATGCTCATCATGTTGCTTTTGGATGTCTTCAAACCAAGCCTCGAGGTACAGATGTTTACGATTTATTAGATGAGTGTGACCTATGTATCCTCAACTCGGGAGCTCCAACAACAGTAGGTAGTTTGCGTAATAGCCAATCTTCAATTGACATTACTTGTGTTAGCCCACAAATCGCTCCTCTATGCCATTGGAGCGTTAGTGATGATCCAATGGGCAGCTATCATTATCCCACTTTCACATTTATTGAACTCCATCCACAAGATTTTGAAGTTGGTCAACCAACGGAAAGATTTCTGTATGACAAGGCAGATTGGAAGCTCTTTGCATCTGAAACTGAAAAGGCATTCAGGTCATTTACTATTGATTACAACAAACCTTTATCTACTTATAATAAATTTTGTGTTACATTAAATACAGTTAAAGAATCATGTATTCCAAAACTAAATATAACTTCCCCAACCATTAGGAAAAAACCAGTTCCCTGGTGGGATAATGAATGCTTAGAAGCAGTTAAAAAAAGTAAAGCTGCTCTAAATTTTTATAGAACACATTCATCTATAGAAAATTTCATTGAATATAAAAAAATAGATGCAATTAAAAAAAAGTTATTAAGGGAAAAGAAAAAGAATAGTTGGAGAAACCTTTGTGAATCATTCAACAGACAAACACCTGTTACTGTCATATGGAATTATATTCGCAGATTTAAAAGAGCTTCTTCTGTTAGTAAACCAAAAAACAGTGAATGGATTCCATCTTATCTTGATAAGTATGCACCCGATGATCCACCTGAAAGATATATAGACAGTAATTTATTAAATTCATATTTTATCCAGGAAGGCAATTCAAGTAGCATATTTTTGAGTAATACTTTTACATGGCGAGAATTCCAATTTGCTTTGAAATCTAGAAAAGACACTACTCCAGGCTTAGACGATATCCCTTACAAAATATTAGGCTACATGCATGAAGATGCCCAAAAAAATTTATTAGATATTTATAATCTATTAATTATGGACAAACAATCTTATACCAGACTCATGGAAAACACAATGTATTGTACCAATCCTTAAACCAGAAAAACCGGAAAATGACTGTAACTCATATAGACCTATATCTTTGTCATCTTGTGTTGGTAAAATATTTGAATACATGCTTAAGGTGAGACTAGACTGGTAAGCTGAATCAAATAATATCTTACCAAAGGAGCAGTATGGCTTTCGTAAAGGTAAAAGTTGTGTAGAAAGCTATGTTGCATTATTAAGGGATATTAAAGATTCATTTCACTCATTTTCTTCCACTGTTTGTGCCTTTCTCGATGTTCAGGGGGCGTTTGATAATGTTGATCCAACTATCCTTGTTGAAGTCTTAATAGATATAGGTGTCCCCGGAAAAGTCTGTGAATGGATTTTTAAATTTTTATTTAAGAGAACAATGTATGTCAAATTTAATAACATTTTACATGGACCTAGACATATATATAAAGGCACAATGCAAGGTGCCACTATTTCGCCACTGTTATATAGCATATACACAAGTCAACTGTGTAAATATCTTTTAAGTTGTAATGTAAAATTTCTACAGTATGCAGATGATATTGTTGTGTATAGTAGTCATAAGGATGTAAATATTGCTGTAAATATATTAAATAAGGCATTAGAACAAGTATATAATTACTATACTAGAAAATTAAAGCTATGGATAAGTTTGGAAAAAAGTACAGCCATGATTTTCTCTAAATCAGATCCAGGAAGTTTATTTAACGTTAAACTTCACAACAACAGTCTCAAATGGGTCTGCGAAAAAAAGTTTTTGGGGATATATCTTGACAATAAGTTAAAATTTGAAAATCATATCCAACAAATTATCAAAAAAGCTTGTGGAGGTCTTAACATAATTAGATCTTTGGCAGGAGTACACTGGGGATCCGACCCTAAAACTTTATCCATGTTATATAAGAGTTTAGTACGTAGTCACTTTGATTACAGCACCTTAGCATATTACAACTGTAATTATAACTTATTAAGAAAATTAGATGTTATTCAAAATAAAGCTCTTAGAGTCATAACAGGTGCAATGTGCTCTACTCCTATACATATCATGGAGGCCGAGACATGTATACCTCCACTAACTATTATAAGGCTAAAAATTGCTGAACGATTTTGCTTAAAGGTATTTGCCTCTAAAAATAATCATCTTTTAAATAGAATTCTTCCTATAGTTCCAACAAATAGTATGAATGTGGGTCCATATACTGATGTTTCTAACATTATTTCTAGAAAATTGCCAGAACTATTAAGGATTATGATAAACATTTACTTAAATATTGGAAATTATATATTTAGAGAAAATCATTGGCCTATGTATAATATTGAATATAATGCATACATGCATGATGTTACAATATGTGAGCAACAAATAAGTAATCAAAATGATCTTCTCAATACTATAGATAATGAGTACAGAATTTATACTGATGGGTCGAAAACCTTAAATATTGTTACATCAGCCTATTATGATCCTCAGAAAAAAATTAAAAAATGTATAAAATTAGCGTATGAATGTAGTATATTTACTGCTGAATGTTATGCTATATATAAAGCATTATTGTATATATCTTCAATTAATGAAAGCAATTGTTTGATTTTAACTGATTCACTTAGTGTTATAACTGCACTTAAAAATAGGGTTTTAAAATTTAATACAAATTATTTAATATTAAAAATTAAGCAAACTTTGTACCATATGTATAATAATAGTAAAAATGTTAAATTCATTTGGGTACCTTCTCACTCTGGAATTACTGGCAACGAAGAAGCTGATGCAGCAACAAGAGGAGATCCAGACGAAGACCACAGTCAACTCCAGCACATACCGTATACAGATATACATGCTCCTATGAAAGACTGCCTGGGAGAGTTGTTCAAGGCATACTTTACCCAAACGTCGTCTGAAAAAGGAAAATGGTATTACGATATACAAAAGGTCCCGCCGGCCAAACCGTGGTACCATGAATTGAAAGAAATGTCTAGATCATTTATAGTTACTATGAACAGGATGTGATTTGGGCATTGCCAAGTTAAATCTCATCTCTACAGATTGAAGATGGTGAATACCTTATTTTGTGACTGCGGCGTTGAAGAGGAGACTCTTAATCATCTGGTTCTTCGATGTGGAAAACATAATATGGCACGCCTAATGATGTGTAGTGAAATCAGTGAATTATTGGACAAAGATGACAGTGACAGTGATATAAACATAGACAACTTGTCTTTGAAAGATTTACTTCAAAAAAATACTTTTTATGGTCCGCTTTATAGCTTTTTAAAAAATGTTGGGAAAAAACTTTAATTCCGTAATGCCCTGTGTAATGTTAAGTTAAGTTACTTGTTGTTAAAAACAATGAAATGTATTTTAAGGACTGGGCTATGTCCAAGTTAGAAACCTTCTATATCAATGTAAACTTCAAGGCTTTTTAATAACATTTATATGGATACCGAGCCATTGCGGCATTGTTGGCAATGAAATTGCTGACAAATTGGCAAAAGAGGCTGTTTTTAGTGGTGATTTGTTCCCTTTTAATAATTATGCGCATGATTTGGCTTCTCTGGCACGGGGTTCCCTATTGAAATCTTGGAATAAGTTATGGGCCTTGAGCAGTCAAACAAAAGCTATACAGTATCGTAAAATTCAACCAGAGATCCCTACTAAGCCCTGGCTTTCTAATATTTTCCTTTCTAAAAATATAACAACGTCAATTATTCGGATGAGACTTGGTCATATGTGCATTCCAACGCATCTTTGGAGAATTGGCGTCAGAGATGATGATTTGTGCGACTGTGGAGATGTAGGTGACTTGAACCACATTATCCTTTCATGTTCCCTCCATGATCATTCCCAATTGTATCATAACTTGTCTTTAATCCCTATTCCATTTCCTACTTCTGTAAATATACTTCTTAGTTCTAATGATAAATGTGTATATAGTTGTATATCTAATTACTTAACATTAAATAATATTAATATCTAGAATAAGTATGTTTATTTTATTTAGTTTATAGAATTTAATTTACCGCATTGATTTAATTAACTTTCTTCCAAATTCCGTTATCTTTTATTCCTTCCGCCGTTCCTTACCTTTTTACCTTGTCTGTGGCACAACATACGCATCTCTGTGTCAAGTTGCCAAAAAAAGAAGAAAAAGAAAAGAAAGAAAGGACTGGGCTAAAAGGACTAGAATCCAGGCCCGTAAAATTTTATTAATAAAAAAAAAAAAAATTTGCCTGGCGAATTTGACATTGACATTGTGTCAGTTGCAGCGAAACCGCAAATGGTTTGCCTGACGATGTGCTTTTTGTGATTTCAGTTTTGTTAATAATAATACAGAAATATTAACAAATAAGCTGGTTTATGTTTAAAGCTTTTCTGTATTTTGTTAAAAATAACAAAGTATTATATTTAAGAGTTTAAAGTACTCTTGAATGGGTTTCATATAACTCTTTCACTACAAGTTTTTCATATAATTAAACAACTTACTTTTGTGGGATATTCATGTAATAAATTCTGTTTACAATAAAAGAGATTAAAATTTCACAACATGACCACATCTTCGGAAGACGTGTTGTTGAGTGTTAGCCATGTAAGGTACAAGAAAGGTGATGGGACGTTATATGTTATGAACCAAAGGCTGGCTTGGATGTTAGAAAACCGTGATACTGTAGCTGTTTCACACAAATATGCTGATATTAAAAGTAAGTACTGGTATATATAACTTTATCTAAAGTAGAACTTTATATTTCAAGAAGACAGGTATGAGCTAACAAGGTAGGAACTTCAATTTAAAGCTGTAGTAGGATCCGTCGTAAAACAGTATGTAACCATAATCTTCTTTATTGCTATTTAATATCAATGCTGTTAACACAAGTAAAATTCTTTTCTTAATTCTTCAATCAGGGATTCTTGGAAATGCTAGTGTATTCTATTGTTGTCGCGATCACCGGTGCTCGTACGGGGCTTGATGGGTAAATATTTTCACAGTGCAACTGATAACTGGTAACTTTAATTTTCAAACTTCCACTACAGCTTACAATCTATTTGATTCAAGGCTGTTGATATGTTTATAAGATCGTTTAAAGGTTTTTTACAACTGCAGTTGTAAACTGTAATGCAAGTAGGATCAACCTAATAGAAACTTTTATGTTGAACAACTTTAAACAGTCTATATTACTCATGGAATAACTTTTTTCAGCTCAAAAAATCTCACCAGCGGGAAAACCGAAGATTCAATTACAGGTGGTCCTACACGACGGAACATGCTCAACGTTCCACTTTGTCAATCCCGCCGGGGCTGAAGCACAGTCCAGCGACCGTGACAAAGTCAAGATGCTGCTTCAGAACCTCCTGCCCAAGTTCAAAAGACAAATCGATGGGGAGCTGGAGATGAAATCCAGGTATTTAGGCTAAGACAAGTTTTAGATGATGCCATGTTTAAGATGCGTAAATGAATTTTAAATAATTTATTTTTAATAGATTTTTTTAAACTCTATTTGCCAAAAGAATTGTATGTATTCCTAAATTTTATACACAGATTCCACGTGTAATTATTATAACCTGGGTCTTAAGGGGCCAGGTGCCATTGAAATTCTCATACATACGTAATACCAAAATCATTTTCTCATACGAAAATATTTAACGTGTGTTTAAATATTTTGTAGTAAATTTTTGTGCAGGAACCTAGGTAATTACTATAAAACTGAAAAATAACTCAAAAATGTTAAAAATAAATCTTTTGTTTTCTGATATTAGATTATTGTCATTACATCCCGTATTGAAGCACCTGTATGAAGATTTAGTTATAACAAAAGTAATAAATAGTGAAGAATACTGGAATACACCAACTTTGAAACATTACACTGAATCAACTAATGTGAAACAAGAGGCTGGTAAGTTTTTTCCTTTTGTTTTCCAAAAAAAAAAAAACTATAAAAGACTGTCTCATTTAGCTTTATGATTTTAATGTAGTAACAGATACAATTGTTTTAGTGTCTAAACACACTATGCCGAAGTCCCGTGGCGGAATATTCGCATGATTCCGCCTGAAATGTATTTGAAATTACCGATGAATGAAATTGAATGCCGAAATTCCATTATATTGTATGCGTTTGACATTGCTGACGTAATCATGCGGAATTTCCGCCGTGGAACTTCGGCATAGTGTGTTTAGACAGAGTACTCTTTACTGTAGCAAAGGACTTTAAGTATTTAAAGTCCTTTGCTACACTCACTCTACAGTAAAGAGTACTCTATCTAAACTCTGTTTTCAACTGTCGTAAAAAGTCGAATTATTGTATGTTGTTTAGTCTTAATATTTTTATTCTAGGTGTCTCAGGAGCATTTCTAGCGGACATACAGCCACAGACAGATGGGTGTAACGGGCTAAAATATAACCTAACCCAAGATATTATAGACGCGATATTCAAAACATACCCAGCCGTTAGGAAGAAACACATAGATTATGTTCCAAACAAAATGACGGAAGCCGAGTTTTGGACAAAGTTTTTTCAATCACATTATTTTCATAGGTAATTTTTATATTATTTTTACAGAATACATTGTCAATTCCTATATTATGAAGTATCTCAGAAACTTCATAGGCTAAAGCAACTAAGGCTTCTTACTGACGAACGGTACTTGTCGACGGCACGCATCGACGGCAGCCGTCGACGGCAAGTGCCGGTCGTCTGTAAGAAGCCTAAAATTGAATATAAATATAAAACATTACGCAAAGGTCGAAGCAGAGGTTGCTACTTACATATACAGTTAATCTGACCAAAATCTGACATCTTGGGCACAACTAAAACTAGAAAGTATGATCCACTAACTACTACTTAAAAGTTTCATATATCGGTATTTGTTACTATGTTGAGTGTAATAGTAGATGGTATAGAGCATGGGTTCCCAAACTAATTTTGTCTACTGCCCACTGAGAACAAATTTTGTTTTAGCGCCCCCATTGTTTCAATTTAAAATGCACCCAGAAGAAATAAATCACCGCCCCGCAAGCCTCTACACAAGGCCCCGCATTTTTTTCTGGGTTCCACACCACCCCCTTTAGACCTGCAGCGCCCAAAAGGGGGCCTTATCGCCCACTTTGGGAAAGACTGGTAATAATATTTAAGATTTTTATTATATCATACGATATAATAAAAATCTAATATATTTAGAATATAATATGTATGTATTAAGAATATAATATGTATGTATTATATTTAATACACATCCAAGACCCAGGAACATTGAAAAATTTTTGTTCCGTCGGCGGGATTCGAACCCGCGACCCCCGGCTTGCGCTGCCAACGCGCCACCAACTGAGCCACAGAGGTCGTTTAAACCCTTATAGCCTGTTATTTTGAGATATATGAAGATACACAGTCTTGTCTATGTTCATTTTGATATTTTTTTGTTCAGGGATCGTATAGCCTCTTCATCTAGTAAAGACTTGTTTGGGGAATGTGCAAAAATGGACGACCACTCAATCGCATCTGCTATGAAGCACACTACTTTAGATTTAACGGTGAGTTATAGTTCAGTTATTTTCATAGTAGAATGTCGTATGGCATCCTCTTATGGGGAAACGCTGCCGACATTAATACGATTTTTGTGCTGCAGAAGCGAGCTATACGTTCAATTTATAAAATGTCAGCTTTTGAATCTCTGAGAGAAAAGTTTAAAGAAATTGGTATTCTAACTGTTGCTTCTCAATACATTTTGGATAATGTTTTATATGTTAGAAAGAATCTTAGTAAATTTACAACCAAAAGTGACAGTCACGGAAGAAACACTAGAAATAAGTACAAACTAGAAATACCGGTGATCAGACTTAGTAAAGTTAGTAAATCTTTTAAAGGTCAATGTGTACGCCTTTACAATAAAATCCCAGAAAAAGTTCAAAATCTTTCCATTAATAAATTTAAAAAAGTAGTCAAAGAACGTTTGTGTGCCAAAGCCTATTATAAGGTCAATGATTTCATAAACGACGGCACATCTTGGGAGTAGGATGGCTGCTTGCAAGGCTACTTCTACATTATTTTATGACTTACAATTATGTATGTATGTTGACATTGTATAATTTTAAGTTACAGCATTGTAAACTTTATTTTAAAAGATTAATTTTTTTCTCACTTTTTTTGGTAAATAAAGTGGGCCCCCTGCGAGTTTCTTACGCCGGTTCTTCTCGCCGGGTTAGTTCCCGAACCGGTGGTAGGCATCATGTAGACTTTCAGAAAATATTTGCAAAAATTTATTCTGAATAAAAAATTTTGAGTTTGAGTTTTGAGTTTGATAGGACGTGCACGACTTTTAGATTGCTCGGCGAATCAAGGGTTAAGAGCACAGAACAATAAAAACAGTAGAAATGACATACCACGATTTGTTTACCAGAACCACTGTCGCCAAACTCACACAAACAAACAGAGAATAGACCGTTGCACTACTAACAAACAAATGTTTTGATTGGACGCGTAATTCTAAACCCAATTAAACCTAAATTTATTAAAACTGAAAACAAAAACACACCTTCAGTCCTTTATAATAGAGTTTGCTATGCAATAAACAAAACAGACACTTAAGACATTTCGTATTCGAGATCAGTTTATTGTGCATTTACTATAAAGTTTAGCTACTTCACACTAGATGTCAGTATTATAATGTTTACTTCAAAATTATGCTTTATTTCTCAGGCAATAAGATTGTTTTTGGTTTGAATTTTTTACATATTGTGCATTTACTAAAAAGTTTAGTTACTTCACGCTAGATGTCAGTATTGTAAGGACAAACTATTTTCATCAAATGTTTACTTCAAAATTATGCTTTATTTCTAAGGTAATAAGATTGTTTAAGGTTTGAATTTTTACAATCGACTACACGTGTTGCCGCGTACAAACAAATGACTCGACTGATGTCGAGTTTGCGTAAGTATTTAGCGAGCTGGCGTTACAACGCAAGCTGACACGCGTGCCCCGCCCACTTACCATTTCTACTGCTTTTATTGTTCTGTGGTTAAGAGCATGTTCACACTGTACAATAAGAGCATGTTCACATGTATATATAACAATACCAGTAATATTTAAACTAAAGTAGAAGTATTAAAGAATAGAAAAATGACAAATTTTAGGGAGAAAAACAGATCTTTGTTAAATGTGTAATTTTTTATTCACCCTATTTTCTGTTTTTTTTTTTTTTTTAAATAAGGGGGCAAACGAGCAAACGGGTCACCTGATGGTAAGCAACTACCGTCGCCCATGGACACTCGCAACATCAGAAGAGCTGCAGGTGCGTTGCCGGCCTTTTAAGAGGGAATACGCTCTTTTCTTGAAGGTTTGCAAGTCGTATAGGTCCGGAAATACTGTTGGTGACAGTTCGTTCCAGAGTTTTACAGTCTCTCAAATGTAATTGCAGGTAAGATTTACTATTTTATATGTTTTCAGGTGGATCTACCACACATGACAGAACCAGTTCCTCTATTGCCCGATGATGAGCCCACAGACAAGGAGAAAGATGGCTGTTCCATCCCCCGGAGTATGATTAAACGGTTCAACCAACACTCTATAATGGTAAGTTTAAAATTTAACAAAGAATATAATAGTGAGGGACCCCTAGAACAAATTTTGAAGCTTACTTTTTGTGAGTAGCTTCATTTTGATAAGACAAACAACTTTTTTATCTGCGAAAAATCTTGAAATTGGTAGCTAACAGAGATATTCTGTAATCAACAAAACTTGGTTGACTACGGTACCCTAAAACGGAACCCTAACCAGCTGATTTTTTGTATATTGGTAGGTTAACAGTTATATAATTTAAGAGTAACATTGTCCTACAAATAGAACAATCCATATTTTAGGACCATCAAATCAAAGTATGAAATCCTTTCTATCTCTGTTTCTACTTTTAAACCTTCCTCTTGAATCACTATCTATTAAATAAAACCGCATCAAAATCCGTTGCGTAGTTTTAAAGATTAGAGGGAACAAAGGGACATGAGGGAAAAAAAGCGACTTTGTTTTATAACATGTAGTGATAATTTTTATAAAAGCTATATCTTGTTTTTTTTCAGGTGCTCAAAGCTAGTCAAAACAAAAACTCCACTAGTAGTAATAGTAACAAGAAATTAGAGAATGGTGTTAAAGATACAAATGGCGTAGAAAAGAGACACGCAGAAGATAAGATTGAGTCGGAACCTGTCAACAAGAAACAGAGGATATTAGAAAAGATACATTATGAAGACTTGGATGATAAGGACACTGATATTAAGCAGGAGTTGAAATTGTCCAAGGTATGTTGTTTAAGGGCCAAACCACACCACAACCACACCACGTGGTCGGGCGTATATGTCGTATTATAAATGAATAAGACTGTTCACACGTACCACATTTTGCAGTCGTTGTCGACTGTCGTGTCGACTTGTGTTTCCGTCACGACGTAAGGGGGCATACACAAATTACGTGAGGTGTTTAGGAGGGGGAGGGGGTCGAGTCAAATCTCATCAAAAATTCAAGAAACACCTCACGTAATTTGTGGACGCTCCCTAACCACATCGCAACTACTGGCGACAACGCAACTACAAAAAGCTGCAGCGACGCTATTCACACGTACGTACGTAACCACTGCTTGTCGGCATTTTGTCGTTGCGACGTGGTGTGGTTGTGGTACGTGTGGGTTGGCCCTAAGGTCCAGAGACATTTTTAACGATGACTTAGAATATAGATAGAGTTTAAATGGAACGCCTCAGAGCTGTCAGCGAGGTGACGCCGCATGAACTGTCATGTTTTTCGGGCGCGCAGCCCATATCGAATTATAAGACGTTATCACGTCAAAAATACATGTATTTTTTCTTTTATAGTCACTCAGTACTAAAATGTTGAGAAATAGCTTCCGAAAGTTATCCTAAAAATCACTACAATTAATGGACACGATGCGTTGGCCGCGCGTGACGTGCCCCCGCGCGCGTGCCTCATCCCGCGTCACCCCCTCTCATTCCCCCGCGCCGCGAGTGATCGTTCAGCAACGTTTTTTTTGGTTAAATGGACTCTCCTAATGATGCCTAAGCCCTGGAAAAAAATTGGCAGGAAGGTTTAATTGCACCCTGTATAAGCTTGTCATATTTTACTTCATGCTGTGTATATTACAGGTGGAGAGGTATCTACTGGGTCCGGCGTCGCAGGTCAGCCAGTCTAGTGCGAGTACGAGTAACCCACCGCCTCTCTCAGCGTTGGTGTCTATATGTCAGGTAATGTTTACATTCAATTTATATTGCTGTCTTACGCTACAATTATTTTGGCCACAAAATGTTGTTTCCTAACAAACAGAATGTTGTTTCCCACAAACAAAAGAAACCCTGACAGATTAGTACTCGACGTCATTCCAAAATATGCAATGTACCAAAAACAATATTATGCTATGTGTGTAAAAGCTTATAACGCTATTCCCAATAATACAAAAAACCTACCGTACAATAAATTTAAAAAGGAAATAATCAAATGGTTAAAAATTAAAAAGTTCTACTTGGTAAAGGAATTATTCAATTCAAAAAATTACATGTAACATTTGTAATTATATTGTACCTTGACTAAATTCTATATTCTTTTCTTTTATTTTAATTAATGTGACCTTAATTTAATTAATTTTCGTAAAACGTTGACCATATTACTTACTATAATTTAATTAATTCTATGACATACAGTTATTTTAATTATTTCATATGAACTTGATGTGTTTTTTGTTTTTCTTTTCTATAATTATGTAATAAACATGATAATTTTAAGCAATAATTGTACTGACATGCCATCTACGATTAAATAGTCCATCACACTACCAATTTGTTAATTTTGATGAATTGATGCATTATTATGTGATAGATTTTATATTTTGTATTATTTTTTATTTTATTTGACGAATTATTCGCTTTGATCTATTATGTTATTATTGACGTATTATTAATAATATTTTAATTTAAAAGATAATTGAATTGATGTTAATAAAATAAAAGAAATGTATAATTAATAAGTTTCACACACCATTTTAATAGTAGAATGGAAGATTAATTAGATAAGGAAACACCGTTGTATATGTACTGCATTCTGTGAATAAACGATTTAATTGATTGATAACTGACATAGTTACATTTTGAACGTATTATTCGATTTTCGCTAAATATTATTCGTAGCTGACTATCACAGACATTCAATAGGTTTTTAGGGTTTTTTTTTTAAATCGGAAATATTATAGACTATGCTCGAATACAATAACAATATACCTTTAAAAAGCCAATTTTGAAATGAAATGAAATGAATGAAAAACAAAGGAAGCTTTGTCCTTCCTAAAGTGCCTCAGAAAATAACGCGCATCTAAGTTGCAGTGTGTCGGCCATTTTGTTGACCCTGCCATTTTGTGAACGTCCGCCATGTTGTGCAGGCGTGGAGCGGCGGGCAGCAGTGCTCGCGGCCGGCGCGGGTGAGCGCGGCGGCGGCGGTGGCGGCGCTCGGCGAGCTCAGCCCGGGCGGCGCGCTCATGCGGCACCACCACGCCGCGAGCATGGCGCGTGAGTATCCGCCATCTTGTACGCGGCCACCATCTTGTGTAAGACCGCCATATTGCACGCGACAGCCATCTTGTTCGTGACCGCCGTCTTCTAAGCAACCACCATTTTGTAAATGACCGCCGCCTTCTAAACGTCCGCCATCTTGTAAGTGACCGCCATTTTGTTAGGAACCGCCATGTTGCACGTGACCGCCATCTTTTGGTAATGAATCGCCATCTTGTGAACGACCGCCATTTTGCAGGCGACCGCCAACATCTAACTTAACTCTAAATTCTAACTCTTATGAAACGTTCAGTGTTTTTTTTTTATAAAACAAGGACAAATGAACAAACGGGTCACCTGATGGAAAGCAACTGCCAAAGTGTGATTTTTAATTACCCACATTTTATTAGTTTGTGCGTTTTAAGATGATATGGGTGACACATTATAATTGACAATAGTAGGGAAGTTACCTAAAAATTTTAATCGATAATTTAAAAATATCGAATTACTTCGTAAAAGAATTGCAATCGAAATTATCGATTTCGTACTAACGTTTCAGAGTGGCGCCAGCGATTTAATATGGCCGCCCTTTTTATCGATTTGATTTCGATTCAACAGTGTCAATCTCTATCGGCATAAGTTCCGTTTCATGCATCTGACATTTTTCAAATATTTTTGTATCAATAATTTTATACTCCTACTAGCTGTCCCGGCAAACGTTGTTTTGCCATTGAAAGTATTTCTACTTCATCAGTTGACACAAAATCTTACCCCCTCTTTTGTCCCCTAAGAGGGGTGGGGGGAAAAATTTTATACACCAGATGTTAAGTTGGAAAAACAGTTAATAATATGAAGAAAGTCCATTAAAGAAAAAAGTTTGATACAAAATCTGACCCCTCTTCGGTCCCCTTAGAGGTGGGGGGGGGGGGGGGGGGGGGGGGTTAATTTTTATACACCAGATGTTGAGTTGGAAAGAGGCAAATATATTTGCGAAAACCGCATTCAAATCGGATCAGTAGTTTTCGTGTGATGCTGGAACAAACATACAGACAGACAGACAGACAGACAGACAGACAAAAAACTAACTAACTTTTCGGCTTCTATAGCGATATTGTGACACCCTCCGCTTATTATTTTTTGAATATCTTTAATATACAGAATTGACATTTCTACAGATTTATTATATGTATAGATTTCACTGTTAATATTTATAATTTTATATTAATAAGTTAGCATTTAGCAACTTTTCATTTTTATTGATTTACAATTTTAGGAAACATTTGTTTTTGTAGATGGAATATAATTTATTACATCTTGTTTTTTTTTTGTTTTCTTGTAAAAAAATCCGTAGCAAGGAATATGAGAACTGTCACCCATATCATTTTATAACACACAAACTATAATGTAATTTAATCCACAGAACTAATACCACCTGACGTGAAGAGCGAACTGCAGCGCATCTATCTGTCGGGGGGCGAAGTCCTGCGGGAGCTGTGGCGGTGTTTCCCCCAGCCCGGCGCGCCGGAGCCCGAGGGCGCTGCGCAGAGGGCGGAGAAGTTCTATGAGGCCCTGCTGAGGTTTAGGAATGTACGGCTGAGGCCGTTTGAGGTGAGTGTGTGTTATAGTGCGAGGCAAAATAATTGTTTAGTAATATCAACTAGATATGGATTTGCGCGGAACCCGTACATGTTTAAAAAAGTGGTCTATGTGGTGAACTGTACAGGTTGTAAAACAAAGTGACAATCACAGACACAGATCAAGATAGATACCGCATGTCCCTCCATTTGTATGAAAACGAACGTGTCACTTTTTCCTTTCTACTGTGACGCACCGATGATAAGGAAAGTGTTCATTATCTAGGCCATTCTAGGCCAATGTTTCTTTTCGAACTTCTACAGCTCAATACGGCACAATTAGGCATTTAGGCATTTTTAAAATTCCGATTGACGTCCGATTCCGATAGCAGACTAGAGAATAGACTTTCGAAAGACGAGCAATGCTCGTCTTTCATTGCTCGTCGTTTGGGAACGCGATATGGCACGCGAAGTATGTACATACATACACATGCGGTATCTATCTTGATCTATGTCTGTGGGTGAGACGATGATATTATTAAATATTATTATTCTTGTACTTCTTATTTGAAGAATATTTATTATTTATATATTATTATGTGTATATGTGTCCCTTGTGTAGACTTTAATGTGAAAGTAGCAGCACTGAAAGAGTTACTTTTTTAGATGTTGTAAGGACATTTTTATGATGTTGGGACATATTACAACAACCTTTTATAAATATTACACCTTTTATAAAGTTATAAAGTAGGTATACCTTTGGCGAAATATTCACGGATACCAATATCAAAATTGATCAATCAGGCTTAAAGTTATTTCACATTAATCAAACTTATTTTTGATAGACTCTGACTGAAATATGCGATATAATATAATACCTATTTTTACAGCTGATTGTGGTTTTTATTTGCCCCAAAGTGTTGTCCTCTTTTTGTTAATTTCCTTTTTTTTTTAGGAAAAAATGCTCCGGGATTTGTCGCCGCTTGCGACGACAATGACGAAACACATGAACCAAATGATAGACACCGCCTGCGCGAAATACGTCGTCTGGCAACAAAGACAGGCGAAACTACGGTAGTATACCGAAAATGTTGGATTTATATTGTAAAACTTTGAAGAAATAACCGTGCCTAAATGTGGAATTCTCTGGAATTTAATTCCGGCTTACCTGAAATATACAATGCCTGGAACTCAATCTATAATAGGTATCTGGAATTATAATGTTGTAAAAGTTTTTGAAAATAGTCATGCCTAAATCTGGAATTCTCTGGAATTAAATTCCGGCTTACCTGAAATATACAATGCCTGGAACTCAATCTATAATAGGTATCTGGAATTATTATGTTGTAAAAGTTTGTGAAAATAGTCATGCCTAAATCTGGAATTCTCTGGAATTAAATTCCGGCTTATCTGAAATATACAATGCCTGGAACTCAATGTATAACCTGTATATTCTGGAATTATAATATTGTAAAAGTTTTTGAAAATAGTCATGCCTAAATCTGGAATTCTCTGGAATTAAATTCCGGCTTATCTGAAATATACAATGCCTGGAACTCAAGCTATAGGTACCTATCTGGAAATAATATAAGTATAAAAGTTTCAAGATAACCATGCCTAAATCTGGAATTCTCTGGAATTAAATTCTAGCTCGTCTGGAATCATAAACAAAGGCTGGAATTAGCTTCCGATTGAAATAATTTCCAACCTTTTCATCCCGCAAAAATGTACAGTTCCCACGCGATAAACGGATTTCCGCGCGACGGAGAAGCGGGCATCAACTATTGTCACAATATGGCTGTCATAATATGTCTATTTGACACGATAGACCCTAAAGCTGGAAACAAATTATCGGACGAACGTCCGCGGACGTTTTCATCGGATGCAGTTTGTTTCTATCTGTATAATACAAAATACACTAAAATGTGCACATTGTCTGACATAAGTCGCGGACGCGACCTTGAGCGTTCGGACGTCCGAACAGAATCTGGCTGGCCGGATGTTTTTGCATCCGCGGTTTATAGGTTGGGTCTTTGACGTCCGCGGATGAACCGTGCACATTGTTAAGCCGCATCCATCAGCCGCGACTTATGGACGCGTCCGATAATTTGTTTCTAGCTTACGAGCCTGTTCACACGGCGCGTTGCGTCGACGCAGCGCTGCCGTTTGACGCATAGCCGGCCACACGGGCGCTGCGTTATCGCAGCGTTATTACGAAGCAGTCTTAACGTCAACACCCCCTCCCGCTTCGTCTCGGTGGCTGTTGTCCGTCATGTGTGCGTTGCGGCGACGCAGCGCGCCGTGTGAACATCTTGGTTATTATTTATATTATTAAACAACGCAAACGGCAGCGCTGCGTCGACGCAACGCGCTGTGTGGACAGGATCTTAGGCTCTAGGGGGTCTAGGAAATTTGTATGAATTTGACAGATTTTAATTATATATAGGCGCACCTAGTGGCAAATGGGATATCAAAAACCTTCATTGCTATAATATATTTTCGAAACAAATATAATATTGAAGAATGTCGTTGGATCAGATAAAATACGAATGTTATGAGTGTTCTTCTTTTATTTATTTTCTGCTATTCAGACCAGTTCCTATATTATAAGTTAAGAATTTAGAAACATTTTCAACGAAGAGCGCCATCTTTTGCCATAAAACAACAAATGCAATACTTTAATCATACTTGTTAAAAATATAAACTTGCCATGACAATTGACAATGGTCAGTAAAATAACAAAATACTAATTGTTTGTATAAAATTAAAAGAATAATATTATGTTATTTTTATAAGAAGTACAGCTTAAAAACGAACACTGCCATTTCCAACTGTATCTTTGAATTCAAACATTGAATGTATATAGTATATTTTGCACTTTAGTAATAAATAATAATATATAATCTGTTTTCTTAAAATGGCAACACCAAATTTTGCCTTGAGAAAGAACATATCCACCCTTTTTAACCGACTTAAAAAAAGGAGGTTATCAATTCGACGCGTATGTATGTAATATTTGTAGAACTGCCCAGTTTTTTTCGTATATTATGTTAGTCTACTACTACTAATGAATGTGCCAAATTTCAAAAGTGTATGTATGTATGTTTTTATGTTTGTGTTCGCATATCTCCGGAACTACAAGTCCGATTTGAGTAATTCTTTTTTTGTTGTACTAGGTATTGTTCAACTTAGGGAATACTGTAAGTTTCATCAAAATCGGTTCTGTAGTTTTCGAGATTGGGAAATTTAATTCTCAATTACGTACAATTTTAAAATCGGTTTTATCTTTTTATTATTTTCTTGAAATGGCTACACCAAATTTTACTTTAAGCAAAGAAGATATCCAGGCCCTTAATTTATACTGCTAATTCTTTTAACAAAAATCTGGTAATACTTTGAAAATGTAAAAAATATATTTTCAAAAATGTATTCGCTTGGTCTCCGTCTCTCTAGTGTTTTTAATTTTGCTGTTAAAGTTTTTGTATCAATATTTTTAAAATGGTATTATAGCACAGTCAGTAGGATATTGAACATTCGGATTGTTTAAAATAAATTTTTTGACCACGATAGATATTTTGAAGTTTTATGTACTCGAATAAATATAATTTTTGGTGTATGAAGACTTATTTAATATGAAACTTCATACCTATTATGCATTTTTATTTATTGTTACAATAAGTATATATAATAGATTAATTGTATAGTTCTACAATAAAAACGAGCCGTCGTTACATTTTTAATACGAATCCAACGAATAAATTTCAAACAAATATTTGTATAAAAGTGTACATTTTACTTGAATGTGGCCAAATACTTTTTTCTGTAATAATGTTCACTGATATTATGAAAAGAACATGTAAATTATTATTTAAGATATAATTTCCATAAATAAAAATTATTTGTTACGATACGCAATCTTTCCGTTTTCGTAATTTGACAATAATTGTATTAGATTTTAAGTGAAATTAAAAAAATTCTTGTTACCACATTGGTTAATAATACAACGCGTTTAAAATAGAGGGGTGAAAATTATTTTTTCTCATCCCCTTAGTAATAAAAATATTAACAGCTTAACAAAGATAGCAGCCGTTTCTGTCTGTTATACGGTATTTTCAATGCGCCAGAAAAGGACAAGATATTATGCAGGGTATAACAAAACAAAGTGATAATACTTTATGGCAGGGGTTCCCAATATTTTTCAGCCTGCGGCGCACTTACAAGTCAATATTTTGTCACGGCGCCCTACTTTACCTAGCTATTACAAAAAGATACATAAATAAACACTAGATACATAGAATCATAAAGAGATAATATGTACATACAATAGTTACACTCGGCGCGGCGAACCTTGGTCCCTATGACACTGACAGTTAATCACACCATATAACATTGTAATGGCGTCACCATTAAATTAGGGTCATATTGGAGGCGTGTAAAAATTCAATTTATAAGTTTTACGTAACTTAATGCCATTACAATGATATTCCGTTGGAACTTTTAACAATTCTTAACATTTACAAGAAATTATCTCAATCTGAATTTACGTTTACGTCCTGCAAAAGTTACGTCATGTGACGAAGCAAGTTTTGCAGGACGTAAACGTAATTTGAGATTGAGATAATTTCTTGTAAATGTTATGAATTGTTAAAAATTCCAACGGAATATCATTGTAATGGCATTAAGTTACGTAAAATTTATAAATTAAATTTGTAGACGCCTCCAATATGATCCTAATTTAATGGTGACGCCATTACAATGTTATATGGTGTGATTAACTGTCAGTGTCATAGGGACCAAGGTTCGCCGCGCCGAGTATAGGTTAAGTAAGTAAACAATAATAAACAAATGATCGACTCACGGCGCCCCTCTTGCGTTTCTACGACGCACCAGGGCGCCGCGGCGCACAGTTTGGGAACCCTTGCTTTAGGGTGTATATGTCTTCTGTTATCTGTATAGAGTTCACTGTGAAAGTAGCAGCGCTAAAACAGGAATTTAATTTTTGTTATTTGTATGGGCAAGCGCCCCAGCGTCATGATTTGTTCATACAAAAGTAAAAAAGTTGCTCTTTCAGCGCTGCTACTTTCACAGTGAATTCTATACAGGGGACTATGAACACACCCTCAAATATTATCACTCAGTTTTGTTACACCCTGTATAGACGCTGTTTAAATGTTTTTATAATTAAGGTCAGAAGGCCAAGGTCTGTCTCTTTCTCACACGTATTATATCGTGCATGTGTGAACGAGATAGAATATATACTGGTACCAAAAAGTAAAATGAACATTTTAAAGAATGATAATGGCGAGATTTTAAAGAATGATAATAATTATAAACGAGTTATATTATCATCGTATTAAATCCTTAAAGCAATATTTGAATAATTACTTGTGTGAAGCAACGATACTATTTTATATTTAAAAAACAGCAAATTAAAGCAATATCTGCCTGAATTGTAATTTTTGATGCATAATAACTATTTTATGTAAATTGAAGCTACGATTTTATTATACAGTGTGTTTGTGTAAACACCGTTATCCTTGAAATCATCAAATGAGCCCGTCAAAATGAACAATTTTTTCTATGAGAACAATGCTGGGAACTCAAAAAAAAATGCCGTCTTCATACCCATACGGATGCCCGGATCGGCAATTTGTATGAGTATGAAGACAGATTTTTTTTAATTCCCAGCATTGTTCTCATAGAAAAAGTTGTTCATTTTGTCGGGCTGATTTGACGGTTTCAAGGACAACGGTGTTTACACAAACATCTTGTATACTTATAGGGCTTATCTAATTTGAAATGACGCGCCCCACCACTTCAAAGTTGATATAAATGAAACATTTTTTTACTGTGAATACGAGGGAGGGGCGCGTCATTTTAAGTTAGACAAGCTCTACTAAAATTGCTAAACATCGTTCTATCTCAAATGTTACAGAAAGAAAGAGAGAGATATACAGATTAGGAATCAGAATGAAATAGTTGGAAATAATCTTTTTTAAACAGTTACCGTAGCTAGCAAATGTTTAAACCTGTTGTAATCTTTTGTCACTTTTTTCCTGTATGTCAAGTGACAGAGACAAACTCATACCCCTTAATAGCACGCTAATCCATATTGTTATCTCTGTCTTACACATTGGAAAAGCCCCTTGAAAGACAAGGATAGCAACATTGATTAGCGTAAACATGAAATAAATATTTATATTAATAAAAATAATTACTACCTAACCACTTGCTCCAGTATAGGTTAATGTCATGTTATCTCTTTCGATCTTCGTATGTTAGAAAGAGAAGGCACGACTGACTGGTGCAAGTGGTCTTTATGATTGTAAAACAGACCCAAGTCTTAAAGGTTAGGGTCAGGTCGCACCGCGACCCTTAGTCTTATTTATTTTCGTCAATTCTCTGTATATTCTATTGGAGAGGCTGATGTATATTAGCCTTAAATAGAATAAATGTATATAATTTTTATTGTATTATTTTTTATTTTTCATTCCTTGATCCCTATTTTTTCTATGTTGATACATAAAACACCTACTAAAACACCGATTAGGCCGTATTTCTACTGAAGCGGAGCGGAACTTAGCGGTGCCGAATTGACCAATCACCAAGCTCGAAATCTTCGCTCCGCTTCGCTGTCATTCCGCTGGAATAGCACGATTGGTCAATTCGGGCACCGCTAAGCTCCGCTCCGCTTCAGTGGAAACGCAGCCTAAATAGGTTTAAGGCGTATGTCACTCTGTACTTTCACCATTTGAGGTAAAAATAAAAAAGGGAATGACAATAATATTTTTATTTCATAAAATTATTAATGAAAAACTAGCTAAAGTTAGATCGTTATATGATACAATCAATAAGTCCATTCAAAATCAACAAAAATCTCATTTATACATAAAATTTGCTACATATTATGCTATAATATATTTATAGCTTAATCCTATAACGAAATACTGTTCTTGCTACGCGTCTTTATCAAAATCGAGCCTTATGCTCGCTGTCAGTAAAATATTGATGATGTAATGCAGCTATATAATAATTATTGAAGATGTAAGTAGATAAAGTGGCTAACTAACATTTTTAAATGTTCGTTTTCTTGCATAAATACAGGCTTTAGGACCGGGAGAATGGTTTGCAATTAAAATATCGATGTTATATAGTTAAAGTATACGCAAAATCTATTTTTATAGCTCCTTAGCCTACACACATGCAAAAAAAAAATTTTAATAATGTTTGTATAGTCTGTCAAGAAAGTCATGACAGGCGGGAAAATTTTCTAATCGTAATCACGCTTAACGGTGTATTTTTTTCTTTGTATTTTCACAGAGAACGCTTATTAGTTATTACATTTTAAATATTGTCACCTTGCACATTTTTATCTCGAATTAATAAAGTTATCATATTTTTTATTTCATTTAAAAATTTTCCCGCCTGTCATGACTTTCTTGACAGACTATAACTTTAACCACTTACGTCTAATCGATATAATGCAAAAAGTTTACATTCCGCACAGCCCGATTTCGATTAAGTGGACGAGCAGCTAATTTTTAAATTAATTATTCATTAAAATAACAAAATAAATCATTTTAAAATCAGTGTATATCATATTATGCCAAGCACTGCAACATCTGTCAGGAATTGCACATTTATGTACTTAAAAATTTAATAAAACAATAACCACATAAAACATAATTTAAAAATAACAACCAATCAAGTCAGGCACATGCTTAATCCCTACTTGCGCCAGATTCAGACAAAATATCATGCTCTCTTGTTCTTCATATGTATGAAAGAGATGGCATAATATTTCTACAATTGAAGACATGAGTGGATGAAGTAACTAACATTTTACAACAAAAAATTAAATATTTTTTCCTTTTAATTTGAACAAAACCGTGTAACTTACCTACTTCATCACCTAGCTAATATAAACAATTTAAAAATATCTAGCTAAACATAGAATCCACACTTTTTGATCTCAAATCATTTTCCCGGTCCTAAAGCCTATTTATGAAAAAAAAAAAACGTCAGTTTTCAAATTCTTCAACCCACTTCAACCACTCATGTCTTCAATTAATAATAATCTGGCGTAAGAGGGCCTTATATGATTAATAAACTGTTGTATAATGTTTATAGTCTCGTTAAACAGCTATCTACATTAAATAAAAAAACCTACGATCCAATAATCGCGAAAGACCTTCTTATATCCAGGTTTTGAGGTAATTTGACTGTAGTTTATCTATTCAATAGCTATTTAAATTGGGTAATATACCATTAGCGGAATAGAGCAACAATCTAGAGCTGTCAAACGAAACCGAAATTGATTTAAGTCTGTGTGTAAAAATTTGTTTACATATACACAAGTACACAAGCATCTTTCTATGAGATTAAATTGTCAACGTGCCGATAAGTGCCGACTGGACGTCAAACAGATGAAAAAGAATTGGTTCTACTGTCATGTATCACACGTCTCTTTTTACCACGCAGTGTTACTGATAGTGACATTTCGCTTGCTCAGGTCTTTGTTACTCTATTCCGCTAGGTCAGGGGTCGGCAGACCGCGGCTCGCGAGCCGCATGCGGCTCTTCCATAGGATTAATATGGCTCTTCTTACACTCACTCATATCCTAACTGTACTGCTTTAGCATAAATAAAACACCTAAACAATATTATAAAACAACTGAATTCTCCGTCAACGTGCGCGCTCGCACTCTGTTACTGTAAAACAATTACCTAATATAGAGCAAATCCTGTTTGAAACATGGATGATGGAAAAGCCTTCCTGCAACATAATATGAAACGACAAAAAAAACTAGCATTTGCTATTATATCTATCTTCGGCTCTACATAATATTCATGTGATTTTCATCAATGAATCAGATTAAAAGTAAATTAAGAAACAATTTAACCGATTGTGCGTATAATTAAAAACGAGTAAATACTTGCCAGACATAGGCAAGCTTTCGAAAGCAATGCAAGGACACCGTTCCTACTAAAGCTAAAATATAATATATTATTTTATTTTATTTTTATTTTATTAGTGTTATTTTAATAAAACTTTCAGTAATTATTATTTTTTTAATTTCCCACATTTTGTGAAACTGTAATTATGTAGCTTTGTAGTGTGAAGCAAATTAGACTCTAATTATTATTATTAGACTTATAAAATTCATGTAGCGGCTCTTTGAAGGTATGGGAAAATCTACAAACTTGATATTTGGCTCATCTGATTGATTAGTCTGCCGACCCCTGCGCTAGGTATATTAAGTTTATGTATAATACTAACCAATAAACAAAGCTGTTGGATAAATAAACTTCTGCCAAAAAAACCTTAGAAACTGAGCATTAGTCGGGGAAAATTATATTTGAGTAACTAGATAGAAATGCTTGTTCTATGAAGCTGACCACAAAAATATTTTTAAACGGTATGTACTATCAGAGAACTTGATTCCTAGGCAGATGGAGGACCTAAATAATTTGTTCGTGTTATGTCAAATCCATCCGGACGATCACAGCTAACATTGAATTGAAGCCGACCACATGAGTCATGAGTCATGACTTATGACGTAGGTCCGTCAACTGCCTAGGAATCAACTTCTCTGATGGTACTTTGTTACTTACTAATTTTAAGACTCGTTATTTAAACAAATTGTGTGTTTAAATAATATTTAAAATAAATACAGACATGAAATAAATAATATCACCAGTAAGCAGTCACTATTCTACCTTTTAAGTAGGAATATATCAGTGAAAGATGAAATAACACTTCATAAGTGCACATAGATGTTGTTTAAAAACATCCTTATGCCTTGGACATAAGAGCTCTTTTAACATATCCAAATTTTGTCTGACATCACAAAATGACAAAGAAAGGTATAATATGCACATACGTCTTTCTCACACCTATATAAGCCCTATGTCGTTTGTGTGAGAGTGTTTACAAACACCCTATGCCTTGGACATAACAGTGCTTTTACAATATCAAATTTGATAACGGAAAATGACAAAGAAAGGTATATATCCCCGTCCTTTTCACACCTATGTCGTTAGCGTCCATTTCAAAAATGGAAGCGCCTATCTACCGGAACGCTTTGACAATCCATACAATGAATATTATGCCTATGATAACTATGATAACTATCAGTATGCCGTTTGTGTGAGAGTTTACAAACACCCTTATGCCTTTGAGATAAGAGCGATTCTAGCATATCAATTTTGTCTGACGTCAGAAAATGACAAAGAAAGGTATATATCCCTGTCCTTTTCACACCTATGTCGGTTGCATCCATTTCAAAAATGGAAGCGCCTATCTACCGGAACGCTTTGACTATCCATACAATGAATATTATGCCTAATATGATACCGATCAGCATGAGAATGAACATCTTTTTCCTGTAACTCCTCTGATGTTCTGCGGCTTTCGCTAGCTCGTCTACTCCGGCTTCTACCGTCGCACTGGCCGCTTCTATGTGGCTTTCTACTGTGTCTGGAAAAAGGATTGAGTATTTGTATATTTCTTCTTTAAGGTACAAGTTGGAAGTATACACCAATCTACATACTAGTTCGCCCAAATCGGGCGTGAATTTTGTAACTGTAATGTTAGCACTATGTACTTATATTGTTGTACTTTATTACAATTTAAAACAAAAGGAATTATTAAGGCAAGGCTGTCCCTAAAATTAGCAGGTCGATGTCTGTCAGTGCGAATATCGACGTAAAGGACATTAAAATAATGTTCATATCAGTGCGCCTTGTACAGTGGCGGTTACGACTCTCGCCGCGTCCTTGATAGGGCGAAATAGGAGAAAATTATACATTTTATTTTTTTAATGACCGAATCATTTATTAAAAAACTATTCGGTTATTTTCTTAGAACTATAAAAAAAGCTATCCTTTTTGTAAAAAAAAACATATCATTGTCATTGAAAATTACGAGATGTTCGAATTTGAAGTGTATTTTTATGGTGATATTAAAGATTTTTTTACAGAATTACCATGCCATTTTTCAGTATTCTGTTCGGTTATTTTTTTACTTTGTTCTTTTTTGAGTCTACATTAATTTTGGTGTAAGAGAATTCTACATAATTTCTTCATACTGGAAGCTTAAAAATCAGTCTTTTCGAACTGGTCTCGCCTTAAAAAAAACAACATAACTCACCAACAACCTGCGCCTGCGTGTTAACCATCTCAGCCAACTCCTGCATTATCTGGTTGACGTCTAGAACGTCGGCCTCTATCTTGTTCATGTAAGCCTCTTTCTCTAACAGCATACTCGTCTCGAATTGGACAAGACGTGCCTGAAAATAGAGTATACCGTTAGGCCATGCGCGCCCATGTCCTTTACGGAAACATGGAAGATGTCCCGGTAAAGGACATAGGATAGTTTTAATTTTTTTAACCAACAACAAAAACCGTGGCATTGTAATAACTTATATGCTATATAACAATGCCAAAGGGGTGGACTGATTTCGATCCAGTTTTTTTAAATGTGACACGATAAAGAATACTCTTAGCCATATTTCATCAATCTCAACTCGCTTTTTGCTAAGAAAGTTCATTATTTTTTTAAATTTCTTAATTTATTATTACAGCATATTACTAATATTGCCTTTTCACAATTAAAACAGCTCTTATAAGAGTTTTTAAAAACCAATGAAAGTTGTATCATGTATGGCACCATGTAGCCGTCAGGTCAATCGTGTCGTGTCAATTGTCGTGTCAAACAGCTGTCATATGTCACGAAATAACTTCCACATGTCACGATACAGCTGTCTTATGTCTGTCTGACACAATATTTGGACACGATAGACCTGACGGCTACATAGCCCCATACAACCCTCATTGTTTCATAACGTACCTGAGCCTGTTGATTAGCTATCAACGAGGCCTCCTCATCGTCAGCTATGGCCTGCCTCTCCAGAGCCTCCGGGTCGATGTGAGCTCGCTGCTTCGGCATATGCGCAGCCATCTTCTCTGACACTTGCTGAAAGAGAAAAAGTAAGGTATCCATTCAAAACTAAATTCGCCACACTGAGAGACATTTAAAAATTTCTTAACATTAATTAAATGAAGTATTTTGCATAAAATATATGGAGCTTACGACAAAATCCTAAGGCTGCGTTTCCACCAGAGATGTGTTGCGAGGAATGTGTTTTTAAAATCCAATAGCATCGCCGCGCAGAGCGGGCCTCTAGACGATCAGTTTTATTGCGCAATATCACCCACAATATTTATTGAACAACTTATTTGACAACAAGATTGAAAGGCGCGTTCAATATTAACCCTTGACAGTCAATAATATTTCACAATAAAATTGATCGTCTAGGGGCCCCTCTAAGACTTACACTTGTGACTTTTGTATAATATCAAATGTATAGGTACCAAATATAGAAGCTATTATATGCTTTATATAGCTATGCTTTTTGTGACGATTATCTAATGAATTGTAAAATTATTTTGCCAAAGAATCACATTATTCAAATTCTTTTGTTACATTCATCAACAATCAACAATTTATATTGTATTTTGTTAGGTCAGTAAAAAACTTACATACAGACATTTTAAACAGGAAATTGATATGTAAATGGTTTTGTTTTATGTACTGATTAAATAAAATAATTAGCATTAAGTATACATTTTATTATAACAAATACAGTAGTAAAAATATTTAATATGTTGATAAATAGTATTTTAATACATTTAGTTGACTAATTGTTGATGCATAGCAAAATTTAAAAGAAAGAACATTTACATTTCAGTGTTCATGCAAAGAAAAAATGATAAGACAGATCTATAGTCCTCGCATGCCACATTGTAATGTGATCTTCTTAGGAAGGATGGTAAAAGTTAGAAATATATAGGATATCAAACTGTACATAAAATATTGTAAATAAAAATGAATTTAAAATTTTGTTAGTCTCACTAAATTTTGAGAATGGCTAACTTGCCTTATTTTAGTTTTGAAATATTCATGAAAGTCCAGGTATGGTTTATATTACGAAGAAAGTTATAGAAAGTTCATTGGCTCATCTAGTACTTAACCCATTAAGCTCCAAGCGGCCGCATAACAATTGAATATCTATTGTGTCTATGATTCCGACAATCGAAGCATTAATAAAGTTGCAAGTTTACCTTCTGCACTGATGAGTACTTAGCGAGGGCATCTCTGAACACTTGAGTTAGCCTCTCCACCTGCAACTTCTGAGGCTTGTCTCCTCTCCTCACCACAACACCAAGTCTCTGTAAGTCCCGGGCTGTGGCAGACACAGATCCATTTACGTTTTGCTGTGTGTCATGTCTGAAAAATTATAAGGTTTTTTGAGCAAATTGGACTTCTTTTCAGAGTTAGCTTTTACCCTTATTTAAATGGTATTGATAGCTTTTATTAGGCTTATTATGAAGATACAAATGCAGCACAATTGATTACATTGATAAAGGAGCAATAAAATAATGTAATAAAAACTAAATAATATGACTCATCATAAGTTGTATAAATGTACACCATTGAACTAATAACTAATAACATGGAGTAAAGTAATTTAATTTGTCTATGCTAATAATAAATTACTAGAAAAGATGGCGCAAACAAAAGCTATGCCCTAACTACTAGTCGCCATAAATACAATACAATATCACCGTGACAGAGGCGACACTTTTACATGAAGTGACATTTTGAGTTGATATGCCAGCCAGCTTTAACTCACAGCAGAAAAACAAGTATGCTGTGTCGTTTCTATGTAACATAGTAATAATAGTTCCAGGGCCCCCGTTACCATATGTGCAATGTGTGCAATGCACACGGGCGCCATCCTCTAGGGACCCAAAAAATTTGCCTAAAGGGGCGCCAAAATCCTTTTTTTGCACACAGGCGCCAGTAGCCCTTACGGGGGCCCTGAATAGTTCAATGATGTACAGACAATGCTTACATTTTATCTCTCAGCTGCAAGTTATCGTTGGGACCACCAATTTGTTTCATCATCTTCTCCAGCGATCGCAGCCCACTGTGTATACTGCTGACATTATTTGCTATGCCTTCACTCAGGTTGTACAGCTCAGTGGGACTAAAGTCTGCAAACCCCACTGTTGGGGGTGCGGCTATAGCCCCATAATCTCGACTTGAGCCACTGATGGGTTCTCTTTCAGCCATGGTGATATATTTACTGTAAAAAGAGGGTAATAAGAGTTTTTTGAAAAAAATATGTATTAAATTATAATATGAGACAAGAAAAGCATGTTATTAGGCTTGTACAAGATAAATGTAGAACAAAAAGTAAGGTAGTGGTGCGTAAATGATATAGGAATTAAAATTAAAGCTTCAAAACGGAACTTTATGAGTAATAGACTAATAATTGTGACATTTTTACGCTTCACTTGTTGTATAACTAGTATTAAAATGTGTAAGTATAGGATAAAAAGTACCTTAAAATAGTAAGTAACGTAACAAATAAAAAAATTATCGATGAATCACATAAATCTAAACAATAACAACAAAATTAACAAAGAAAGTGCGTATGAGTAATTACAATTTTTACTTACTATTATATTGTAATGAAAAACCGGATCACCTGATAAATTATGTTAGAATATGTGGAATGTCTTGTATGGTTTCCAGTTTCATTCGCGCTACGCTTATTTCATAGTATTTTGGTAAAATTCGTCGATGAGAAACAGCAGGCAGCAGCAATGAGAATTTGATTATTGACAGCTGTCAGTTGTCAAATTTTTTTTTTTTTGGCATGCACTTAGTACATTGCCAATGACGAACGGGAAAAACAATGTTAAAAAATTAAATTATGACGAAAAACGAGGAATTTGGAAAAAGGACTTCAGGACAGGATCAGGAAAAATATATATTTACAAAAGAATACTTAAAATTATATAGAATAGAATACCAAATCTCAATATTATTAAGTAATATAAAATCAACTAATATCTTTTAAATAATATATTTTCTAGAATGTAATAAACAAATTATTGAAATAGGAAAAGGAATACTATTCTTTAATAATGAATCAAGGAAATGGGAACGGTTGTAAAGAGGACAAGTGAAGAATATATGGTTGACATCCCCAACCTCAGCACCACAGATACAAGAGGGGCTGTTAATTATATTAAGTCTAGCAAGATGGTCTGGTGAACACGTGTGACCAAGTCTTAATCGGGATATGATACTACTGCATTTTCTATTGAAATTCATACTATAAAACCATGGTTTTGATACTATTTCGGATTGAATACTATAGAAATGTGCTCCTTTTTGTTTATGACTTTGATCAAATGACGATTTCCATGACGTCTCTAAATGAATTTTGGGTAAAGTTAATAAATCGGGGTAGTAGATTTTGTATGGATTTAAATCGCCACACGTTAATGCCTCATTACCAAGAGAATCCGCTCTAACGTTTCCTTCTATTCCACAATGACTATGTAGGGATCCAAGCAAATGAAACTGAAGTTCCTTACATATGACAGATGTCAGTACTGAGTTTTTTTTAATTAGACCAAAACAAACGCAAATGCTAAAAGCAGAGAAAGAAAAATTAAAGTAAAACTCCAAAACCTAATGAATTCAACTTTAGGATTTTTTAATTAAAGATCTTACAAAGATAGAGGTATAAGTTCTGGTCATTGTTATACAATTTATATGTAACAGCAAAATTTTGTGACAACTAGTAGATTTTCTTATCAAATAAAATATAAGCCCCGTGTATTATTTTCCTCTGATATAAGCAGATGCTATGTACGATCAATAATCAGGCTCAAAAATTAGAATTTAATAAGACGATTATGTTTCTAATATTTATTACTCATTTTATAGTATTTATAGGTAGGTATTTATATTAAAAATAACATACTTTGAAAGAATTAAATAGCCATTACAAGCAAATTCCATCCTTATTTGTATTACTTCATAAAACGAAATGACATTCTTTAGTTACTTAATGGTAAAAATCCAGATGAAATGGCTCAAAAATATTTTGAACAAAGATTTCTTTGCAACATTTTTTAATTTTCTATATTCATAAAACAAGAGAATAAAGAAAATTATGAAATGAGAATACAACAAAATAATATGACGATGGCTATTTAAGCCCCTCCTTTACACCACTTTTGATCTTATAACAGAATAAACTTACTTTGTAAATATAAAGCATTTAGTTTCTTGTGAGCAAATTCTACAAACTCTCCAAGAATTCGACCACCTCCCGAGCATGTGTTTTTTTGTGGACATTCAGATTACTGTTCTGTGTAAACTGCCGATTACATAAATCACAAGTATATGGCTTTTCCCCGGTATGTGTTCTCTTGTGCGTAACCAAATGATACTTTTGAGTGAACCTAACGTCACAAATGTCACACGCAAATGGCTTTTCACCTGTATGTATCCGCATGTGTTTCTGCATATCACATTTCTGTCTGAACTTGCGCTGACAAATTTCACATGGAAATGGCCTTACATCAGGTGGCAATTTGGGCTTCTTCGACTTTGGTTTTCGGGGTCTCTGCAAGAATAGTTTGCCCTCTTCTTGGGTGAACGGCTTAGCGTCTGGATGAGAGTTCAGTCGGTGGCTTATGAGATTACTCCTCTGAGAAAAGTATCTTTTGCATATGTCACACATATATGGTTTTTCCCCTGTATGTATTCTATTGTGATTATCTAGATTCACTTTTTTTGAAAAACTGCAACCACACTTCAGACACTGGTATGGTTTTATTCCGGAATGTACTTTCATGTGCTCAATCAAGCAACTTCTCCTAGTGAACTTATGTTGACAGAGATCACACATAAATGGCCGCTCCTCAGTGTGTGTAAGCCTATGAGCGTTTAAGCTATCAATGTCTGTAAATTTATATCTGCACATATCACATTTGTAGGGTTTGATGATCATATGGGTTTTTAAATGTTTGATTAAATTGTATTTTTGAGCAAAATGACGATTGCAGACGTCACAAATAAACGGTTTCTGTCCCATGTGGACTCTTTTGTGGCGACTGAGGGATCTGGTCTGTGAAAACTTCATGTCACAAATATTACAGGAAAATGGTTTGTCTCCAGTGTGCACTCTTTCATGTAAAATGATGTATGATCTATGATTTGTAACATATGGGCAAAATTTGCAGGTAAACAACTTAGCATCGCCGGGATTACTATGAAGCTGTTTGTGATTTGCCAAAGCATTGTCAGTTTTTGCCTTATATGGACAGATATCACACAAGTAGTTGTATTTTTCTCTTCTTTTTGTTCTCTCTTTAATATTATTGATTTCATTTTTTAATTCTTCCCTTACTATATTAACATCAATCATGTATTTTAATTTACTTATCCCCAGACTGTTACACTCTTGTACTTCCAAACAATGTTCTGTTGTTTTTTGATCTGAAAATTCAAGATTTTATCTTATATTGCATTGTAGGCTATCAACATTTAATATAAATTGATTTTAGAGCCATTTATACTACAGAAGCTGATAAAATAAAGATGTAGAACAAAATAATGTAGTTAATAATAATAACTGTTACCTGATTGACTTTCATTTTCTTTTATCACAACATCACAATACAAGGAGGCAAAGTCAACATTATTAAAATTATCCTGAGAATCTTTCTTTTCATAATTTTCATCTAGTTCCAATTTTATTTCCATCTGAAATTAAAATAACAAAATTATTGAAATTGGAAAAGAACCACAATGATATATCTTTGTCTGATACTACGTTAGAAAAGAGGCCTGACAATAAGTCTAGATACTGTATGAATGTCTTTATCAGTTATTTGGTGGCAAAATAGCAATGAGATAAGCAGATTTTCAAATAATAATTGAATTTAATAATTAAGTCTAAATCTGTGGATGAACAGAAGTCAGAACCAAATTTGAAATTCTGTAATTTAGACAAATAGAAAGTTATGTAGTTTGTATTACAGTTTATTACGAAGATCTTATGTAAAAACTTAACATATACCATGGGCAAGAGCTTGATGCTTACAAAATGCAAAGTATAGTCGAAGGAAATCAATAATTTATAGTTATATCATTATCTTATCTTTAGTGCTTTCCATATAATATCACCGGCGTTTATATGTACCTGTAGTTCCATGTCACTGTGCTGTGATAAACATACTTTATTGATTTCGGAATCTATCAGAGGAATCGCTAAAGAACTGTCGACATTTTGTTTACTCTCTTCGGAACTTGATGTGGCGACAGAATTTATATACGACGCTCCACCAGGCGCCTCGTTGGGCATTTTACAGACTCACTTAACTTGAACTGTAATCTTGAACTTTTTCGAATTATTTAAATGTAATAAATTTACGAGATTTTTCAACAAATTGGAAAATAATTACAACAAACAATACAAATGTGTTCCCATTTTGACAGTATTGGCAATTTCTGACAGCTGACAAGTGACTTCAATGACACACATTTTTTTTTATTCAATTTGAATTAAGCAATGATTCAAACTTCAAACTATCAGAGAAACTAAATAATTATTGTAAATACCAACGCCAATCACCAATGAACGCTAATAAATACCCTTAAATAAGTGCGGGTAGACTGTAGTGGCGCGTATTCTTCTCCATATTTTTTACAGTTTACACCGTGATTCGGTGATTCATGGTTCGAACTTCGGAGTTCGGACTTCGGACTCCGGAGTCCGGACTTCACTGTGGGACGTGGGCTTTAGCGCTTATTCCACTTATCTTAGCTAGGTTCCTAGGTAGGATCCTAGCTAGGATCCTAGCTTTCTAAATGTTATTCCACTTGACTAAATCGGAAACGATTTAGGATCCTAGCTAAATCGTTTCCGATTTAGTCAAGTGGAATAACATTTAGAAAGCTAGGATCCTAATTCCTAGCTAGGATCCTACCTAGGAACCTAGCTAGGATAAGTGGAATAAGCGCTTTAAGCTTCCATGGCTACACCGTACACAATATCTTTGCCGTACACGTACTGAAATCAAAAAAAGTTTTATTGTTCTCTATGGTTAAAATAAATTAAAAGAGGGAAACGAAGAACAGTGGATTTCAGTGTTGCAAAAGTTCCCGACTTATCGGGAGATCTACTGATTTTGGCGTCTCCCTCCCGATATCCCGATTTAACTGTCCTATCTCCCGATTTTTACATTGTATGCAACGAATGTTTAAAATATAGTATTATTTTGCATTCTCAAGACGACAACACTGAAGATTATCTGGTAATACTAAATGGGTAAGTAAACTCTGTAGTAAGGGGATTCCCCAACTGAAAGAGACAGTGCTATATTGGGAAGTGAGAATGAACTAATGAAGTGAGGACATCTCTTTTATAGTGTTGTCCCTTTCAATAATTGGTGGTTGATACCGACTGAACATTTCAAACCTCTACAATATGGTCTGAAATGTTTTTCGTTCGTCCACACGGTTGTCATGGAAAGAAAGAAAGTTTTTACTTGTGTCATTTGTTACTAGCGATCCCCCGGCGTCGCACGGGTATAAAATATATAGCCACTGAAAAAATGATAAAAATCGATAGCCTATGATCCTTCACGTGGTCTACTTCTTATCTGAGCCAAATAACATAAAAATTGCTCCAGTAGTTCGCGAGATAAGCCCTTTCAAATAATTTCCACCGTTTTTGTCCACATTCTCCTATTTTATTATCCTTAAAACGCTAAGGATTTATTATCCTTAGCGTGATAAAATATAGCCTATAGCCTTCCTCAATTAATGGGCTATCTAACACTGAAAGATTTTTTTAAATCGGACCAGTAGTTCCTGAGATTAGTGCGTTCAAGTTAGCCCTTTCAAATAATTTTCCCCGTTTTTTCCACATTTTCCTCTATTTCTTCGCTCTTATTAGTCTTAGCGTGATAAAATATAGCCTATAGCCTTCCTCGATAAATGGGCTATCTAACACTGAAAGAATCATCAAAATCCGTTGCGTAGTTTCAAAGATTAAAGGGAACAAAGGGACAGGGAAAACATGAGGGAAAAAAAGGGACTTTGTATAGATATATAGAAGTGAGCGCACTTCTATGCATATTAAAAAACATATGTGACGATGTCCGACTCCGATGATTCATTTAATAGTCCAAGAACGAGTAGCGAAGAAAATGCTCACAAAATTTTAAAGAATGTTTGCAAAAATAGCAACCAAAAAGTGGTATGAAAATGAATGATTTGCCATTTTCAATGTATCTTATAATATGTTTTTAATAATAATTTATATACTTTAATTAATAGCGTAAAATATTGTTGTTTTATTTGGAAAAAAATCTCCCGTTTTCTCCCGATAATTACCTGGAAAGTTGCCCGATTTTTGAATTATCACTTTTGCAACACTGGTGGATTTTAATTTATTAAGGAAAGGGCGAAAGGGCCTTTCTTTGTAAATTTTGTGTAAATTAATATTGTTTTTATTCAGTGAAAGTTATACAAAAACACGGTAATCATAATAGTTGTTGTGAAAGTAACATCGAAATGGCACCATCTATACACACCTACTGTAAAGTTTTGCTGTTCTTGATAGTTCTTTTCAGCGTTATCAATTATGTTGTGGTAGGCAGTAACGCTAATCCTAAGAAACTGCAAATTGGAGTGAAGAAGCGGCCGGCAGAATGTCCTATCAAAAGCAAAAAGGGGGATCTTCTGCATATGCACTATACGGTTAGTATTCTGATTCTTGCTCATTACTTTGAACTACATAATTACTTTATATTTCTTGGATAACATTGCAAATGTAATAAAATCATTGATTGTGCTTCAGCATACATATTTTGCTGTCTGTAAAATATTTGCTAAGATACATCCTGCAGGCTCTGATTATATTTTTGTAACTTTAACTTTTTGTTTTACAGTACTGAAATAGATGCTTTTTACATTTTTTTACAGGGTACTTTACAAGATGGCACAGAGTTTGACAGCTCTATCCCCAGGGGAAACCCGTTAACATTTACCCTTGGTTCCGGACAAGTCATCAAAGGATGGGACCAGGGTTTGATTGGTATGTGTGAGGGGGAACAGAGGAAACTGGTGATTCCACCAGAATTGGCGTACGGCGAAGCTGGTGCACCTCCCAAGATTCCAAAGTCAGCAACACTTACATTCCATGTAGACTTAGTGAAGATTGAAAGAAGAGATGAGTTGTAATAATAAATAAATCCCTCAGTTTCTTCTACAGTATTCTATATTTTTTTACTTCTTTACCTTTCTGTGTACAATAATCAAAGATTGTATTAGCTCAGTGGTCCCCAACCTTTTTTTTCATGCCGGCCACAAACATGTTATGCTCTTGGTGTCGCGGGCCGCAACAAAAATAAAACTAAACTTCTTCAAAATTAAAGATTTAAAAGTGGAAAAAATTTCACAACGACTACCTACATTATTTTGCCGGCGGACGTGAATTTCAAAATGGTTTAACATCACGCGGGCCACAAATAGTCCCGGCGCGGGCTGCATGCGGCTTAACTAAGCATCCTAATGACCAAAAAAAGAACTTCACTGTCTAATAAGTGGCCTAAAGAGTAAAGGCCCTAAAGCAGTGGTCCCCAACCTTTTTCATGCAGGCCACAAACATGTTTTGGTCTTTTTAGGGTTAAAAATTAACGATTAAAAAGTCAAAAAAAATTCAAGACTTTCACGACGATTTTACATTGTTTTGCCGGTGGGCGTGAATTTCAAAGTGGTTTAGCATAGTCCCGGCGGGCCGCGGGTTGGGGATAGCTGCCCTAAAGGTACAATAGGCTACTTGACCTATATTCAATTTCATTGAACAAATGCATATTTCTAGTAGAACTTGGCCTAGGAAACCATATTTCACCCTTATCATCAAATAAAAGCTTATGATTGATAAATAAAGTCGATTTGAAAATATGATTTTATGAAAATAGGATTTGTACTGACGAAAACGCTTTTGCGGTACTTCCGATTTGGATGTGACGTCATCCTCATAGTAATTTAATATCTTTTATTTATCGCGCTCGTTATATGTAAGTTTATCTGTACATAAATAATAAGAATAAGCCTAGAAAGATTTGTAAAATATATTTTATTGAATAATTCGCTTTAAACATCAGTTTTATATATTATCTCCATTTATTGTAGACGGGAAATGAAATAACCAAAACTTTTCTCCAAAAGTTTTCAACATTACAAATGATTTCTAATTTCTAATTTAATTCTTTTATAATTTTTGGGCACTTTTAGACTCGTACATTTAGCACATAAAAAAATGTTCAATAAAGAGAGTTTAAAATACAAAGCGTATGACGTCACACTATGGCGGACAGTGTTTTCGGCGCCATTTAAGAGGCGTAGTTTTCAATAAACATTTTTATGGGTTTCTACTGTGTAAAATATTAAAATATTAGTTTTTTTTGTGACAATGAATGATTAAGAAGCGATTAGCATGAAGAAAAAAAGTAGGTCAAGTAGCCTATTCCGTGCATCGCGATCGATCGCGGTCGTGCACGACCTACGACTGTCATCGGATGCTCGCGACCATAGTCAACGTATGAAAATGTATGGCACCGCTTCCGAGGCCCGCGACTGACGCGCGCGGCCTACGACTGTCGTGAGCCGCGCGCGATCGTGTCTTGAAGTTATGAGCTTAGAAGAGATATCCGGTGTAAAAATTCAATAGTTTTGATTTTTCACTTTTTTATGAACAATCAAAGGCATTCATGAAATTTTCATGTAAATAAAGCAATTAGGGTTTTTTCATCAATAAAAATGATTATTTAAATTTTATTAGTTAAAAATATAAAAATATATATTGTTATCTGGCTTCTAACAACAATAAAACAAAATAATAACAATAATTGGATATAAAAGTACCGTAATTGCTTTATTTACATGAATAATTTTGGAATGCTTTTGAATGTTAATAAAAACGTGAAATATAAAATAGTTTTAATTTTTCACTTTTTTATGAACAATCAAAGGCATTCATGAAATTTTCATGTAAATAAAGCAATTAGGGTTTTTTCATCAATAAAAATGATTATTTAAATTTTATTAGGTTTAAATATAAAAATATATATTGTTATCTGGCTTCTAACAACAACAAAACAAAATAATAACAATAATTGGATATAAAAGTACCGTAATTGCTTTATTTACATGAATAATTTTGGAATGCTTTTGAATGTTAATAAAAACGTGAAATATAAAAAAAAAATGAATTTTTTCAACGGGAATCTCTTCTAAGCCCTTTTAAGATTAGCTCAAAAGAATAATAAAAATTTCTAGATTTCTTGTTTAGAAATAATCAGCGTTTTTATGTTAACATTAAAATTGTGACTATTAACAAATTAAGAAAAGCATAATAATTAAACAAATTGTGATAATTTATTTTTGTTAACGGATTATTGTTTATTGATATGTCTACTTAGTACCCAAATTTTTTTATTCCTTAATATTAATATTTAATCACTTAAAATATTTTTTTAGTTCACGTAGCAGATTGCGGCAAATCACGCGAAACCCGAACCACGCGGTTTTACCGTTACTTTTGCCGCTCAATTAAAGCTATAAGGATTATTGGTAAGGTTCCAGGATCTAGGACTTTTTTTAGAAAATTTCCTGCTCTTTAAGGATCTATTTTCAAATTTTGATTATATCAAATAGTTTTTGAAATATTAAAAAAAAACCAAACCCTTATTTTTATGTTTACTCAATTGTTTATAACTTTTGCATTTTTTTTCAGCCCGTCTTGGAATTTTGATAGAATCTTCTAGATGGTATTCCGAATCGAATGAGACCAAAATCATAATTTTCGGTGCATGAGATCAGGTTTTGACGAAAATGGCACTTGTTTACCAGAGTAAACCTTTTGACTGACTTTTTGAACATTCTTCGGTATGTAACAAATACTTTTTTTTAAAACACATTAAAATCGGTTCAGCCTAAACGCGAGATCTTATTCCACAACAAGGCAACGCCCTCGTATGGTCGACCACGCAGGATGCCCTGCGATGTGTCTGCGAAGAAGCTGACTTCCCGTAGTAGCTGAACTGTGTATTTACTCGATTGAGTTCTGATATTTCATGAGGCAGCAGCCAGGTTTCTTGCAATGCAATAATATCCGCCGTTTTACTTAAATTAGTCACGCATTCCAAAGATCTCTTTATGTTTTTACAATTAAAAGATATAAGTGTTGTTTTATTGTCACTATCCATTTTTAACTGAGTTATGAGCCTCGTTAGCTATGTCCTTGTGGACTTTCCTTTTTTGAAATTCGATAAACCTACGAAAGGATATACCGTCTGGCCAGAGATTTGAGTCCATAAACATACTCAGCTTGTGTTTAGGTACAAAGATTTTGTAGGAATTATATTCTCTGGGCTGTTTAGTTTTAATTTTAGACAGTGACACCTTAACATGTGTTTTACTCAAAATGTGAGAAATAATATCCTCCTCCCTAGTTTCGATGTGAACATTGTTGATAAATAGCGGCACCATAATATCAGCTGCTCTAAAATTCTGAGACTCCATACAGGTACCTTTTTCTCCAGCAAAGCGATTTCTAGACTTATCTTTCTTTTTCCGTATAGTTATCCACTCATTTTTGAGCTCACTTTCCTTCCATTCTCCATGTCTAACCATTTCCGCCATAGATACATTCCGTTCAGATTGCACTGGCGAATCTATGTCTAATTCTCTATGCAATATAGTCGATTTCTGCTCGACAGCAGAACCGGTTTTATCTATAATTGCACTCAGCTGTGAGGCCCTAGGCTGGACCGCGGTTTCGACCAGCGAAACCCGCGTATCGGCCTCCACGTGTATTTTTTCATTACGCAGCGGTCTTACGTCGTCGCTTGCACATTGAAGTGGCGACGCAAGCGGGATAGCTGATAACATGCCTTGCGCTAAGCGCGACAAGGACGAACTCTGCTGCACTTCGTTATCTGGTTGCACAGTACCCACTTTCGTCAAAATCGTTGGTACTTTATTATGTTTTGAATTTAAAACTTCCTCGTTAATTTGAATTATTCCTATGGGACCGCTATCACAGTTTAAGCTATTTGGTCTGTTTGAGGCCGTCCACTTTTTGGGAATGAAATCTCTGTCGCTGCATTCAAAATTATTTACTATTGAAGCCTGCTTTAAATTTATTATTTCATTCTGTAACTGAATAAATCTTTCTTCAGACACATAATTGCTTCGAATTTCATCCAAGTTCTTTTGTAGGATAATTATATCTTTCAACAGCCTCGTAACATCTATGTGGTCGAAGGTCACAGGTGGAAGGTTTTGCAAATCCCGAGATACGAATATCGGTATATCTTCCGGGTCCATCTCCTTAATAATGGCTATTATGTCCTCAAGTTCACGTTGTATTTTGCCATCTCTTTTACGGGTTATCTTCCGTTTTGTCGTTTTAGCTGAACAAAAAGGAGATTTTTGGCTGTATTAATGTCTTCTGGCTTGAAAGCCGTAGAACAGAGGCGTATTATGCTCTCCTCATCCATTATGTCATACTTATTTTGTATAAATGAAAGGACTTCATTTATCACGATATTACAACTCGCGCACTTAACAACACCTGAGGTCGATGACCCTCCGGAATTTGCCATTTTAACACACGTACGTCCGCAATGAGGCGCGCGCACAGACTGAATATAATATATATATATATATATATATATATATATATATATATATATATATATATATATATATATATATATATATATATATATATATATATATATATATATAATAATATTAATAAAGATTAAAAAATTTATAATATATATAATTAAATAATATTAATAAAGAAGATGTATTACTTAAATGTTGGAAAGAAAACATTTCTTTTTCTGTGCCTGTCAAGGTAATTTATTTATAATTAATTAGGTACTTCTTATCTGTGTAGTGTGTACAGAAATTAAATTAATTTTTTTTATTACAGCTCCAAGATTCTAAGAGCGAAGCATCAGGTACCTAACCCATCGTGTGAGACCTCCTGCTTTGTATGGGGAGGGAAAATGGGAATATTTCCTACTCCGCCTATGATCTATCTTCTTCTGATTAATTTCGTTGCGGGTCCCAAGACAGCTTTAGCATGTCTTTTGGGCTCCCTGAGATCATATCAAAGGATTTTCGTGGTGGTGGGAATATGTGGTGGGCCTAAGCCCGTTAAAAATACTTTTTTAAATAATTACTGCCGTACTCAGAGAAATTTAATGATTAGGTATTAAACTTCAATTTAATGAAGAGTTTGACAGATAAATAAGATAATGTAAAGATAAGCCCCATGGCTTAACTCAATATTTTTATTTAATCACAGTTAAGTAATTATTGATACTCGTCTCTGAGTGCGGCCGTTAGCTAGTTAGTAGTTACCCTTTATTTGATACGCATATCAAATGTATGTTAAATAAATATTTTTAATGATTGAATTGTGTTTTTATTTATTGGCCAGATGTTACCCGCGGGTTTGCCCACGTAAAATTCTAATTGATTGCTAGTCTTTAACGCAATAAATCATATTATACTTAAAAACTGGACCTCATAATTCAAACTTGTAAGTTTGAAGTAGTTTACGACCGGAAAAATGTCACAATATATATTTTTTCCTAATAAACCGCGGGTAACACCGCGGGTCACTGCTTAGTATTAATTAAAAAATGTCGAATAATAATATTAAAAAAGGATTATTCACACGATTAAACTATTCACAGTGTATCACATTTTACAAATTATTACTAATAAGTGAGGGAGTAATTACCTAACGTAAGTTATTAAAAAGTAAAACATCAACAGCTTCTAGTTTTGGATAGATGATGATTACTGAATGCATCCGTTAGACGTCAACAGTATGTAATAGGCCTTAATATACGCAGCTGTAGTTGCGGTAAGCAGCTAGTTTATAATATGAGATCCGTGGGTAATTTTTTCATATTCCTCGTTACTGGTAACACTAACTACTTTTCTTCCTGTCCCTTTCAGTGACACGCTGACTAAAGTTCTACCCAATCCTTATTCTTTGGTATGCATTGATGTCAGAGAAATCTTGTAGTATCACAATTCACATCTCATCTCCACCTAGCCAACACATGGCATTTCTGAAGCCATTATATGCATTTATGTAATTTATGAATTTTGATTTTTGTTGTATTGATTGTTTAGAGGACCGGTTGGTCTCTCTAAGAGTTCACTAGAGGTCGGAGGAGTAAAGAGTAAAACTCGATTTACTGTGGTGAACTGGAGTGCTTTATTTACAAAAATGCGCTGCTTATATACAAAAAAATGAGTTAATTATTATTATTACAAACTGTACAGAAACTGAAAAGATAAATTTTGATTGGCTATTGCAAAACAGAAAGAGACATAATGAGTGAGATAAAAATATTTACAAACAAGAAAGAGAAAAAAATCGAATAGGAAATATTTACAAGATTGAGAAATTATCCGCGCGGGAGATTCGGCCGTACCGCGGTTCGTGGCGCTGCTATCGCCCGAGTATAAATATGGGCTCCCGCGGTCCGCGAGTTCAGTGAGCCCGAGCTCGGCATACCGACATCGTCTCCCGGTCGCTCGCTGCCGCGCCGTCGCGAGTAGCTGTGCCGCCATTTTGTGAAGCTCTGCAAAAGCCATGAAGATCGTAGCTATGCTGCGAATATCCCTCGCTCGACGTAGCCTCGATGCGTAGTGTTGTGTTGTGAAGAACTCTTATTAGAAAAAGTCCTTTTCAGGGCTACTTCATGTCCGGTGCAAATGCACTTAATATTGCACGGACGGTTTCTCTCGTTATTGCGAACGTACGTTCTTGGCAGAACGATTTTCTTCTATGTTTCAATCTTCCACGACGAACGTGTAGGTACTGCTACAATTGTTATCAGTAATATAATATTTTGTCACGCAGACTTATATAGTAATTGTATTGTAGTAATTAAATTTAGCTCAATTTTAGAATATTTGTAAGGTCACACAGACTTATTAGGTCACATAGATATCAGTCACATAGACACCGGTCACATAGACACCGGTCGCATAGACACCGGTCGCATAGACACCGGTCGCATAGACACCGGTCGCATAGACACCGGTCGCATAGACACCGGTCGCATAGACACCGGTCGCATAGACATCGGTCGCATAGACATCGGTCGCATAGACATCGGTCGCATAGACATCGGTCACATAGACATCGGCCATATAGACATCGGTCACGTAAACATGAGTCATGTAAACATGGGTCACATGGACGCCAGTTGCATAGACGTCAGTCACATGGACGCCAGTCACATAGACGCCAGTCACATGGACGCCAGTCACATAGACGCCAGTCACATAGACGCCAGTCACAGACGCCAGTCACATAGACGCCAGTCACATAGACACCAGTCACACAGACTTATATTGTTAATAAGTAGGTAACATAGACTTTTTGGTCACACAGACGACTATATAGATAATATTATTGTTGATTTTTAGGATTTGATCACACAGCCATCCAATAGATAATATTATTATTGTGTTGATTTTAGGATTTGATCACACAGCCATCCTATAGATAATATTATTATTGTGTTGATTTTAGGATTTGATCACACAGCCATCCTATATAGATAATAATATTACTATGGATTTGATCACACAGCCATCCTATAGATAATATTATTATTGTGTTGATTTTAGGATTTGATCACACAGCCATCCTATAGATAATATTATTGCGTTGGTTTTAGGATTGGATCACACAGCCATCCTATAGATAATATATTTTATTAGAGAGCAGTAAAAGTCTTGAATTATACATTGAGTGGTTATATTGTTAATGAGTAGGTCACAGAGACTTAAATTATGTAATATATATATTTTTTCTTTTAGGTGCAGCTTCGGGACCAGTTTCTTATTAATATTATCAATTGTGAAGAATATAGTGTTCGCGCCTTAGCTGCGAATACCTACACAATCGTCGAGCGCGACCGTCGCACGTCGGCACTCTTCCGTCCCACTCACACGTACGGGAACATTCGCGGCGCGGTACGAGGTCCGCCGCGAGCCCCACTCCTATACCTACAACCGCCGTGGACGCTCATAGTTCCAAATTATTAATATTGTAAAAGTATCTAGGATATAACATTTTTGTATAAAAAGTACAGTTTTTAATTTTTCTCTTATGTTCGACCGAACATAAAGAAGTAGAAAAGCTAAAGTGTGATAATAATAAAATAGTTATTAAATTTGTATGTACCTATTCGATCAATAAAATTTGTTTCTGTACACATGATACTGTATAAATTATTATCCCTAATCTTATTAGTTATATTATACAAAAAATATATAAAAATAACTTTCTAATCAATCAATTAGATCACCGTGTCTACCTCAGCATCGCTAGATGAACTGACTGACAGTTCAGAAGTTGCTGATTTATAAGGCCTTAATACCTCACCCCTTACTACAGCTGAAAACTTTTTATTTTCCAATTTTTGGGTCACTTTGGCATTGGAGTTTACCATTTCCACAATACTAGATCACCGACTGAATTTTTCCTACATTTCTTGAGAGTTTTGTCTAATCTATTTTTCAAAACAGTTATATGATTTCTATCAATTAGTAGTTTTGCTGTTGCCCTTCTTTCAGTTAATGCCTGTCGTTGCGAAGTACGGTCACTAGGACCACTGGATGGAATAGCTGGTAATTTAGAGTTATCATGGCTAAACATAAGTTTAAATGAAAGGAAGGAAGTAGTAGAATTAGGTGTATTATTTATACCCCATACTATATCCATTAATTTATCATCCAAAACAGTTTCATTTTCAGGCAGTGTTCATTCCATCAATAATGGTACCATTTACTTTTTTCCACTGGGCCATTTGATCTGGGACTACCTATAGCATTAAGGACATATTTTAATTGCATGTCTTCTGTAAATTAGTTAAGGTATCGGCTAGGAAGCGCTTTGCCTCTATGCTATTATGCGGACTGGGTTTGTAAACTGGAAAATAATATATTTTAAGTTTATGCTTTATTGTTTTTATGGAACTAGAGTTTTTGTCGGGCTTAGCAAAAACAAATTGTGCCATTCCTAGTCTTAACAAATGATCCTAAGTTATCGGCATGAAGGGTGTGCATAGGTACAGGTACTTTTCTATAAGATGTAAATTTTTCTCCTTCAGATTTTCCATAATTATTACCCTTACCGTAAACACATTGAAGGCAAGAATGGATGAATTTCCTTATTATATCGGGTCATTTTAGGAAACCAAAACTGTTGTCAAAGCCAGGGTGTCATTCATGTCAGCTGGCGGTCATGATATCATTTCTGCATTAAGTTATATTTTGCCAATTTGGAAACAGCAAATCGTTTTCCATTTAGAGTTTTTTGGAACAGTTTATCCTCTTTAACGACATAATTATTAACTATATCAGAGTTGTTCGTATGCCCCTTTAACTGAGAAATAATATTTTGTAAATTATTATCCAGTTTCCTCAATGACGTATACTGTTTCATAACCGGGATTCCTACTAAGAGTGTCTACATGTCTCATTCTATTCCCTGAACGATACTCAATTTGCAGGTCATAATCTTGTACGCTAAGCCACCATCGAGCAATACGAGGATCAATCAGATCTTTTTTTTTTTTTGCTAAGGGTTGTGCATAACGCTGCACAATCCGTTACAACTTTTACAGGGATACGTATTATAAAAATACGGAAACGCTTTAAAGATTCCACAACGGCTAATGTTTTAACTCGTAACTGTAGTAAAACCGTTCTTTGGATGTGACTACCAAATTAGGCTATAAGTTTAAATGTGCCGTCCTGCTGTTTTTGTATTAATATACCCCTTAAACCTAGTTTACTAGCATCCGTATTAACCTGGAGATCACAGCCACACAATTTTGATACTTGGTCTTTGATCTTTGAGTGTCTGTGAATTTAAATTTCGGTAATCAATGCACAGCCTGTAATCTCCACCCTTTTATCTAAAATCACTGGACTAGCATATTCAGACATAGAGTGACAAATGATACCAGTTTCCAAAACATCGTTAACCTTTTCATCAACTATTGCATTTTCTTTTTAAGATATATCCTATAAGGCTTACGAAGTACGGCGACTTTATCAGTTGTTTTTATTTTCATTTGTAATAAATCTGTGTACCCTAAATCTTTTATATCCCTAGTGAATAAATGTTTATATCTATCTAATATCATCATTTTTTTTATCTAAACTTTCACCAATATCTACCTAACCTAAACCCTCTAATTCCCGATTCAATGCCATTTGTGATTCAATCGATAAAGTCATATTTTCAGTAGAGGTATTCGAGTCGATAATATTAACAATTTCAGCCCGGGCAATTAACGTATGTGCAGGCCAAGTTATTTCAATTTCACCAATATTTAGCCTTTAAATGCCCCTAAACACTGACAGCTCCTCCAGGAATTATATAACAAATTCAGGAATTATAAATCACATTAACTGGATTTGTTCTATTGAATTTTTCCCATTGGAATCGATATCTACAAATACATCAATATTACAGCAACTATTTTTAGGTAAAATTGTATCACGCTTCAGCAAAACATTATACTTATACCTATCACTTATATTTGTCAGGTGTTTGTAACTGTCAAACAAATTAAAGTCGCAGTAAAAGTGGCAGAATTAGCTGTAGTAACTAATACCAGGCTGGTTGATCATTGATTGTCCAATAATTAAGTCTATGTCACTTGGTAGTTGTTTTACAGTCTCTATAATTATGGCTTGATCTATTTTATCTCCAAAACCCTTCAATATAGTATTAGAAGGTAAAAACTTTAGATTTCATTTTCATTATTCTTGTTCATTGGCTCCTACCCACACAATTTTTTTTTGTAAATATTATTTACTAAGATATTACTTGAAGTATAAAAAGTGTTACTTACTTGTGTTGAATTCTGCGGTTGCCGAGTTGTTCCTGCTGTATTCGCGAACCAGCAGTTAACCGTCGTATGACCGAGGCGTTGAAAAGCTTCGAGGCAGTTTTTTCGTAGCGGACCCACGTAACCGCAGCTGCTCGATGAATTGTCAATCGGTTATACTGTTTCATCCGTAAACCTCCTAGCTAGTCGATTTTATGCAGCCATGTAGCTTACATTACAAGCGTCGTTTTCTGGTTCAAACTTTGGTATCACTTCTGCATCAGCTCAAGTAATTCTGCGTCGTTTTATCACTGGTTCACTATCACAATCACTGTTGTTTATGTTCGAAAAGAAAAAAAAAATCACTTTCTTCGCTGTCAATCGTCGAGAGTCAGGGCAAGTCTGGGCGTTCTCCTTTTGCCAAGTCCCGTAGCATAAGGACCGGACATTTTTGAAATAATCCCACTTCTGAAATATTAGGGAGTAGTAAAAGTCTTGAATAATTATACATTGAGCGGTATTTATTCGAGCAGAGTTTCACCTTACACGTTTCAAAGTTATTTACAGAATGCCCCCATCAATGCAATATGGCTGGCTTTTATACCATTTTACACAAAAGAAACGAACTTCCGTTGACAATTCAAATATAGTAAAATCATTATAGAATACATTAAAAATTAAGAATGGCTAAGAATAAGTAGGTATAAAATTCTAAATATTAATTAACGTACTTCTCATATTTAAGATAATTATTTACTTAAATATGAGAAGAGGAAGTTATAACGGAAGTAAATAATCATCCTGTCCATTTATAACTATTTGTCAAAATCAATTACCTTACTTATAGTGCGTCAAGAATGTCTAGAAGGCGAAACTTTTTTTTTAGCAATAGCAACACTCTTTTGACATTTAACCCTTTGTTGTATCAATACTCTATGACATGAAACTAACAAAACAAACAATTTCAATTTGCTTAAATTTAGTTTTACAATGTGAAAACTACATGTTACTGTGATTAATATTAACAATTAAAGTGAAAGACGTGCCAGAGTGGTGAAAATTTGAAGATTTTCATTGAAGAAAAATAGTAAAACGCGAAAATATCACTGAAATTCTCGCGTCCACATTTCCGATTCTGATCGTTCAATCGCCAATTATGCGTTTGTTTTATAAATTCTGTTTGTTAGTTTTATTGTATAATGCAATTTTAAGTAGCCTGAGTAAGTATTAAGTGGTATAATAAAACAACAATTTTACATAAACCATAAGTTTACGTAAACAATGAACTGTCAAAGAAATCTATAATATAACGCGCCTAACAATGATTGATACTTTGACTTAGGTGCTTTGCGTAATTATGTAACTTAGATGTATATAAAATTCTCGTGTCACAGTGTATGTGCTTAACTCCTTTAACACTTTGATGCAGTGTAATATAATATTATAATTAAGTATTACGTTTTATGTTTACAGGTAGCAGAAAAAGCGTTTAACGAAATAACCGAAATGACTGGGAGAATATATGCTATCATTTTGAAAAAAAAACACTGAAAATAAATACAAGGAGTGGGAATTAACCCTTTATTAGGATATTGAAGAGCTGATTATTGAAGATGAAAGTGCCTCTTCACTGTGACACCACTGCTGTAACTACCTACATGGACCTAGAAAGTGGCGATGATTCTGTTTCCGGCTGCATTGTAGAATATTATTAATTGGATGATCATATTTTATTAAAATAAATTACAAAACCCTGTTTTTTATTTTTTTATTTTTTGTATTTTTTAAATAAGTAGTTCCTTAATAAAACAGGAGTGAGCTTCTCTCAGCTCTGACTGGTCATCAAAGTAGCTCTGCACCTCTCAGGGAGAGGGTACTTAAATAACAGGTGTGATAAATTCATAATATGTAATACTAGTGACTAGCTGATGTCCCGGTGAATTTCGTGTCACTTATGAAACCTTCCCTGGACTTCCAGGAATATTTAAAGGCTAAAATTAGCCACATCGGTTCAACCGTTTAATCGAGTTATTGCATTTTTTATATAGTCCGTCAAGAAAATTAAAAAGTGGCAACAACCTTTTTTCTTAGATTGATTTGAAAGGGATGACACTACGATGTTGCCACTTTTTAATTTCTTCACTTTCTTGACAGACTATGACATATACAAACAAACAAACAAATCTTTATTTCCCTCAAAAAAGAATTTTACATGTTAAGTATCTTAAACAAAACACTGCTCCCCACACTAGGATTCCCTGTGCATGATGGAAGAGAGTGCTCAATTTAATTAAAATTAATTGTATGTATCTACATACAATTAATTTTAACCAGCTAATGACAAATTTGTGATAACTAACATAAAGTTACATGTTCTAAGTCTTTTTAACAGAACTAGTAATGTATTTGTAAGTAAACAGGCAATACATATTTTTTTTTTAAGTAGGTGATGCTTTTATAATATGATACAAAATACACCTAATAGCATTACAAGATCATTACCAGAGCCACCGAAACCAGCTACAGTACGTGTAAGTTAGTGATGAGGTGAGTTATACAAAGATTATAATACTTTACATACATTAGATTGTTTCTTGTAATATCGTAAATTAAACACACACTTTAACTACATCATAATTATTTCAAATTTTCTTAACTACATAATAATATATATAAATCATAATATTTACAACGTATTTTTTTAAACTGTATTTAATATAAAGTATCAAAATCTTTTATAGTGACTGGATACAGTGTGGCCATAAGAGGCCACACCGGAAACAAGTAGCGACTCTATTAATGTCGTGATTTTTTTGACGGACTATATTACTATTCAAAAATAATTATCACTAATTAAACTTAAATAATATAGCGACTAACTTAATATACAGATTAAAATTAAATAAATATAATATTATGTAGCTTGTCCATTGACATCCGCTAACAGTAATGATACATAATAATAATTAGTGTGTATGTATAAAGGTGTGCGTCCACTGGATCGGAATCGGAGCGTAGGTACGCAGCGGACGGATTTGTTGCTTTGTATGTATGGTATTGACTACTGTGAACTGCACTAGAAGTACTGGAACGTCATTCTGCGCCTGACAAATACTTCCGCACCGTACGTCCCGATTCCGACATGGTGAACGCACAGCTTTAATCCCCTCCCTATATAGAGTTTACTGTATAAGCCAATCAAGTAGTTAGTAGAGTAGCATAGACAGCTATTCTATTATATTTATAAATAAAATACATAAAACTGTACAGTAATATTATAATATTGAATAATAGAAATCAACAAAAGCTTGTGGATTAAATCTGTTTTATTGTTTAATTTACCTTATTAGCCATTTATTTAGCTATGTACAATATTTTTTATTGAAATAAAACATTTATTTGAGCTCATTTCTTTTTTATTATTATATTTTTAATTTTTGGTCTGTTTAGAGTGAAAGGTTTTGCACTTAAAAATTTTAACTTCAGTTTCAAATTAAAATAATAACGGGTTGTTATTTTTTTTCTTTTAAGTCCGACCTCTTGTTACGTAGTTTACAGTTTACATCATATATAATAATAATCTGTGGTTTACATCCTCTTTGGTCGTGACCGTGTTTGAGTTTTGTAAAATTTTGAAAATTATCGATAATTCGTAGGAAAATATTGAGCAACTTGTTGTATTTGTAATTAAACGTTTTTGTTGTGTATTACCTTCTTCGAGTTGGTCAAGGACTGAAGATTATGCGTATTGTAGTTTCTCAAAATGGTTAAAGTATTCTTTCTTCATCCAGATTTGGGTATAGGAGGTGCAGAACGGTTGGTTATAGATGCGGCTTTGGCATTTAAAAACAAAGGCCACGAAGTAGCCTTTTATACGAATCATCACGACCCTGGGCATTGTTTTGCAGGAACAAGAGATGGGACTTTTCCAGTTAACGTTATAGGCGATTGGATACCGCGCTCTATTTTCGGAAGATTTCAGGCTCTATGCGCGTATACTCGGATGGTCTATGCCGCTATGTACTTAGCCTGGTACGTCATTCCAAACGAAGAACCAACACTTATATTCTGTGATTTAATATCCCTGTGCATTCCATTTTTGAAGTTAGCAAGGGGCTCTTTTAGAGTAGTCTTTTACTGTCATCACCCAGACAAATTGCTGACGTCCGAAGGTGGTTTCTTTAAGAAGTTGTATAGAGCACCCCTGAATTGGCTGGAGGAGTTATCAACATCTCATGCTGACAAGGTTCTCGTAAACAGTAAATACACAGCTAGAGTATACAAAGATGCATTCCAGAAAATAAAGGATGTCCCTGACATCTGCTATCCTTCTATTAACACTGATTTTTTCAAATCCACCCCACCGAAGAACTTGAAGGAAATAGTTCCAGTGGGTACAGACAAGTTTGTGTTCCTATCAATCAATAGGTACGAGAGAAAGAAGAATCTAGGCTTAGCTCTAAAAGCTTTGTGTCATTTGAAAGAGCTTATAAATGAGCCCGAATGGGACAGAGTCCATTTGATCATGGCTGGGGGCTTCGACCCAATAAATCTAGAAAACATGGAGCATTTCATGGAGCTCACGGATCTTGCTGCAGAACTCGACGTAGAGGACAAAGTCACCTTTCTGAAATCACCAAAAGATGTGGAGAAGGTTTCGCTGCTTTATCACTGCAAGGTTTTAGTTTATACCCCATCTAACGAACATTTTGGTATAGTCCCATTAGAAGCGATGTATTACAGTAAGCCCGTAATAGCGGTCAATAGTGGAGGACCGACGGAGACAATAGTGGACCAAGTAACGGGCTACCTGTGCGAGCCTCATCCAGAAAAGTTTGCCGAAGCGATGGCTAGCTTTATAATTAACCCGGAGCTCGGTCCGAGGTTTGGTGAAGCAGGTAAAAAGAGGTTTGAGAGTAAATTCTCTTTCGATGCTTTCACGAACCAGTTAGACGGAATATTGACTAGGGAGAGAGAAATTATATCTGAAAATTGGGCTATACAGTATGAAGATAGAAAACAACAATAACAGAGTGACGGCACTCAAACAATCTTTGATATTGTTTGAGTGCTGAAATATTATATAGTCATCTTTTCTCCTTATTAATCTTGTGAATAATATTATGCAGACTTGACTTACGGAGATGTTAAAATTATGTTTGTGGTAGTTTTTAAAGCACTAAAACATTATTTTTATATTACAACTATTTTTTTCAATGTATAATATTGTCATGATAGAAGCAGCCTAATTTTAAACTAGAATTTTTAAACATAGCAACTACTTAGTTTGTGCTAGTTTCATAATATAAATACTACTAACTTAATCCCCAAGCCCTGTAAGGCCCATATGGGCCGCGTTAACAAAAGATTTCCTGGAATTGGTGATTGAAGGGTTATGATCTCTAACATTATCTAGCTTAGAATATTTAAAAAAGCATTTTTATGAATGTTATTTGTGTTATGTGCTTTGTGCTGTATAAACATACAAAAATATAATTGCAATTTTGTATTAAAAAGCTTGTATCACAAGTTCTATTACCATTTTTATTTTAGTACAGTTCTCAAAGGCAATTATTGAGATTCAAAGTAATTAGAAATTTATAATGCTTTGATTTAAAACTATGTCATTGCAGTAACTATTATGTAAAATATCTAGGTAAGATTTTGTGACTACCCTTTCTTGTTAAAAGGTCTATGCTGTGTGTAAAGATATTTTAGTTACATTATTTTTTTGTATTTGTCTGTATAACTCTAACATATGAGAGAACAAAACACTGTATGACTCTATAACATAACGTTTTGTGTATAAACAGTGTAGGTCTTTTTGCTATTAATGTGATAAGAATTTAAATGTTTATTGTATAAAAGATGTTTTATGTTTGTTAGTTGCTAAATAATTAATAAATTGTGATGTTTATTTCTTGGTTTTATTTTCAACAAGGTTATTAAAGGAAATATTTAGTTTTTGGTTTAATTGGTTAAATTATTATCTGCGTTTTATTTCGATACTAGATGACGCCCACGATTCCGTTGCGCCAAAGTTAGTTCATCGCGCGGTTAAACCGCACATTTTTCCCGAATGAAAAGTATCCTATGTCTTTTCCCGGAACTCAAAGTATCTCCACACCAAATTTCAGCAAAATCGGTTCAGCAGTTTGGGCATGAAGAGCTAACAGACAGACAGACATAATATCGCATTTATAATATTACTATGGATCACAGACATATATCTTGATCTATTTCTGTGCTATGGAGAGGTCTTTGTGCTGCAACCGCGACTGGTTTTCCTACATACTCCCTTTAACTTTTAAATAAAACCAATATAGCAATATAAATAATTTATTTCTTATCACTCGGTGATCACTTTTTCAACATCGTAGACTCTGTCCACTTTCTCTTCTGGTAACGGTTCTATCACTTCGAACTGCAAGTCGTATTGCTGATCGAGGCCCATGTAGCTGTCACTCATTATGTATAATGTGTAAATCACGCGCCCTGGAAAATAAAATGCACATTTTATTATACTCATGTCATTCTATCGTTATATCTTAAGAACTATCTGGCATTATCCAAACCAAAGTAACGAGGGTTCAAAAATACGACTAAACGTTTCCAGAAAAGATAGATAGGCCAGCTTGCGCTTCGCTTGTCTCGTCTTGCCGGGGGCACTACCGTGCCCCCAGATATTATATTGTAATCAATTGTTTTTCAACCTATTGTTATGCGATGTAATGATATGAATAAATATTTCGCGGCGCCCCATCCATTCTTAGTCATGTATGTATGTTTATAAATGTATACTTTTATTAAAATTGACATAAATAATATTATATCAATATTTTTACTGTTTTTTTTTACTGAAATAGTTCTCTCATCCTCTGGCAATCCCCAAAGGGGCGCGACCCACAGATTGAAAAACACTGCTGTTAAGTCTATAGTTGAACAAGCTAAACTTAATTAGGCAAATGACAAAACACTGTATCACAATAACTGTACCATTGGTACATTATCGTTGAAGGAGTAAATTAAAGACAGAATACTGTATCACTGAACGCTCTACTGTCGGCGGTGGCTCGGTAAGAAGTGGACGACAGCTCCGACAGTCTGGCGGCCATCTTCTCCAAGCTCCCACCCATAGGTAGTGCGGCCATCTTTATTTATCAATATACTACATCTACCTTTTACAAAAAAGTATTTTTTTAAACATTTTTAGAACGTTGTCTACGTGAGGCCTACCACCGGTTCGGGAACTAACCCGGCGAGAAGAACCGGCGTAAGAAACTCGCACGGGGCCACCTTTTACCAAAAAGGTGGAAAATTACAATAATTATACTTAAGTTTGTAAAAATGTGGTACATTTATTTAGAAGCGGCCTATGGTTTGTCAGCTTATTGTTCCCATGATGTGCTATCATTGAGAAAATTAGTTACCTTATAATAAGCCTTAGCACACAAACGTTTTCTGAGATTTTATTGTATAGGCGTATACAAATTAAATTATATGAGCTAAAATATCAAAACTCAAAATATGCATTGCAATTTGCAATCAATTACAAGTTAACAGCTTCTAAACCATCAATTCCTCTTTTATTTAATAATGTATCTTTTATTTCAGAGTCCATTTCAGCAAGTTCTTTAACCCATCAGTCGTGGCAAAACGAGACACAATAGCTTTTTCATTGTTATCGCGGCCGGATGTGGCCGCTTGGGGCTTCGTGAATTAATATCAATTATTATATATATTATATTGATGACAATTTATCTCTAAACAGCTGACCCCTGTAAAACAATTCTGCTGGAGACTTTCGAGGTGCACTATTTTAACAAACCATTTTGCCAATAAAATTTCTCAGTTTGACTGATACAAAGTATGAGGTGGTCCACACACGATAGGTACTCTCGAACACTGGGTGCGGGGCTCATACAAATAAACAGAGAAACTTCTCATAAATCATGGGTTTATTGTGGATAACACACACGAGCGCGCGAAAAACAATATGGCCTTTTCGGGTGGCGGCATCGAACTATCGAGCATCGCGCGGGAACACTCTGGCGCGTCTGAGAGAAAGAGACAGCACTACTCGCGGTAACGAGCGGGAGGGAGACCGCGGGTCACCCGGTGTTGCAAGACCGACGGTCGGGTTGCCATAAAAGTTTTTTTTAATTTAGCGATTTTGTATTTCAACCTTACCATTTTTTTGAAGCCCACAAGGCATACTATGGAATAACTGAATACTTAAATCTGTACAAAAATGTACAAACCATAAACATTTATAAATTTCGGACCATTGCCCGCTGTTATAACTTACTGGTATCTCTAATAATTATAGAAAACATTTCTTTTAGTGTGTCTGCCACTTAAGTGGTATCTACAGTTTAAGTAATTTCTTATTTTGAATACCAGTACGTATTAAGACACTAAATGCGTCAGTTTGATCTTTACGCCAAAAGCATGTTATGTCACGTATATCCGTTCATCTGTCACGAACTGTCAAATCATTTCTTATTTTCTTCATTAAACTGAATTTATTATCTAAACCCGCTATCCCCAACCCGCGGCCCGCGGCACCAAGACCACACATGTTTGTGGCCCGCGTGAAAAAAAGGTTGGGGACCACTGAGCTCAACAAACTACCATGAAGGCCATATACTTACAACTTTATAAAATTAGAATTTTCAATAAATAAGCCATTAGTGGCGCAAACACAATATATTATAGTTTCATATTTGAAACAAAATACTAAATTGGTGGTCAAAGTAGAAATAGCTACTTTTGAATAGTTCCAGAGTAACACGCCCATTTTGGGCGCTTGACAGACGAGCTAATATATACATGAAGTTTTACCAGGTTTTACTGGGCTTTAGTTTTATCAATTCAATCCATGTTGCTAAGCTAGCGATTCATTCACCTACGAGGGCTGCTATTTATGTATCCGGAATTAAAAAAAGAAACAAACATATATCATTTAATATGGTTTTATTGCTTTTCAAAATATTCGCCGCGATGATCGACACACTTTTGCATACGCTGGAACCAATTTTCATAGCACTTTTTCCATTCTGATTGAGGTATCTCCAAAACGTGCATTTTGAACGCATCAACAGCCTCTTCGCGGCTCGAAAAACGTTGACCACGTAATTTGTTCTTCGCGTATGGAAATAAAAAGAAATCGTTAGGTGCCAAATCAGGGCTGTACGGCGGATGACCAGTCAATTCGATCTTTTGACCCTCCAAAAACTGAGTTGTTTCAGCTGAGGTGTGACAGCTAGCATTGTCGTGATGTAATATGATTCTGCGTTGTCGGTTGTCCTTTCTTATTTCTTCAAAGACTTCTGGTAAACAAATGGTCGTATACCATTCAGAATTAACCGTTTTACGATTCTCTAATGGCACTGTAGCCACATGTCCATTAATTCCAAAAAAACAGGCGACCATTTGCTTCAAAGTACTTTTTGCACGAGTAACTTTTGTTGGTTTCGGCTCATCTTGGAACACCCACACCGTTGACTGTTGTTTAGTTTCGGGGTCATATGCATAGATCCAAGATTCATCACCTGTGTAGATATTATAAACGGCTTTTGACGTACCACGGTTGTATTTTTTTATCATTTTTTTGCACCAATCGACACGAGCCCGTTTTTGATCGATTGTCAAGTTGTGCGGAATCCAACGCGAACATATTTTTTTTACAGCCAAATGTTCGTGTAATATCTTATGTATGCTCGTCATACTTATGCCTAAGGACGCCTCTATCTCGCGATATGTAACATGACGATCACGCATTATTAGTTCCCGCACAGCATCTATATTTTGTGGGACAACAGCTGTTTTTGGGCGACCTTCTTTATTTTCATCCGTGAGCATAGACCGCCCACGATTAAACTCACTGTACCAGTGATAAACAGTGGTTTTTGATGGTGCTTCATCTCCAAAAGTTGCGGTGAGTTGAATAAAGCACTGTTGTTGATTTAGCCCATGCCGAAAATCGTAGTAAATCATTGCACGAAAATGTTCACGCGTTAAATCCATGGCAAATGAAGACACGCAATTTTCAAAATGACGCCACAATGGAAAAATAATTGACAGTCACATGAAACAAAATGTATTTTTCAACCAAAGAGTTCTATTTTCAAATGTTGTAATTACTTTTTAAATATTGTTCTTGTAAGTGGCCAGTTCCGGATACATAAATAGCAGCCCTCGTACATAGTTCACCAGTCCCATAAGCTCTTCAAACGTTAAAAGCTCCCAAAAATTCCCCGTAGTTTTATTAATATATTTATCGAAAATTCTTATATTGGAGCGAAGCTCCTTATCGCGATTTCGGCGTAAAGGGGGCTAGACAGAACGATATTATTTTGACCTCGACACTTTTTATTAGTACCTGCATGGGCGTTTATAGTATTCCTATGCGTCACCTTGATTGCGTTTTTGAAAATAAACAGCGACGCGTTGTTAGTATACTTGGACGTCAATAGATATACTAGATTGATACTATTCCTGTGCGTCAACTAGATGGCGTTTTTGAACATAGGAAATAACTTCGTTTCATTCGGGTGTCCCTTGACACCTCTCAAGTTTTTATATTTATCCAAATGTCTTCATGTGCTAAATTATATTTAAGAAATTCTATACTCGGAACTTTATAGATACATTACATGTCCCAGTTCACTTCTTGCCACTTATAAACCTTCCCTGGACTTCCAGGGATATTTTAAGACTAAAATTAGCCAAATCGGTTGAGTCGTTATCGAGTTATATTTATATATTTTTTAAGATTTGGATCCATTAGAGGTCATGTTGAACCTCATAGCACCCAAAAAAAAAAAAGCAATATAGTTACTAAAATTAACTACTCTGTCACAACGTGAATAACAATCTTGCCATAAGTCTTTTGGAAGTTGTACCAAAAAAAATTTGTAAACTTGATTACAAAATATAAAAGTTGTTATTTAATATTATGTCAACTACTATGCTACTAAACTTTATTTTGGGTGAATTTAATTTTGTGCTACTCCATTGTTAGTTACCTTCACACCAACAATATTATTTTTTCTCACTCTTTGCTCACTATTTTTCCCAATTTAAGTTATCGAAAATAATTTTTTAGGTCAAGTTTCAAGAAACTTCTTGCATTTATTAATTTTAGAAGAAGTTTTTCTATAATTGGTAACGGGTGTTTTGTCTGATATTGGCTTGATTAGCTCGCCTTTTAATCTACACAGATTCTAATTCCCCCCATCCAATTCTATTAACTCATTTATTTAATGAAGGACTCTGTTACATGTTCGAGAGACCGATTTAATGCTTATATCGATGGGGATATATTTCGGAAAATTACCTTCGAATTTATTTTCATGGAATTCTAATCTCAATACTTCTATTTTTATTGTAATATCCTGGCCAAGTAAATTTTGTACCAGTTTTTAACAATGTCGCTTTCCGCAACATTTTAAATTGATTATCAAAAGAATCGTAAGATCCCAAATTACTATGGGCATAATATAGGCCATTGACCTTTTGTCCAGATGTGCAACTTGGTTTTTTAACGGACACTATTGGACTTGATAGTTACCCAAATTGGTAGCTTCAATCATAGATAATACAATATACATTATACGCCATATATAATAATTATGCTCCAATAGCATCTGCAATAACATTAAAATTGAGCAATCTAACCTGAATGTTGATCTCCGGGTTCATTCACAAGTTTTATTATTAATAAAACACAACATAATGGAACACAACTTTCTATGCACTTTTCCACTTCAATATTATGGTATTATTATTAACGAAGTGTACAACCGATTTTAAAATAATTCATATTTACGTGTCTTAGTGTCGGTAGTTTTAAATTAATAAATATTATCATCAAAACAAATATTAGGGTTAACAGCTTCGTAGAAGTTTATACCATTTGGTAGAATTTTTAAAGTAGTAAGACTATTTTCTATTAATTTAGAAGTCTTAATTTTTATCATTAATAATATTATTACTCTTGCTGCCGGTATCAATAACCAACTGTCGTCTGCCGACAGTAACGAAAATGTTCCTATACTGCTCCACAGGACAGGCTATGCCTAGTGTGGGTATTTGTCTTAATCTAAAGTTGTATATTGTATTTTCTGGAAATAAATTATTTGTATTGTATTTTGTATTTTTACTGGTTGATAATGCAGAATTTGGCCAATACATTCATATTTCAAACATATTGGATGAATGTCAGTTTTTTGTAACAATATAGTGTTGTTAACCACGTGGAATGTTCTTTGGGAGCTAACATTTTAATCTTGGCAATTTATTGTTTCTAAACTATTGGCTTCTGAAATAATTTTATCAAAAGTAACATAGTTGCCTATAGCATTTTTTCTCTTTTTTTTATTCAATAGATTATTCTGAAACGCTGGCATCTTAACACACGGCTTTTTGGATAAAAGTAATTATCTAATTGCCCTACGGCACTCAAATAAAATATAATTTCGCCATATACTGCTATGCCAGGTAAATTATAATAGACCTCTTTTTTGCCCATTTGCTTTTGCAAGGGTCTCACGAGTAGCAATAGTGACATACGATTTCAGCCCTCGTTTTATTTTACTAGTGTAGACTTTATACATTGGAATTATAGCCGACCAATCTTTTCAACTATTAGTAACGGTACCCGTTTGAATTTTAACCAAACTTCATCCTAATCCCTCGATCACCAATTCCAGGAAATCTTTTGTTGTCGCGGCCCATATGGGCCTTACGGGGCTTGAGGGATTAATTTATTTTTACCTTTAAACTTTTTAACCATTTGTAGGTATCTTTATTTTAACCCAACTACGTCTTTAATCAGCAGGTACCGTTTGTCTATCCAAACGACCTCTAAGCATTTGTAGGTATCTTTATTTTAACCAACTACATCTTATAATAATGGGCAATTTGTATTTACCGTTTGGACTTTCACAAAACTGCCTTTTATAGTAATTAAGCATTTGTAGGTACCGTTTGGCTTTCGCCGAACTACCCGTTATAATAATCGGCCATTTGTGGGTATTTACCGTTGGGACTTTTACCCAAACTGCCTTTCATAATCATAATAAATATCACAATTATATTATAAATTAGGCACTTGTAGGTACCATCTGGTTTTCACCAAATTACCTCTAAACTTCTCATTTTCGATAGGAAGCAATTTTATTTTTACTTTGTTACCACACAATAATACATACGAACTATGAGTTCTCCTGTTATGGTGAGACATTTGGTAAAGAAGAGTAAAATCATTACTTTTACAATAATAATATGACATGATAATTTAATTACAAAGTTTATACATGCCACTTTACTAACTTGAGCAGATTAAATTCATTAGGATTATGCAATAATATTATTTTAATATTTAAAAATTATTAAATTAATTAATTTCAATAAACTAAAGGGTGCGATGATAGCAACACTGAGCGTATACACTCGTAACGGCTACGTTAGATATAGGACGTCGCCGTCCATCTATCATCAACACTATCGGTTATCGGTTATTAAAAGATCGTATTATATCATAGTGAATTTGGCGCTTGTGAAAGTGTTAATATAGACTCAAGAGACACTGAGTGTAGTGTGATGAGAAAATTAGGCCCATCAACACCAGTTAATTATCAGGTACCCACTTTGTAATTACTACATTAATATTTAGGTTTTGTCATTTCTTTATTTTCCATAATATATTTTCCTCGTACACAGAAAAATTATAGCATGTTATTCTATGAACAATTCTTACCATAGTGTGTGGTTTATTGCTGTACAATGTATATTGCTGTGGTAACATAAGCAAGCTTATTATAGGTACCAATCAACGAAACCAGCGCTATTTTATATGCATATTCAGTAGGTCTAAGAATCGGCTACTGTCTACATTTTATATTGCATTTGTTGATTAAGTGATAGTAAATAATAAATTACGAATTTTAACTCGAGGCTGACGGCGACCATTATTTGTGCATTTTGCAACGGGACAGCTCGACGCCGCGCCGCCGCAATGGCGCCATATAGTTATTTAGTCACTTCAATAAAATAATATTCTTTACAAATAAAGAAATACGTTACAAGTTACAACTTCAAATACTTTATATGGCAATAGATCGTTTGCCGGGACAACTAGTTTAGTAAGGCACTTCCGTTTCAATAGTGCTCGTTAAATGTTATTTCAAGTTTTGTACCAAACTTTTAGCCATATCTAATTTTTAAATATTATTAAACTAAATTTTGATTTTGTTATTATTCTCGGAAATTTAAATTTAACTGTAACTGAAAACAAAATTAGCCGATGATATTAGGTATTTAAATACAAATAACGTTTCTAATTCATCCTTTTCCAAATTTTGTTTCTTTTTTTGTTTCGAAATTACTAAGCTTTGGCTGGTTTTGTCAATTTACCTCTAAAATTTAAAGTGAAAATTATTTTCACATTACCTTTGGTTGGTTCTGAGCTCAGAAGTTCTGAGTCTGGCCGGGTCGCTAATATGTACCATTGGTACATTATCGTTGAAAGAGTAAATTAAACACAGAATACTGTATCACTGAACGCTCTACTGTCGGCGGTGGCTCGGTAAGAAGTGGACGACAGCTTCGACAGTCTGGCGGCCATCTTCTCCAAGCTCCCACCCATAGGTAGTGCGGCCATCTTTATTTATCAATATACTACAATAACTATGACGACTAACTGTTTTTAACCCCCGACCAAAAAGAGGGGTGTTATAAGTTTGACGTGTCTGTCTGTGGCATCGTAGCATCCAAACGGGTGGACCGATTTTGATCTAGTTTTTTTTGTTTGAAAGCTGACATGACCGAGAGTGTTCTTAGCTATAGTTCATCATCATCAGTCTGCTCTTTGCTGAAATATCACGGTTTATCTGGTTCGTGATAGGACGATTAACAACTTGCAGTCGTTTGATGGGTTTGATATTTTGCATTTTGGTTCGTGACACTTATGAACATATATACACGTTACTGGAAAGTTGACCTGGTGCTGCAGCATCACCTGGTAATCAATATAGGATACCCAACTCCTCACCAATAGGCTACTTGACCTATACTTAATTTCATTGAAAAAATGCATATTTCTAGTAGAACTTGGCCTAGGAAACCGTATTTCACCCTTATCATCAAATAAAAGCTTATGATTGATAAATAAAGTCGATTTGAAAATATGATTTTATGAAAATATGAATTGTACTGACGAAAACGCTTTTGTGGTACTTCCGATTTGGATGTGACGTCATCCCATTTGTAATTTAACATCTTTTATTTATCGCGCTCGTTATATGTAAGTTTATTTGTACATAAATAATATGAATAAGCCTAGAAAGATTTATAAAATATATTTTCTTGAATAATTCAAATAAAACATCAGTTTTATATATTATCTCCATTTATTGTAGTTGGGAAATGAAATGGCCAAAACTTTTCTTCAAAAGTGTTCAACATTACAAATGATTTATAAATTTTTTTCTAATTTTTTGGCACTGTTAGACTTGTGTTAGACTCGTACGCTTAGCACTTAAAACTTTTTTCAATAAAGAAAGTATAAAATACAAAAACCATGACGTCACACTATGGCGGCACAATGGCGGACAGTGTTTTCGGCGCCATATAAAAGGCATATTTTTCAATCAAAATTTTTATGGGTTTCTACTGTTTAAAATATTCAAATATTTGTTTTTTTGGTGAAAATGAATGATTAAGAAGCGATTAGAATGAAGAAAAAAAATAGGTCAAGTAGCCCATTTAGAGCAGAGGTTTCGTGTTTGGGCTCATTTTAATTGCGACAGCCAGTAAGACGTAGATAAACAGTACATATTTGCATGCTGCTGCTGCAGCATCACCTGGATTCTATAGGAGCCGAGCTCCGTATGAACCCAAAGTGGAGGTTTCTCGTTTGGGCTCATATTGACGGCCTCATCCAAGAGGACATATTTTATAGATGGTATTCATTGGGATATGATTCAGTTGATAGGAATTATTCTGCACAAGTTTAAAAAGCGTAAAATAAAATTAAATTAAGAAATTAAAAAAACTTTAAAAAGTAATGAAATAATATTTACTGACTCTAAGTTTAAATCATTCCTAAGAGTAAAGTAATATTAATTTAGTCCAGTATTTCCCAAAGTGTGGGTCGCGACCCACTGGTGGGTCGCGGGTAGATTTTGGGTGGGTCCTGAAACTATAGAACGATTGTCGTAGTTTACGTACGTTTCTTAATTGAAATGGGTGTGGTGACGAGCTTTAGAAAAGGCCCAAGTCCAGAAATGAACGTCAGTAGGCTGTGAGTGTGCTGTGTGAGTGATAATATTATGGTGGTGAACTAGGCTAAGAATTAACGGTAAATGTTGCGGCAGCAATTACATACTGCTGCTTTTTTTTGTCTTCATGCCACAAGGTGGGCCGCGAACTTTAAACTTTCTTGTTGATGGGTCGCGGTCCCGACAAGTTTGGGAAACACTGATTTAGTCCATAAATGTTGTTAAGGTGTGTCGCGGGACCGCTAATGAAGATGTTTGATTTCACATAACATTATAGTTTAAGGGTCAGTTCACAACGACCGGAATCGAGAGAATCGGCGACTATTTATAGCGATACAAAATGCAAAAGTCGCTGTTGTGGTAGTTTACTTGGCGGTCCCCCGACACACCGTGACAACATTTATAGACTAAAATATTACTTTACTCTTAGGAATGATTTAAACAGAGTCAGTAAATATTATTTCATTACTTTTTAAAGTTTTTTGGCGGAGTTTTTTTTTATTTCTTAATTTAATTTTATTGGCGCATGTTAGACCTTTTTTGCTTGCCGGCATTGTCACCATAGAGGCGATTTCTTTCTTCAGACGAATAGACAAAGTGACAGATAGACAAAGGAAGGACAATTTTGTCACTAAAATCTGCCTGTCTTCTTTCCCGTTTCTAATGACGTCATGCTAAGTCTGCTGGTCTACTAGTCTTACCCGGTCTTCTAGTCTACTAGTTTACCTAGTCTACTGGTCTACCCACCTGGTCTACTCGGCGAGTACACGGTGACCTGGGCGGTGCCTCTCGCCGGGATCCTCTTCAGGGCTACCAGTTCCCCCTGCTCCACGGAACCCACCGTCGCGAACCAGCCCTCGTTCTTGCCGCGCGGGAACCGGGGGCATATCGCGTTGTTCGGGTTCCCGCCGCGACGATGCAGTTCTAGGATTAGTGTGTACTCCTGCGAAGCAGAGATGGGCAAAAAGTAATTAGATTAGCAATTACAGAATTACAAATACATTGTTATTGTTAATCAGATTACAAATTAATCCGATTGATGAAGAATTGTGCACCTGAAATTACGCGTAAGTTGATTAGGATGTATTTAGACTCAAATGTATTCTGATTAGTTTGCAATTAGATTAAATTTAATTAGATTAACGAGTATTTTAATTATGCCCAATTACAATGTCCAATGCTGGTAATTATAATAAATAAAAAGCTTCCACACCGGTTTCGGTTGCGGTGGCCGGTTTCAATAAAACCAGGCCAGTTACGCAGGAGTAATTTTATGGCGCCCAAGTGTGTGCGCAATACACAAGAGCACCCTGGTTTTAATGAAACCAGGCCAGTTGAGCAGAAGTAATTTCATAGTGCCCAAGTGTGTACGCAATACACAACAGCACTCTGGGTTTCAATGAAGCCAGGCCAATTAAGCAGGAGTAATTTTATAGTGCCTAAGTGTGTGCGCAATACACAAGAACACCCAGGTTTTAATGAAATCAGGCCAGTTGAGCAGAAGTAGTTTCATAGTGCCCAAGTGTGTGCGCAATACAAAAGAGCACTCTGGTTTCAATGAAGCCAGGCCAATTACGCAGGAGTTATTTTATAGTCCCCCCCCCCGGAAGATAACCCCTCGGCTCATAACTCGGCCATCTTTAGTCCTGGACCCCCCGAGTGAGGGCTCATTTTAATCAGGACGATGAGATCTACAACTTGGCTCCAACAGAATTTTCCGATTTTTTTTTCTCAATTTTGAGGCCAGGGTCGTATAGAGGGGAAAAATCCAGGAAGAACAAGCCGAAGAACCCCATATCCAGGATAAACAGTTGCCGAGTTATAAGCACTCAAACTTTGACATTGACAGCTCGGCAACTTTCAAACGTCGAACAAAAGCGGCCATAACTCCGCTCCCAATAGGCCTAGAGGAACGGGGTTTCTTCTAACATCAAAGGCAACACCTCGGCTACCCCCTCCCCGAATTTGAAGTAAATCGGAGACATCAAATTTTTTTTCTCAATTCTGAGGCCAGGATCGAATAGAGGAGAAAAATCCAGGAACAACAAGCCCAAGAACCACATATCCAGGACAAATAGTTGCCGAGTTACAAGCATTCAAACTTTGACATTGACAGCTCGGCAACTGTCAAACGTCTTACAAAAGTAGCCACAACTCCCCTCCCAATAGGCCTAGAGGAACGGGGTTTCTTCCAACATCAAAGGCAACACCTCAGCTACCCCCTCTCCGAATCTGGACTAAATCGGAAACATCAAATTGGGGGGGGGGGGGTTAAACCAGGGTGCTCTTGTGTATTGCGCACACACTTGGGCACTATAAAATTACTCCTGCTTAATTGGCTAATTGGCATGGTTTTATTGAAACCAGAGTGCTTTTGTGTATTGCACACACACCTGGGCACTATAAAATTACTCCTGCGTAATTGGCCTGGCTTCATTGAAACCCAGAGTGCTGTTCTGTATTGCGGACACACTTGGGCACTATGAAATTACTTCTGCTCAACTGGCCTGGTTTCATTGAAACCAGAGTGCTCTTGTGTATTGCGCACATACTTGGGCACTATGACATTACTCCTGCTTAACTGGCCTAGTTTCAATGAAACCAGGCCAGTTACGCAATGTCCTTTTCCGAGACTCAAAGTATCTACCTATCTCTATACCAAAATTCAGCATAATCGGTTCTGTGGTTTAGGCGTGAAGAGTTAACAAAGAGACAGATAGATAAAAGACAGACAGACACACTTTCGAAATTTAAATTTCGTAAACTATGGATAATCATTAATCAGTAAGGATGGTACTATGAAGTCGCCACTGCTTTTGTCCGACGATAAATTTTATCTATTTATGTGTTTTTAACTCCTGACTATTGACACTGTAATATTACATGAGTCGAAAGTCGAAACCAATAATAATTACAAAAGTAATTGTACAAAAATTAATTACATTTATTTGAAATTGGAATACTTATAAATCAATTGCTTTGTGTAATCTCTATAACCACAATTATAAAGTAATTCAACTACAATATACTCAGATTAAAATGTATTCTAATTAGTTTGCATTTAGATTAGTAATTAGATTTACAAGTATTTCAATTATGCCCAACTCTGCTGCGAAGAGAACATAAGGCAAATTACATAATATGGAAAACTATACTATAAAAAACTATACAAAACATTGCGTGACAATAATTCCTGCGACGCAAAGGATAAGGTCCAAATTGGGCTAATTTTAAAAGTGCCGGCCAACGCAAATAAACCCATTATTTAAATAGAACATAATCTAAGGAATAATTTTTATTATTACACCAAAGTTCTAAGTCAAGTCTCCGAGTTGTTATTCAAGGTCAAACTTTTCTTATAACATAATACGAGGGCTGCTATTTATGTATCCGGAATTAAAAAAAGAAACAAACATATATCATTTAATATGGTTTTATTGCTTTTCAAAATATTCGCCGCGATGATCGACACACTTTTGCATACGCTGGAACCAATTTTCATAGCACTTTTTCCATTCTGATTGAGGTATCTCCACAACGTGCATTTTGAGCGCATCAACAGCCTCTTCGCGGCTCGAAAAACGTTGACCACGTAATTTGTTCTTCGCGTATGGAAATAAAAAGAAATCGTTAGGTGCCAAATCAGGGCTGTACGGCGGATGACCAGTCAATTCGATCTTTTGACCCTCCAAAAACTGAGTTGTTTCAGCTGAGGTGTGACAGCTAGCATTGTCGTGATGTAATATGATTCTGCGTTGTCGGTTGTCCTTTCTTATTTCTTCAAAGACTTCTGGTAAACAAATGGTCGTATACCATTCAGAATTGACCGTTTTACGATTCTCTAATGGCACTGTAGCCACATGTCCATTAATTCCAAAAAAACAGGCGACCATTTGCTTCAAAGTACTTTTTGCACGAGTAACTTTTGTTGGTTTCGGCTCATCTTGGAACACCCACACCGTTGACTGTTGTTTAGTTTCGGGGTCATATGCATAGATCCAAGATTCATCACCTGTGTAGATATTATAAACGGCTTTTGACGTACCACGGTTGTATTTTTTTATCATTTTTTTGCACCAATCGACACGAGCCCGTTTTTGATCGATTGTCAAGTTGTGCGGAATCCAACGCGAACATATTTTTTTTACAGCCAAATGTTCGTGTAATATCTTATGTATGCTCGTCATACTTATGCCTAAGGACGCCTCTATCTCGCGATATGTAACATGACGATCACGCATTATTAGTTCCCGCACAGCATCTATATTTTGTGGGACAACAGCTGTTTTTGGGCGACCTTCTTTATTTTCATCCGTGAGCATAGACCGCCCACGATTAAACTCACTGTACCAGTGATAAACAGTGGTTTTTGATGGTGCTTCATCTCCAAAAGTTGCGGTGAGTTGAATAAAGCACTGTTGTTGATTTAGCCCATGCCGAAAATCGTAGTAAATCATTGCACGAAAATGTTCACGCGTTAAATCCATGGCAAATGAAGACACGCAATTTTCAAAATGACGCCACAATGGAAAAATAATTGACAGTCACATGAAACAAAATGTATTCTTCAACCAAAGAGTTCTATTTTCAAATGTTGTAATTACTTTTTAAATATTGTTCTTGTAAGTGGCCAGTTCCGGATACATAAATAGCAGCCCTCGTATGTCATAAAACTTATTTTATTTATTAAAAGCAATAAGTAATCGATCCCAACATCCCTATCCGAGTCATAGAACAGATTAGAAGCCAAATACCTACAAATGATTTGGAAAAATTCAAAGGAAGGGGGACACTCTACGTGCTTGGGGTACGCACGGCATTTGCCTAGTATTCTAAGTAAATATATATAATAGTAAATGAGTAATTGTGCCCTGCAAGCCCCAAGCACGTAGAGTTCCCTCTTCCTTTGAATTTTTCCAAATCATTTGTAGGTTTTTGGCTCCTCTTCCTTTGAATTTTTCCAAATCATTTGTAGGTTTTTGGCTTCTAATCTGTTCTATGACTCGGATAGGGACGTTGGGATCGATTACTTATTGCTTTTAATAAATAAAATAAGTTTTATTACAAATGTTATAAAAAAGTTTGACCTTGAATAACAACTCGGAGACTTGACTTAAAACTTTGTTGTAATAATAAAAGTTATTCCTTAGATTATGTTCTGTTTAAATAATAGTTTTATTTGCGTTGGCCGGCACTTTTAAAATTAGCTCAATTTGGACCTTATCCTTTCAATCGGTTGAAGCGTGAGACGTGACTGCACGACACGATATATTTTATTCGTTATAAGATACCAGTATTCAGTAAACTGTATTGAATTATGAATAGATTACAGAATGCATTTGTATTGTGTTAATACTTCATACTTCAAAACATGACACTAATATAGGTAAAGGCGAAAGTTTGTATGTTAGTTACCTCTTCACGCTCAAACCGCTGAACCAATTTTGCTGAAATTTGGTATGGAAACTTCGAGTCCCGGAAAAGGACATAGGATACTTTTTATCCCGAAAAAATTTACAGTTCCTGCGCGAGAAATTATTTTTTGCGCAACGGAGTTGCGGGCGGCATCTAGTGAAGAAATATTTACCTGGTCAGCATGTATAGGTATCCATTGATCCCTGGATTGCGGCTGTCTGATCACCTTGTCCTGTTCACAGTCGCTGTCTATCCATAGACCGCGTATAGATATCCTTATGTCTAGCGTCGGTAGGTCGCATACCACCTGAAATTTAAAAAAGATTACTAAGGGCCTGTTTCACCACTTCCTGATAAGTGCCGGATAGGCTATCCACCACTTAACTTGACAGAGTATGGAGAATCTGTCAAAAAAGTTGTGGATAGCCGGCACTTTATCTTTTTTCTCTAATTTTGCGCGTTAAAAAAAACAACAAATGAGTATACCAATCACCTGATAGTCTATTCGATTCGATTACATTATACCGAATCTATTACCGCGAAAAATTTGGCTCAACAGGGCAGATAAGTTAGAAATGGATACTATCTAAATGTCGCCAAGACTTTCCCAACTTAGCAATTTATTACACATTAAGGTTTTTCTCAGCTAAAATTATATTTTTTGCTTGTTTAAATATTTCTAAGCCCTACCTACTTACACCAGCTTGGGTTAATACTTGTTTGTCAAATCATCATTCTTATTTCTATCGCTTTCATAAACACGATGAACGAAAAAATAATTGATGAAGGCCTACGTAACTTGGTCATGTTGTATTAATTCATGAAGCCCCAAGCGGCCACATCCGGCCGCGATAACAATGAAAAAGCTATTGTGTCTCGTTTTGCCACGACTGATGGGTTAATTCAAATGTTAGTCATAATCTGTCAACTGAGTTTGACATAATATGCGACCAATATTACGTAGGTCCGCCATTCACCGAATTAACTATTCAACACTCACCCTATAAATCTGTTCAATTTGACTCTCCTCGAATTCTCTCCTTAAATACTTCGCTAGACTCTCATAACTCCTCCACGCGACTTTCAACCCGTTGAGTGACGTACAAGGCCTGTTGGAATCCCGGGCCATTTGCGTAAATATACATAAGTGTTGCGAGTCGATGTACGGGAGTGTTGTTAGTGGTGAGTCCGTCGGCCATCGCGCTTGGACCAAACTCTGCATCAACATCTGACAGGACAGACAAACGGACAGCCAGCCGTTTTCAGCGGAGGTGTCTATCATGGCCTGAAATTAAATTGTTGGTGGTTATTTGTGCTGTATAAACCATTAAAACTACGAAAATACCTTGAATATAATTATATGTTTCGTTTTAGAGTGACGGGGCAATCTTGTCACAAAAAATGTATTCTTTTCTCCCAAAATCAGATCTTACATCGCCATATTGTAAATTGTCCACATGCAGGCGACACAGTTGCGACAGCGAGTCGACAGGTAAGCGACAGAGTTGGGACAGCAAGTCGACAGTTAAGCGACAGCGAGTCGACAGTTAAGCGACAAAGTTGAGACAGCGAGTCGACAGTTAAGCGACAGAGTTGCGACAGCTGGTGACTAACCTGTATGATCCTGATGGTCTGGTCGAGGACGGACTTGGTGTCAGTGAGGTAGTCGGTGTTGGGCAGCGGCAGCCTGGTCATGTGCGCCTGCAGCAACAGGAACGCCTTCACGTTCGACGAGTCCAGCGACAGCGAGTCGACAGGTAAGCGACAGAGTTGCGACAGCTCGCTGGAACAAGTTATCACTATCAGTTTAGTTTCAAGTGAATATAAAATGAATACATTGTTATCTCATTTCCAGGGGTAAGTGATAGGAGCGCGATAGATATTTAGAAATTGCGAGAGACAAACACAAATAGGTCATTGTATCATCGCGGAAATATATTTATATGGCAGCCCCACGACATTTGGTCAGGTTATGTCAGTCAACACGTCGTTACTCGTAGGTCCTTCATTCTTTTTCCTAAACTTTCACGAAGATTTTGACATAAACTCCATCAAACATTTTATGCCTAACTCTCCATCAAAGTTAAGTAATCAAAGTAGCTAACTAAACTCACCCATTAAGCACATCCTCATTATGCCGCACCGGCAGCGTCGCGTACTCATCCGCATCACTGAGGAGTCGCAGGAGCGTGTCGGTATCTAGGTTATAGTGCAGGTTGGCGGCGAAGTGCGCCATGGTGCGGTGTGACAGATAGTAGTAGGACGCTATGCGGCCCATCCATGTGGCGTGGATGGTGCGTTCGTCCTGAAAGTTGAATAGGGTAGTAAGGGCCTGTTTCACCACTTTCTGATAAAGTGCCGGATAGGATATCCACAACTTTTTTGACTTCATCTGTTAAGTGGTGGATAGCCTATCCGGCACTTATCAGGAAGTGTTGAAACAGGCCCAAGTGTGGATACTAGGGAAGATACAAATCATAATAAACGCGAAAGTGTCTAGCTGTCTGTTATCTCTTTACGCATAAACCGCTGAACCGATTTTGATGAAATATTACTTACTTCTGCTTCGACGCCCCTTTTTATCCGGCGCCCTGGGCGGTCGCCCAGCGTCGCCGCCCCCTAACGCCGCTACTGGTAGGTGATATAGTGGAGTTATCCAAATGTCTATTACTAAAAACGTGGCTCGCTAAATATACACGACTCTATCAAACCACTTACTCAAAACTGCTATAGATAGATTCTATATGGTGTTTCAATTTAGTGTAACTTGTATATTTACTTGAATAAAACTCTAAGGAATTAATATGTTGTTATTTTGCTCTACATAAACACGATATTTGTGGGCTTTAGAAACAATACAGTTCGATTGTCCGAACAATAACAAATCGATCATTTGAACACCCATTTTTATCATTTAGTTACAATAATTGACGTTCTAATTTAATGTATTTTTTATTGTGCCGCTATTTAAATCAGTAACGGATTTATATTTTTTATCAGTGTAGGCTACGAATAATAAAAACTAAGGAATCGTAACTCCCATACTTCAATCGTTTTGAATTTGGTTCTCAATGTTCTTTTCGCACACTAAAATAATATGGCAATAGCTACGAAACACTACATTCAAATTGACAAAATAAAGCCGTTGACAATAATAATTTCTTGCATGTATTCGGGTCTCTTTTTGCATAAAGTATGCATGTATTCGGGTCACATTTTGTGGAATCGGAACAAATTTTTTGACACAGTTACTCTTCCTTAGATTTTACTTTTTATTTTTCGTAAAGTGTAGGCCACTTTATTTCCGCCGTCCCATGTACGAAATCTGCCGCCCCCTAGAACGCTACCGCTCTAGGCCGCGGCCTATACGGCCTATTTATAAATCCAGGGACGATTTCCTAATTTCCGATTTCCCAGATGCTGTTGAGGCTGACCTGCGTGACCTTCAAGTCAGTAACTGGCAGGAGGTAGCGCAGGACAGGGCTCAATGGCGGAAGCTCATTTCGGAGGCCAACATCCACTTTGGGTCGTTGAGCCAGCGGAGATAGTTAGGGGCGATTTCAATGCCCTGTAAACCTACCTCTTCAATTTCAATACATTTCGCGTTGACCAACGCATCCAAGGAAGTCTGGACCAGGTTGGAAAGATAATAGTTGACGTCCTGAGGTTCTAGACTTTCTAGATTGTAATACGACGGGTTCTTGAGAAGGCGCCGGAAGAAATACGTCCAAGTTAGATAGTCGAGTATGTCTTGTTTCGTTTGCACGGTACCTGTCGGAGAGAGAGAGCGTATCATTAGTTATTTAAAGGTGGGTTTAGACTTTAGACCAAGTGAGCGAATGCTCATTCTAGTAAAGGTGGGTTTACACCAAAAGAACATAGAGCAAGAACAGCACAAGAACATTCTTTCGTATTCGTTTAGTGTAAATTATAATTCGTTACAACATACTTTAGATCGTTTACACCAATCGAATCAACAAGAACATCAAGAATAAGAATTTTTGCTCTACAGATGAGAATCATATAGCTCCGTTTAGACCAAACGAGCGAATGCTCATTACTCATTCGTCAACGATAAGTAGTAGGGTTCACACTACACACAAAGAGTATATAAACTACGTAACAACTACACTATGTCTGACTGTAATAGCGATATTGTGATTTCAAGTGCTGTATTTATTGTTATAACGCAATTAATGAAAAAGAAAAGAAGGAAAAGACGTTAGTGGGTGACGAATTTAATAAAAGAAGTATACTCGATAATTTAAAAAACCCGCCAAAAAGTAAAATATTTCAAGAACACTAGAATCCCTTTGAAGAGACCGCCTCGAAGAGCGAGCACGTCCGAACACGAAAGAACGCTCTAGGCAATTGCTCGAGCGCTCTTGCGTCGTTTACACCAAACGAGCGAGATTCTTAGAGCATTCTACCTATTTACCGCCGAACACGTGGCGAACACACTAGAACAACAAAAGAATGCTCGTTGTTAGTTTACATCAAAAGAGCTTTACTAGAATGAGCATTCGCTCGTTTGGTCTAAACGGAGCTTAAAGCGATGTAAACAAACAACGAGCATTCCTTCGTTGTTCTAGTGTGTTCGCCATGTGTTCGGCGGTAATTAGGTAGAACGCTCTAAGAATGCTCGCTCGTTTGTTGTAACCAAGTAACCGACGCAAGAGCGATCGAGCAGTTGCCTGGAGCGTTCTTTCGTATTCGGACGTGCTCGCTCTTCGAGGCGGTCTCTTCAAAGGGATTCTAGTGTTCTTGAAATATTTTACTTTTGGCGGGTTTTTTAAATTATCGAGATTCGATAAAATCGATAAAATTCGTCGGCCGTCGCACACCAACGTCTCTTCCTTCTTTTCTTTTTCATTAATTGCGTTATAACAATAAATACAGCACTTGAAATCACAATATCGCTATTACAGTCAGACATAGTGTAGTTGTTACGTAGTTTATATACTCTTTGAGTGTAGTGTGAACCCTACTACTTATCGTTGATGAATGAGCAATGAGCATTCTCTCGTTTGGTCTAAATGATTCTCATCTATAGAGCAAACATTCTTATTCTTGATGTTCTTGTTGGTTCGATTGGTGTAAATGATCTAAAGTATGTCGTGACCAATTATAGATTACACTAAAGTTCACTAAACGAATACGAAAGAATGTTCTTGTGCAATTCTTGCTCTATGTTCTTTTGGTGTAAACCCACCTTAACAGTGAAGTTATTTAATTGTGTGTGCGAATGAAGAGTTTTGTATGTTCTATCGAGGAAATTGATTCCTAGGCAGTTGACGGAGTTATGTCAATTCAATGTTAGCTGTGATCGGTAGAATGGCTTCGACTTAACGCGACTAAATTACTTAGGCCCACCATCTGCCTATAAATCAACTTCTCTGATAGTACTAAGCTTCGACTCAGCACCAAATTAAAGTAATCATTATAGTAATCATCGCCAACAAACTGAAATGCAGTTTGGCGGTTTTTAGGATAAGGACATAATGTTGTAAAATATTTGAGTAAATGCATAAATAAATTAAACATCGATCTCAATAAGGCTTTAAGTGAACGTGGCGGAAAAAGGAACTAACGCTGCCGTCATACAAAAACGCCATTTTTGACACAATTTTGACAGTTCTCCTTTACAAGCAGCGCCCCCGCCCACGTTCATTAAGGCTGCGTTGCCACTGAAGCGGAGCGGAGCTTAGCGGTGCCCGAATTGTCTAATCGTGTTATTCCAGCGGAATGACAGCGAAGCGGAGCGAAGATTTAGAGCATGGTGATTGGTCAATTCGGCACCGCTAAGCTCCGCTCCGCTTCAGTGGAAACGCAGCCTTACAGCCTTGTCGATCTATAAGGTATAAATCTCACCAGCAACAATTTCAGCGTTGAGATGATCAGCCAGCACCTCCAGTAGACTGGACTCCACCGGGAAGGGCTCGTACAGGAATTTCTTGTAAAAGTTCTTCTTTTGATCGTGTACTAGCACCACGGCTACGCCTTCGTTGTCGTACTGAAATGTATATTTTGTTGGTATAATTTTGATTTATTGTTGTTTATGTAAAAAAGGAAGAGGGCCAATAAAGCAAAAAATCAAACATCGTCATTCTCTCTTCACACTCACGCCCGTCTTTCATATGCCAGATGAAAAAGGACGACGCGCAATCATCGACGAGTAAGGTTTTTCTTGATACCTCGATAAATATACAACGTTTTAAAAATCCGCTAGGCCAGACCCTCGGCGATAGTATTTTATACAATGTGTTAAAATATTAACTCAGTTTAATGCACGGTTTCGGCAATTTATGAAATAATCGTGAAAATTAGATGCATCTTTGTGATTTTTTCTATAGAGAAAATTTTAAGATATCGTGTTTTCGCTAGAGACCCTCGCAAATATAATGTAGTATCTATGTTTAAAAAATGAAATAATACGGGGCTTATTTTCAAGTATACAAATGAATTATAAAATCGTCAATTTCGCTTTAGTCACCTTCTTAAAACTTAGATTACCTGAGGCCGTCCAGCCCTACCCATCATCTGCAGAACATCAGTGATCGGCATATCCACGTATCTCTTCTTTTTCCCGTCGAAATATTCTGTGCCTTTTATGACCACCAGGTGGGCTGGGAAATTCACACCCCAGGCTAGCGTCGCGGTGCAGATTAGTACCTGAAATAAGACATAAAACGACTGCTACATCTATACTTACTAATATTATAAATACAAAAATGTGTCTGTCTATCTGTTACCTGTTCACGCCCGAACCGCTGAACCGATTTTGCTGTAATTTGCGATGGAGATACTTTCAGTCCCGTGAAAGGTCATAGGATACTTTTTATCCCAGAAAAATGTACTGTTCCCGCACGACAAACGAATTTTGACATAACAGAATTGCGGGAGCCATCTAGTAGTCTATACATTTTCTGTCAAACTTTTCACTAAACTAAAGTTATCACTATACTTCTAAGAGCGGTCGTAGCGTTTATTTACCTGTATCTTCTGATTAATGAACAACTCTTCAACTGTAGTTCTATCCTTTTCATGCAAGCCGGCGTGATGTATGCCTATACCGAAGGCCAGGGTTAGTTTGAGGTTAGACTCTCGAATGTTCGCTAGGATTTGTTCCATCTCAGACTCGTGCATGTGCAGCCATTGCTTCGGATTCTCTTCTGCCGCTAAATAGGCTATCAGATCTAGTGCCGTTAACCTGTAATAATTGACATTATTTTTTCTTTTAATATTAAAAATATATATAATGGATCTATAAAACGTTTTGTTCTTATACATACGAAATGGTACCATGGACAATTTATTCGAAGGATGGTAACGGTTGTTTAAACGAAGATTGTATAGTTGCTGTTTTCCTGTAGGATCATGCACGTGCAGTGTGCACGCACTAGTTAAAACGTCCTATCATGCGGTACTTGCGAGCGTGCGTTTTACGTACGTATTTGTCGCAGTACTTGCATCCGTGTATGTGTGTGTGTGTGTGTGTGTGTGTGTGCAGTGTGTGTGTGTGTGTGTGTATGTGTGTATGTTTGTTATTGTGTGTTTATGTGTGTGTCACCTGGTCTGCCGGCGACTCGAGACGAACACGAGTGCGGGCGCGCAGGGCGAGTGCGTGCGTATCGCGTGGAACGTCGGTTTGTACATGCGGAGCATGCGCGGGCAGTGTGTGTGTGTGTGTGTGTGTGTGTGTGTGTGTGTGTCACCTGGTCTGCCGACGACTGGAGACGAACACGAGTGCGGGCGCGCAAGGCGAGTGCGTGCGTATCGCGTGGAACGTCGGTTTGTACATGCGGAGCATGCGCAGGCAGTGTGTGTGTGTGTGTGTGTATGTGTGTGTGTGTCACCTGGTCTGCCGACGACTGGAGACGAACACGAGTGCAGGCGCGCAGGGCGAGTGCGTGCGTATCGCGTGGAACGTAGGCTTGTTCATGCTGAGCATGCGCGGACAGTAGTGGCGTCCGGGGTGGCCAGATATGTGCACCTGAAAAGCGTGCATAAGTTTTTTATTTTCTGCCAGAGAGAAATTGTATATTTCTAAATCATTATAATAATTATTATTGAAAATACCAATAGCACTCAATATTATATACAAATATGCATGCATTTAGCAGAATATGGATTCTCAACATTTTTTAAGACAAAGTTACCATAGTCTAGCAAATAAATTTTCATTGTGAGCTGACTCTAATAGGTCAAAAAATCATTTTGCGACGTTCTTATGCCGGTTCTTCTCGCCGGGCTAGTTCCCGAACCGGTGTCAGGACTGAGGCCTCATATAGACGTTCTAAAAGCGTTCATTTTTAACCTATTTAATAATTATTATTTCATGTCAATAACTAATTACCTCAAGCGGTACCGGTCGCACCGATGGTCTAAAGTTGTACAGCCCCATTTCGCCGATATTCAGCCAGTTGGCTAAGTCCTTGGCGTTAGCCAGCGCAGTGGACAACCCGATTATACGTAGACGACGCGACGTGTGGGACTGTATAAAGTTTGTTCTGAAAGAGTAAAAAAAATAATCATAATGATGAAAATTATCATATTTTCACATTGAGTATTTTTTATTTTTATTATTAGAATAAAGCGCATTTATGCCAGTCTGGGTTATTGCAAATAGTTGTCAAAATGTCATGTTTAATTAATACGAGGAAAAAACATTAAGTCCATAGAAATAAATCAAGATAGAACGGCGACGCGCGCGCGTTGCTAAGGAATCGCTCGTGTCAATTCTTGCTTTGCTTTTAGTTAAAACAAATAACTTACCCGTGGCATCCCGTGACAAGAAATACCTCCTTTTGACCGATTCACTTTCGTACTTCTGTTTTTACAATTAGACACTGCACAATGAGGCATTTTTGCACAACCACTCCGGTGTAATCAAGTCGAGACGTGCGCGCCGACTGAATCAATGTTCAACGAATCTTGCACGACAGAGCAAGATTGAAACACGCGTACTCCACCCGCTTAGCCGTTTTATCTTGATTTATTTCTGTGATTAAATCTACGGTTATCTTCGCCAAATTGGCCCAAGTGACACATGTACGCAATTTACATACACGCTTCCATGTACGTATGTCACATATACATATTTGCACTGCCTTTCTCGCCCACACACCAGTTCTTGTTATATTATACGTTTTGCACACTTTCTATCCCTTTCTCTCTCTCACCTGGACACTATCACTTCCAACACGGGGCCTCTGTCCTCCCCCAGTAAATGTATCTCGTCGATCACGATGAGCGCCACGTCGCGCACGTAACCACGTGTTTGCCATGATCGCGACACGCCGTCCCACTTCTCTGGGGTGGACACGATCACGTGGGCGGAGCGAATCGCGCGCACGTCGGGCGTCACGTCACCTGTGGATTATGATGTCACTTGAGCGTACATTGCTGTATTGAGCTTGACATAAATACAGGGTGTAACAAAACTAAGTGATAATAATCAGTGTATGTATGGGTCCCGTACATAGAGTTCGCTGCGAAAGTAGCAGCACTGAAACAGTAACTTTTTTTCAACTTTGTATAGAAACATTCATGACGCAGCTTTTGTGATTTGTAGCTGGCCATACAAATCACAAAAAAATTGCTCTTTCAGCGCTGCCACTTTCAAAGTAAACTCTATATAAGGGACACATACACACCCTAAAGTATTATCATTTATTTTTCTTACACCTTGTGTATTATGTCATAGATACATCTATTATTATTATAGTCTTTTGTATATTTAATTCAAAAGAGTTTTTAAAAGCATAACATGGGTGTACTTACGTCTAAATTTCAAAGGAGTAAAATATAACATACCAGTAAGTTCCACAACGTTCTTCCCAAGTTTCTGTTCAAGCCTTACTTTCCAATCTTTGATACGTTCCTTGACTAGCGCTTTTAGCGGCGCAATGTACACGACCTTAAAAATAAAAAGAAAACTTCCTTATAGCATTCATTAAGCAAGTTGCAACGCTGATAATGGCAAAAAAACTTTTAACATTAAAAAAACAGCTGGCAAAATATTCCACCGTTTAACAACACAAGAAGAAGAAGTTGACAGTTGACGTACCTTGCACCCGGGGTATTCGTTGAAGACTCTGAACATCGCGACTTCGGCGACTATCGTCTTGCCCGAGCCAGTGGGGGCGCCCAGTAGCACGTTATTGTCAGTGTGATATAGGCAGTGGAATATCTGAGTCTGTATGGGGTTGAAATGCGAGAATGGGTAAAGCATCTCGTATGCTGAGTTGTTTAGCGCTGTTACCGGTAACGGCTGCAGTTCACGGAGATCTGTAAATGTTTAGGTAGCGATGAAAAAAAGCTTATTTTTAAACTATGTTCTACATTCATATTTTAAAGCTGAATAGTTTGTTTGAACTCGTCAATCTCAGGAACTACTGGTATGAATTGAAAATTTTTGTATTCGGTAGTCCATTTGTCGAGGAAGGCTTTAGGCTTTAAAATATCACGTTGCGCCCAATAAGTGCAAAGAAGCAACGAAAAATGTAATTGTTTGTTGTTGTGTACATTTGTCTAAAGTGTGAATTTTTACAACACACTTTTTTTGGTAATTAAGGGCCTGTTTCACGACTTCCTGATAAGTGCCAAATAGGCTATCCACTACTTAACTTGACAGATGAAGTCGAATCGATGAAGAATGGACAATCTGTCAAAAAAAATGTGAATAGCCTATTCGGCACTTTATCAGAAAGTGGTGAAACAGGCCCTAGGTGAACAGTATTTACCTGTATGAGGCGGATGTGTCTCAGGTAATATCAAGTGTTGGAATGTCAAAGGCAATACGCTTTCGGAGCCGAGCCATCTGAAAACAAAATACATTTTATGAAGTTCGAAGGACCAAGACGCCATTTTGAAACAGCATTTTTAGCAAAATGGTGGCTGAATAGCTGGTAAGTTACCTTTCAGAAGTTGCCCGTATGTAATACTGTGGTGGTAAAGGCTCCGATATGGGTATGGTGATGATGAGTTCTTGCGGTTCTCTAGTTATCACCTAAAATAAAGTAAATATTGTTTTCGCATACAAACTTTAAATTCAAAATATATTAAATCAAAGTGAATCTTACCACAATATGTGGATCAATTATTATCCATTATATTAAAATTTATTTGTCTAAAAACAAAAAGCTTCAATATGTCAGACGCTACCACTAAGCGAGCATTGCGTCGATCGCTTATAAATTACTACACGGACTTTTTAGTGCAAGGCTAAAATTACAACTAACGGCACCATTTTGTAAGATGGATACTTTGGCATGTTGAATGATAGCTTTATCGCACCTATGAAATTGTATAATGCCATCTTTGTAGATCGGCATGTCGTTTTCCTGCCATCGTGATGTCTGGCTTACCTGTTTCTTGGTGATGAGGAAGTACTCGTGGTTGTACATGATGTCAGTATCTGGATCCTCCACCCATATCCAAAACGCCTCGGGCGCTTTACCGTGGTATTTGTCGTTCCATCTGAGTAAAAGAGAAAATTTATAGAATTGGCGCCCAACGTGGGGCTAAAAGAGCTTAAATATCATTTTAAAATATTAAAGATTTAATGCCCGACCACCAGAAGGAGGATTCTGTTTCCAAACGCTCTAAATCCTAAGTAACTTTGCTCGAGTGATATCATTACTTAATCGTAGAAGTGTTATGGTCACGGTAAATCAAATGAATCAGATTGTTGCTGATTAAAAAAAGTAAAGTTATTCGATTAAAAAAAATTGAACATTTAAAAGATTAGCTTACCCATATTCAGACAATAGGATCAACTCACCTGAAGTTAGGTGTAATAGTCAGTCGTATCCTCAACACAGTTCTCGTGATGGGATGTAGACTGGCCTCCATTTCCAACAGGGGAAACTCATCAGCACATTTCTTGAGATGACGTCCAGATTTGGGGTTGCGGATTAGGTCACCTGTTTATAAATGAAGGTAAATTAAGTATGTTTCACATTGTTTGCTGACTGTGATATAAACTGTAATTAGGGCAAAGATCAGGTATGATAAAAACTACGAGGCATAGTCACAAATTTTTACAATGTGGACATTAGAGTCTTCGAGGTTAGGTTTAGAGAAATCATATTATATAATTAGTCCATGGTTAGGTTTAGAACAACAGAACACAAAAATAAAGAAAAATGTTATGATTTATGAATCACGGTAGAGCCGATGGCATCACCTCACACAACTACAATTCGCCATTTTCACAATATAATCTCAATTCTCAGTACACGAACACATCTATCAAACTACTTTGCCGTGTAGCAATTTTCGTGCGACTGACACATTTATAAACACGCATGACTTGGCGACGTGTGCCACGCCCCCATTAATATATTATTATCTCTTATTTCTAAAATCTATGTTTTCAATATAGATTATAGAGTATAAAAGGCTATATACCTATCTCTTTCACGTCCATATCTCTAATCTGATCAGCCTTCAGCATAGGATACTCAATCTTCTGCAGCACTTCTATGGGGAAGCAGTTGAATTGTCGCATGTCACTGTAAAAAAGCATAAAAAAGTGTATAACAGAGAACACATGTCAGAAGTCAAACTTCTGTCTAAAATCGTGACAGCGTCGTGACGCAATATTATTATAACAGCTTGTGTACTGTGTACAGAGTACACGCGTCAGAAGTGAAGTTTCTGTCTAAAATTGTGATTATTATTATAATTATTACGCCCCTTTTTTCATGACGCGACCTTGGAACACTCTCATCACCCCTGAGAAGGTTTCACATCAAAATTATTATTTTTATTTCTTAATAAATTCAAAACAAATACTTTCAGAAAGTCCCACGATTTGAATTATTACCGGTTCGGGAACTAACCTGTAGAAGTCCCAATGCTGGAGCTCCATCATTTTGGCCATCTTGAGATATAACCCGGCCATGTAAGCGTTGTTCTTGCGTAGGGTTATTTCAAACAGCGCACGGACTATACGCACGGCATTCTGAAAATAAGAGTTTATTTAAAATGAGTCGTCTATGGGCTTTTCGCCTATATCCTTTTTTTTCTCTTTTGTCAAATTATACAGTAAACGGCGGTTGTCATATGCTTCACAAAATACAAACGATATATCATAATAATATGTATACTACACACTACAGTGTTTTGTACTTACTACGACGAATTAAGTCACAAATTGAATATCTCTCATAAAAATCTACCGTAGCGACATATAAAAAAATTTGACACATAGCAGCGCCTCTAGCGGCCAAAACTAGCAATAAAAAGTTTTCAATAAGCTCACCTGGCTAATATAATTGAGATCTGACTGCAGTGACGACGCGTTCACTCTTCCCCTAGACAAGTAAGTCTGGAGCAGTATATTGATCTTCCAGTGTATATCCTCTGGCGCATCCTCTATGCGCAACTCGCAATATTGGTCTTTGAGACTCCATAGTTCAGTGAGCTCTTCTTTACGGATCTAGAAAATGTTTTTAAAGTGAGTTATATATTACGAGACGATGTCCGCAGAGCTTACCTCTGCAGAGCTGATAGACACCCTTTCGCATTTTTAATATTAGTATGGATTACTAGCTGACGCGGCAAACGTTTTGCCATATAAGGAGTGGGAATATGCTTGAGCTCACTGTAATCATTTCAGACATTGTCATGGAGACGGTATTTATGTCAAACCAATCTCAAAAAAAATTCGATAGCGCGTTATTTTGGGAATGAAAAACAGGTTTGTCTGATTTTCAGACCCCTAGAATAATCAAAAAAAGTTTTAGCACAATGGGTCCAGCGGTTTGACATAAGCTAAGGGCGCTTTTACTGTCTCTCTCTCGTTTTCATGTTATGTAGTAGTGGCAGGCGGCCGGCCCAGGTCTGTAACATCTGTACCTTGAGCTGCTGGAAGTCGGAGCACCTGGTGAGCATCTCGAGCACGTAGCCCTGCGTCGTGGAGCGCCGCACCATCGAGTTGAACACCTCCATCGTCTCGCACGTTATGTAGTAGTGGCTGGCGGCCGGCCCAGGTCTGTAACATCTGTACCTTGAGCTGCTGGAAGTCGGAGCACCTGGTGAGCGTCTCGAGCACGTAGCCCTGCGTCATGGAGCGCCGCACCATCGAGTTGAACACCTCCATCGTCTCGCACGTTATGTAGTAGTGGCTGGCGGCCAGCCCAGGTTTGTAACATCTGTACCTTGAGCTGCTGGAAGTCGGAGCACCTGGTGAGCATCTCGAGCACGTAGCCCTGCGTCATGGAGCGCCACACCATCGAGTTGAACACCTCCATCGTCTCGCACGTTATGTAGTAGTGGCTGGCGGCCGGCCCAGGTCTGTAACATCTGTACCTTGAGCTGCTGGAAGTCGGAGCACCTGGTGAGCATCTCGAGCACGTAGCCCTGCGTCATGGAGCGCCGCACCATCGAGTTGAACACCTCCATCGTCTCGCACGTTATGTAGTAGTGGCTGGCGGCCGGCCCAGGTCTGTAACATCTGTACCTTGAGCTGCTGGAAGTCGGAGCACCTGGTGAGCATCTCGAGCACGTAGCCCTGCGTCATGGAGCGCCGCACCATCGAGTTGAACACCTCCATCGTCTCGCACGTTATGTAGTAGTGGCTGGCGGCCGGCCCAGGTCTGTAACATCTGTACCTTGAGCTGCTGGAAGTCGGAGCACCTGGTGAGCATCACGAGCACGTAGCCCTGCGTCATGGAGCGCCGCACCATCGAGTTGAACACCTCCATCGTCTCGCACGTTATGTAGTAGTGGCTGGCGGCCGACCCAGGTTTGTAACATCTGTACCTTGAGCTGCTGGAAGTCGGAGCACCTGGTGAGCATCTCGAGCACGTAGCCCTGCGTCATGGAGCGCCGCACCATCGAGTTGAACACCTCCATCGTCTCGCACGTTATATAGTAGTGGCTGGCGGCCGGCCCAGGTCTGTAACATCTGTACCTTGAGCTGCTGGAAGTCGGAGCACCTGGTGAGCATCTCGAGCACGTAGCCCTGCGTCATGGAGCGCCGCACCATCGAGTTGAACACCTCCATCGTCTCGCACGTTATGTAGTAGTGGCTGGCGGTACGGCCCAGGTCTGTAAAAATATTTTATAAAAAATTATATGTAAGCATATCAAAAGTTATCTAAGTTCTGGAAGTGACTTATGACATAAGCAGCGTCTTTACCTTAATGTAGATTAGGAAAACATTAAAACAATTAACACGCACGCACGTGCGTATACATGAACACATTTGTGTTTTTGTTTTGCGCGACATATTAGTTAGCAATAAAAGCATTTTAAAACTTTTAACAAACACATTTTATTTTTGAAATTTAAAATCATGCAGTCATGTCAAATAAGCTTAATATTCTATTATACTTAAACATAACATACACATCATAATAACATCTAAGGGGCTACACAGACGGACCGCATTTCAACTGCAATCCAACTGCAAATTGCAGTTCAAGTGCAGTTTGAATGCAGTTGACACGACTGCAATAGAACTGCAAGCCAAACGCGCAGTCGGATTGCAGTTCAGTTGCAGTCGGCGTGCAGTCGTGTGAACTGTTTGGTTTGCAGTTCTATTGCAGTCGTATTGCAGTCGTGTCAACTGCATTCAAACTGCAATCCAACTGCGATTTGCAGTTGGATTGCAGTTGAAATGCAGTCCGTCTGTGTAGACCCTTAGGGTTAATTCAGACCGCAACGCGACGCCATTTCTAAATTTGTATGGATTTGACAGACTTCAATTGAGTGAGACGCCATGCAATCTGTTAATTTAATACATATTTAGAAATGCATCTACGCGTCGCGTTGCGGTCTGAATTGACCCTTAAAACTGAAAATACAACATACCGGTGATGTTCAAGTTGCCTGTTCTCTCGTCGTACCGTAGCATGTGTGTGCGGTCTAACTGCAACGCGGCCGCGGTGATCAACTCGCGACGTTTCGTCTCCAACATCGGTTCCTCTTGGACATCGGCATATGTTAGCCCGTATACCTGGATATTGGAACATTTTTTACATGATATAATATAGCATAATATATGTATAGTGTTTGTCCGATACGATTGGAAATTGACAGCATGGTGGCGGTACCCACAATTCTCCTAACATTTCTGCATCACGCTATCGAAGTTTTCTGAGCACGTCGGTATATATGTTACGGCTAATAGCCGAAGTGTGGCTACACCTAGTTTTACCCGGCTACAACTAGGTGCATCCCGCCACAAGCGGTTAAACTTAGTTATATCCTACTTATCTTCGGTTTTCAACCAGATTTAGCCTTCATTATAGCGGCTAGAACTAGAACTAGGTACAGCCGCACACTGGTGGTTAAACTTAGGTGCATCCTTTATATTATCGCGTAGAACTAGGTTTTAAGTTCAGTTAAGGATTTTGATTTTATTTTGAGATTCGTATCTTGCGTTTCCTGAATGCCATTCAAGTTTATCTTGTTCAAATAAGTGATAGACATTATTTTGCTTGCAACATACTATCACATATTATGAGAGTTTGTTGATTTTTGTATAATTAAAACTAAAAACTGAGTTAAAAAGTTATCCTATTTGTTTTAAAAATATGAGAGAAGAGAACAAAGACTTAGTTGATTTTATCTTTGCACCAAAGATGTTTAGTTCTGTTAGTTTATAAAGAGAAGATTTATAATATTTTGTGTTTCGGCGTTAAGAATTATCGGGCATTTTATCAAAACAACTCCTATACATGTTATGGAATGTGAACTCGGAATACCGACGTTAAATATTCGCAGATTATATTTAGGTTTTAAATTTTGTTTAAAAAAATTTGCCTTATCGGATAACACGACAGTACAAAAAATTGAAAAACTTAATAATGTCATGACTAATTCTTACTGGCAACGTAAAAGCAGGCCTCTTCTTATAAGTGCGTTTAATCATTGTAAGAATTTAGAAATCCAGTCTTCTGATTTACTCGATATGTTCTTAATGGATTATTGGATATCGTATTACTATAAAGTTAATTTTATTTGCTGTAATCTCGAGCGCGTAACAGATAGTAAAAGAAATTTTGAATGTTCTAGCCTGAAAAGTGAAATTATGCGAGAAATTAATGTTAAGTATAAAGGTTGGCACAAAATATTTACGGATGGATCAATGAGTAATAGTGGTAGGGGAATGGCAGTGTATGATTCGGTGCTAAGAAGTTCGAATTTGTTTAAAACAAATGCTAAGGTGTCCATCATGTCATTGGAACTCATTGCAATTTCAGAGGCTGTCAAGTACGCTGCAGGAGTTAACAGTCCGCGCATAGTGATTTTTTGTGACAATAAAAGCGCCTTGCAGCATATAGCTCGATGCGCCTCTGGGTGCAGAGGTGTATCGATAGCAGATCGATAGCTTACAAATTACAATATTATACGCGATGTGCAGTCGCTTAGAGATAGTGACATTACTCTGAAGTTGCAATGGATTCCTTCGCATGTGGGCATTCGAGGTAACGAGGAGGCAGACAGGTTAGCTAAGTTAGCGTGCGTGGAGGGAAGGGAGTACGCTATTATGCCATATTTTTTAGAGCACCTACCTTCTATCAGGATACTATGTTTTGATAAGTTTTGTGAATATTTTGATAGAAGGAGTAAGGAGAAAGGTATTTGGTATAAGATTATCCAGAGTATGCCTGCCTATCAAGGAAAAATATAATTTTGTCATTTAGATTAAGATCAGGACATTATCCTTGTAATTACTATAGTCATCTAATTAAAGTATCTGATTCGCCTAACTGTAATGAGTGTGGTATGGTTGAGGATCTTCATCATTTGTTACCGGAATGTGTGAAAGGTGCGGATGAAAGGGAGGAGTTAATTGATAAGTTTAAGGTTAATATTACTGATTTATGTTGGTATGTAAGCATAATATCCTCACCTGCAAGTGTTGCGGCAGTGTGTTTGTATAGGATATTTAATTGTTAATCATAGTTATAAGATACGATGGGGCTGGCATGCCACGTATGGCAAAAGCCCTTTATTTAAATAAAGATTAAAAATATATATATATATATATATATATATATATATATATATATATATATATATATATATATATATATATATATATATATATATATATATATATATATATATATATATATATATATATATATATATATTATTTTTTTTAATTACTTATAATAACACCTTTTTTTTAAAAAGATATTTGCCTGTTAAAATAATAAATGTCACTTAAGCATCCCTGTCTTTTATTTATTCCATGTAATCGAATCAATCGGGAAACGCAAAATTAGAATCTCAAAACAAATGAACTGAAAACCTAGTTCAAGCCGATGATAAATAGGATATACACCTAAGTTTAACCACTGGTGTGTGGCTGCACCTAGTTTTAACCGCTATAATAAAGGCTAAATCCAGTTGTAACCGAAGATAAGTAGGATATACCTAAGTTTAACCGCATGTGGCGGGCTGCACCTAGTTGTAGCCGGGTAAAACTAGGTGTAGCCGCACTTCGGCTATAAGCCGTAACATATTATATACGACAGCTGAAATGTATCACGTGGGCTCCGGCCTGACCGAGCATACCACCTCACTCGGTCAGAAGATCTTTCTTTGTGGCCGCCACGCATATCCCACAGCATCATTACATTATATAAAGCGTGCCTTGTGTATTTTTATAGAGCATAAGACATTGAGGTTAAAAATTAGCTGCCTTGATCAGACCCTTGTCATGTTTGAGCATTTGCAGCAACTGTCAAAATGTTTACGTGATAGCTTTCCAACAACATACATAGGTAAAATGCGATCAAAATATCTTGAAACTCGGCTGCGCCGTAGCTACGACATGATTATATATCCTAAGACATTCTGGCCGGAAAGTATAGAAAGATCTTATTTAATTTTATACCTGTGGATTAATTCGCATACGGACGAAAAGGTACGTGTAGCTGAGCCACTCCACAGCTTCGTCGATATTCGTTACCGTACCGAGAGCCACCTGTAACAAAAAAAAAAAAGTGTGAGTGTTTACTCTCAGCCTTCTACTTACTTGCCGCGTCGGGCAGCAAGCTTCACTACCCTGTTCAACAGAGCACTAGGTTGACCAAGGAACTCTTAGTAATATAATGAATCAAAGTCGAAAGAGAATTGTGAATATTTCCGCTGACCATTGACTGAACCAACCCATGACTGAATAATTATTTATAATTATTCAGTCATGGGTTTAGATAAAACTCTTATTTGATTTCGACATTTTAGATTTCGACAAAAAAGGGGATGTCGTAAGTTTGGCGTGTCTGTGTATAGTGTGTGTGTGTGTGTGTGTAATATGTGGAACAATTTTGATCTAGTTTTTTATATTTTATTAAAGGCTGACGTGATCAAGATTGTTTTTAGGAATAATCCATTACCAACAGCCCACTCAATGCTGGAAAATTTGGGTATATCTATTTCATGAAAGGTTCGAAAGTTCTAGTCATTTAATCGGTTCAATATTTTGTATTCTGTAGGCCTACTACGAAACTGTCTTGAGACTCAAACAATCGGACGAGAATGCCGCGGCCTGCTCTAACAACGTCATTTCAATTTTCACGTTTGTTAGGGCGTGGACGTGGTAGGACGCGGCATTCTCGTCCGATTGTTTGAGTCTCAAAACAGTTTTATGGTACAAGGCCTTATTCCAGACACTTCTAAGAGTTTTGCATCATCAAGTTTGTTTATTAAATTTGTTACTTTTGCCATAGGGAGCTTTATTTAGATTTAAAAAAAATGCAACTTAGTACTTACTTCAGCATTCAAATTATCCGCCAACAGATTAATAAAATTACTCTCTATAGGAAACTGGTTGGTCATAGCCTTCAAATAGTGTGTGAGTTTGTCGTGCGACGTTATGATGATGCCAGTTCCGGAGCTATCGAATTGGGGCCGGCCGGCGCGACCAAATATCTGCAGTACGTCTAATATGCTGAGATCCACGAACGTACCGTGGCTTTGGTCGTAGATTTCTGTGCCCTGTTGTAAAAAAAAAAAGAAAATTAAGAGTTAGACAAAGTAATATTATGATAACGAAGACAAAAATACTAGTACTGATGGTTTTCACGCTATCATGCGCAAAAAAGCCGTCTCACTGCTGCAACGTATTCGCAATTCCCGGAACAGCATTCTAAAAATGATTGCCTGCAGACCAGATTGCCCTATTCAAAGGCACTGGGTGGAGGTAACACTGGGCATAAAATAAGAACATTATACCTTCTATTAAATACTAACAACACTAACATATAGGTTAAATTATTGATTGTTATAGGTCTTGCAATCTACGAGCGCGCGTAGCCTTTATTTGTAGTTGAAAATGTGAATAGACATTTTCGTTAGTGTGCGTACCTGACGGAGCAGTCAGTAGCGAGCGAGCCATGTACGCGTGTATAGATATGGTCACTCACACAACTAAAGGCGCCGCGCGCTCGTAGATTGCAAGATCTGTACTAGCATATTTAGTAATATTCTTATGGGCCGTTAGCCTGAAATAAACATATTTTATTTATTGTATACTGTATTTATTGTGTAACTATTTTTATTAGTTAGGCATTTTTCTTAGTCAAATTTCATCCAAGAGATTTGACAGAGAGTTTAGAGCTATTTTACGGGATTCAACATACCTAGCCTTTTAGCTAATATTTTCAGAGTTTTTCATTCCAAAACTAAATTCAGGGGATTTGACTCAGAGATTTTATATGCGTATGCTTAATTTGATACATTTTTGTCTTCAAATTTCGGCATCGCATTAAGTGCTTGCAATGGCAAGCCGCAAGACTTTTGTCATCGTAACAAGATATCATTTTCCAACTAAGCATCTGCTCAAGCAAAAATTGGCAAACATCGCCTAGATATTACTAGAGTTAAATAAGATAACATAATATTATGTTACATACCCTTATAACAACAGCGTGCGCTGGTAAATTCACGCCCCAAGCGAGAGTTGAAGTACAAACTAGAACCTTTATATAGCCCTCAGCGAAGTATTTCTCGACCATATTCCTAAAATGAATTAAAAACAATAATTTCAATAACATATAGGGTGTAACCAAACAAAATGATAATACTTGGGTGTATGCTACCCTTACTTAGAATATACTGTGAAGATTGCAGTGCGAAACGAGTATTTTTTTTTGATTATTGTATGGGAAAAGTCATGACGGTAACTCTTTCGTTATGTTCTGTATAAAGGCACATAGTATGTGTATGACGGAATATTGATGGGTTTAAAAATTTCATATTAAAAATACGATCAATCCATCAATCCGTGGGTTAGACGATCAAATTTTTGTCAATCCATACCGGATTGATGGATCAGATTGATGAAAATTTGACCGTGTAACCGGCGACTATGTGACACATATATATTTTTTTCATTGTTGTTTTTGTTTTGATTACTAACGGTACATTACAATTATTACATTGTGGGATATGAGTGAAAACAATGTATTTTATAACTTAACTATGGATGACCTAGTTTACCTACTAGATAATCTAAAGCAGGGGTTCCCAATCTTTTTCAGCCTGCGGCTCACTTACAAGTCAATATTTTGTCACGGCGCCCTACTCTACCTAGCTATTACACAAATATACATAAATAAACACCTTTAATAATAATTATAGTAAGGTAATAAACAAATATTTAATTATCTGCCTGCTTTGTATAATAATTCATATTACTTATACTTTTATTTTGTAATATTTGGGGTATGGATAATGATGGAGGATCGACTCACGGCGCCCCTCTTGCCTTTCCACGGCGCACCAGGGCGCCGCGGCGCACAGTTTGGGAACCCCTGATCTAAAGGATCTATAGTCGGAGGTTACACGTTCAATTTCTAATCAATTTGATCCATCAATCTGGTAAAGATTGACGCGAAACTGAACGTTGTAACCCACGGATTGGTGTAATGATCATTTTTTTGGAACGAAGTTCCTTATCGCACGTTCGACGTAAATCTGAAGGCTAGACAATACGATATTTGACCTTGATAGTAAGTATTCCTGTGCGTCAACCAGATGGCTTTTTTTAAAATAAACAGCGACGCGTTGTTAGTATTTCTGGGCGTCAATAGATGGCGTTTTTTAATATTTTTTAAGTGTATAATTATTATTATGTATACAGGTTTTTTGAACATAAAAAATAACTTCGTTCCATTCGGGTGTCCCTTGACACCTCTCAAGTTTTTATATCTACTTTTTAGCTATCAATCTGGCGTCAATCTCAGATTGATAGACTGATGCCAGATTGAGCGTGTAACCTACGACATAAACACATCTCTAAAAAATGACAATTCTACCTGTCACTTCTCAGCATCCCAGCATGATGGCAGGCAAACCCAGCCGCGAACAGTTCTGCCAACTGCTTATTTGGACTGCTGCTTATTGACTTCTTGGCTTTGGTGAGGCCACCAGAATCTTCTGGCTCAAAGTATTTTAGGTGGCCTTTCTTCTGAGCTAGTTCCTTTAACACCATGGCGGTTTGGTGTGTCGCGTTCCTAGCGTGTACGAACACCATAACCTGGTGGCCTTTCTGCACCATGTCGGCCGCTTTGTCGTAGCATATTTCGTTCATTGCTTGTATCTGTGGAGTGTGATATAGGCTATGTTCCGAAATGTACTGCGATCACTGCAGAGTGTGACGTCATTTTAGTATACTGCGAAGCCGTTCCTTTATACTGTTGGTATACTGGTTACTATTTAAAACGGAACGCAATCCAGTATACTATCAGCCGCATTTTTGACAGCTCGTATTGAACATTTTCAACACAGTCTAATAAGGTTAACTTTTGCAATTCTTCCAGTGTTTTATTATTATTAATCCAAATTAATTACAGAAATTTATTACTTTGGGATTAAACTGTAGGTATTGTTTTAAAACGTTAGACACTCGAGTGGTATTGACACTTGACAGTTGACTTTTGACAGTTGACTGATCACGTGATCAAAGTACTGCGAGTGCCTTACCTCGAAAACGCCAGTGCTCACAGTACAATATGGCGACGATTGATGACGTCATATATTTCACTATGGTACTGCGGCAGTGTACTGCAACTCCATTACGGAACGATTTTTTCTACAGTGATAGCACTGTGCAGTGGTCGCAGTACATTTAGGAACAAAGCCATAGTTTATCAGACAACGGCAAGAACAAAAATCATTAAAAACCGTTGGGCTATAAGTTTATCTGTTTGTTACATTGTAGCGCCCAAGGGTCAATTTATAATAGCGCAGATTCGAAGCGAAGCGAAGCGAAGAACTGAACACAGAAAATTCAACCTTAACTCCAGATCGTAATTCGTAACGCATACATTATTTCTGCGAGGCCAATCAGCGTTGGTCGGGCGCATTCACGCGAATCCGCGCGGATGCGCGCGCATTTTTAAATTCTTAGAAGTAATAAAGTGCGTTAACGCTTTGGAGTTAAGGTTGAATTTGTTATGTTCAGTTTTAATAATTCGCTTCGAAGCGCTTCGACTCTGCGCTAGTATAAATTGACCCTAAGATATAAATGTACAGTCCTGCAATGTTTGGTACTTCAAATGGAAACTGGTAAAGTGACACCGACGCTACCTCCGATTTAGGCCACACGTAAATGTGACCAAATGAGACTAGGATAACATTGAAATGAATTACTGTTCTGTGTGTCTTGTTTATTTTGGTGAAAAGTAAAAAAAAAGTATTTTTCTATTATTTCAAAATATTTTTATTCATTCATTCATACCTGTCTCAAATGAGCCATGCCGCCGCTGCCAACGTCCTTTACACCAATGAACTGCTGCTCCAACGGCACGGGGCGGAAACGCGAGTCGAAGAAGAACAAACCGATGTTGGGATTCACGCGGAGGAATCTGAAAGAAAAGCAATAACTTTAGTATAAAATTCCAATATAATTCAATCATGTAATTATTAATAATGGGCTACTTGACCTACTTTTTTTTTTCATGCTAATCGCTTTTTAATCATTCATTTTCACAAAAAAAAAACGGTTGTCTGTAAAGTCGGTTTACTGACGATAGTTGAACGTGACAACGTGCCTCTTTGTCGCTCGTTCCGCGCTCTCGCTTGCACTTCAAGCCTTAAATGGAACGCCTCAGAGCGAGGTAACGCCGCATGAGTCATGTTTTTTCGTGCGTGCAGCCGGCTCCATCGAATTATAAAACGTTGTCACGTCAAAACTCATTTCCCCGACTGTGCATTTCTGCTTAGCACAATTTCCCCGACTGTACATTTCTGCTAAACAACTCATTTCCCCGACTGTACATTTCTGCTAAACAACTCAAATGGAACGCCTCAGAGCGAGGTAACGCCGCATATTGCGTCATGTTTTTTCGTGCGCGCAGCCCATATCGAATTATAAGACGTTGTCACGTCAAAAAAACTTATATTTTAATATTTTACACAGTAGAAACCCATAAAAATGTTTATTGAAAAATACGCCTCTTAAATGGCGCTGAAAACACTGGACAGTGTTTTCGGTGCCGTAGTGTGACGTCATACACGTTTTATTTTCAAACTCTCTTTATTGAACATTTTTTATGTGCTAAATGTACGAGTCTAAAAGTTCCCAAAATTATAAAAGAATTAAATAAGAAATTAGAAATCATTTGTAATGTTGAAAACTTTTGGAGAAAAGTTTTGGCCATTTCATTTCCCGTCTACAATAAATAGAGATGATATATAAAACTGATGTTTTAAGCGAATTATTCAATAAAATATATTTTACAAATCTTTCTAGGCTTATTCTTATTATTTATGTACAGATAAACTTACATATAACGAGCGCGATAAATAAAAGATATTAAATTACTATGAGGATGACGTCACATCCAAATCGGAAGTACCGCAAAAGCGTTTTCGTCAGTACAAATCCTATTTTCATAAAATCATATTTTCAAATCGACTTTATTTATCAATCATAAGCTTTTATTTGATGATAAGGGTGAAATATGGTTTCCTAGGTCAAGTTCTACTAGAAATATGCATTTGTTCAATGAAATTGAATATAGGTCAAGTAGCCTGTTGATTTATAGGCAGATGGCGGGCCTGCGTCGAGTTACGTCAAACTTATCCGATAGATCACAGCTATAATTGAGATAATCCGACCAATTGACGTAAGTACGTCGTATTCGTCGTATACGTATTCATAGGTAGTTGACGGTCCTCCGTCAACTAGCTATGAATCAATTTCTTCGGTGGTAATAAGTGAAGAATTAGTTTATCGCGAGGAAACCGTCCATTTTTCCGCAAACAAAAACAGTGTGTGTGTTTGTGTTACTTATTCACACTTAAATTGCTAGGTCACACTTACACTTAATCGGTTCAGCAGTTTAAGACAGACAGACATACACAGTTACGTATATTATCTAATATATATAAATCTCCTGTCACGATGTTTGTCCGCGATGGATTCCTAAACTACTTAATCGATTTTAATGTTTTTTTTAAATGTGTGCTTTTTTCTAACTTGAGAGATAGGATAGCTTAGATCTTTAATTATAGTCGCAATTTTATTTTATTGCAAATTATTTGTCTATAAAGAGCGGCCATTGTTTATGCGACGCGGGTCACGGGATAGCGATGGACGTTGCCATGGTGACATACTTATAAGTCACTAATTCAATAAAATAATACGGGCGATATACTTTATATAATATGGCAAAGAAACGTTTGCCGAGACAGCTAGTAATATATAAGTCACAACTCACCTGGCGACGTCCACGTAGTTGGGCAGAGTAGCGGACAGTCCCACGATGCGTATCATGTTCTGCGTGGTCTCCACCTGCCGCAGTGTGCGCGCAACTATCGCTTCCACTATCGGCCCTCGATCGCCGTGAAGGAGATGCACCTCGTCGATAATCAGCAACTTCACTATGGAAGCCAGCTCCGTGTCCGCTGAAAAAATATAAAAACTATATTGTATAATCAAACAATATTATAAAGGCGAAAGTTTGTATGTTTGTTACTTCCGTAATCTAGACTAAAAATCTAGACGGCTGGACCGATTTTTTTTTAACGGGCTTTGGCCCACCACACATTCCCACCACTATGTCTCCTGTGTTGCTGGACCGATTTCCATAAAATTTGGTATGGATTTAGTTAGTTATAGAGTAACACATAGGCTAGTGTTTACTGCAGGAAAATATCACAATTTATTTTCCCTTATAACAACACCGCAAGGCATAGATAGTATAATATAAAATATGTTAACTTTAATATCATTTTTAAACCACACTTTTTCAGGCCCAAATCATATTGGTATACAGATATGACTCCGGCGTGATCACGATAAACTTCGCCGGCTTTGAAACTGTTAAAACGTAGAGTTGAAAACTGGGCTCCTCCACATAACTGCGAATTTGTGAGCATCGCAATGTTATTTTGGAACGAAGTTCCTTATCTCGCGTTCGGTGTAAATCTTGAAGGCTAGACAGAACGATATTTGACCTTGATTTGATCTCGACACTTTTTTATTAGTACCTGCATGGTAGGGACAGAGGGCGTTGATAGGAAGTATTACTAAGCGTCTACTAGATGACTTTTTTTTTTAAATAAACAGCGACGCGTTGTTAGTATTCTTGGGCGTCAATAGATGGCGTTTTTTTAATAATACTTACAGGTTTTTTGAACATAAGAAATAACTTCGTTCCATTCGGGTGTCCTTTTTTTATTATGAGTTTCTCTCAAGTTTTTATTATGAGTTTTGTCGCAGATATTTGCGATGCGATGCGAATTCGCAGTTTCGCCCTAACTTCGAACTCACTTGCCCCCTTCCTAGTGACCACGTCCCACTTCTCCGGCGTGGTCACGATCATCTGCGTCGCCTGCACCTCGCTTTTGGTCAGCTTCATGTCACCAGTCAGTTCTCTGACCGCAATACCGAGACCTTGGAGTCGGCGGCCGAAACTAGCTGTCATTTCTGACGCAAGCGCTTTCATGGGCGCTATGTAGATTATCTGTAAAAATATCGCATAGTCGTTTCAAGTTACAATGTATCCATAGTCATACTTTAAACATAGAATGTTGCATAACTTTTTAAATATTTCTTTAGTTATAATTTAGATTGCGCGCTCCGCGAGAAAATGTTATAAAACAAATTTTTGCCTCCAATGCTCGCTTTACAAGCATATTAACACAAAATAAACCAAGTTCATTTAACGCAGAGTCCTAAAAGCGCCATCATAATATATATAATAATTTTGTAGAAAACGTTTTTTTGGGTGAAATTAAATTTCAAACCAATTCATCGAGTAAAAATAATAATTTTCTGTCAAGTTTCTAAAATCATTTTCGAGTCAGCGATATCTATCGCTAGTAATATAAACTACGAGTTATATGACTGTACTAGACGTTCCGCGCGGCTTCGCCCGCGTACATTAGGTATTTCACAGAGAAATTAGTCCACAAAATATAGCCTGATGCCTGTAGCCTGTATGATCCTTTACGTGCTCTACTTCCTATCTGTGCCAAATAACAGAAAAATTGCTGTTCGTAAGATAAGCCCTTTCAAATAATTTCCGTTTTTTCTACATTTTCCTCTATTTCTTCGCTCCTATTAGTCGTAGCGTGATAAAATATAGCCTATAGCCTTTCTCGATGAAAGAACTATCTAACACTGAAAAAAAAAAAAATTCAAATCGGACCAGTAGTTCCTAAGATTAGCACGTTCAAATAAGCCCTTTCAAATAATTTCCTTCCGTTTTTTACACATTTTCCTCTATTTCTTCGCTCCTATTAGTCTTAGGGTGATAAAATATAGCCTTTAGCCTTCCTCGATAAATGGGCTATCTAAAGGTGGGTTTACACCAAAAGAACATAGAGCAAGAACAGCACAAGAACATTCTTTCGTATTCGTTTAGTGTAAACTATAATTCGTTACAACATACTTTAGATCGTTTACACCAATCGAATCAACAAGAACATCAAGAATAAGAATTTTTGCTCTATAGATGAGAATCATATAGCTCCGTTTAGACCAAACGAGCGAATGCTCATTGCTCATTCGTCAACGATAAGTAGTTAATTTATTTTTATAGTCATCAAAGGTTGGATCCCATAAACATCTTTTGTTATGGTATAATTCTATCATTTGTAAACATTTTTCATTACTCCAATCCATATTTACGAAATAACCTTTGATAAACTACCTAAAACCAGCCGCCAAAAAGTAAAAATATCAAGAACACTAGAATCCCTTTGAAGAGACCGCCTCGAAGAGCGAGCACGTCCGAACACGAAAGAACGCTCTAGAAAATTGCTCGAGCGCTCTTGCGTCGTTTACACCAAACGAGCGAGATTCTTAGAGCATTCTACCTATTTACCGCCGAACACGTGGCGAACACACTAGAACAACGAAAGAATGCTCGTTGTTAGTTTACATCAAAAGAGCTTTACTAGAATGAGCATTCGCTCGTTTGGTCTAAACGGAGCTTAACACTGAAAGAGTTTTTCAAATCGGACCAGTAGTTCCTGAGATTAGCGCGTTCAAACAAACAAACAAACTAACAAACTCTTCCGCTTTATAATATTAGTATAGATAATCCATAAATCATCCTGTTTGGTCAGTCAAATTGAATATAATTTATCTACCATCACATTTCCATTCAAAACAAGTCAGTCAAATTAATCCTTCGATCGGGGATTCTTGGAAATTCTATTGTATTCTATTGTTGTCGCGATCACCGGTGCTCTTTTGGGGCTTGAAGGAGTTATAGCACTAATAAGTACATAAACTACCCTCAAATTCACATCATAAACCGGACATTATACTTCAAATACAAAAAATATATCCGTACGTGGGCATTTTCAAAAAAATGTGTACCCCCGGATTTTGCCTTGTCCCTCGACTTTGTTAATTTATTTTGTTGAGATAAATAACTTTTAACAGAATATAATAATTTAAGTGAAAAAAGTACAGCCAAACCTGGATAAGCTAGAGTTCAAGGGAACACGATTTCATTCTCGCTCATAGAGGTTTCTCACTAACCCGAGTTTCTCGATTATTCAGGTACAAGGTTAGCGTTTCTCTCTTATAGAGGTACGCAGAAATGACAAGTCAAAAATTCATGCACTATGTAATTTTATTTGATTTAGAACTTATTTACATTTTAAAAAAATCCGTCAATTTCTTTTGATTTTATAATTTAATATATTTAATAGGTGGATTCTGGTAAATCAAATTCCCTCTCAATTTCATTTCGCGATTTTCCGGATTCAAACGCATTCACTATTTTAAGTTTATCACTTAATTTTCCGTTTTGACATGATGCAGAACAGAACTTTCCTTCGCAACTGGTTAACTATAAACTGAGTAAGTCCGTTCGAAAAGAATGCGATAAAAACAACATTTTTTAGCTCAACGAAATAGAATGGGTACAATATTGACGAGAAAACAATACAAAAACAATGGTAGGAAGTTTAACGAAAGTTAAGAATGAGTCATAAAATAGCACATGTTAAATTGTAGCAGATGTTCAATTTGTAATTTGTTTTCTCATTTGTTACTGTGTATGTAAATAAAAAAATAAACCTCGACTGTCGCTTATAGAGGTGTAGAAAGGAAGCAGTCTCGCTCACAGAGGTCTATGAGAGAAAAACGACTCTTTCTAACAGAGGTTTCTGTTTCTCGCTCATAGAGGTTTTGGGAGCTTAAAATGACGGGTCCTAGCTATTACTCTCACTTATACAGTTTTCTTACTTATCCAGTTGTCCCTTACCCAGGTTTAGCTGTATATGTTTAAATACATATAGAAATTGTCGTCTTGTTGTTACTTTACGAAATAAAAAACTTACGAAGGTTTTAAAGTATTGAAAACCATCAAATATACATGTCCCCTTCCCAACTAAGATCAGATAATGATTGATTTTTTAAAATGTCCAGTATTGGAAGTGATTTCTATATATAATTTAAAAGTCAAATGTATCAGTTGAAGGTATCAATTATATATTTTTATATGTAATTTCTTTTAAAAATTAATTTGAATTTGAAACGAAAATTTTAGTCTTCCGGAAGATTCCGCTTTGTGACCGCTCGTTTTTGCAAAAATTCTTCTAATACTAAAAAGTTTTGGGCACGATCTGGCAAAACAACTTATGTTCTTCATCGATAGTTACGTCTTTTTGTTTTCACTGGCAAACTAACTAGTGACAAGCGCGGAAATGTTGTTGAAGTGCAGGTGTTTCAATTTCTTTGTTCAGGTATGTGACCAAGTTTTACTGTTATTAATCACTTTTCTTTGATTATTGTTATTGTTTACACATTGCAAAACTTGTATAGTATTTGATACCAAAAATGTATTAGTGCTAAATAATATGGTTAATTTTCAAACAATTTAAAACAACAAGAAGGTAGCATTATGTGACATCCGTTGGGTGACTTTTTCGATGGTCATTTTTGATATTATCAGGAAAATGCCTTAAATTCCGCGTTTTTTTTTGTATAACAAACTATATTTCCTATTACATTATAGAAAAAAAGAAAAACCTACATAAAATTAAAATGAAATTTTATACCCCGTACATGTTTTTTTTAAATTGCCCACGTGCCGTACGTAAAATATACGTAACATTCCAACATAATATGTAGAAAATTTTTGAAAGTCAGTTACCTTAAACTTATTCTTCATGATGACATTATTCTCAATATGCTGCTTGATCTGATGCACCACAGTCAGCAATGCTATGTTGGTTTTCCCCGCACCAGTGGGAGCACATATCAGAAGATTCTCATTTGTGTTATAGGCCGTTTGGTACACTATGGACTGGATACGATTGAGTTCCTTTATATTTTCGAAAGCCATTTGACCTATCTGAAAAAAAGGGTGTTATGCTTTACAAGAAATAGGGAATATTACGCAAAGGACATTTGAGCACTCTCAGACAAACTATTAAAGTTCCAATTAAGCATTAGCACACTTCGGCATTGTGCGCCACCGAGTCTGATAGATCCTTAACAAAACACGCTACAATATTCATTATTCATATATACAATACTAGCGACCCGCCCCGGCGTCGCACGGGCATAAAATATATAGCCACTGAAAAAATGATTAAAATCGATTCAGCAGTTTTGATTTATATTTATTATTACTACCCGTGGCCCGCATTGATCGGTACCGCCGTAAAAGCTACGTCTTGCAATTTTTTAATATTATTATGTAATATCTTCGAAAATATTCATTTAAAATTGGAATCATAATAACACTTTAAATACATTGTTAATCAACAATGTATTTAAAGTGTTTAATTGGATAAGGATAAATGCCGTATTGGTTAAAATTGCTTCGAAAATTAGCCATTATTTGTCGTTAAAAGTAAATGACAAAAAACTGTTCTTGTGGGATATCCATAAGAGATATACATTAGACATACTATCGCGGAGTTTTCTGTAGACATTTTCATTGTGTATAATACTTAGTACATTATTTTGATACACACTTAATATTATAAAATCAAAAGTGTGTCTGTCTGTCTGTTACCTCTTTACGCCCAAACCACTGCACCGATTTTGCAAAAATTTGGTATGGAGATACTTTCAATCTCGGGAAAGGACAAAGTATACTTTTTATCCCGGAAAAAAAGTATCCCACGCGATAAACGAATTTTGGCGCTATGGAGTTGCGAGCTGCTGCAAATCTTCAAGAAGAGAGCGTGCTCACTCTCAAAAGGCCGGCAACGCACCTGCAGCTCTTCTGATGTTGCGAGTGTCCATGGGCGACGGTAGTTGCTTTCCATCAGGTGACCCGTTTGCTCGTTTGCCCCCCTATTTTATGAAAAAAATATATTCTTACCTCATCCATAGAAGATATAGGTACTCTCTGGTTCCCCACTTCTAAAGGTACAGGTTCGTTCTTAGGTATGATTACTTCTTCATACTCTTTCGTGTCTTTCCGTATTGCACTCTCTGGCAATATCAGCTTCGTACCGGATACGAAACCTGCACAAATATAATTTATATACGGAGTGTTTCAAATAAGGTATACTAAGCCGAAAAAAAATCCATTTGCACAGTAAAAAGTCACGTGACCAACAAAGTTTCTATGGAGAATCAATATTTCTTCTCGCGAATTTGCAAAAGTCGTAGAACAAAAGTTGTTCAGAATGACCGCCTAAGTCACCCCCTTTCGGCTTACCATTTTGTAGTTACCAAGAATGCATCGAAATTAATCCAAGCTCTAACTTTGTAATTTAGTCGCAACATGAAAAAGCCTAGCTGACAATCACGACTTAAGGTGCCGGTTGGTAGCGGGCGATATGAAGCAACCGCAGACAACGTGTCGTCGCGACACTACTGGTTTCTATGTATTTCTATGAAATACCCTCCGCAGCTAGCGACACGAAGCTAGCGACATTTATTCATAATACAATCAGAGAATTTTGTTTCGTGCGGTTCAGAAGAGTGTAGACGTCGTGATGTCCTCTAACGTGCACGTTAAAAAGTTATCGTCGACTGAAATTTAAAAGCGTCTTCATATATTTCCATATACATATTTTACTTCCCTATGTTATCGTTTTACCGCGGACGTCCACGATGTTACCGCCACGTCCAAAATTATAAAAGCGCACATTCTCAATAGATCACTAACCTGCAGAGTTTTTGGCGTTTATCGTCGAATCATACACATTAGGGTACTGAACCTTCGTCTGAAAGTACGATATCTTCTGTAATATTGGATCCACATTCGATTTACTCGTAGAAAATGGTACCACAGGTTTCGTTAGCTCTGCAAGTCTGAAATACAAAATACATACAGCTTGAACTGTCAATTTCACTAAAATCCAAACAGTAGCTTTTGAGCCTCTGAAATGGCAAGCAACTTAATAGAAGTATGATATTATGGAATTTGTGCCTAATTTTATTGTTTTTATTAATATAATGTAATCCTTTCGCATTTATAACATATTATAAATGCGAAAGTATGTCTGTCTGTCTGTTACCTCTTCATGATATCAGCTGTGTAAAGATCGTTTTAAGATTCGAATCTTACGCATCAAGTCCACCGACGCTGCGAACTGTGAAACAGCGGCGAACCGATTTACTGTCTCACCCGCCACACGGCAATGCGTTATATTGCATCTCGCTCTATTCCTGTTTCGCAGATATTTCGCAGTTCGCAACGTCGGTGGACTAGAGGCGTTAGAGCGTTAGTTTTCGTGTTGGCATATTTTGTTTTGGCACAAGAGTGTGAAAAAACTGTCTTTTAACCGACTTCAAAAAAAGGAGGTTATCAATTCGACGCGTATGTATGTAATATTTCCAGAACTGCCCAGTTTTTGTATAGGGTAAATGACTAGTAGATTGGACAGTACTAGTCATTGGAAAAAGCACAAAAACACCATGTCTATTAATGTTGCTTTAAAAACTGACTGTTTTTCTTAAAAAACAGGCGTTCTTTTACTTTAAAAACAGGAAATTTTTAAAGCAACATTAATAAATATGGTGTTTTTGTGCTTTTCCAATGACTGGTACTGTCCAATCTACTAGTCATTTACCTTATGTTAATCTATAACAGCTTCTGAACAAATGTGCCAAATTTCAAGTGTATATGTATGTATGTATGTTTTTATGTTTGTGCAGGCATATCTCCGGAACTACAAGTCTGATCCAAATGATTCTTTTTTTATTGTACTAGGTATTGTTCAACTTAGGGAATACTGCAAGTTTCATTAAAATCGGTTCAGTAGTTTTTGAGATAGGGAATTTTAATTCTTAATTACGTACAATTTTGAAGTCGGTTTTATCTTTTTTTATTTACAACATGGCTGCCATGCGCCAATATGCCCTGTAGCCATGATAGCAGTATCTTAACAAACGTCAGAAAACAAACCTCTTAGCCCTCAACTGAGCGACATTTATCTCCGGTTCTTCTTCTTCCTCTATCTTCTTATTCTTTGATTTCTTCTCCTCTTTCCTCACAAGCTTTGCGATTATTTTTTCTTGCTCCGATTGAACAGATACTTGACATAAGTACTGAGGCATTTTGTTCTCGGGTAATAGCTGTGCCACTGTAAAAATAGTAACAATACTATTGGGGTACATAGCATAATATTATAAAGTTTAACTTCTAGTAAAAAGTCTAGTCCAGTTACCAAGTCAATATTGCAAAAGTAAACTGCAACTGAAATTGTTTACTAACAAATCAAGAGTGATCAAAAAAATATTGATAAATCAATATATTTAATCAATATTTTATGTTCCCATATGAACACTTTTTAAATCCAGCTAAGCCTTTGTTTTAACTTCATGTCTGGTTTTCAATGCATCAGCATTCAGCTGTTATAAAATAAATCCGAGGGCCATTAGCAATATAGTATGTTGTTGTTGTACATACTTCAGAGAAGTTGAATCATAGGCAGATGTAGTTTTGGTCGCGTTATTACCCAACCGACAGATCACGATTCATGACTAATGTTGAATTGATTGAAGTAGGTCCTTGCCTGCCAATGAATCAATTTCTTCAAAGGTACTTATGCTCTATAAAGCAGAAGAAGAGTTATAAAATAAAAAAAACTAGATGACGGCCGCAACTCCATTGCGTCAAAATTCTTTTATCGTGCGGGACACGTACACTTTTCCAGGATAAAAAGTATCCTATATCATTTCCCGGGACTCAAAGTATCCCCATTCCAAGTTTCAGCAAAATCGGTTCAGCGGTTTGGATGTAACAGACAAGACAGACAGATGGGCCCATTTTCGCATTTATAATATTAAAATAAAGTATGGACTTACACTCTGCTACTGTCGGCTGCGGCGGTGGTCCTTTGAGACTGTATGTGATATCCTCTCTATTCTGAAGAATTTCTTGTATAAACTCAAACTTGTCAAAACCGAGCAGATCAAACATGTCATTTTGTATCTCGTTGTTGGATCGAGATGAGTTGAGTAAAGTGATGAGCGACTGAAGAATATCCACAGCTGACAGTCCAGAGGAATTCTTGTATTCCTCTCTCACTTTTGTTTCTAACCAGGTTTTTGTGAACTGTAACATGATAGAAAGAAAATTTAGTGAACTTTTTAAAGTTTTCAATTTACACATGACATAGTTTACAGTTACACATATTACTCCTAATTTTAGGAAAAACAACATTTTAAATAAAAACTATCCCACCAAATTCATTTCTTGCAAAATGTTACCGAGATGACCATATAAGGTTCACCCTGAGAAAAAGATATGGGATTTCATGTAGAGCCAAGCTTCTGAATATACACGGCCTAACTCTAAGGACCCTAAGTTAAACAAATTCTACATATCAGTAAATATGTATAGCTTCGACGTTTTGCTACCACCGCGGAGATGATGTGAATATTTAGTTTGTAATCTGAAGTTAGTAACGAAACAACTGGTTTTTTTTAGTAACGAAAAAGTTTTCTGGGTGCACGGTAGTGCAAATGAGTGTATGTTGCATAATCTATTTATTATTATTTATTACCAACAATTAGTTTAAATCAGGCAAGTATTTTGATTTGACATAATATATTATAATGCTAAAGCTATTACGCTAGCTTACTTTTATAAAGAGTAAGGACCAACGTAACATACCTTAGAAACTGGTTTATTTGTTGGTGGTGGTTGGTTTGTTGGCAAATTCTCTTTCAGTGCATCTCTCTTTTCATATTTCATGGAGAAATCTGTGACAAATGAACTATCCGTAGCAGGTTTCTGTGTTAACTTGGCCAGAGGTTTCTTCTGTGGTTTGTATGGAATGTAATGAATTTGTATGTTCTCTCCCCACAGTTTAACATTCTCTTTATTCTCAATCAGCTCACTCTTTATGTATTCTTTAGTTTCGTCTGATATCCGACTTGATATTTTTGTGACAATCTGCAAAAAAAAATATGTTTAATATTGCACATTTTTTTTTTAATTTTTTAATAATATTATGTTTGCATTAAAAGATAAATAAAACAAGACAAAATTATATATTAATCCTTCGATCAGGGATTCTTGGAAATGCTATTGTATTCTGTTGTTGTCGCAATCACCAGTGCTCGTACGGGACTTGATGGGTTAATACAATGAATGTTAAAGAAAATATTGTGTAAGAAGTTAAGAACTATATCAAAATAATATTATTATGATATATAAAATAATAATATTATGCAAGGTGCTTTCTCAAGATGCTTAAATATTTTTTATAAATGCTGGCCCATGTTTTGATAAGGAATACCACAATAGATTACCTCACAAATTTTATTAGCCGTGGTTGACAGAACTGTTCCAAATGTCTGTCTAAGCTGGGACAGATGTTTGAGCATCACAATATCCTGGTCCAGGAACATCCTCAGCGTCAGAACAGCTGCATCATTGATGATATCATCCGCAGCATCGCCTGTCAGAAGTTTACAAGCCACTTTCTGTTCTTCCAACAGTTGTAGAACTTTGGTGTCCTTCTCATTTTCTTTTATATAGTTGTAGATATCATTGAATGATTTAAACCTAGTGAAGAGTAATGAATGTATAAAACAAAAAAAATACCCGAATATTTTGAGGTAGGTAGAGCTTGTCTAACTTAAAATGACGCGCCCCTCCCTCGTATTCACAGTACAAAAATGTTTCATTTATATCAACTTTGAAATGGTGGGGCGCGTCATTTCAAATTAGACAAGCTCTACTTATTCAGTAATATTGGTTAGGCACATATTTTTGCATTAGGCTGGTTTTATTGCTAAGCGTTTCGGCAGCGCCATTGGAGCATGCGCATTCGTAGCAATAAAATCAGCCTTATACAATATAGACCAGAAAATACAACTGAGCTTTCTTTTGAGCTATTCTTTTTGCACATTTAGTTAATTGAGGTAGGAGCTAGAAATCAGCCTAACTTTATTTTGGAAAGACTAATAGGTTTGGTTTCTACTTACTTTTGGAGATTTTTTGGAAAATTAACAGCTGAGTTTGAAGCTTTTGTTGGTGGTTTCAGACATCGAGGCTTATCAAGTTGCGTGTGAGCTCTTAGAGCTCTAGTAATTCTTGGTAATTCTATCATTATAACAAGGAACCTGGAAAGTTGTAGAAATAATTTAGACAATAGTGTAGAAAGACGTTTCTGAACCCAAATTCGTAGTGATTGTATTTATTTGTGGTAAATATAGTTTATTCAATAGTCTCCAAAATAGTGCTAATTATCAGTGCTTACCACTGCTTAGAAAACTAACCCGGCGAGAATAACCGTATGGTGGCCCCGTACGGTTTTTCACGATTTTTTGCAAAAAGGAAGAAAATGGCTCTTTTTGAGATATTAGGTATATGATTTATTTTTATACTTACAGACACTTACAGATAAATTATTTCTTAATATTTCAATTAATTTTACTGTTTACCTAACTAGTAAATTAAAATTTTTCAAATCGCTTGTATAACAAACAAAAGCTTCAACGAAGGAAACTTACCGTTTACATTAATGGATAAATTATTACAATTTTAAAACTATAAATTAGGTTTTTTAAATAAAATAATATAAAAATACGACACGAGAAAATTGGAAATTGCAGTGTCTTCTTCTTCTTTTATTTACGGCAAACCATCGCTTTTTGCGACATTCTGCCAGTGTCAAGTATTGAAATAAAATAAAAAAAAACGAAACGGGAAAAACCATGGAGGTACACTATTGGAGGGCGCCTTTTATTTTGACAGTTGATCATGTTACTCTTTCTAACTAACAATGCAGTAAGTTGAGTGAAAGAGAAAGCTCATATCGGTGTATAAACGTCAAAAGTTTGTAATGTTATGTCCTACCTAATGGGACTTATCAAAGGAGTCGGTCTGCATATTTCATGATTTAAAAAGTGCTAATAAAAGTGTTTAGTGAACGTTAAATGCAATATCTTGTTGGGTTTTGTGGTTGCGCTATATAATAAACCATAAAAACGGCCAAGGAATGCCTCAAACACGTGGATTTAACATAGCATACGTAAGTTTTCAACAACGTGTTTTGGGCTTATCAATCGGTATTTTTGTAAGCTAAAAAGAAAATTTATAAGTTTAATAATCCCTCAATCATGCTAAGGCATTAGTGATAAAAATGTCACATCAAGTAATAATTTGGCTACAAATATTGCAAAACTTTTTACGTGTATTTTAGGGATGCACTTTACTTGAAGTATAGTTTATCGATAAAAATATTGTCATGGACTAAATGATTTTTTTTTCAGGATTTGAAAATGCTTCAAAATAGACGACGAACAAAAATATTTAGACGCAAGTTTCATGCAAGTTTTAAATCCTTACTCCCTCATGAAGGCATCACAATATTGGGATTAACATTTCAAACGTAATTTTGAAATAATGAGTTTATTGAAATAAAAAAAGTTCTAACGGAGAGTAAAATGATCAACAGCTCTCACACCTCCCCCCTGTAAGTACTCAAATCGTTACTTGGATATACTTTTTGAAATTTTATCCTGGCATTACTCTTTTTTAAATAAAATGTAAAATTTTAATAAGGCTAAAGTCATAATCATTTAATAAAATAAATTTAATACCTCGATCGTCGGGTACCAGACGACAATAGATATTCAGTTGTTATGCAGTACTTGAGTTCCGCTTGGGGCTTGATGGGTTAGGTATGAAAAACTTACATAAAGCATATTGCCCCGTATACAATATTATGTATGTATATATTTTATAGTATTAAGTACATTTAATGACACTAAACTAACTATTTTTTTAGATTTTTGGAATGCTTCTAAACAAGAGTTCAATATGATGGTGATGACGGAGAGACCTATAATGAAGATAATATTATTTTTAAGCTTAGATTATAACCGAGTATTCTGGTGGTGAGATGGAGTGAGGAGGGATGGTTTAAGTGAGGAAAATCCTCCCTTATCACTACCACCTTCATGAGACACCCCCCCCACCCCCTTCCCCCCCGTTAAGAAGACTGTTGTCAACTGTTTTCATTGTTTGAATATTTTTCATTTAAGAGGCCGTGTGACATCGAAATTCTCATACATATGTAATACCAAAATCATTTTCTCATATGAAAATATTTAACATGTTTGAGCTTTTTTCAGCTTAAAATAGTAATTACTTCCTGAACAAAAATTTATACACTAAAAAATATTTTTTGTGTTTAAATATTTTGTAGTAAATTTAAACACTGAAAAATATAGTAAAATACTAAAAAATATATAAATAAATAGTAAATTTACTACAAAATATTTAAACTAAAAAATTTTTTTTTACTCTTTAAATATTTTGTAGTAAATTTACTATTTATTTATATATTTTTTAGTGTTATACTATATTTTTAGTGTTTAAATATTTTGTAGTAAATTTTTGTGCAGGAACCTAGGTAATTACTATTTTAAAGCTGAAAAATAACTCAAACATGTTAAATATTTTCATATGAGAAAATGATTTTCGTATAACGTATGTATGAGAATTTTGATGGCACCCGGCCCCTTAATTTGTAATTTTTAATATGTGTGTAATATTGTTACGGATACGGACACACAGAGCCATCTAGCGTCGAACCGGCAAAACTAGGGGACACACTACACATAAATCCCCTACTCGAAACTAGATGGCGCTAGTTGGTACATGCTCGAATCTCCTTGAAAGTTCCGACCGTTGTTTACTTGTTTACGTGTTTACTTGTTTACGTGAATTGAGTAAGGAACTTTCTGGAATTCGAGTCGCCCATATAAATAGGCGCAGGTGGACGGCCCGGAATTCAGTTTCGTCTGAGCGATCTTCGAGGCAACTTCGAAGCGAAAACAAGTGATCAATAGTGAGTGATTGTGATTGTGATAGTGACTCGGCTACGACCTAGGACAGTGATAGTGCTCAGTGATTTGGATCTAGTGCTTATTGTCTGGACTTAGTGATTTGTGTGAGTTAGTGTTTGTGAATAAAGTCTTCAAGAGAGTCACCAGGTCTTTCTCTCCGAATCATCGAACCCTAGCACGTAACAACTGGTGTCGGAAGTGAGATTTGGAGATGCCATTGACTCCGAGAGAGGACTTCAAGGGGAGTGTCAGGACAAGGGCGCAGCGAGCTGCTGCCATTGACTCCGAGAGAGGAGTTGGAGGTGGAGCTGCGGAGGCCACACCCACTGGGGACCAAGCTCCGCCCACTGCGGGGCAGGCCCCACCCGCTGGCCCCGCCCACCAGGCTCCGCCCACTGACCACGCCCCCAGGCTTCACCCACTTCGGGTGAAACCACGCCCACTGGCTCCGCCCACCGGGACCCGCCCACCGACCACGCCCCATCAGGCCCCGCCCACTCTGGACATGGCCACGCCCACTGGCTCCGCCCACCAGGCCACGCCCACTCAGGCCACGCCCACTGGCCCCGCCCACTGGGCCCCGCCTGCTCAGGCCCCGTCGACTAGCTTCATCCATCCTGCCACGCCCGTAGTTTCTACGGCCCCTCAAATGGCTCCTCAATTGGGAAGCATAATTGAGTTAATTCAGGCTTTGCAAGAGTCACAAGACCGCAAGCTCGGCGCTTTGCAAGAGTCACAAGAGCAACAAAAGGACCTCCAAGAGAAAGCGCTTCTGGCCATAAAGGATGTTAGTGACACTGTGACTAAGCTTCGGAAAGATGTCGACATAATGGAAGAACGAGTTACCGGGTTAGGATTGGATGTGGAAAATGTGAAAACCGGCCTTACTGAACTTCGGAAGAAAGTAGTGCGCCTGGAAACCACAGGAGTGGCGGTGTCTAGTGGAACTACCGGAGTGGTGCAAGTGGTACAAGGACCAAGAGTTAAAGTGCCACCATACGACGGTACTACTTCTTGGAACGCTTATCGTCAGCAATTCCAGACGGTTGCTTCTGCCACTGGATGGACTGACGAACAATGCCTGACCGCTCTCACTGTTGCGCTCAGAGGGCAAGCTTTGTCGGTCCTAGAAGCACATACAGGGAAGGGGTTCCAAGACCTGATGGAGGCCCTTGAATCCAGATACGGGGAGCGACACCTGGAGCACGTGTTCCGTGCTCAACTTCGTGACAGAGTCCAACGCTCAGGAGAGGGACTACAGCAATGGGCGTTGGAAATTGAAAAACTTGTCAAGAAGGCACACCCAGGAGCCGATTCCAAGATGATCGACACGAATATTGTGCAAGCATTTGTCGACGGAATCAGGGACCTCGAGGTCAGAGCTGCAGTGAGGCTACGTCACCACACCTCGCTAAAGGAAGCATTGGCGCATGCTTTGGAGGTCGAGGCTGTTCGCCGTGACATACGACAGACCCATAAGATCCATGAGGTCTCTGAGGATGTTAAGGAGGTCAAGGCTCCCACGAAGAGAAGTTTTGGAGCCATGTGCTACAAGTGCGGTGAGAGGGGCCATCTTCAGCTCAACTGCCCGCAGAAGGAGACCCAGATGGCAAGGATGAAAAGGCTCGAGGAACAAATGGAGGAGCTGATGAAGCAAGGGGCTTCGTCCCCCCGCCCGGGAGCAGGGAAACGAATAAAAGCCAGGACTAAGGGGCGAGTGCTGGCTGACGCGGAGGAAGCCCCAATAACTGTTGTTTCCCAAGCAAGCAGCGGGAATAGTAGTGATCCAGGGGACTATTAACGGGACGGATTGCAAAATGACTCTAGACACAGGAGCCTCTAGAACAATAGTGAACCCAAATTTGGTAAAAGCCGCAAGGAGGCACAGGAGGAGAATTAACTGTCGGCTTCTTACTGCCTCCGGTCAGCCAATACCCGTCCTGGGAGAAATGTCAGTTATGATGAATGTAGGGGGGTCCTCTTACCCTCATGATGTTATCGTGGCTGAGATTGTGGATGATTGCATCTTGGGTTTGGATTTCATGAAGAAGCATAACTGCGGAATTAATGTCGCTGACGGAGTTTTCAAGTGTGGCGAAGAAGAAATTTTCATCCTTGGAGGCGCCTGCGGGAAAGTCGCATGTGTAAAGGAAGTCATTATACCTGGACGAGCGGAAACTAGAGTGCTGGTGAAACTACCGCCAGCTGGAAAGAAGAAGTCAAACAGATGTGTGTTGATCGAAGACACACCTAGCAAGACATCAGCGCAAAAACTGATGACGGCGAGAACCCTTGTTAGTGGAAGCAGTAACGCTGTGGTCAAGGTTTTGAATCTTGGTGATCGCGAGATCTGCTTGAACAAAGGTGACGTCATTGGAAAGTGCGAGGAAGTTGTCTGGATGAGAAAGTGTAGTTCGATCACAGGCTCAGACTCAGCCAACAGCAGCAACTATGGAATAGTGACTGAGCTACTCGATGACTGCAAGAGTAATCTGACTTATTCGCAGAGCATGAAAGCTAAGAAGTTTTTACAACGCCACGCGAATATCTTCTCCAGTCAGGAAGGCGACCTTGGAAGAACTTCGATGGTTCAGCACAGGATAGATACCGGAAGCGAGAACCCAATTCGTCAACGAGTAAGACGGATACCCATTGCAAAGGAAAAAGAAGTTGAAAGCCTTTTGGAGGACATGAGAAGGCATAAGATTATTGAACCGTCTGCAAGTCCGTGGTGCTCACCTGTTGTGTTAGTGAAGAAGAAAGATGGCAGCACAAGGTTTTGTGTGGACTACAGGCGTCTCAATGATGTCACTAAGAAGGACAGCTATCCATTACCTCGAATTGACGACACTCTGGATACCTTGAGTGGCATGAAATGGTTCTCGACCCTGGACCTGAAATCTGGATACTGGCAGGTGGAAATTCACCCAAAAGACAAGGAGAAGACAGCTTTCTCCACCGGTAAAGGTTTATGGCAGTTTAACGTCATGCCCTTTGGATTGTGCAACGCACCTGCCACATTTGAGCGACTCATGGAGTGTGTACTGGCAGGCTTAGTTGGAGAGGCTTGCTTAGTCTACTTGGACGACGTCATCATTGTTGGCCGCGACTTCGAGGACCATTTGCGAAACTTAGAACGTGTTTTCGCCAAAATAGAGGGGGCCAAGTTAAAGTTGAATCCGAAAAAATGTCGTTTATTCAGGAGTAAGGTCAATTATCTCGGCCATGTCATCTCCAGTGATGGAATCCAGACGGACCCGGAGAAACTGGAAGCAGTTCAAAATTGGCCAACCCCTAAGAACAAAACCGAAGTGCGGGCATTTCTCGGCCTATGCTCCTACTACAGGCGTTTTGTTAAGGGATTCTCGGAGATAGCCAAGCCATTACATCGGCTGACAGAGGATAAACGACAGTTTATTTGGGACGAGACTTCTGAAGATTCTTTTCAGAAACTGAAGAAACATCTGTGTGAAACATCAATCCTGGGGTATCCACAACCTGCAAGTCAGTTTATAGTCGACACGGACGCAAGCAACACGGCCATTGGAGGGGTGTTATCTCAAAAACAGGGTGAAAGAGAAGTTGTAATTGCATATTTCAGCAAATCCTTATCTAAGCCAGAGAGAAACTACTGTGTGACAAGAAGAGAACTCTTGGCTGTTGTAAAGACGCTACAACATTTCAGCAAATATCTCATCGGCAGACAGTTTTTACTGCGAACTGATCACGCAGCCTTGAAGTGGCTACTGCAATTCAAGAACCCAGAAGGCCAAGTAGCTCGATGGATTGAACAACTACAGGAGTATGACTTCAAGACGGAACACCGCAGCGGAAAGGCGCATGGGAATGCCGACGCACTTTCACGAAGGCCGTGTTCAGAGGACTGCAAACACTGTGTTAAGCAGGAATCTAATGAAATAACATTAAAGTTAACCAGAACAAGTCCCTTGGGTCTCTGGGAGAATGATGCTATGAGAGAGGCTCAAGAAAGAGATGACGACCTTCGGCATATCATCACATGGAAGAAACGCGGTGACGTAAAACCAATCTGGAGTGAGGTTGCACCCACTGGCGCTGTCACTAAGGCGTACTGGGCGCAATGGGACAGTCTGATACTTGAAAATGGAATACTTTACCGGAAATGGGAGAAGACTAACGGCAGAGAGTTCCATCTTCAGATAGTTGTCCCATCGACGAGAGTACCAGATGTTCTCCGTGAAATACACGATGGTGTATCAGGAGGTCATCTAGGTGTCAAGAGGACGTTAACAAAAGTGCGAGAACGATTCTACTGGTTGCATTGTCGAGATGATGTGCAGGATTGGTGCCGCAAATGTACTACTTGCGCTGCAGTGAAGGGACCACAAACAAGGAGCCGTGGGAACCTGCGCTTGTATAGCGTTGGCGCACCGTGGGAACGAATTGCAGTTGACGTAGCTGGGCCATTTCCTGTAACGGAATCGGGAAACAAGTATTTTATGGTGGTCATGGATTACTTCACCAAATGGCCCGAAGTGTTGCTTCTAAGCTAGTCGAAGAAGTGATATCACGCTTTGGTGTGCCTCTAGAAATCCATTCCGATCAGGGCAGGAATTTCGAATCGCAGGTCTTCCAGGAAGTGTGCAGAATTTTGGGAATGCATAAAACGAGGACCACCGCGTACCATCCACAGTCTGATGGAATGGTTGAGAGATTTAACCAGACCCTTGAGAGGCATTTGGCGAAACTGGTAGATGACAAACAAAAGGATTGGGACAGGTATATACCGCTCTTCCTTCTGTCGTACCGTACCGCCGAGCATGAAAGCATAAAAGCTACCCCGGCGTATGTCAATTACGGTAGAGAACTGCGAGTACCAGTAGACCTCTTGACAGGAGGGTCACCGGAGGAACCGAAGACCGTACAAGACTATGTCTGCGATTTAAGGGAAAAGATGCGCTATATACACGCCATGGTTCGGGAAAATGGGTTGCAGTCAAGTGAGAACATGAAGACCAGATACGACCGGAAATCGAACACGAGCGGCTTCGAAGAAGGGTCACTGGTGTGGTTGCATAACCCAACTCGGCGAAAAGGGAAATCTCCAAAGTTGCAGACCAAGTGGGACGGCCCATACAAAGTGGTTACCCGATTGAATGATGTGACTTACAGGATTCAAAAGCAACCAAGAGGGACATTCAAAGTGGTACACATAGACCGTCTGGCGCATTACCATGGCAGTAATAATGATGCTCGGGACGAGCATCTCTAAGAGGGGAGTAGTGTTACGGATACGGACACACAGAGCCATCTAGCGTCGAACCGGCAAAACTAGGGGACACACTACACATAAATCCCCTACTCGAAACTAGATGGCGCTAGTTGGTACATGCTCGAATCTCCTTGAAAGTTCCGACCGTTGTTTACTTGTTTACGTGTTTACTTGTTTACGTGAATCGAGTAAGGAACTTTCTAGAATTCGAGTCGCCCATATAAATAGGCGCAGGTGGACGGCCCGGAATTCAGTTTCGTCTGAGCGATCTTCGAGGCAACTTCGAAGCGAAAACAAGTGATCAATAGTGAGTGATTGTGATTGTGATAGTGACTCGGCTACGACCTAGGACAGTGATAGTGCTCAGTGATTTGGATCTAGTGCTTATTGTCTGGACTTAGTGATTTGTGTGAGTTAGTGTTTGTGAATAAAGTCTTCAAGAGAGTCACCAGGTCTTTCTCTCCGAATCATCGAACCCTAGCACGTAACAATATTATACAATGTGTCCTAACACCAGTGTCCAATCCTTATAATTATGTTATGATGTATGGCATATTTTATTGACTGAAGGATCGGCCACTGAGTAGGGACAATGGACACATTATATTATTATGTGTCCCGTCACCAGTATGAAGTATCCAATGCTTTAACGTCTTTATTTCTTCGACAATACATAACAACTGTTATTTTACAAAATTGTTGTTTAATAGTTAAGTATAATAAAGTATATTTGATCTTCTGTTGTTTTTTATAAAAACTGTTGATTTTATTGATATTACACTCCAGTCAAGCCTTCGCGACTTCTGGAGTATACATATTATGTATATTATTTTTAACTATTTGTGTAGTTATATACTTAAATATTTTATTTATATAAGTAGTTTTATATTATAATGATCATAATATTGTATCCTAAATTGAACATGCAGGTCGAATTGATAACCTCCTTTTTGCGATGTCGTTTAATAAAAATCTATAACATAAAATTATGATCGACTATTGGTCGATAGCTGTAGTCTAATTTTATATTTTTATCGATATATACAAGCAGATCGCCCATCCCTACACGCACACTACGGCAATTGCACACAAGCATAAAATGGCCACGCGCTGGCGAGCTAAGAAGCCATCTACCTATATCTTTAATCTGTGGAAAAACCAAATTGTTTTCGTTTTGCACAATGTGTCAACTGTCAATTTGCTGTCAATAACAAAATAATCAATATGTCAACGTCAATGTCACAATCAATATTTTTTATAGCTTTTATTTTTTGTACAAGACCTGTAGACGTTGGTGTCTTTAACCATTGACTTAAGAAACAAGTCTTTAACATATTATCAGTTATCAGTTATCACCATGTTATCACAGTGTAATAAATGATATTATTGTGTATCGTGAATCGTGCTATTCGTAAATAAACACGTGAATCAAAAATTCTAGAGCAAAGTTAAAAGATGATATTCTTTTAAGGGTCTGCAGGGTCACAACTGCTTAGCCTGACCCCGCTGAGTTAAGATTTTTATTTTTTATACCAGTCGTTATAGTTGTTGGAGAGATTCTAAAGAAATGTACGAATGATCAAAGGTGATTATTGCATTACTTAATATCTTATATCTATGATGAAACCTCATTAAGAAACTGCAACACAAAACTAAAACAATTGCGTTGCCATTGTTTCAACTATGAACATTCTTTACCCTCAATACTTTAAATAAGACAAGGGTTGGTAGTGCAATGAGAATTTTTGATATTAGGTACACGCACTGACCTCAAATAATACAATGTATAATGGAGTTCAGTGGGTACAAGGTACACGTCATATTCTTAGCATAAGTTATAGGATTTAGGAACTAAGTCCAGGGCCTAACACTTATTATTATGAGCACGGGCGTATATATAGCTTTGATAAGGGGGGGGGGGGTCCCTACCGTAAAAAAGCGGCCAAGTGCGAGTTGGAATCGCCCATGAAGGGTTCCGCAGCAGCAAATATTCAACGTGTTTAGGAAATCAAAAATATTTTTTAAAATACATGTACCGCACCGATTTTAATCGGCGAGGTACATATATTATTGTCGATTGGACAAGAAAGATGGATAGTAATGGAGGGGGGGGGGGGGGTCTGGACCCCCAGGACACCCCCCTTATATACGCCCATGATTATGAGTAAAGAGCTTTTAACGTGAGACTTTTAAGTAATTACGCCTGGTATTTTAGAATAGCAAGAATGCACAATAAAATATATTGGACTTGAGAAATATATTCATAAGTGCTGTCTCTGATAGTACTATCAAGGAAGTTGATTCATAATAATTTAAACTTATTAATCGGGACATAACGCGACTTATTTAAATAGTAATGCTACTACGAGTACATACTTTTTCTCGATCAGCAAAACATAATTTTGTTCAATCTGTTATATCATCATTAACAAACAGAGCTCGTAACCTTTGTGACCCTGAACATTTACCCAAGGAGCTAACACATGTTCAGGAGGTACTTAGACGAAACGGATATAACGTGTCAAGGGGATTAAGAAGGCGGAAGGAGAGAACGAGGTATCCGGAGGTGAGCCGTCAAGCAGCATTTTTACCATACGTCAAAGGCGTAACGGACAAAATTGGAACATAACTGAGAAAATACTCCATTAAGACTGTGCATACTCCGTTACGTAAAATATCACAAGTACTGCGGTCATCAAAGGATTCCTATACCTTTCCAAACTCCTGGGGTTTATAAAATCGATTGTAGATGTGGTAGTTCGTACATTGGCCAAACGAAACGGACTAATGGCGAAAGAGTGAAAAAACACATAGCCGCAGTGAAAAATCGCCAGACAAATAAATCCGCGGTAGCAGAACATCTGCTTAATATGGGGACTATTATAATCACTGGATGGAACTACACGACCCCAAAATCCTCTCTACGGATCGTCATTACCACACGAGAGTAATACGTGAAGCCATTGAAATTAAAAAATACAAGAATTTCAATCGTGAGGACGGATTTAAATTGTCTCCAGCCTGGAATCCAGTGATTAATAAGTGCAAGCCGCGTGTGTTATCTTTAGCAGTAAATGTAAACCCGGATACAGTTAGTGTTGTGTGTCGCACTGAACCTACTGTCTCTAAATATACTGGAACACAAATGTTGGACATGAACTCGAGGGTAGTCGAAGGGGGAGTCCCTAACGTAAAAAAACGGCCAAGTGCGAGTTGGACTCGCCCATGAAGGGTCCGTACCCAAAGGGTAAAAACGGAACCCTATTAACTACTAAGACTTCGTTGTCTGTCCGTCTGTGTGTCTCCAGGCTGTATCTCAGGAACCGCTATAGGATATATGTATAGACATCTATCACAGATTGTGTATTTCTGTTACCGCTATAAAAATAAAATTAATATTTAAGGGAGGCTTCAATAATGGCAATAGGTAGGCTGGGTAGGCACTTGAAATTTTCAGAAAATCCTCAATATTCATCTGTCACAAACTGTCAAACCATTTTCGAAAATTTTTCAATTTTCAATTACTTTCATTAAACTGAATATATTTAATAATATTTATAATTTTTATTTAATTAGAATTTTTAATAAATTAAGCTATTAGTCGCAAATACACATACCTACGTAGTTTTATATTTGAAACAAATTACAAAATACTAAATCGCTGTTCAAAGTAGAAATAGCTACTTTTGAATAATTTTAGAGTAAGACGCCCATTTTGAGCGCTTAACTTGACAGATGAGCTAATAAAGTACTATCAGAGAAGTTGATTCCTATACAGATCGGGGACCTACGTAGTTTGGTTGCGTTACGTCAAACCCAGCCGACAGATCACAATTAACATTGAATTGACATATTCGACCAAATAACGTTGGTCTATCAACTGCATAGGAATCAATTTCCTCGATGGTACATAATATAAAATTGAGGATTTTCTGAAATTTTCAAGTGCCTACCTGTTGCCATTATTGAAGCCTCCCTTAAATACCCATTAATTTTATTATTAGAGCGGTAACAGAAACACACAATCTGTGAAACAATATATAATTCAAATAAAATAAATACATATGAAAACACAATTTTTGGCCTATTTTGCTCTATAACGATACGGAACCCTTCTTGCGCGATTCCAACTCGCACTTGGCCGATAATATTTATTTAAAATTTGAATATCTATAATTATTGATTACTTAATACGAGGGCTGCTATTTATGTATCCGGAATTAAAAAAGAAACAAACATATATCATTTAATATGGTTTTATTGCTTTTCAAAATATTCGCCGCGATGATCGACACACTTTTGCATACGCTGGAACCAATTTTCATAGCACTTTTTCCATTCTGATTGAGGTATCTCCAAAACGTGCATTTTGAACGCATCAACAGCCTCTTCGCGGCTCGAAAAACGTTGACCACGTAATTTGTTCTTCGCGTATGGAAATAAAAAGAAATCGTTAGGTGCCAAATCAGGGCTGTACGGCGGATGACCAGTCAATTCAATCTTTTGACCCTCCAAAAACTGAGTTGTTTCAGCTGAGGTGTGACAGCTAGCATTGTCGTGATGTAATATGATTCTGCGTTGTCGGTTGTCCTTTCTTATTTCTTCAAAGACTTCTGGTAAACAAATGGTCGTATACCATTCAGAATTAACCGTTTTACGATTCTCTAAGGGCACTGTAGCCACATGTCCATTAATTCTAAAAAAACAGGCGACCATTTGCTTCAAAGTACTTTTTGCACGAGTAACTTTTGTTGGTTTCGGCTCATCTTGGAACACCCACACCGTTGACTGTTGTTTAGTTTCGGGGTCATATGCATAGATCCAAGATTCATCACCTGTGTAGATATTATAAACGGCTTTTGACGTACCACGGTTGTATTTTTTTATCATTTTTTTGCACCAATCGACACGAGCCCGTTTTTGATCGATTGTCAAGTTGTGCGGAATCCAACGCGAACATATTTTTTTTACAGCCAAATGTTCGTGTAATATCTTATGTATGCTCGTCATACTTATGCCTAAGGACGCCTCTATCTCGCGATATGTAACATGACGATCACGCATTATTAGTTCTCGCACAGCATCTATATTTTGTGGGACAACAGCTGTTTTTGGGCGACCTTCTTTATTTTCATCCGTGAGCATAGACCGCCCACGATTAAACTCACTGTACCAGTGATAAACAGTGGTTTTTGATGGTGCTTCATCTCCAAAAGTTGCGGTGAGTTGAATAAAGCACTGTTGTTGATTTAGCCCACGCCGAAAATCGTAGTAAATCATTGCACGAAAATGTTCACGCGTTAAATCCATGGCAAATGAAGACACGCAATTTTCAAAATGACGCCACAATGGAAAAATAATTGACAGTCACATGAAACAAAATGTATTCTTCAGCCAAAGAGTTCTATTTTCAAATGTTGTAATTACTTTTTAAATATTGTTCTTGTAAGTGGCCAGTTCCGGATACATAAATAGCAGCCCTTGTAATTTATTCGGAATCAAGCTGCGCCGCCAGTCCAGTGAGTCTGTACGGTTGGCGGCGGTGCATCACTTGCATAGTTTGGATGCACCGCCCGCGCCACGGGCGCGGGGAAATGTGCAGTGGTGCCACCAGCCAGCCATTTCCCGGCGCTCCTGCAACGAACTACGAACGCATCGCGGTATCTACTCTGCCTATGGACACGCTCCACAGTATAATAAATAAATTATTATGCTGTGAATAAAAAAAAACACATGTACGTCGCTGATTACAGTAGGTACATAATATATTGTCGATTGGACAAGTAAGATGGATAGTAATGGGGGGGGGGGGGGGGGGGGGTCCGGACCCCCAGGACCCCCCCCCTTGTATACGCCCATGGGACAAACATAGATCTATTAATGTAGTTTTAAGTAGTTTATGCATATTTTTTATGATGAGTTTCCATGCAGAATTAGTGCTATAATAATAAAACAAAAGTCAGATAGAACTTATAGAGCCAAATTATTAGAGATAGGTGTTTGAACATGTCATTTTCAGTATTGCTTGATAAACTCTAAGTATATACAGTAGTATAATATTATGCTTGGAGTTTTTTTAAGAAATTCTAAAGTGGTAGTGAAGTCAGCTGATTATGTGTTTTCGTATTAACTATGAAGGTGTATCCTGAATCCAAAGTCACTAAGCAGAACTCATAAGTCTTTACAGAAAGCCTTAACTATCTTGAAATATTGAAATTATTATTTTTTCAACTGGATTGTCCCATGTTTATATCAATCTTAATCATAAAGTATTCGATAGTATTATAAAAATGCTTATCCAACAACCTAAAATAGCAATTTTCAATTACTTTCAGGGCCAGATTTATCATCAAGTTGGTTCGTTATTGCCGTACCCCGACGCTGACCATCAATTTTTGCTAATTTATTTTATTGGTGATGAAAATCATGAATTGGATCAACGTTGTGCAATTATTTCTAATACAAGACGAGAAATTATTCGTGAACTACAACATTGGTTTTTTCATCAGCATAACGCATTTTAGTTCAATTGTTTAAAATTGTTCATAATTATTATGAATTAACGTTTGTGGTGTGAATTTGGAAGAATCATGTTTTTCACATGGCCAACTTTATGTTGCCTGTTCCAGAGTCGGTACTACAGATGTACACTCAAAATTGAAAAACAAAAAATATTGTTTATCCAAATGTTTTGGATTAAGTTTTAAATAGCTAGCAATTATGTAATATTTTTTTTAAAGAAATGAATCGATGTTCTAACTGATTTTTTTATTATTTCACTTTATACGTAGCGAAGCACGTACCGGGCCGCTAGTATAAAATATAACGTAGATCTGCTATTTGCCTTAGATGTAACAATAATTTCTCTATTGGTACTGCATTGATTAGATAAAATGCTTTATAATGCTTTAAAACCGTTCTTAATACATTCGTCATCGAGGCAAAGACTTCCAAAGTGTAAAGCTTCATGCCAGTGGCGGACCTACGGGGTGGCGAACAGGGCAATCACCCAGGGCCTCGCTCTTGCAGCGGCCTCGCAAGGAAGTTTTTCGTAAGACAAAGGGCCTCGCAAAGACCTTCCAGTCGAGGCCTCGCAATGGGTAAGGCCGCCATGCTCTCGGGTGTACCAGGCGTTCATATTTTTATCCCCTATTATTTTGCCCCCTTAGTCATAAGCTGGCGATGCCTTTGCTGTCAGGCACTGTACTCCTGAGTTCATCTCTATTTTCTATTATTTGAGTACCAACTTCTGCTATGGAAAATATATGGAAGCTTTGTCGAGAGAGGGCTACGCGCTTCTAGGTTTTCGTAGCAGAAATTTAAACTAAGATGAGAGAATGGAACAATACAAATGAATCTGCTGTAGTCGCAATATGTGACGCGTCGCTTCGACTGCCCCAGTATGAGCCTAACTCTCCCATTCAGGAGTACAGTGCCTGACAGCATTTTATCTGATCAATGTCCCAACTAGCAAAGTTTGGTCTTACAGGTGTCTCGAGACCAATTTTTTACTCTTACAGCATACTTACAAAACGCAGTAAATGTAGATTTTCCCAGTGTGAGTTGAGCCTAAGCTTATTCGATAAGCGGGGTAAAAAAATAATAAGACTATAAGTTATATTTTGCTTTAATTCCGTCAAGCAATAATTACAGTATTACACTAAATACATAAAGTTTATTTTCAAATTTTTAATACATCTATATTCAAAAACACCGGTATCATGTAGATATTGATTATGTATTAGATTAATATTGTATTCTACACTTATTTAAATACATACGTGATATTCAATTCAAATATATACAGATCATATAAATGCAATACAATATAACGTGTGACTACACCGTAGCATTTAAATATTATGGGACGCTTTTCAATTTTCAAAATTTTTCTAACATTATACGTGTAAACCATTTTTTCCTTCGATTAAAATAAATCTGTAGAAAAAAAGCGCTTTTTCTCGTAATTTTCAACTGTGTGATAATCCCTATTTGTTTCTGAATTTTCTAGAAAATTGTTAGCTTTAAGGTAGATCAATGCACACTAACATTATACGTTTAGGCTCATTTTGAAAATTTAAATAGGTAATAAAATTTTCTAATTTTTCACACCACTAATTAGTAACATTTAAAAAGTTAATTTCAGTATTTTAATTTTAAACATATTGGAAAGGTTTCAAAAATCAATCTAATGTGCTAATTTCTTGCTTGGTTTGTAACTTCACTATTCAAAGGTAACAACTTATTTAATTTTAATAATTTTGACTGATACAATTTTGGATTCGAATTTATAATAATATGTTATTTTGTTATTCTACGATGAAACGCGTTAACACATAGATTTTAATAATAAAGGTTATTTAATATTACATACCTTAGTCAGTAATAACTTAAATATTATAATAATAATAGGTGATAAAGGGAAAAGCATCAACGTCCTACTTTGAAATAAAACAATACTTAAGTTAATTATGTAATAACCATTAGGTAGGTATTTATTAAAAACTGCATTCGGAATTAAAATTTTTGAGTATTTTTAATTTTGAAATTTTCTAGTTTTTTTTTCACGTGAGTGATTAAATAGGAATTCCTTTACGGCCTTTACGGCCAGATTTTTTGTTGATTAAAACGAATGTAAGCCGTTGCAAACTTTTCCACTTTATCAAACTTAGCCTATGTCAAAAAAGACGAACTGGTGTATTTTATTTTACCTTACAGTGAATTAAGCCTTAATTTTTGAAACGCTTCAAATTTTTTTATAAACGGCAATATGATAATTTGGCTCCATTACCTTATTGCCTTTTATTTTTTATTAAATAAAAAAGTGAGTTGCTTAATTCTAATTTTAAAAATATTAATTTTGAAAAATGAATGAAATCTTGAAATTAAATTACTCGGTAAACGTACTTTTTGATACTACAAAACATATTGTAAGTAATAAAATTAATTAATATACTGAATTTCGAATGACACAGTCTCTCTATGAATGAAGAGTCAGATTTTTTGAGTGCTTCAAAAAGGAAGGTCACTTTATATTTAAGCTAAATATCTCACACATTAAAATATAGTAACATTCTATGTCTAAAAATTTCAACAATAACATACTCTACATAACTCTATGAATGAATTAATTTTTAATCAATATTAACTAAAGTGAGAGATAAGAAACTATCATGCATAGTTAATAATCCGTAATGTCAATAAAATATCAAGTCCATAGTGATGCGCACATCTTGCATCGATAATTTTTCCAGTACATTATTTGTGACTCTGATTAAATAGTTTAAGATATTCGGTACCATTAAACAACTATTTCGTACTATTTCTACTTATGATAATATCTTATCTTGTACATAAACTATATCTCTACAAAAGCGGTGTACATCGGCTAATACAAGCTTCGGTTATAATTTTACACACATATAAATATTTTCTAAATACAGATATCAATTTCAAATTCTATCAATAATATAACGTAGCAAATTCGTTATGTAATACATTTAATATTCGTTATAAGAAAAATTCTAAGTGTTTCACGTAAATGGAAAATTTATACAAAAGTTCAATTAAAAGATGGTCCTAACACTTTGATGCTATTATGTACACTGAAATTCATCGATAAAATTTGTTGAAACAGGACAAAACCCGCCAAGTTGATTTAACCATCAGTGTAAGTTAAAAAAAATTAGAAGCAGTTAAAATGTTGATTATCGAATTTTTGGATGAATTTTACTTTTCATTAACAACATCTATTACAAAACCAGCGTTACAAATAACCTATGTACCTATTCAACATCTAAAAGGTATTCTCTATATAAAAATATAAGCGATAGTACAAACGAAGTACATACTATATTATCAAAATCAACAGACTGTATAGGCTGCGTCGGGCCACGGGAGCCATGTCGGGTTTAAAGCGGCGACTATTTTTTTTAAATATAAACGAATCAGAAAATTGTACGACATGACGCAATACAGTCCTCCCTAGACGACAGAATACAAAATACACTGAGTATAAAAATAAACAGATACTAACATTTTAAGACGTTTGGTCCAAACTGAGAAAATAAATCAATAAATATTTATACGTCTTCTTCTGAACACAATTCAAAGATTGAGATATGGTTAGGTATTTTGATAAGCCTTAGATGTCTAAAATGTATAGCAAATAGCATTTTTGTTTTGTAAGAATATATTTCAGTTATAAAGAAAGATCTTCTAAAAATACACTAATTTTCGTTTTAGGTACAGCAGATAGTGACTAAAGGATTAGAGGACGTGTGTTAAAATATTGATAAGAAATGCAGTACGTAGTGTCTGAAATATTATCGATAAAATACATTCAACAACACTAAATCTAATAAAACTTTAAAATCATGGCGCCGCGCTGATGGTTTCTGTTGAAATAGGTACCTGAAATAAAAAGTTTTTTTAATTGTAAAAATTCTAATTCACATTGCAACGTTGATGGATATACGACTTTTAATTTTTGGCTGTTTTATAAAAAATGTTATATTATCTAGATTTCAATACGTAAATTCCAACAATAGGCATTAAGTTATGTTATTAAAATTAAACTAAAAATTGAAGTTATTTATCATTAGGTATTAACTCACCTCGGCTCCACTCATTTTGATGGTGTTTAAAAACCTGAAAAATAAAGTAACCTGTAATTACTACCATAGATAATTTAAAAACATTTTCTAAGATTGTAAGAGATTTTCTTTGAAGCAATGACATAGAAGGATGTTACAATTGCTAGTCGATTGCTTGGTTCGTCAAATCTTTTCAGAAGTTGTAAAGAAGTTAGAGTAGAACTAGGGACGTGGGGGCAAGCATTGCATTCTTGGAGGAAAGTCTTCTTATTCTATATAGACAGAAACGACACAGTAGACAAGAAATCACAGTGGCAGAAAAAGCTGAGTATATAAAAGCTGACGTCTCACACTGGTGAAATAAAAAAAAGAAATTTTGAATTTAGAAATAACGATTCCAATAATGTATTCAAATTGTTTTTTTTAAGATAGAATATTGCAATAAAATATTATTATGCAGATTAAAACGATCAGTGGCATTTTAATTTCGTGTAGTTTAAATACAAGAGTAGACGTTTAATAACTAAACTTGGTATGACGAGACCAAAGGCGTGGTGAAATAAATGGCTCTACTTTGATATTGTTTGTGCCTTTTTTGACATTTGTATGTATGTCTTTCCGACTATGGAGTAACTTCTTGTATACAGGATTTCTGTCAAATTTTTTATTTTGTTAGTGTTGTACCATAATTTGAGTATTATAATCAAAAAACACGTTTGTTAAAAATACTTATGCCACTGAACGTGTCTTTATTATTTACAATTTGACACAACAAAAAACCACTTGGACAATGAATTTGATGGTAGAGGTCCGCTTTTGTAGGCATGAAAATATAATCTTTAAAGATTAACGAAGTACAAAAGAACAAATAAAGCGACACACAAGCCCAATATATTGGCTATTTTATAAACTGTAATTCTGTTTTAGAAAAATTATGAGTGCGGAACGTTTAAAATTCGAATTGTAATAAAAATATGGCCGGTTTGAAAATTTTGAATACAGAATTACAATTTAACACAAATTATATTGTGTGGCTAACGACACGACCCACTTACCAAAACAAATGTAAAAAGTAATAATCAAAATAAAACATACGTATTTTGTAACTATTATTATTAACTGCTAAATATAACTTCGGTTACCGAAACTTGTTCACACAAAGTTGGCTGAAAATGTGAAAAAGAAAAAAATGAATGTTTATCTAAAGGTGTCGTTACACTGACAATGTTTTGCGCAATTGTTTTGTGAAAAGAATGGTGGATTGATACACCAAACTTTGTATGTACTGGTCTATAAACATTTTTATATAAAAAAAACACTTAACCACCGTTTTTTCTAAAAAAAAAAAAATTACATAACCGTTAAAAAAAATATAAACTTTGTAATAAAATAAAGGAAAAAAGAAGAGTATTATTAACGGTTTCCTATTTGATTGAATTCACGCGTTAAATAGTAATTTATACTAAATATAGTTCATTTCAGTTCCCAAATTTTATTCTTATTCTTCAAATATTTACCAACAGACTACACAATTTGTAAACTAAGTAATTGTAAAAAAAACAATTAATGTTTATTGAATTGCGCAAAAAATCATCTGTGTAAACGCATCTTTATGTCGAATGTATGCACGCGAAAGTATGTAGATTGTAAAATTTGTAGAGTATCTAACCTACCTATATTTAATACTGTATTCTCTCAATAACAGTTTTAGTATGATAATATGAAAGGAGGTATTAGTTATTTTGTACTTTAAAAGGCCCATTAAAACTTTATGGACCTGAACTGGACCTACTGTGAGTACTCAACTCATAAACTTAAGAGCATGACTTGAGTTTTCTTGTGTCTGTGAGGTTCCTAAGTAGGGGTAGGAAATATCCACAATACTTTTAATGGGGTGAAAGGTAAATAGCGGTAACTCACCGATGATAAGCGCCAAAATGATGATTCCAATGACCGCTGCAATTATCATCATCTGGAAAAGAAACAAATACGAAATTAATAATTATATTTTTATTTCTTAAACTATGACGATGACTCACATAATATTTGATATTATGATGTTTTTGCGACGGCTACGACAAATAATGAGTTTGGTTTTAAGTGCTTCGCGGATAACTTACTTTTCTTGCCTACTGCTAGGTACTTAGTGGACTAATTCTTGCCTAAGAGTGTTGCGCCGATGACTTGATCTTGCCTGCGAGTGCTACGACGACGACTATATCTTACCTACGAGAGCTATTCAGACAAGAATTAATAATATAATTCTCGCCTACGAGTGCTACGATGACAAACTAATTCTCGCCTATGAGTGCTACGACGACGACTACTCTTGTCTATGAATGCTACTACAACGACTAACTCTTGTCTACGAGTGCTACGACAGCTAACTCTTGCCTACAAGTGCTACGGCAGCAACTGACTCTTGTCTACCAGTGCCTGCGACAACGACTAAATCTTACCTATGAGATCTTAGCTATTCAGACAAGAATTAATAATATGATTCTTGTCTACGAGTGCTACGCCGATGACTTAATCTTGCCTATGAGTGCTACGACGATGACTACTCTTGAGTCTTGTTAACGAGTGCTACGGTGACGACTAACTCTTGTCTACGAGTGCTACGATGATGACTATGTTTGTTATCTAGTGCTACGACGACGACCAACTCTTGTCTACGAGTGCTACGACAACAACTAACTCTTGTCTACGAGTGCTACGCCGAGGACTACTCTTGTCTACGAGTGCTACGCCGACGACTATTCTTGTCTACGAGTGCTACGCCGACGACTATTCTTGTCTACGCGTGCTACGCCGACGACTGTTCTTGTCTACGAGTGCTACGCCGAGGACTACTCTTGTCTACGAGTGCTACGCCGACGATTACTTTTGCTACGAGTGCTAATGAGACTTTACTATTTTTTACCTATTGAGTTCTACGACGAGGACTACTTTGGGTATAAGTACTATGTCGATGACTGAATCTTGCCTACGAGTGCTAAGTCAATGATAGTATTTTCTAAGAGTGCCAGAACATTGATGGTATTTACTATGCTGATAATGCTGCAGATAATGTTTGATATTTTTTTTTTGCGAAAATGCATCGATGGTGGACATGACTGGCCTTTAGGAACTATGAAGGTACTACTAGTGTTAAGTAGTTGCCTATAATTCTATGTTTATGACTTAGTGCCTACAATGCTACGACAGTTAAAAAAAAGAAACCAATTCGTACCTTTAAATTTTGCAACCAAAATTTGCTTTTCAACTTGCCGGCCTGCTGCTCGAACTGTGAGGCGCCTTGTTGCAGTGCATCTGAAATTAAAAGAGTTTTAGTTTATATACACACATAATCTGCAACATAAATATTAAATATGTCATATGTAATTCCAAAAAGCCATGGCTTAGCATATTGTACGAGCTGGTATTTGACCGTAGCTTTACGCTTATACAACGCTTAAAACTTATTAGCTTTGTCCACATTGTGCCTTTTTTCTGTTCAACAAGGGCATGGCTTATAGCGCTGTCAACAGTGAACGTGTGGCATGCCCGTGACGCGCGTCAAAATCCACCCGCGTTGAAAGAAAAATGTCATAGCGCGCGCTACGATTTCAACGCGCGTTACGGGCATGCCTCACGTTTGACGTTGACAGCGCTATAAGGCATGCCCTTGATGAAAGGAAAACGGCACAATGTGGACAAAGCTATTAGCTGTTATCTATTTATAATGACTAATGAGTATTACCTTCATAAAACTTATAAATTACTATGAACCGTCATCGGCGGCAGTTAAAATTTTCAAAGATGGATTTCTAATTACTTTAATAAAAAACTTGAGAGGTGTCAAGGGACACCCGAATGGGACGGAGTTATATTTTTATGTTCAAAAAGTCTGTACATAATACATTTACTAAATAAAAATTATTAAAAAAAGCGCCATCTATTGACGCCCAGGAATACTAACAACGCGTCGCTGTTTATTCTCAAAAAACGCCGTCTAGTTGACGCACAGGAATACTATCAATGCGCAACGCCCTCTGCCCCTAACATGCAAGTGCTAATAAAAAAGTGTCGTTACAATTTTTTCGGCCTAGCCCCCTTTCGCAACGCGCGAAAAGGAAATCCGTTCCAAAAACTCCTAGTAAGGCTCGATGTTCGTAGTAGTACTATCAAGTTAATTCGTAGGCAGATGGCGAACCTACGTAATTAGGTCACGTTATGTCAAATCCAGTCAACAGAATATCAGGACCTAACTTTGAATTGACTCAATCCAACCAAATGTAAGTGGGTCACTAGTTTCTTAGCAGACAGAAGCATAAAGGTCGTAGTTGACGGCGAATGCTCGGAAACTCAGTCTGTTGATGCTGGTGTCCCTCAGGGCTGTGTGCTGTCGCCTACTCTATTCATACTGCATATTAATGACATGTTGCAGACCAGCGGCATTCATTGCTATGCGGATGATAGTACAGGTGATGCTGTATATACCGGCTCCCCAATATTTCTCGGCAAAATGTCACTGAGAGTCGAAACGAACTTGTGTCTAAGGTGGAGAATTCATTGGAGAAGGTCTCTGAATAGGGTAGACGTAACTTGGTCCAATTCAACCCCGCCAAGACACAAGTCTGCGCGTTCACCACTAAAAAGTCACCAATGGTCGTATATCCTCGTTTCGAGGGCACATTTTTAACCATCTCCCCCAGCATTGAGATACTTGGCGTCAACATATCGAGCGAAGTCCAGTTCCGATACCACCTAGAGGGTAAGGCCAAACTAGCCTCGAAGAAGCTTGGTGTTCTTAACAGAGCGAGACAGTACTTCAGTCCGGACCAACGCCTACAACTCTACAAGGCGCAGGTTCGGCCTCATATGGAATACTGTTCTCGTCTCTGGGCAGGGGCGCCAAAATACCAACTGCTCCCTCTGGATCGTATCCAACGAAGGGCCACTCGAATTGTTGACTGCCATAGTGTTTCAAACAGCTTGGACCCCTTGGAATTACGCCGAGATGTAGCTTCACTCTGCATCCTCTATCGGTTGTATCACGGGGAGTGCTCTGAGGAATTGTTCGGAATCATACCACCTGCAACTTTTCGTCATCGTCCCACGCGAAAAACATACCATCCTCATCACCTTGATGAGTGGCAGTCTTCCACAGTGCGTTTTTCGCGTAACTTTCTGCCACGCACTGTAAAACTCTGGAATGAACTGTCACCAGCAGTATTTCCGGACCTATACGACCTGCAAACCTTCAAGAAAAGAGCGTATTCCCTCTTAAAAGGCCGGCAACGCACCTGCAGCTCTTCTGATGTTGCAAGTGTCCATGGGCGACGGTAGTTGCTTACCATCAGGTGACCCGTTTGCTCGTTTGCCCCCTTATTAAATAATAAAAAAAAATGAGGTGGGTCCGTCATCTGCCTATGAAGCAACTTCTCTGATAGTACATTATAGTGTACCTCTTCTCAATGTTCAGTCTGTATATTTTGGTATTTAATGAACTTATCAATATATATTATAATTTATAAATCAATATACAAGTATTCAAAACGTACCTGTATTATGTTATACTTTAGTATTTAAGGGCGAGTATAAATAGTCGCTATTAAGTATTAGTGTCCTAACCCACAATTTTTGTTGTTAAATTTTGAATGTTGTCTTGTTCTAAATTATCTGAAGAACATAACTGCATTCATAACTCAATAAGTTTTTGTGGATTAGTACACGAATGCTTAACAGCGTCCAAATATACAAGTATCAGCACCTGTGCTAAGTGCAAGCAATATACAAGTATCACGTACCTGCTCTATCGTCGAGCTCGGACAGCTTTTGATCCCTCTCGAGCACCTTCTCCACGTTGGTTTTCATTATATCCACTACCTGGAAGCGAATTTCGATTATGTATACAAAGTAAAATGAAAGGTAGGTATCATATGAACTGGAAAATTACTTAGAAAAAGGTTTTGTTTAACACAAAGACTTACACACTTGGTTACTTGACTTACAAACTTTCGTTTTATACTATTAATGCCTTAATAAGTAAGTTTTTTTATTAAAAAAGCTGAATTTTGTAGAAGTGAGCAAACTTATAATCATCACTTATGGATAATATTGGCTTCCAAACAAAAAAAAAGTAGATCTAAATCGGTCCATCCATTTAGCTATGTCCACACTATACGCTTTCATCTTCAATTTTCGTCATCTTCTTTCATTCAACTTGAATGCGTCAACGAGCGTAACGCCAACATTGTCATTTTTGAAGTTTTGAATACGGTCAAAGGGCATGCGTCGCGGGCATGCCTCACGTTCGCTGTTGACTACGCTATAACGCATGCCCTTGACGAATAGAAAAAGGCACAGTGTGGACAAAGCTTTTGGGTAATACGATGCCACGTACACACACAGACGTTAATAACACCCCTCTGTTTTTCAATCGGGGGTTAAAAAAGGGATTTTAAAAACCTTGACCATTAATGTCTTCATCAATACTTCACATAATATGATAAAAAATTGTTACATTAAATTCACATTCTTGAATTTCTATACCTTTAAACTTTAACATTAAAAAAATCGACTAATGCATTCTACCTTGTGAACCTTTGCCACTAAAAACTTGACGTAAAAAAAAACTACTCTAACTTTGCCACGCACAAAATATAAAAAAAAAAAACCACCCACCTCATCGACTTGTGCCTGCGTCTGCTGTAGGCGGCGCTGGGCGGCAATCTGCTGTGGTGTCTTCGGCCCGCCCACCGGCATGTCGTCGCCGCCCGGCGCCAGACCTCCTTCCGTCGCCCTGACGTCACATTATGTAAGGGTGCGTTCACATGACATAAAATATAATTTTAACACCAAGACAACCGACTTCAAACAGCAGTTCCTTATTATAGGACCACACGTGAAGTATCCTCTTTCGAACAAAAAAAAAATCATTAGAATCGGTTCACAAGCGGCGATCTTATTCGCGAACAAACATAAAATGCATATTCGAATTGCGAAACCTCCTTTTTTGAAGTCGGTTTAAAAAAGCGTGCGTGAGTAGTCATTTCGAATCTCTTTAAGGCGCTGACAACTGCCAACGACCTTGATCTCGCATCACTCTCGCACCACTGTCGATTTTCATTCCAGAGAGACAGAGATGTGAAATGTTCACTCGGCAGCGTGGATACATTTTTCGTTTGTTAGAGGAAAAAATAAGTATTATGGAAAATCTAGATGTCAGAACCGAAAATTAAATCGGGCAATCTTTGGATTTTTGTAAAAGGTATCAAATAAACAAATTTTTAGAGCATAGATTGTATTATTACTTTAGTTAGAACTGTTTAAATTTCCTGAAAGATGTGACTTTGGCATTTTTTTCATCCAGTAGGAGTACATTATTTTATTATTTAAATTAGACAAGCTTTTCCAAATATAATAAAAAATCACATATATTTTTTTTGTGCCAATCAATGAAATACATACGTCTAGAAAACTGCACAAAGATGTCGAATTGGCAGCTGTCTTCGCCTTAACATGACGCAACCTTAAAATTTCACTCTCAACAGAAGTTTCACTTAAAAATACGGATTAAAATCAGATTGTAATCCATATCTTCATTTTAATTTTTTACAGAGTCATGTAGCAATGGGTTTAGCATATTATGGTCGTTGGTAGAAGTTTAGCGACCACGATTGGCTATGAGCGTCGTGGCGCTTATTTTTTTGGCGGCACCATTTCAGTGTGAATCGGCCCTTATGTTATATGTCCATAGTAATATCACGTACGAAATTAAAGTTGACCTTGATTATGATGGCTTGATATTAGGGCTAAAGTCTGGCTTTTCTTTATTATACGATCATCGTTACCATCCATAATCTCACAACGATGCTGTATCATATTTGGGCTACTAATTTGCGATTAAAATAACATATTTTGCGTGCGTCATAAGCCAAATGTTTGCTAAACTTACTAATTATAATGTTTTTTTTAAACAACATAATTTTGTGCATTGAAACCATAATAATTATCGGAATAGCCATTTAGAAGACATCCTTGCGTTATATTATAATAAGTATTTTAAAAAGTTAAAACCGACTTCAAAATTGTACGTAAATTGAGAATTAAAATTCCGTATCTCAAAAACTACCGATTTTGATGAAATTACACTATTCCCTAAGTTGAACAATACATAGTACAATCAAAATAGAAGTACTTAAATCGTGCTTGTAGTTCCAGAGATATGTGAGCACAAACATAAAAACATATATACATACATTTGCTCAGATGCTGATATAGACTAACATATATACGAAAACTGGGCAGTTCTGGGAATATTGTTTACATACATACGCGTCGAATTGATAAACTCCTTTTTTTGAAGTCGGTTAAAATACAACCATGGCTGGCATCCATCAAAACGGACGTAGATATATTGTATATTTTTAAGTACCTTTTTGAGAATGTAGACCGGGCATTCGAATAAAAATGCACTCCCCAAAAACCACTTCAATGCAGTTGAGCGACGGATCGAAACAATTCATCTGACGATATCCATCTTTAATCTTCATGTAGAATTAGAGATCGTTAACGAACTTTTTTTGGTAATTTTTGTAAAATTATTGTTAATATTATTATTGTCACTTAATATTATTCTTTGGGAAGTTTTTTTTTATTTACATTGACTAAAATAGTTTCTATTAATCCTTCAAGCCCCATAAGAGCACCCGTGAACGCGACAACAATAGAATACAATAGCATTTCCAAGAATCCGCGATCGAAGGATTAAGGTGGATATTGAACTCCCTTCTAAAAGCGTTCAACAAATTCAGAACGTGATTTTCGCCGTTACGGGAAAAGGGAAGAAAATTTACATTTCCTCTTGGAAATGGAAGTGTTGGCGACGGATATCCGCAATTTTCTTTCAATTGTCAGTATCTTAAACGATAACTTAGTAGTACTTACGAATGCTTTAAGTTATGGTGATATTGTAATAAAGTTTGCGTTACGTTGCTTGCGGAGATGGGGGCGTCATTTAGTGACGGCCGCAACTCCGTTGCACCAAAATTAGTTTATCGTACATGTGAACATTTTTCCGGGATAAAAAGTATCCTATGTCTTTTCCCGGGACTCAAAGTATCTCCGTGCCTTTCGGCACAATCGGTGTAGTGGTTTAAGCGTGAAGGGTATCAGACAGACAGAATGGATATAGGTGCAGACAACGTGTCTCTGTAGTCTCTGTCTTTTACCTCTAACTAGGCTTGATTGATCCCGTGTTGGAACAACTAAATAATATCGTTATAAGTTTGCTTAGATCAAAGCGGAACATTATTGTCACGCTATGGCCTAGATCAGGGGTTCCCAACCTTTTCTTGGTCTACGAAGGTACACACACTGGCAAAATTAGCGGAACGTAGGTTAAAATGGCCACAACTTGAACTCAAGTGGGTCGGGCTGTGTGAAATCCTTTTTTTATATTTTTTAAGCTCATTTAAGAAATAAAATATTAAGTAATTTTTGTCCACCCAAAAAAGTTTTGAGCTTAGGGAATAAATGGAAGTCTGATGGCGCTAGATCAGGCGTATAAGGTGGGTGGGGCAACAAATAATACTTTAATTCATTGATTTTCTTTAATTCTTTTTTGATCGTGCGTAAGCAATCGTGGCAGCCAACGGGCCGATAACTTTTTCATATTTGGTTCCTCACTTAGGATATGATCTACCTGTTCTTTTGAGATACCTATAGTATCTGCTATTTCAGATAACTTCAATCGTCGGTCTACTAAAACCATATCATTTACTTTCACGACTATTTCCGGAGTTGTGACGCTTTTTGGACGTTCGCGGCGGGCTTCATCTTTGACACATGAACGACCGCGTTTAAACTCAGCCATCCAGTTTTTTACTGTGGCTTGAGAAGAAGCAGATTCACCCAAAACATTTTTTAATTCGTCACAGATATATCTCCCCTTTATCCCCTTCATATGAGGAAACTTTATCGGCGCTCTTTGTTCAATTTTATCCATTTTGAAAACAGTTGACGAATTTTTTTTTCAAATGATAAAATAATAATAAAATTTTCACGCCATCAAATTCAAATTTAGAACACAGGTTTCCAGAGACACTAATTTAAAAATGACATACATATTTTTTTAATTTTAACTTTTTAAATAGCAGAGGCTAGTTACTTCTCATCCCGCCCTCGTATTATCTCTTGAAGTGCCAATAATTACGTGTTTTACCATTGTTAATCTGCAGTCTTCTCTCCGAAACTGAAACGATTTTGATTTACGAGTCCGATTAGTTCCAAATTGAGCCGCAGCACGATCGTGCGCTAGTATAGCTGTCAGGAGTGAGAAAAGCCGTTGAGATTGAATTAGTTCCGAATTGAGCCGCAGCACGATCGTGCGCTAGTATAGCTGTCAGGAGTGGGAAAAGCCGTTGAGATTGAATTAGTTCCGAATTGAGCCGCAGCACGATCGTGCGCTAGTATAGCTGTCAGGAGTGGGAAAAGCCGTTGAGATTGAATTAGTTCCGAATTGAGCCGCAGCACGATCGTGCGCTAGTATAGCTGTCAGGAGTGGGAAAAGCCGTTGAGATTGAATTAGTTCCGAATTGAGCCGCAGCACGATCGTGCGCTAGTATAGCTGTCAGGAGTGGGAAAAGCCGTTGAGATCGAATTAGTAGCAAAAGCTGTTCAGTTCGAGCTGATTCGATTTTCGATTCGATTCTGATTCTGTCGGGAGCAAGGCAGATGATAGCAAAATATTATTTGTATGTAAACTCATTTGCCCTTTAACCTGGTACTCGAATATTTGGGCCAATCCTCTCCTGGACCTCTGCCAGGTTGCAATTTGACACAAGTGCACTTCACTCAGAATGAGCAAATTCACATTTTTACTGCACATTTTTAAATGTTTTAATTAGGTCTATGTCTTAAGGTCATGTGTCTTTTTACACTACTTTTTACATCAATAATAAACGCGCAATAGAAAATCCATACTAATATCATAAATGCGAAAGTGTGTCTATTTCTGTCTGTCCGTTTCTTCTTCACGTCTGACTCGATTAAAATGCAGTTTGGTATAAAGGGACTTTGAGACCCAAGAGAGGACACAGAATAGTTATTGTAGCAGGGTGAGGCCGCCAATTTTTGCTGATATGACGCAGAAGAATTTTGCAAGAGAAAGAAAATTGGCGAATATCTAAGCTGCTTGTGACGTTGGAGCACCAAAATGGTAGCGAATTTATTCCTCTACGCTATCATAGCGTTGAGAAATATGACGTTGGAGCACCAAAATTGTAGCGAATTTATTCCTCTACGCTATCATAGCGTTGAGAAAATCAACCTTATCTCTGTAAATAATACACAATATGGTTTTTATTATAGCCCCAAACATGGCCCTTTTGACTACTCAAATGATGCATTGATAGTTTTATGTGAAACAGTAATACTTACATTTGTGTCACAAAAAAACTTCCTTTGAAAAAACTGTGTACACAGCCCGACTGAGACGAGAAATGGCGGATATTAGGAGATTTTCCATACAATACGTAAAAACTCAGCGTTGCCACCTCCCGATTTTACCTTCCCTAACACCCAACGATAATAATAAATCGGTATTATTGATGACGTTTAAAATGTGGGGTAGAATTGAGGTTTCTAACGATTCATTAGATTTTAAAAAGTTTATAAAGAAAGTTATCTTAAAATACTATAAGAATTAGATGAGGTAATAGCCATTTATATAAGTATTCATAACACATTCGATTTATCTTCAAATCTGTCATACTTACTGCTACAGCGACAGTTAAAATGCACCTCTTCCACGGCGGATTGTATATTTTAAGCTATTTTCTTACCTTTTTTATGTTTAATTGTAAATATATTTTAGACTATTATTGGAACTCAAATAATTCTAATGCATGCTTGAGTACTTTGTTTTCTTCGTTAGAATCAGTTTTCGAGCATAAGATAAACACAATACTTTTTAAAATACAAAGGGCGGAGAAAAATAATTGCAAAATCAGCAAAAATTGGCGGCCTCGCCCAGCAAAAAATATACGGTTACGCCAGTGGCGTGCAGAGCAATATGACACAGGGTATGCGGGGCCCAGCGGAGTAGTTGGATGGCCTATATTATATGGTCGGAAAAAAACTTAATAGCGCAATGTAGCCAGCGACAGCAATATTGCCAGCGCCATCTATCGAGAATATCGAGAACTATTTTAAGTACTCACCTAATCGGCTTCAATTTTCACATACTCATGGTTCCGGACTCCGGTTACTTGAGATTTACTATATTCTGATGTAAATACTATAGACGCAAGATTTCGGCCACCTCAAATATCTTATGCAAGTGAGTAATAGTTACAGAACACGTCCCTCGCAAGATATCCGATGTGGCCGTTAAAAAGGCCGATTTTCATGTGATTCGCAAAATATATAAATAAACTTAATAATAAAACCATGGGTTTGTAAAAAACAAACTACTCATTCATTTATAGATTAAATCTATGCGCTTATCCTTTTTTAAATATAATTTTAGGATATCGTCATAGAAAGTTGGATTGCGTTTTAATTCTATCATTAATGCCTTTTCTATAGAAATCATGGAAAGATCTGTGAGTCGTTGTTGATTTTGCGTGTTTCTCAAATATGTGTGGATACGTTTTAAACTCGAAAATGAACGCTCTGCCGATGCGCTGCTTGCTGGGATAGTCACAATGAATTTCGCTAATCGTAACACTTCAGAAAAAACTTTATTCAAATTGTCATTATACAAATTTTGAATAATACTAAATACACAACTATTTGCAAATTGAGGTGATCTATAAATACAGCGCAATTCATTTTTCAATTTATCAAAATTAAAATTTGCCTGATATTTACTAGTGAATTCTCTGATTTCATTTTCAGGGAAACATTCACTATATTTTCTAAAATTCTCACAAGAAAGTAGCTCAACAAACTTTAAATCTTTAATGTTTTTATAACGATTTCTTAATTCACTCACTACATTATCGATTATTTCAACAAAATTCGCCGATAATGTATTTTTACATCATCGACATTGCGCTTTCTTTTAGGTGGTCCGGTTATGTGAACGGCGGCATCATAATAGATCTCGAACTTCTCTCTGAAACGTTCTAAAAATGACTCTAACTCTTTTATCTTTCTTACACAATACGCGATGTCACTAGTTTTTTTTGCAAAATATCGTACAGAATATCCGTTTCTGCAAAAATATCTGCGAAAGATTTTAATAGAAAATTAAATTCAAATTCTTTCATATTAAATAAAATGAACTGACTTGTATCAGTGTTTCACCATCCCAGTCTTGTGTATTTTCGTTCATAATTTCAAACAATTCTAGGAGGTGGGTGGACTCATTATTAATTACATTAACCGTGCGCGAGTGATACGTCCACCTTGTTTCCGCGACACGAGGCAGCTTTTTCATATCGGCAAAGTTGTTGTAATGGGCAATGGCCCATTACAACAACTTTGCCAATCGCGGCTTTTTTCACACTAGTACAAAGCGAATGCGCTTTGTACTAGTGTGAAAAAAAGCCGCGATTGATTTTATAATACTAAAAAAGCGTTTTGTTTCAGCAACTCGTTCGAAAGATTTCGATAAAACTAAATTTAATACATGTGCAAAAACAACACCAAACGTACATAGCTTGTGGACATTTTTGCCTCACCAAAGCCTGCACGCCATTAATTTGTGAGGATAAAACTGCTGCCCCGTCGTAAGTTTGTGCAACTAATTTGGATACACAATCGAACTCTTCTAAAACTTCCAAAATTATAGAACTCAAGGCTACAGCGGTCCGATCCGCGCTAACATCAACATATTTGATAAATCGATCAACTACTTCTGAATCACGAAAATATCTCAAAATTAATACTAATTGTTCACGGCCGCTAACATCAGGAGTCTCATCTACCATGACGGCGACAAAATCGGACTGTTTAATTTCGGCTTTAACGCGATCGATCATCACAGATGCGGTACGGTTCGACATGCCCGTGAATGAGGTACTCGCATTCTGTAAATGGGTTTCTAAAACTCCATCATACTTGGCTAATAAATTTACTATTTCTAAATAATTACCCCTATTTAACGACGATACTGACTCATCGTGACCGCGAAAAGCTAATTCTTGTTTTCCCAGAAAGCAAACAACATCGATCAGCCTATGAAAAATGTTTCTATTGCGATCGACTTTAGCATTATGCCTCTCAATATCTAATCGTAACTGACTGACTCATTTCAATACGAGACTTACCAAAAGTATTTAATTTTAAGCAGGCCTCCAGATGTTTTTCTATATGGTCATGCTTCTTTGCCGCGTTATAGAAATTATTTAAATCTGAATATCCTGAATCAGTCCACACTGAACTACAATCATTAAACAATATGCAAGGAAAAGAATATAATTTAATCGTGTGCACACAACCACACAGCCAGTTATATGATTCATAACTTTTAACATGAAACTTCCGAGTTACATTGCCTTTTTGCTGGTTTAATTGTAACTCGGGTACACACCTACCTTTCGACACAATTTGAATCTTTTCACTGAATGACAATTGTGAAAACTTGTTATTTTCAATTTTTAATAAACACACATTCTCAACACAGACCTCACAGTCAAATAACATTTTTAAGAAATCAAAAACGCACTTAATATAGAAACTCAGTAATAACTATTAAACTGTTAAAATGTGCAAACTTTTAAATGTTAAAACAAAAAAGTCGTTTTAGAAAACTATAAACTTGCGCAAACAAAAATTATCGTAACAGTGCTCATCACATGAAAAAAGAAAATGGCGTTCCAAAAATACTAAACATTAATGTAATGTAAACAAATATAACCCTTACTAAACAAAAATGCATTATACATGCATACGCGTAATTAGATTTCCGTCCATTATTTTTACTCGGATTATAATAGGCAACGAAGTGTGAAGTGCAACGAACCCGAACCGAACGCCGCGTCGGAGGCGCTCGGATAAGTTCGGAAATCGGAAGACCTGCCGGCTGCCGCAGTCCTTGAAGCTACTTGCCCGTACTAGGCAAATGAGATATTCATGTCTGTGTGCGTTTGCAATCTGTGCACCGATACAAAAATCTCATCGCACACATATGCCCGAGGTCTGCGAGGCCTCAAATGCATATATCTCCGCTCGGCGGGCCGTTGCGATTAAATAATAATGTTTTTATGAAGTTTTGCAAATTAGTTTTTGCTATTTTATAAATTTAGGCGTTTTAAATGTATTCATTTTTTACTTTATATAATAACTAACGTCATCTAAAAAGTGCGAAAGTTAAATTAAAATATGTGTATAGCAAGTATTTATCATTAGGTAAGCAGTGCTTTTATGCCTTCATGGTACGCACGCCCATGGGTTACGCGTAATAAATATATATCGTCGGAACGGAGTAGCAAGCGTCATCTAGTGCAAATAAAACTAGCTAAAAGCCGAGCTTTGTGAGCCGCGTCGTCACACCTTGACTGCCTGATGATAACACATCTACATATAAAAAACCTTGACTGACTGATGATAACACATCTACATATAAATAAAAATTACACAAATCAATAGGCGTGATAGTTTGTCCGTAAAGTGTACCACAAAATGTTCAGGTTGTGGGATATGCTAGGACTCGCTTCGCTCGCCCTGACAACTCTCATCTTTGAGCGGCATTTCACGAATTTCATTAAAGCAATGTTTCATAAATATCAGAAAACCTACTTTATTATTCGAAGCAGAAAACTAAGTAAACTTAGGGCCTGTTTCACCAGTTCCTGACAAAGTGCCATTCCATAACTTTTTTGACAGTTTATCCATATTGTAACTGTCAAGTTAAGTGGTGGATAGCCTATCAGGCACTTATCAGTAAGTGGTGAAACAGCCCCTTAGTCTAGAAATAGATCGAGTTTATACTGAGTATGTGTAATAAGAAACTATATAGGATGGGCTATGACGCGCGTTGAGATTGTCTCGTCAAGTAGGGCAAACATGATTAAGTAGACTAGAGGATGACGCAGGCGAAACACTTTATAGTGTATCATCATCAAGAATTAGGTATCCATACTAATATTATAGATGCGAAGCTGTGTCTGTCCGTCCGTATCTCTTACTGTCTGTTCGTCTGTCGGTTTGTCTGTTTTTTTTTTTATATGAAATAAGGGGGCAAACGAGCAAACGGGCAGTGCCGTAAATAGCCTTTTTTGCGCTCTGTGCGAGCTTCTACAACTGCGCCCTTGTTTTTTAGGGTTCCGTAGTAAACAAGGAACCCTTATAGTATTCATAGATTATTTTCCGATTTAGGGATCCGTTTGTGAAATATTAAGTTTTAAAGTGGAAATAATCGTTAGAGTCCAGTGTACTCCTGGTAGAAGGGGGGGGGGGGGTTCTACCAGCTAAACGGTTGCTTCTGGAAATGTGAAAAAATTCACGAGAGTAGGAAATCTGCTGAATTTAAAAGGAAAACTATCACGGCTAAGACTTCATAAATAATAATTAAGTTATTGAGTAATAGTCAATCAACTAAAAAAATGTATTCGGCGAAGTATAAAGGAACTTTTCCTTTTCCTTCCTTTGAAAGTAACTGAGATGATGTTGTTAGTAGTGTAAAACACGTTATAATTAATATACATTCATTGACCATACAAAAATTTTAAAAAACTAGCGGTACTACGGAACCCTATATTGCGCGTGGCCCGACACGCACTTGGCCAGTTTTTTAGATATTATAGTTACCCAGAGCAATGCTATGTATAGGCCTCCCTGGTCTGGCCATTCTTGCGCCCCCCCAGAGTCTGCGCCCTGTGCCTGGGCACCGGTGGCACCGCCCTATTTACGGCACTGCAAACGGGTCACCTGATGGAAAGCAACTTCCGTCGCCCATGGACACTCGCAGCATCAGAAGAGCTGCAGGTGCGTTGCCGGCCTTTTAAGAGGGAATAGGGTAGGGTAGGTAGGTAGGTGAGGGTAGGGTAGGAAGGAAATAGGCTAGGGGATTGGGCCTAGGCTAGGTGTTCCAGCGCATCGTCGCGGAGTAATGTGGAATGTTGTCCACGAGTGAGCCTGAAGAGGCAGAGGTGGTGGGGCTGCGGTCGTGTATCACGTGTTTCCCGTAGTCCCACCTTCAGGAGCAGGAACACCGTTGGGGTTTTAGTGGGTAGTCCCGGGTGCGTCTCGTCCGCCCCGGGGAGTCCCACATAGCTCCGACGCATGACTGGAGTTTACTCCTTAAGTACGAGTATCTACATATAACCATACGCAAAAAGAGTTTATTCAACTGAAAAAGATTAATATCATATGAAATCAGATGTTCCGGCAATATTATCTACACCCCTTTCTGCCATAGTTATTTCAAAATACTTTTAGTTCACTTTAGCCAGTATAATGATAAAAATTATAACTTCACAATAACAATATTAATTATTGATATTTATAACAAAAATAGCAATATAAATACATCGACACCGATAGAAACAAACAAGCCCAATAACATATAGTATATAGGTATAATCGCCTATACAGTATACCATATGTACGTCTTAATCATAAAGTTAATATACCTATCGGAATATAATATTATATAAAATAATATAATAATATAATATTATATATTACCTTTATGGTCTTAATACACTCACAGCCAAATTAGAAAGTTGCGCACTAAAGGTGCACACCAAAAACGTGACACATTTTCGTTACATGTTAGCAGGTTTTACCCCTCGGATTTTTCTCATACCGGGCGCCTTATATATGAAAATCGATTCTTAAGGAGTAAACTCCAAAAAAAAGGGGGATTGGGCCTCCGGTAAACTCACTTACGCGGCGAAACACAGCACAAGCGCTGTTTCACGCCGGTTTTCTGTGAGGCCGTGGTATTTCTCCGGTCGAGCCGGCCCATTCGTGCCGAAGCATGGCTCTCCCACGTTAAACGTCTGTTTGTCTGTCTGTTATATTTTCATCTCTTCAATTATTGTTTTTATACTCTTCAAAAATACATAAAAAGCGTCCATATTTGAGGCTTTTAAACAATATTTCAAAGCATTATCGCAAAATTCACGTTCTGAATGCTTTTAAAGCGAACGATTTTAAAACGGAGAAAATTATTGTTACCTTGAGAACTTACGAGTATATATTTATATTTAAAATGGCTTTTAGGGTTCCGTACCCAAGGGGTAAGAACGGGACCTTATTACTGAGACATCGATGACTGTCCGTCTGTCTGTCTGTCTGTCTGTCTCCAAGCTGTATCTTAAGAACCGCTATACAATATCTGTTGCCGCTATATCCACAAATGCTATAAATACAATTAAATAAATATTTACGGGACTGACAATAAACAAACGTGATTTTCTTTGGCCTTGCTCGTAAATCGTAATCAATAAATGCAACAGGTAGGCACTTGAAAAATTCACAAAATACTCATTTGTATTTATACTTTAATAATTAATAATAGCAATAAAACCCATGGTAGAGCCATGCTGCGGCACGGATGGGCTGGCTCGACCGGAGAAATACCACGGCCTTACAGAAAACCGGCGTGAAACAGCGCTTGCGCTGTGTTTCGCCGAGTGAGTGAGTTTACCGGAGGCCCAATCCCCTACCCTATTTCCTTCCCTACCCTCACCTACCTACCATTACCCTATTCCCTCAAAAGGCCGGCAACGCACCTGCAGCACTTCTGATGTTGCGAGTTTCCATGGGCAACGGAAGTTGCTTTTCATCAGGTGAACCGTTTGCTCGTTTGACCCCCTTATTTTATAAAAAAACAATTATAGGGTTTCCTAACAAAAAACACAAATTTTGATTATTTTTACCCCCTTACGGAACCCATTGTGCGCGAGTCCGACTCGCACTTTTTTTACTTGAGAGAAAACTTTACTCGTCAATGTCCTCAACTTAGTCTGCACAGAAATTCATTTATTGAAAACCACGTACATTTTGCGTTGTTCAAAATTATAATATTTGCTTTTCCTGGATTCAAATTTTCTCAACACCGAATACATTTATACAACAAAGCAATTGTTAAAAACTACTATAATATTCGCTTTTCCTGAGCCCGCATTTTCTCAACAACGATTTTCATTAAAATCAGATCAGCGGTTCAAGTTTGACAAGGTAACATAAACACATGGATGTTTTTATTTTGGTTTTACAATTACTTTATTCCATAAAATATTTATTTCGTGTAGTTTTTTCACTTCGGTCTGCAGTATAATCTTTACGCTCTTTTTAATGAAGAAGACATGATTGGAAAAAGCAGGTAAGTAACAGTTAAGAAATTGCCGTTTTTTGGATAAATGGAGGCTTAAGGGCAGGGAAGATTACTTGAAATAAAAAAAAAAGGATATTATGTATAGCAAGATATTATACTAGCCAGATGATGAAGTCGGTAAGTTACAGATTTGTTTAAATTATAAGGTAAACAATTAGTAATTATTGTAAATATGTTAGTTAAGGCCCCATAGACCCGAAAATTAGCAGGTCGATGTCTGTCAGTACAAATATCGACGTAAAGGACATTAAAATAACATTCATATCAGCGCGCCTTGTACAGTGGCGGTTACGACGCTCGCCGCGTACTTGATAGGGCGAAATAGGAGAAAAAAACCTTTTTTCTTTGATAATTAAACCAAAATGCAAAATGTAACCACAAATTATTCTTCTTTAAGTTATGAGCTTTTCGTAGATATGATTTTTGAAAGTAAAACTATCATAAGCTTCATGAAAAATAATAAAAATATCACAAAATATTCGAATTTAGCCTCCTCTTCGGAGTTATTTTTGATCGAGTGAAGTTTTCAATATTATGTTTCGAACCACAAACTGTCAAAGTACATTAAGTAAACAACAAGTGTAATTTTTTTGGCTTTTAAAAGTCACTATTTGTTTGTTTATTATTGATTCAAAGTCATGTAAAATTGGGTCTATAGGGCCTTAATAATGTTAGTTATCTGGATCTTCCACTCACGTCTTTAATTAACAAGTAGGTAAAGGGGTGAATACGAAACCTTACAACTCGGATTAAATACGAACTAATTGTTCGCTTTTAAGAATGGTAGTCGTGTGCGTACAAGTCAAAAAAACGAGGAATACGGCTTTTGCTGAACCAAAGATTTCCTTTGGTAGGATTGATCTTTATATCCCTAAGATGGGTTTACGATGTGGAGCCACCTGAATATTTCATGCAGGTGGGGGAGAGGTTTTTTTAGCTTTAACAAGGAATGAGGTCAATAACTGCGTGGGATTGAGGTATATAGTCGAGTTTGGTATCATTTTCGATTGAATCGAATAGAAAAAGAAAAAGATAGTTAAAATAAGAAAAAATAAAAAAAATTAGAATATATGATTTTCAACCAACGAAAACGCTGTTGACAGGGCTTAATTAATATAAGGAGGCTGTGGCCGCATTATTCTGAATGCCAAAGACATGGTGATGAATGGAGCAATAAACATATTAATATTACTAGACGTTCCGCGCGGCTTTGTCCGCGTAAATCTGAAATTTCACGGAAACCGTATATTTTTCACAAATTAATAACCCATGTCTCACGTAGTCTACTATATATTCGTGTCAAATAACATAAAAATTGCTCCAGTAGTCTGTGAGATATTAGACCTTTCAAATAATTTTCCCCGTTTTTTTACATTTTCCTCTGTATCTTTGCTCTTATTGGTCTTAGCGTGATAAAATATAGCTTATAGCCTTCCTCGATAAATAGGCTATCAAACACTGAAAGATTTTTTCAAATCGGACCAGTAGTTCTTGAGATTAGCGCGTTCAAACAAACAAACTAACTAACAAACTCTTCAGCTTTATTTTCACATTTTCCTCTGTATCTTTGCTCCTATTGGTTTTAGCGTGAAAAAATATAGGCTATAGCCTTCCTTGATAAATAGGCTATCAAACACTGAAAGATTCTTTCAAATCGGAAGTAGCTCCTGAAATTAGCGCGTTCAAACAAACAAACAAACTCTTAAGCTTTATAATATTACTAGACGTTCCGCGCGGCTTCGCCCGCGTAAATTAGATATTTCACAGACAAATTAGTCCACAATAAATAGCCTATGATCCTTCACGTTCCTACTTTTTATCTGTGCCAAATAACAGAAAAATTACTCCAGTAGTGCGTGAAATACGCTCTTTCAAATAATTTCCCCCGTTTTTTCCACATTTTCCTCTATTTCTTCGCTTATATTAGTCTTAGTGTAATAAAATATAGCCTATAGCCTTCCTCGATAAATGGGATATCTAACTCTGAAATAATTTTTCAAATCGGACCAGTAATTACTGACTCATACTAAGATTAGTGCGTTTAAATAATGCTTCTTCTTCTTCTTCTTTTTACGTTGTTTAACATCTTTAGCGTGCAAATATGAGTCCTAAAATGAATTAAGCATTCTTAAGTCATCCGAATATGGTACCGAACTTGGAATAATACCATAATTAATGCCTCTATACAGATTGAGACTCTTTTTTCCTCCAGAACAGAAGCTGCTAAAATTAATCAAAAACTAACATCAAAAACCGCGGTGGCTCCACATCTTAAATCTGTCATTGGGCCATAAGGACCAATCCTACCAAAGGAAATCTTTGGTTCAGCAATAGCCATATAATTTACCGTACACACGCAACTATGGGTAAATATTTTCTTTAAGGATTAATTGGAAAACCATAGAGATATTGGTAAACGGTTTACGGTAGCCTTTTTCTCTCTACAATATTAACATTCACTCTCCTACCTCCTCTTGCCTCTTCCATGCTCTCAACACAAGAGGCGTTACAAGTGTCAGATTTTATCGAGTACCTCATTAATAAAAATCGAATCAGTAGCTTAGGCCCTATTGTGAAATAAACACTATATTCCTAGATAGGTAACATAAAAGGTAGTAAAAATCGCTTGCAATTTATTCAATCGTTTTCTGTATGTGAGTTTATATCGCATAATAATTTAATAGTATTTATTAATATAAAATGTTGGTCATAATAATATTATTATTATCAGAAAATTATTAATAAACACAGTCAAGAATAAAAATTATCAGATCTCCACAACCTTTTTGTTTTCAGAACCGAGCTACTTAAGAGGTTAAAAAATAAGGTGCAAATAAATAAGAATTATATTAATTCAAAGAAAGTAACGTGCATATAATATACTTTAGTTGTGTGTCTGCTTGTTTGTTACCTCTTCACTCTTAACTGATTAAAATTTTAATGATTTGAAGTCCAAACATTTTTTTCAAGATGTTTGACTTGCAGTTTAAAGAATGTTTGTTCGACATACAAAACATCTTTTGTTGTCTTATGTTGGTCAAAATTATTTATTTATAACAAACTTAATACTAACTGTTCACAAACACATTTATAATATAAGTATGGACGTCTCGTCGTCATGTGACCCGTTTGACCTGTCATATGAAATCGGCCATTGATGGAAATTACCGAAAACCGCTACCACTTATTTGACTGTAATAAAATAGCAATTTATTGCTCTATATATTGCTATATATAATATCCTGGTTACTCACATTTCTGCTGTCACAAGTCTCTTCTAGAACTATTCACAGAGCGTTCATTCACTTTTACCCCTACACCTTCACACTATGAAAATGTCCATGAATGGAAGTCCAGAGGTCCCGAGAAACTCGTCAAAAACTTCAAAAAACAACTCCGCAGCTCGCCGCACATAAAAATAGCTCCGAAAGCGTATAGTATGTGATATTTAAGAAAATACAGGCAGAAATGAAAAGCTGCCGTGACAGAGCCTAGTTTGAATGGCGAGAGGGCGCCTGTGTTGTCCCTCAATATATACGTACAGTCTAAAAATACCGAAGCTACTGCTACATGAAAATAAACTCTAATACAAAGTTATAAAGTTAAAAATCAATAGGTCGAAAGCGCGTATGTGTGAGTGTTAAGCTGTGTGCATATATGATCGACGCATGCGCGAAAAGCGGGTGTCGCCACAAAAATCAATTCTGGGGTGGGCGTTACGTAATATATGAATTTGCGTTGGCGACAAATATTCCACTGTTATTAGTGTTAATGTCGGCAAAAACGTGTATCTCCAAGAAAAGGTTAGGGACACCTGGCATTTTTGAAAGGTTTTAATCTAGAAAAGTTTTTTTAATTCAAATAGCAATAAATTAACACAGCGAATAACTATTAATGATTCGCTGTCATTGTCCGTTGTGTGACTTTTCTAGCGTGCCAGACAAGGACAAGCAGACGTATGCGAGATGATGCCCGCAACATTTTGCTGCGTTTTTTTTTTATAAAATAAGGGAGCTAACGAGCAAACGGGTCACCTGATGGAAAGCAACTACCGTCGCCCATGGACACTCGCAACATCAGAAGAGTTGCAGGTGCGTTTCCGGCTTTTTAAGAGGGAATACGCTCTCTTCTTGAAGGTTTGCAGGCCGTATAGGCCCTGAAAAACTGCTGGTGACAGTTTAAGCTTAAGGCTGGCCCCACACAGCCGGAATTTCATAATCGGAAATTCATATTCTTACAGATCGATGTAAGAAATTCATAATCTGAAAAAATCAGAATGTGTGTGGAGCGTACTGATATTGTATGGTATTCCGGTCTTTCTGAATTAATAATATGAATTTCCGATAATGAAATTCAGGCTGTGTGAGGCCAGCCTAAGACTATTATTAATTCAGAAAGACCGGAATACCATACAATATCAGTACGCTCCACACACATTCTGATTTTTTCAGATTATGAATTTCATAGATCGATCTGTAAGAATATGAATTTCCGATTATGAAATTCAGGCTGTGTGAGGCCGGCCTTAGAGAAAAGACCTGTTGAAGAAAAAAATTCTTTGTCAACAATACTTCGTGTTATGAAGTATTATTACATTTTACAATCTTTCATCCCCTATTTTATCCCATTAGGGGTGGAATTTATCAAAATTAAAAAAGATGTAAGTGGATTAAGTGGTATAACGTTAGTTATAATTTTATAACATAAGGGCAATTATTCATTTTCCCTTACAATTTAATGAAACCTTGTAACTTATCAAAAATCTAAATCAAAAATCTTTATTGACTTCTCCCGTGCGCGTGTGGCAAATGTGGGAGAAGTGATATAATATCATAGTCTAAAATAATAATATTATATTATAATATTATCACCTTAATTATCTGGATAATATAATATCTGGTTGTACATACTATAATCAACATTTTTGTTTAAAATTATTTCCCGGTCCTAAAGCCTCCATTTATGCAAAAAAAGACAATTTTAAAATTTTTAGTTATCCTCTTCCTTTATTTGATATTTCCTTTAAAAAGTGCTATATCAAAAAATATGTATTGAGTCTACCACATAAATCTAAGATAAGCCAACTATTCGAAAAGTTCTAAAATAGAAATTGTTACACATTGGCCAACTTTACAGCTCTAAAAATAATGTATCGATTTTACAATGAAATATTGTTTTCTACTGCTCGGTGAGATTTGGTTTTATTTTAAAATTTTCATTTAAAAAAATCAAAGCTAGCTAGTAGATGATTTTTGACCTTTTTGACTGACTTAAAAAAAGGAGGTTATCAAATTGATCAGTATGTATAATGCATATGTTCGCTATCTCCGGAACTACTAGTACGAATAGGTTTTTGTTGTATTGTTCAACTTAGGGAATGCTCATCAAATCCATCATCTCAATTTCATACATTTTTGATTAGCGATCGATTAAAGAAGCGATACAGAAAAATCTTGGTTAGGGGCTCTGGTTGTTAATATTTTTATTAGTAAGTACTCTTATTCTGGTGTCGACCCATTTGAGCCGAGTTGATAAATAAATCCTTTTTAATGTTTTAGTTGTCTGCATCCCTTATCGTTCGATTCAGCATTTTGTCTGGGTAAGTATTTATTTTGAACTAGATGCCGCCCGCCACTCCATTGGGCAGAAATAAGTTTATTGCGCCGGAACAGTCAATTTTGACAGGCTTAACAGTATCGTATGTACTTTCCCGTGATTTAAACTATCTCCATACCAAATTTCGTCAAAATCGGTGCAGCGGTTTAAGCGTGAAGAGGTGACAGATAGACATGATTATTTATAATATGAGTATGGATAGTACAGTTTCGACACAATACACTACGCTGTTTTTACAGACTTTACAGTGACAACGTATTGTCCTTCTCTGATACGCTACAAAATTGGCTTGACAGACTTGGATAAAATATGTCTGTAAACACAGTGTTGATGTTTTTATTAGTAAGACTTGGGGCCTGTTGCACCACTTCTTGATAAAGTGCCGGATAGGCTATCTACAACTAATCTGACAGGTACTTCATTCTCTATCTGTCAGATAAGTTGTGGATAGCCGGAACTTATCTGGAAGTGGTGAAACAGGCCCTTAAGAGGGATAATTGACAACATCAATTTTTCCTTGTGTAAATCTAATTATTTATGCGTTTTTGCACCTAGCTAGTTATAACTTCTTATAAAGTTTCTTCTTTTACTGAGTATCGCTATCGCAGTGTAAATAAAAGAAAAGTACTCAATGGATTAAGTTTATGTAATGAATTAATTACAAGAAAACTTTCAGTGTTAATTAAGATTCTTTGAAAGTTTAAAATATTGACTTTTATCGAGTTTGAAACTGCACCCAAGTAATTTCTTTAATTCATGAAGCCCCAAGCGGCCACATCCGGCCGCGATAACAATGAAAAAGCTATTGTGTCTCGTTTTGCCACGACTGATGGGTTAATTTATTATTATTATTTTTTATTCTACAGAAGGTTTGATTTATTTTTGTACTAGACGCTCCCAGCTCCGTTGCTCCAAAATTCGTTTATCTAAATTCTAAAGTATTCTATTCCCTTTCCCGGGACTCAAAGTATCTCCATACCAAATTTCAGCAAAATCGGTACAGTGGTTTAGGCGTGATGAGGTAACAGACAGTCTGACAGACAGATGGATTTGTATGTCTGTGGGATGTAGCTGCTCGATGCATACATAGATTTTGATGCGGTTTCTGATAAATAAATGCCAATGTGATGATGAAGGCTATAAATAATTATCATCACCAGCTTTTCTGTTGTTGTACAAAATATCAGAGTAAGTAGAAGAAAAATCTAGAAGTATACTGCGTATCTAGAGCTGTTTGTTATTTTCTGTTGTAAAATATCTAATCTGCACACATTTGTACGCCAAGAAAATTTCACATATAATTTTACTAAGATAACTCTATGAAAGATAAGTTTTATCTATATCTATACAATACGAGTATACATATTATAAAACAAAGTCGGTTTTTTCCCTCATGTCCATTTGTCCCCTTTAATCTTTAAAATTACGCAACGGATTTTGATGATTCTTTCAGTTTTAGATAGCCCATTTATCGAGGAAGGCTAAAGGCTATATTTTATCTCGCTAAGACATTAGTCTTAGCGACATTAGCTGACACACAGGCGATTAAGGCCCATTTTTTTGGTCAGTACTTAAGATGCGACCCGGTCTCGAGACGCGGTTCGGCTCTGTGATTGGTCCAAATTTTGACAGCCAACCAATCACAGAGCCTGAACCGTGTCTTGAGACCGAGATGCATCTTGAGTACTAACCAAAAATACGGGCCTAAGATCGTCGAGCCATAAGTCCGCGTACTTACTCGCGTGTCAGTCTCCTATTAAGGAGAATGTGGAAAAAATGGGGGAAATTATTTGAAAGGGCTTATCTCGCGAACTACTAGAGCAATTTTTATGTTATTTGGCACAGATAAGGAGTAGACCACGTGAAGGATCATAGGCTATCGATTATAATCATTTTTTCAGTCGCTATATATTTTATACCCGTGCGACGCCGGGGCGGGTCGCTAGTCCCATATAAAAATGTCGAAAATATTTTGGTAAATAAAAGCGAGATAAGAAAACTAAATGTGTCAAGACAAACCCTTAACTCTGAAGAGCTCTACAATTCTTTCTTGCTCCAGACTTTTAAATTTCTTTTACTTTGTTCATTAAAGTTCTCACTTTGAATGAGGATACTATTTTTTGTGTTGGCAATTTTTAAATTAAGAATTTTTAGTTCACACTTTTGCCTTCATTACAGTTTATTCTAATGGTGAAAAAAGTATTTACTTCTTAGTTACAAGAGCAAAAGGGAGTTTTTGACCTTTACGCATAAATCGTTAAATCTATTTTATAGAAACTTCTTATGAAGATGCTTTCAAAAAATTGTTTATATCTTATAAAAATATACAGTTTTTATTTTAGCAGTTTCGGGTAATATCAAAGTGTATACGATAAGTTTAATATAATATTTTTTTATGATAAAACAATTCAATTTGAATATTTATCTAGGTCCGTTATTCTGCGTAGGCCGTATATATTCAACAGATAAAAGGTCAAATATATTTACTTTCTACACAAATTAGAATACCTACAAAAGGTTACAATTTGTTTATTAATGTTCCGAGAATATTCTTTTCAGTTCTCGAGAGTACATATCGTCCCACTTCATAACATCCCTTAGGAAAAGCTTAGAGTTTTCAAAGTAAACTGAAAAAACTGTTAAGTGCAGCGCCTAATTTAAACAATCATTTTTATTAAATAATGTCTTTACTAGATGACACCTGCAACTCTGTTGCAAAAACAATCGTTTATCTCGTGGGAATAGTACATTTTTCCGGTATAAAAAGTATCACATTCCTATGTCCTTCCCCGGTACTTAAAGAATCTCCATACAAAATTTCAGCAATATCGGTTTAGCGGTTTGAATGTGAAGAGGTAACAAAAAGACAGACACACTTTCGCATTTACAGTATTAGTCTGGATTGTATGAATTATAAATTCCATGGTATAGGGTAAAAAGGCACCTGGCTTATGATAGTAAAGAAAGAGAGAAGGCCTTTAATCGTAAGATTAAGAGTCCTTGTTTTTGCACACTTTGGACACTCTTAACACCTCCATCGTGGGTATCGCAGACATAATAGATTTGCAATTGTTATGCGACAGCCGGCTGCCGCTTGGGGATTGACGGGTTAAAATGACTCCTGCGAACCCGGCATTCAACGAATCTGGTGTCCACAGTAATTGCCAGTTTTCGGTACCAAAGTTAGTGTAGGAGTTTTTACGTGTTTTCGAGAGATCCAAGTTTTATCTTTTGGATATGGAAGCCTTAGGGCCTCTGTTAGCAGAGGCGGACCACTGTAATTGAGGACGCTCGCGACATGCGGACGTACTATCGAAGAAATAGACAGTTAATTTTAGTTGTGATCTGTCGGCTGGTTTTGACATAACGCGACCAAATTAGGCAGGTCCGCCATCTGCCTATGAATCAACATCTCTGATAGTATGATTTGAACACGCGCTGTCAGCCTCCGCTACCGCTGTCAAAAGATTTTACTTTCCAGCCGCTACATTGGTGTCTCCTGGCGGACATCTGCAACCACACCTGGATCCCGGAATGCGGCACCGACAGTCCTGACAAAATCTTCAGGAGACGACTCTTCGTCGACGAGTGTGACATGTACGAGTTCAACTGCGACAACGTTAGAGGTAACAACAGTAGCATAGGAATTGTACCGTTCTCGCTTCCGCTTCCGCTTCTGCTCCCACTTCTATTCCCGTTTCCACTTTGTTATCGGTCCCAATCTCGTTACCACTCCCGTTTCCGTTACCACTTATGCTTCCGTTTCCACATCGGTATTGGTCCCGCTTCCGATCCCGCTACCGATGCCGCTATCGTTTCCTCTTCCGCCCCCGTTTCCACTCCTTTTACTGGTCCTGTTTCCGCTACCGCTTCCACTCCGCTTCCGATCCCGCTTGCGTTCCAGCTTTCGCTTCTATGTTTGTCTCCATTAAACTAGCCCTTCTGCAGTTTTCAGCCAAATCGGTTCTTAACCGTTAGTAAAAATTATAAAAATGCTGTGACGTTTTTTCAGACTACGTCCTGATTAACTACTCAGATTGTTTCAACATTCCTCCCGCCACATCCAAATGTCCACCTGTTGAATGTCCAAAATGCCCTGAAAGGCAAAAACATAAGACCTTTACTACCACCCTTAGAACCCCAGGAGTGAACCTTCCAAAACACATGATGAAAGGATTAAGAAGATACACACCACAAGCCAGAAATAGAAGAAACATGGAATCTACAGCTACTATGCGAACTGTCATACTCAAAAAGGAAGAGGTAGAAGTTAACGGGAAAAAGGTTATGAAGATAGTAAAGGGGTTTATCGAAAGACGAAAAGCGAAAGGCAAAGTGTCGAAAGATTCTGATTTTATTGAGAATTAAACTTTTTTTTAAAGTAAATAATAAAAACAAAAGTAATTTAAAAAACACTATACTTTGAGTCCCGGGAAAAAAAGGATCAGTTCTGTGTCTTAGGCGTGATGAGGTAACAGACCGATAGACAGTAACAGTTTCGCATAATAATGCGAAACTGTTACTGTCTATCGGTCTGTTACCTCAATACTCTACTCTACTCAATAGAGTTAAGATTTAAAAAATATTATAATGAGTAAATAGGGAATGTTACACAAATGTAGGACGAGAGGTTTATTCTAGAGTTCGGTCTATAATATCTAGCGTGAAAACGTTACCACAATTTAACCTTTTATATTCGTTCTTATACGTTCAAATATAGTCGAGCAAATATTACTTGCAATAAAAATGCTATAAACTTCAAATGAAATAAAAGATTATCCACAGATTAATATAGGGGATTTTTAATTAGTTTTCTGATTTGTTGTTCGAATTATAACTTATAATAAGTATTATAATGAAAGGAAGATGGTAGAGCGGGAATTACTTTTATACAGTGAGTATAGTGGAACATCGCGATTTTTTTTAATTATTTGCTCTTACATAAGCAGATAAGGTTTTGTACGCATAGTTAAGCAATCATTATAAATTATTTTTATAACTTGCAGTATCGTTTATGATATGGAAAATTACACAGGAACACTATGTACCGGTAAGGCAAAAAAAAAAGATTTTGGTTTCTGAAACCAGACCACGTCACTTATATTTTGTTTCATTCAAGCCACCAAATCACTGCATGAGGGCTATGACATGCAACCACAGCAGTATACCTCTATGTGGCTTTGAAAAGAACAAAAACTGCTACAGAATGTTTTTGGATGAGTGTGATTTGTATGAATATAATTGCGACAACAAAGCAGGTAACTGTAGTTATATTTTTAACCTACTTCAAAAAAGGAGGTTATCAATTCGACGCGTATGTATGTAATATTTCCAGAACTGCCCAATTTTCGTATATGTTAGTCTATATCAGCGTCTGAACAAATGTGCCAAATTTCAAAACTGTATGTATGTTTTTATGTTTGTGTTCGCATATCTCTGGAACTACCATTCCGATTTCAGTAATTCTTTTTTTGTTGAACTAGGCATAGTTCAACTTAGGGAATAGTGCAAGTTTCATCAAAATCGGTTCAGTAGTTTTTGATATATGGAGTTTTAATTCTCATTTGCGTACAACTTTGAAGTCGGTTTTATCTTTTTAAAATACAGTTATCTACCATTTATTCGATGATTATGATAGAGGATGAAAAAAATGATAAACGATATTTGCTTTTCAGATTTTTTTACTGATGAAATTAATAACTGCGATCAAGCATCAGATGGTAACTACGATCTATGCGATAGCAAACAAAATAAAAATATGAATGGTATCCTTACTACCACTACCAATACTACCACCATCAAAATGACCACATCTGCAGAAGGCACGACTGCTAAAAATACAACAGTAGTACCATTTTCTCTATCAAATATTACAACATGTACAAAGGACAATGATTTAACAACAGAAATGGTAACGGAAAAAAGTAATGTAAATAAAAACATCACTGTGCCAAGTAACACAACTATAGTAACTTCTACCATAGTTACAACTTTTACTAATAAAAATTCATCAAATACAACAACTATTAGAAATGAAACAGACAGAACTTCCAGTGAAATTTTCAACAATACGACCATAAAAGATAAAAATGCGACGGCTATAGTATCTACTACAACAGTAAAATTGAATGCATCTTCAATAGTAAAAGAAGAAACTACCGAATCAATGACTAAGCAAACTACTGACAAAGTAGATGCCAAACCAGAAGATTGTGACTTCCCAAATTACTGTGATAGGCCTAAAACATGGTTAACCACCTCCAAGGGAGAAACGAGGGATTTCTACAGAATAATTAAAGATAATAAAGGAAACTAAATTCCGAACTAGAAAAAAAAAACTGATTTTAAGGATGTAGTTGTACCCCATGTAGCGCAAGAAATGTATTTTACATAAGTAATAATATTATATAAAATACATATATATATGTTCTATACAGTGTGTAACAAAAATAAGTGATAATACTTTAGGGCGTGTTCTTTGTAGAGAGTACACTGTGAAAGTAGCAGCTCTGAAAGACGAAATTTTTTTTTCACTTTTGTATGGGCAAGGGCCCGAGCGTCACGAGTTTCCCCATACAAAAGTGAAAAAAATTTTTGGTCTTTCAGCGCTGCTACTTTCACAGTGTACTCTACAAGGAACACGTACACACCCTAAAGTATTATCACTTATTTTTGTTACACCCTGTATAATAATATTACCTAGATACAAAAACTATACATTATTCTAACATCCCACTAAATTCTAGTGTCGAAATTAAAGCAATAAAATTTCGAATGAAAAAACTCAACAAAAAGTAAGAAGAAAAATAATATAAAATAAGATTCTAATGTCTAACTTTTCAATTACACTATTCAACGTACAAACGCCTACGTGACAGCGAAATATCAAGTAATTCAGATTAAACATTTTGTACCAAGATATTAAAACGCCTACGCGCACTAGGAATGTCAACGAACCGCGAATAATATTACTATCAATTTAAGCGAGAATGAATGTTTGTTGCTGGTACGCGAAAACTACTGAACGGATCAGGGTGGTTAGGTAAAGTGATGGTGCATCTTTGTTCTATATTCGGACTGGATCGAAGTTGTATTTAAAGTAGCATGACCAGGGTACTACATCCATATTCAATATTATAAATGTAAAAGTGTGTCTGTCTGTTACCTCTTCACGCCCAAACCGCTGAACCGATATGGCTGAAATTTGGCACGGAGATACTTTGAGTCCCAAGAAAGGACATAGGATACTTTTATCCCGCAAAATGTTCCCGCGCGATAAACGTATTATAGCGCAACGGAGTTGCAGGTGTCATCTAGTAATATTATAAATAAAAAAGTGTGTCTAAAATAAAAAAGGTTAAATTCGATATGGAGACAATTTGAGTCCCGGGAAAGGACATAGAATACTTTTATCCCGGAAAATATACGGTTCTCATGGGATAAAGGAATTTTGGTGCAATGGAGTTGCGGACATCATCTTGTACTGAAATAATACAAATCAATAGGTGCAACGAATGAGAATTAGTAATGTAATTACAGGTGACCCTAATTCTAGTCATGTAGATGAGGGCGCATCGCTATTATAAAACAGTTGCGTTAGCTATTCGTGTCGTCACCATCATTATCAGTAGCAGCAGTAGTAGTTTACGCCAGTAAAATAAATAAAATAAAAAATTGTTTTATTTCTGAATCAATTTGAAACAAAATATGTTTTCAGAAAGTCTACATATCACTGGTGCGGGAACTAAATCGTCGAGAAGAACCGGCGCAAGAAACTCGCACTTGATAAACAAATAAAACAAGGCCTTTAGTGGCTTTAGTTTGTTTAATTAAATGTCCGTATGTTTGTCCAAGCAAGCACAGTAGGTTTTGTCTCACAATATTGGTACGGTTTCCGGGCGATAAATTAATTTGCGTTACAAAGATTAATGATACATCTAACAATATAGGTATGGTGCACCCGTTGTTACATATTAATGTTAGGTATTCTATCGATTCTTTACTAAGGTGTACTCGGGGAATCGAGACAGTAGCGGTCATTGACTCCCTGTCAATAAACTTGTCATATAAGGGACCGTGCACAGCGACGACACTGCCACTAGTGACGAGAAGCCGAAACTTATGCGAAAATTTTATTGTCAAGCTCAAGTCAAGCTACGGAAAATTATAAGATTTCTTGAGAAATTTGAGTATTTTCAAGAATTGAAATGCATTGTTGTATTCCCGGATGTTCTAATATATACAAGAAAAATAAAGGTAAATCGAACAATGTAAAATTTTACTATTTTCCAGCCAAAAGTATTCACATGCCATGGCTTATTGAAAAACGAAAGAAATGGATAAAAGCCGGTAAAAACATACGTAATTATTTAAAAAGTTCCATGAATGTTATGTGTAGACTCGTAAAAACACTGAATTTTGTAGATTATAACCGTAAATTCATTTTTGATGAACACAATATGAACCTAACCTATAACCGTTGCTTCTTTCAGTAAACATCCAAGCTGGCTTCCATCTAAATTGATATACGTACCTCACCGCACCACTCATTTAATTGGCATAAAGTTGCATCAAAAGTAAGGATAATTTGGAAAAGTCCTGCCAGGAATTCAACACTGAGGATAGTATTGAACTTGAACAATCTTGTCAAAGTGTTGGTTCTCAAAAGGATGATTCTTCAAGTAGGAAAAAGATTAATAGTGCAGTCTTTGTGTGTTATTTGTTTGCACTGATGAGGTCCAGACTGAAATTAGTTAAAAATAGTGACAGACAAAAGTTGTGGAGATGTGTGGAGATGAAATCGATTGAATCGCAAAAGGTTGATGAAATAAAAGCATTTATTTTAGTGAACTTGTTTTATTTTATTAATACACAAGCATTTTTGCCTCTTCATTATTTCATTGCAATATTAATCAAGTTTTTACTTTCTATGCTAATGGATGCTACTAATTACTTTTTCAGATATTTTCTTAGTTAACTAGATAAGCTTTATACATTTTTATTCATGCTTTCGATCTTTTGTTACGGGTAGAAACCACTCCATACTTATTATTATAAATGCGAAAGTGTGTCTGTCTGTTAGCACTTCACGCCCAAACCGCTAAACCAATTTTGCTGAAATTTGGTATGGATTTACTTTGAGCCCCGAGAAAGGACATAGGATACTTTTTATCCCGGGAAAATGTACGGTTCTCGCGCGATAAATGATTTTTGGCGCAACGGAGTTGTGGGCGTAATCTAGTCTTTTACTTTAATCCTTCGATCGCGGATTCTTGGAAATCTGTTGTTGTTCTCGCGGCCGCATGTGGCCACTTGGGAGTATAAGTATTAAATCATTTTATAGTCTAAAACATAAAAAATCACTTATAAACTAGCCGGGGTCAAAGAGAATGCGAATGCGGTCGAGTCGCTGCTGTCGAATTACGACGCCCTCTATAGTTTCTGCACGGTCTCTATATATAAGCCAATAAGCCGCGATCGACAATGAAGTGTCAGATGGGCGACATGTCATCGTAATTTGCATACTCGATAATATGAACTGAATATGAAGCATAATATGACTTCGAACTCATAAAAAGTTGGAAATTATCGAGGATTTTCGATGAATCTGTAATAATATTCTGTGTCTTTGAAGAGGTCAATTTTTTTCTTAAATATTCTAAATACAGTGCGAGCATTTTTCATTCAGCGCCTAGGCTAAAAAGGTCAATGACCGCTACCGCCTCGCTTCGCCGAGTACAGTATAGGTTATTTCCACAATCTGTTTGCATCCGTGGCGTCCGTGGCCTAGTGGGTAGACCTTTGGATCGTATTCACAGAGAGTGCAGGTTCAATCCCGGGTGGAGGCATGAGCCCGGACATAATTATTAGTCTGATCCCAAGTACATAATACGGACACTCGTGCGGTGAAGGAAAACATCGTGAGGAAACCCGCGCATAGTTGGTCCCAGACTACATGTATTTGATGAGTGGTTACTTCGGTCAAAAGAGTCAGAAGATACTGTATAAATTATCCACAACGGATGCAAAGGCCTAAGTATTTCCATAGAAAAACAATTATTGCTGAGGGTCAGTAAAAGTGGTTTCACTCAATGGCTTGTTTTAAATTTTAAAGTAAAGATAAAATGTCATTAAACTGAGTAACAGCTGGCTTGAGATCAAGGTTGATTGGTATTACCCTAACAATTTTCAATGCTTTCAATTACTATTGGGAAAAGTGAAGAAAACCGATACACCACGTTAAATTAATCTCAATTATTGTTCATCATCATCATCATCATCATCATCATCATCATCACCATCATCATCTAGTCCTATTTGCAATGTGCAAAGTCTTCTGAAAAATAGTACTACAAAATATACCTAAAGGTAATTTACTAGATGACACCCGCAACTCCGTTGCGCCAAAATTCGTTTATCGCGCGGGAACCGTACATTTTCCGGGATAAAAAGTATCCTATGTTCTTTCCCTTGACTCGAAGTATAATTATACCAAATTTAAGCAAAAGCGGTTCAGCGGTTTGGGCGTGAAGAGGTAACAGACAGACACACTTTCACATTTAAAATAATAATAGATTTAAGATATAAAGGGCCTGTTTCACCACTTTCTGATAAAGTGCCGAATAGGTTATTCACTTTTTTGACAGATTCTCCATACTTTATCTGTCAAGTTAATTGGTGGATAGCCTATTCGTCACTTATCAGGAAGTGGTTAAACAGGCCCTAAGGATAATATGGAATTATATGGATGGCTATGATGGTGATCATGATACTTATGTTGATGATGATAGTTCTTGCAAATGGATCAATATTCAATATGATGTATGTGGAGATTTGTCATTGATTGAAAATAATTCCAAAGATGATGATGATGATAGTAATTAAAGCCGACAAAGAGTCGTGATATATCGGATCTAATATACACTGGAAGTGGGCGCTAGGAAGTGATCTCAAAGGCGGAAACGGTGCAAGGCAAGCAACTGTTCAACTCATATGATCGAAGACAGCTGGTACTATAAGCCTTATTTTAACAAATCTAAGGTTCATAATTAACTGCAACTTTTGAACTCATGCGGTTGTCGATAATTCACATTATGAACTTTATTTTTATAATGTTAAAGTTCATAATTTATTGCCAAAGCGTACAGGTGTATCCCCTGAGGTGTTACCAACGTTTAGATTCTCAATTAAAAAAGTTAACACAAGTTTTTAAATAGAATTTGACCTCAACACTATCATAAGTGGAATTTTCTTTAAGTACATAAAAAAAAACGTGAAAAAAACCCTCATTAATCCTTCGATCGAGGATTCTTGGAAATCTATTGTTATTCTATTGTTGTCGCGATCACCGGTGCTCTTATGTGGCTTGATAGGTTAAAACCAGTGTTTTTCAACATAGTTCCCAAGGTTTCTGTCTGTTACCTCTTCACGCCCAAAGCGCTAAACCGATTTTGCTGAAATTTGGTATGGAGATAATTTGCGCCCTGGTAGAGGACATAGAATTCTTATTATCCAGGAAAAATGTGTGGATCCCGCACGATAAACGAATTCGTGTGCAACAAAGTTGCGGACCTCATAATATTATATGTCTTATAAGATAAATCTTTTCATATTGCTTCTAGTGATAAATGATAATAGGAACACCGTAAAATAATTTCACAAAAATACAAAGTAATAAAACAAATTTTCCTCATAATAAGACGTATTTATTTTAACAAGAATCTTATCCTACGCAAAGTTCGAAGACCTTTGCCCTTTAAAAACACTTTTGTTTACACTGAATAAAGTCTGCAAATAAAAATACTTAATTGTATTTTGATATTATGCCTTATAATATTATTTAACTAAATTACTCCTTACACTTGAATACAAGCTCCTCTTTTTTGAAAGTCGGTAAAAAGTCTTCGTATACAATAATATGGTGTAGCACGTATTTCCAACTTTGGAATGAATAGTGCATCTTATGAGCCGTAAATAAAGTTTTTTTTTTAATAGCGTTAACTAACAATTAGGTTCATTCCACATTGCAACGTGAAGAGGCGATGCATTTTTAAATGTACCATTCAAAACTGAACTTTATTTACTACTCGTACACAAGAAAATACACAATATTGCGTTGTCAGACTTGCTCCTCGTGGTATTGGGCTGCTTATTCCAATTTTAACTAGCTCTTTTAACCTATCAAGCCCCATAAGAGCATCGGTGATCGCGATAACAATACAATAACAATAGATTTCCAAGAATCCACGATCGAAGGATTAAAATCCTTCACGTTGCAGTGAAATAATATCGATCTCTTGGAATTTGCTCGGTCTTGTTAAATAATATGTCTGTAACATCACTTACTATCAAATTCCAGACATATTTAACAAGATTGTCAATCACAATTAGCGGCTAAGTTCCGGAACAGAACGGAAGGTTGCTCTATGGTTATATAAAGGTGGTGCTACAAGCACCCGCGCAGTTGACATCACGACTTGCGCTGGTAATCTATTTGTTTATACAAGGTTATGTGAAGTAATAGTGCAATAATTGAGTGTAGTTTAGTGATGGTTTAAGAGTTTCTAAGTAAAAGATAGTTATTTTTTAACTAGTGACAGTTAGCAAGCGACGCAGCGTAGTATTTTTAAGGTAGCGATTTTAAATTTTATTTACTACATAAAAGGATATTATATAGATCAATTTTGAGTCACTATGTTGAAAAGCTGCGACGCGTCGCATTTCAATGTGAGCTGACCTTTAGTAAGAAACTTAATGTGTTTACTAGGTAGAGCCAAGAAAGATTCATTCGCTTTTTAGGGTTCCGTACCCAAAGGGTGAAAACGGGACCCTATTCATGAGACTTCGATGTCTGTCTGTCCGTCTATCTGTCTCCAGGCTGTATTTCAAAAACCGCTATAGCTAGAGTTCTGAATTTTTCACAGATTGTGTATATCTGTTGCCGCTATAACAACAAATACTAAAAACAAAATAAAATTAACATTTAAAGGGGCTCCCATACAACAAACGTGATTCTTTTGGCCTTTTTTGCTCGATATCAATAATGGCAACAGGCAGGCACTTGATATTTTCACAAAATCCTTTGTTGTATGTGTACTTTAATAATTAATAATAATATTAAAACAAAATAAAAATTTGAGAGGGGCTCCCATACAAAAATCACAATGTTTGGCCTATTTTTGCTCTATAACGGTACGGAACCCTTCGCGTGCGAGTCCGACTCGCACTTGGCCGATTATTTAATATTTTTTATGTAAAAATTGAGCACATTTAGCCTAAACAAGAAACTATGTTTTAAACCCAAAGTTGATGAAACCAATGTTTTAATTGCAGGTCAAAATGATCTACCTATCAGTTCTCGTGGCGCTCCTGGGTTTGGCCCAAGCTAGACCAGGGTTCCTCTTCTCCCAGCCAATCATAACTGGAGTGCAATATGCGGAACCCTTATCCAATGGAGTCCAGCCCCATCCGGCAGTAGAGCTGAACGCTGCCAGCGAGTCGCAGCTGCCTCCAGAGCTGTTAAAGTCACACGCGTTCTACAGCAACCCTTCTATCGCTGCAGGGTTAGCCAAGGAGTCGTGGTTCACGAAGAAAGAGATGCAAGTAGTAGAAAGAGAGGCGGAGAAGATTCCGCGCCAAAAAATCTACGATCTCGTCAGCCATGCTGGATTCCTCGACCATTAATTCGAAATTTGATTTTTTTAATTTAACTTTTTTTCTTATGTTTATAGGCCTGTAAATATTTTTGTAAATATTAAAAAGTTTATCACGCAAAATAGTAAGTAATTTTTTTATACTTTTTAAATAATAATTGTTTAAATGTAATATGTAATGCTTAGCAGATTTTAATTATTGTAAATAATTTGTCGTAAGTGTAATATTTTAAAAGTGTAACTGTTTATACGATTAATGACGTCACCTGTATTTAAATTAAGTTACACAATGGAATGTTAACTAAATATAAATTAAACATTGATTAAGTAGAATAAGTCAATAATTAAGAAATAAAATAAGTTTATAAGTGTAAGTATCTACTGCAGTTTTAAGTGATGTTAGGTTAGTTTTTTTTTTATTTTATTTATCTATATAAATGATATTTTTATCAAGAAGCTGTGATCTCGAACAATAAGTGCATTTTTGTAAGTTATTGTCTCGTATACAATAAGATTGTTTTCTAGTTATAGTGTTGAAATAAAACAATTTTATATATTTCTATGTTTTTGTGGTACAACCATAGAATATATCAGAAACAACAGGGTACAACCGTACAATTAAAAAAATACCCATAATTTTCAAACTACATTATGCTGACCTTACTAGTACGAAATAATATTGTAAGTTGAAAGTCTACCGTAATTTCAAATTAAACTTAACTTCACTTTAGTAATCAATGACTCAAGATATAAATAAAATTGCTTAAAATTCCTTAAATTTTGACATAAGCTTCCGACGGTTGGTTAAAACTAATTCCCATTATATTAAAGATAAGAAATCATTATGTGAGTACGGCCGTAAGAATATTCTGACTCTTGTATCACGTGTAAGGAGGTAAGTTTTTAGTGTCACATCCGATGCCGAAAGCTGCCTTCTTAAAGCTTCTTCCGCGTTTGCAGGTCACCCAGCATTCGTGTGCTGGTTTTTGGACGAAATCTGAAAAAATGTTTATAAAACTTAGAAGCTCTAAATGTAAAGCCCATTATTACTCCATATACTAATATTACAAAAAAGTGTGTCTATCTGTCTTTTACCCTGTTCACGCATAAACCGCCTAACCAATATTAGAGATATTATTTGCTACTGGAAAATATAATATTTGCTAACTATACAGGTGTACCTAACAAAGGAAAATGCTTATACAGAGTTCACTGTAAAATGAGCAGCACTGAAAGACTAATTAGTAATTAAATTCTCAAACCATTGTATGGCAGAATTCATATTGACGTTTGGCAATTTCTCTTAGATTTTTTTATCAGCTCTGTTACTTCCACAACTGAACTCTATGGAATGGACACATACATACCCTAAAGTATATTATCACTTTGTTTTGACTTTTGTTACACCCTCTATATTATTGAAGGGTAGCGACGCGTCACCCTCACCACGCCTACATGTCTGACTCTTGTCTGGTAGAATTAGTCACTACCCAGTCATTGCTCATAGAGTTTAAAAAACAAAGAAGTGAAATAAAAAGTCGTCTAGACAATGTGATTCAGTTTGTAAACGGTAAAGGTGACTTTTCGATCCTTGCGGCACGCTACCGCTACCGACAAAATTGTAATAAAATGCTTATGCCACTTTATGACCTAGGTCCTAGGCTATAGATTTCATTTTGATATACGCCACTAAAAATCACAAAGTACACACCTAGGTGCGACACAACTGCAAGTTTTTTTTAAGATGGTTGATCAATTCAACTTTATTTGTTACATAAGAAGATGCAAACTCGAGAATTATATTACAAAACTATCTTATTGTTAAATGAATAAGGTTTAATATTACTGCAATGTTTGGTAAAGGCAGCACCAGCAACAGTAAAACAAAAAGTTTTGTTCGACGCTTGACAACGTTTCTGTCACTATGATATGACGTGTGCAACATGTCGGATTTTGGTCGGATTATTTACTGTATGTGCTAGTAGCGCCTTCTCCAACTTCTGCGTAATATTGCCTATTTAAAATCATATTTCAAATGCTGCGTATTTCAGTATGAGCTGAACCTAAAGTATTGGCGCCCGCGTGGGAGTAATACGTCCAATGTAACTTGACCTCTGAATGGGGGGATTTCATTGAAAACTCCTCCGTCGCTCGATAAAATAGGGGTCAAGTTTATTTGGAAACGCTTAGTCATACAACTATCAGATATCAATCGAGTCATTACGGATACGGTGAAACTAATAAATGAGGACTTCTATTCATTGGTTATCTGAACTAAGTAAAGTTAAAAGTGCTTTAACTCTTAAAAAAGATTTAAAAAGATAGTCAACTGTAAAAAATGGCATAAAAAAGGTTGGTGACATCTGAAAAATGGACCTGTACTCGTAGCGCAGTTCTGTATTCATCCAATATTAATATTACAGATTTGATTCAGTTTTGATTAAACCACAAAAATATGTATCCTCATAAAATAGTAAACTATAAAAAAAAGATACATACACCGAACATATTACCTCCTCCTTTTTGGAAGTCTTTTTATTTTTTATTTTATTTTTCTTTATTGAATACCAACAGCGTATTACAATTAGGAACTTAACACTAAACATGTAACAATTAGTATGGCCAGTAACAGGTATTACATTGTTTGACAAATAGTAGTGCTATTTAACATTAACTTACACATGTAATTTTTATAAAATAAAAACAATTATTTATAAAAACACCGTCATCGTTATTATCGACACAATGAAGTAATGACATGGTTACTATATAATAAGCTAAACAGTAAACAACTCCCAGTATTGTGGTATTAATAAAATATAAAATAGTTTTTGTCTCCTAATAAATATTAATAATAAAATTTACTATTATTATAAATATTAAGAGTGTATGTAAGTGTGTGTGTGTGTGTGTGTGTGTGTGTGTGTGTGTGTGTGTGTGTGTGTGTGTGTGTGTGTTTGTGTGCATGTAAGTGTGTATGTGTGTGCATGTGCGGCACCCTAGCCCTACGACAAGAGGTCTTGGGATCAGTGAAAAATACCACCAGGGTACCGCTTATCAGGTTTGTACAACACGCTTATGTAAATTATAATAATATAATAGTTATTATTTTCTTTTAATTATTCTATTTCCTTTTTTAATAATTTTATAACTTCACTCTTGAATTTCGTTTTAGAATTGTAAGCAAATAGGTCTACAGAATTAATTTTTTTAGTATATGAGCGACTTATACGTGATATAACAGAGTTCTGTCCATAACTAGTGCTTGATGCCGGTATGTGCAGTAGGGGGGTGTTTCTAGTGCGGAATTTAGGCGTTCGGAAGGTAAGTTGTGACACAAGGTCAGGGCAATCTATTTTACTATTAGCGATATCGTACAGTAAACATAAGTCCAAAACAGTACGTCTCTGCTCCAGGGGCAAGAGATCGAACTCAGCGCAGCTCTCGTCGTAGGAATCAAATCTTTTACCACAGCGGTAAGTCAGGTAAGTTATAAATTTTTTCTGAATGCGTTCCAGGCGACTTTTATATATAACGTAATGAGGGGACCATATCGGACTATTGTACTCCAAAACACTCCTCACGTAAGCGGAATAAACGATTTTGAGTGCTGAGACGCTTAAGAATGACTTACATGTCCGGAGAACAAAGCCCAAATTCTTGTAAGCTTTAGAAATTGCGTTTTCAACATGGTCCGAAAAAGTCATTTTACTGTCCAGATATACACCGAGATCCTTAACTATTCGTTTTCTTTGAATTAATACACCATTCATGTGATAACTATGGGTTATGGGCTTTGGTTTCCGAGTGAATGTAACACATTCGCACTTAGTAGCGGCACTTTGCGAGTATAATAATTAAACAAGTTGTCAAGGCCTGCTTGGAGCTGTAAACAGTCCTGGATAGAATTAATCTTGCAAAAGATTTTTTTGTCATCCGCATATATGGTTTGGACTGGATCAAAACTGTATTAATGTTAGTTTAAAATAGCCGAGTACTTGAAAAAATCATCAAAATCACAGTAGAATAATAATAATAATAGGTATCTATGGACGCTTCACACGGATCACACCACGTCAGTCTGGCCCCGTGCTAAGTACCTGAAGGACTTGTGTTACGGGTACCAGACAACGGAAATATATTTTATACTTTTATACTATACATATATTTAAGATTTTTACTATATCATACATATACACATCCATGACCCAGGGACATTGAAAAACTTTTTGTTCCGTCGGCGGGATTCGAACCTGCGACCCCTGGCTTGAGTTGCCACACACTCTAACCATTGAGCCACGGAGGTCGTCAGTAGAATGTATACTTTTTGCTGCAACTGCAAGGATCCTTACACCGCTATAAGGCTGAACTTCTGCTTCTGCTGCTATAAAATTGCAGCACCTTTGTGTTATTTATCTAACTCATAAATAAATTAAACACAGCAAGACCACATCAAAACTTAAAAATAAAATTAATCATAATATACGTAATATACAGAATTGCGGTTTAATTTCAGATTTTTTTTAGATGTCATCAACCTTTTTTTAATATAACTTAATTGGCTTTATAACTCGGCAACTTTTCATCTCACTTTTTTTTCTTTTATTTTTACCTTTTTTAGAATCGCAATTAAACTCATGCATGTCACAGGAGTCTATGAAGGTTCTCATCTCTCCGCAGGCGTCGATCCCACAGATCGGCACCTGGTCGTGTCTGCAGATGTCCGCTATCTTACATTCTTCTTCTAGCTGAAAGTAGAATGGGGCGTAGAAGAAAATAAGACAAGGGACCATTTATGAAAGTACGTCACATTTGACATGATTTTTGGACCCCTTGTGTGACGTCACAATATTGCAATTTTACATCTAAAAATTAAAACCACCTCATTATTTAAAATTTCCCTATTTCATTTATTAAAATTGAAATATGATGTCACAAAACTTAGAACACCCTCCCTCTCCTAATCACACCATGTCACTCTTCGTCGACCCCCTCCCCCCTTTATATTATGTGACTTACTTTATAGATGAACCACAATGTTAAAGTAGACAATATTATTACTAGAGAGTAGGGCCTTTAGTCATGTTGCATTCGATGAATTTGACAATGAATTAAAAGATATTTGATATAATTTAAACAACTTTACGCGAAAGTTTTGATACAAATCGGTAACATTTTCGATTACTAACTTATCGCTGTCAAAACACTGCTACGTTAAAATAATGCTAAAACTTTTTATCCAGAATTGAAACTATAATACAAGGCGAAGCTTGTGTTAAAACATGTTTAATGGAATAATTAACGATACTTATTTCAAAAAGGAATTATTATAATATTTCAAAAAGGAATTATTTTCATAACAGTAACATTACTTAATAATAGATAAGTATTGGAACATAATAAGGTATTGCTTTAATAAAACTTAATTAAATAAAACTTACCTTAGCGCTGTCTACATGTGCGTTTATAATCCTAAACGTGTAAAAACAAAATACACATAAACGAAATTGTAACATTCTCTTTGTTCCTCATCGCTTTGTGAAACGTGTGCTAACATGTAATAACAATAAAACCGACGATATAATGTGCTACTTTATTTTGAAATAAAAGCAAAAAAGGTTTTCTATTGAAAAGAGTTTCAGTACATGATATATGAAATCCTTCCATATTAATAATATTGTGGGAATAATGCGTAGAGGCCAAAGGAAGATCTTCCGACCGAGCGAGGTGTTATGCCTGGTCAGGCCGAAGCCCACGTGATATATTTCAGCTGTCGTATATATACCGACGCGCTCAGAAAACTTCGATAGCGCGATGCAGGAATGTTAGGCGAATTGTGGGTACCGCCACAATATAAATGCGAAAGTAAGTCTGTTACCTCTTCACGGCCAAACTGCTGAGCCGATTTCGCTGAAATTTGGTATGGATATACTTTGGGTCCTGGGAAAGGACATAGAATACTTTGTATCCCGGAAAAATTAACGGAGTTGCGGGCGTCATCTAGTACAATTTATAAATATTTAGTTTTGCGCGGTCTACCCGCATAAATTGGGAATTAGGATAGCCATACATTTTTCCTAAAAAAAGCCTGCCTCTAAATCTGTGCAAATTTACATAAAAATCGATCCAGTAGTTTTCACGAACTAAACTAATTAGTTTGTTGAAATAAACTCTTCAGCTTTATGATATTATTAGAATGTTTTTGATTGAAAGGGTTTCTCCGTAAAATATGAAGTTATTAATTTTATGAGCTCTTCACTGCACTAGCTTCGTCATAAAACTAACATAGACGCTTCACCTGAGAAGCCATTTCATAGATAATATTATGTCGGAAAAATTTATTTCAATATTCTTATTTGACTGTAACATTGTATATTTATCTATAATCGGATTGGAAACAACTGCAAGCACATCCACCTATACCATAATATAATGTATAGACATGGTATAGACCTATAGGAGTTTCGGGGGAAAAAAGTATTAGGAAGAAAGAGTGCTCTTGTGCAATTAGTGTTATTACTAATTATTGTTCACAATTCACAATATACACTTAGGCACTAGGTCCTTTAGCCCGGCCGCACATTATCCGAAATTTCTGATCAGAAAAATTCGGACGCCCGCCGGAACCCACTCTGTTCATACATTTTGTTGTGGACCCCGAATTGTATCAAAATTGTGACGTGTCAAAATGTAACGTGGCGTCCGAATTTTTCTGATCAGAAAGTCGGATAAGGCTTCGCCCACATTTGTATCATTTGCGCGATCAGATCTCCGATCAGATATCCGTCGCATATCATCGAAGCGTATTAAAATTATCGCTATTAACCGCGTATCTGATACGTGTCGTATCAAATACGTGCATGATCGGCAGAATGATCTAATAGGCGTCCACACTATGATACGCATACTTGATACGGCGCGATGATCGCGACGGAGATCTGATCGGAGATCTGATCGCGCAAATGATACAAATGTGGACGAGCCTGCCGGGCTTAATTAGCTTTTCTAATAAAATCTTACAATTGAGTTAAGCGGAGCGTAGCAATTTTGGCTGCTATATGTCGTGTATTTAAAAATCAGAATGTTCGTTCTAGGTTACTAATCCATACTAATATTGTAAATGCGAAAGTGTGTCTGTCTGTCTGTACGTTTGTCTATCTGTCTGTTACCTCTTCACGCCCAAACTGCTAAACCGATTTTACTTAAACCAGGTATGTCCAGGGAAAGGACATAGGATCTTATTCAGGAAAAATGTACGCTTCCAGGGTGATGTACGGTTTTTGGCTCGACATAGTTGCGGGCGTCATCTAGGAATTTATAACAACAATATTTTATACAATTTAATTATGCGTATTAGGTCGTATATTGAGGTTGCAATCCGCCCTGAACTCTGGTTTCTTGTACGATCGTCCCCTCTTGCAGGTCACCCAGCATTCGTGGATCGGCCGTTGCTTGAAATCTGTAAAAATATGTCTTAGTCCTTGTCTTAAATCCATTTTAGCTTAGTAGATGTTGAGCAGAATGTTTTTAGCTATTTTGCTGGAGAATGTCCTCGAAAATTACGTCTATTAATTGCCTGTTGCAAGATCTGTGCGCAGATGCCATGTAATATGCAAACATTTCCGTAGATTCTGGTATAAATAGTTTTCATATTTTATATTTTATGTCTGACCTAACTACAGCGATTACTTTTATATGCCTACATTTCGCAACTCAAAAGTGGTTCCAATTATTGACATAATTACCTAGTTAGGGCAACGTGAATTGTATGACCCGAGAACAACTAAACTTCTTGGTGTGGATTTCGTGGATCCACTTTTTCGACTCTTTTACTCTTCTGTAGACGTACGTATTATTTGTAGCTTTCGTTTTATGAGCACCTTACTGCTGCAGTCAGAGACTTAAAAAAATGTAATAAAACGTAACCATGAAATGTCTCTGAGTGCGCCATTAAAGTATTTAGGGGTAACCATCCTTTTATGGAGTCACAATCAACCTAGTAGTTAAGGGGTAACCAACTTTTTGTGGAGTCACAAGAAACATAATGTAGTTTAAGAGCAACCAACCTTTTTTGGAGTCACAATCATGAATCAACCCCAACCTATCTTGAGTCACAATCAACCTAGTAGTTTAGGGGTAACAAACCTTTCTTGGAGTCACAGTTAAACTCGTGCATGTCACATGTGTCTATGAAGGTTCTCATCTCGCCGCAGGAGTCGATCCCGCACATCGGCACCTTGTCGTGGACACATAAGTCCGCGATCTTGCATTCTTCTTCATTCTATTTTGTATTTTTAAAAATTTAATTCGGACAGTTACGGCTACATACAGATATGAACAAAACGACACACACTAGAAGGTCAAAAAAGTTCAGGTACACACCTAGATACAAACAGTAAGTCTAGCCAGAAACATGAAAAGAAACAAAAATCTACTATAAATTCATACATTATTTGCATCTGAGGAAAATTTTGTTTGTATCTTTATGGGCGCTGGAACTACTGGGCCGATTCTGTTGAATTTTGGCCCAGATATAGAGTAGATCACGAGGAAGGATATAGGATTCTACCTCTATATGAAGTCCGACACTAGTGGATTTTTATACATTATGCGCAGGGGAAACCCATCATGGGTGCCCCGGGTTGGCGATGTGCCTAGTTAAGCTGAAGCATCCCGAGGGTATGTGGGACTCTTACCCACTAAATCCACCTGCGGTTTGCCTTTAGCCGTATACGGAGGGATGTCCTGGATCTGTCTAACACAGGACTCCCTCCACGACTGGCCGGTCTACCTCAAAAGGGACCGGACTTCCACCAAAGTAAGGGAACGCTCCGGCAAACTGAAGTGTTCCCCGCGGCGCCGGGACTAGCTAAGCCGGGCAGGTTCCCATCCTTGCCTGGAGCCCCGGATTAGACGGATGTTTGGAGGTTTTACGACACCTCCGCACTCCCGTCCTACGCCGGCGGAGCGGAACAGAGGATGGGTCATCCTCTCTGTTCCGCCGTTTATGGGGTCCTAAACTAATTTACCTACTCTAACTTTGTGTGACTGACCTTAATAGTTTCACTGTGTGCCACGACAGTAGTTAGAAGATGACCTAAAAATAAAATACTACATTTATTACTGACGTATTATATAAATATTATTACAAAAATATAAAATTTATACCCAATGAACACGCGTAGCATTTTTGTTCAAATAAAGTTATAAAATTGCTGTAAATTTTTATATTTCAATTGTTTGTAGGAATGATTTATATTCGATAGAATTTTTACTGCCCTAATATTTTTATTATCGTTAAAATGTAGCTGAAACTAAAAGAAAAAGTTATCTTTACATCAATCGACCAAAAAAAAATAATATATATATATATATAAGACGAACATAAGAACTTTGGAAGCACATAATTGTAAAGTCCAAAAGAGGTACCTAGGCATGAAACTTTTTCGCCGTACATTTTTCCAGGATCAAAAGTATCCTTTGTTCTTTCCCGGGACTCAAAGTATCCCCATATCAAATTTCAGCAAAATCGATTCAGCAGTTTGGGCGTGAAGAGGTAACAGACCACTGACCTCCATTATACAAGTACGCTGGAAATGACAGCTATTTTTTGTGCCTATTTTGAGCGGAATCAGCGCCCCCAATGCGGGGGAAGAGAACTAAATTTGACGTAAAAATGACGTTTGAAAGTCGCCATATTGGCGCTGATAGCAGTAGTGAGAGTACTTGGAACTAATACTAGTGATGACAACTGTTGTTATTGGTTGTGGTTTCGTCAGCTGTTCTCCCCCGCATCGGGGGCGCTGATTTCGCTTCAAATAGGCACAAAAAGCAGGTGGGTATCATAAGTCCAGGTGGAGTCAGAGGAGGTCAGTGTAACAGATAGACATACAGAAAGACAGACAGACATACTTTCAGGATTTAACATGTATCAATGTCAAAATTTGTATGAAATTAATTATTGATTAAAGTATAGCCACGTTTGATTGATTACAATCACACGTCAAAAGAAGTGATTTAAAAATAGCAAATGAAATAGAAAATGATTTAGAATGTAATTAATTTGCGATTTGCCGGAGTGGCGTATCGGCAGTAATTTAATCACAACACTTATAACTATAAATCAACTAGCGATATTCAAGGATTGAATATCTTGATGCTTGCTTGAAAGAACAAAAAATTAATTAAAACTCTGATAGCGAGCTGCACCAAAGGTGTAGTGAGAGCTACAGTTAAGGTTCTACCGAGAGCATTCAATTGTAATGTAACATTATAGATTCGTTTTTGAGCATTACATTATAATACTATCTCCCTGACTGACGAGCATTCGCGTGTAATGTAACATTTGACTTTAAGAAACCCATAGAGCTAGGTGATGTTACAGGTTGTATCAAGATATTACACATTGTATCATTGCAAGGTGCGCATTGTAAAGCTCGGCTCTCCTCTCTCACTGATGTAATGCTCGACTTTGTAACGTTACATTACAAGCGAATGCTCCCGGTGAGGGAGCATGTAAAGTTTAATTTTAGCAGTAACTTTATTGACGATCACAAAACTTTAGAAACGTTTGTTGCTCCATGGTTTTTGCGCTAATAAATTATTAAGAGGGCGACTAACCCAAAAAATCAAATATCGTCCTTCTCTCTTCACACTCACGCCCGTCTTTCATATGCCAGGTGAAAAAGGACGACGCGGATTCATCGCCAAATTAGTTTTTTCTCAATAACTCGATAAATATATAACATTTTAAAAATCCGCTAGGTCGGATTCTCAATGATAGAATTTTATACAATGTGTTAAAATATTAACTTAGTTCAATGTACGGTTATGGCAATACACAAAAAATTCGTGAAAATTAGATGCATCTTCGTGATTTTTTTCTATCGAGAAAATTTTTAGATATCGTGTCAGATTGAATTCTTGGAAATATAATGTAGTATCTAATTTTAGAAAATGAAATAATTCAGGGCGTTTTTCAAGTATAAAAATGAATTATAAAATTGAAAATTTAGGGTTAGTCGCCCACTTAACTAAACCACAGATTTCACTGTTGGTTTGCATTGCAATTACTATCTATCTTTAAAATGACAATACTTCTATAAACATTTTAATTCCCTCTTCAACACCTTTTCCATTTCAAAAGTAGACTATTTACTTCCGGTGATCTCTATCTAAATTTAAGAGAACCGCATCAAAATCCACTGTATAGTTTTTAGGATTTAACCCAAATAGGGATAGAAAAAAGAGACTCTGATATTAGCAAGTATCAAGACTTGTCACTTCTCCTCTCGGTACAGTATAAGTGTGGCTGTACTCCTCTCTGACCTATTTGTCGATCGCTGCACCATGCTCCTAGTGCGGGGTAAGTGTATAAATAGAATTCTATTTCCCACTTGGAAGGAAAATTATTGTTCCTTTCAAGGAAAATTAAATGTGAGCATAGATTATTTTAAAAGTTTTCTTGTGATAAAATGGATGGATATAGAGAGAAATTTTCCATTAAATAATGAATTCCAATAAAGAATATAATTAAGTAGACAACGACAGATTAATGTATTATTTCTTAAACAGTTTACGAAGAAACTATACTTTAACATCTCTAATTAATTAAGCGTTTGAAAATTGTAATTAAATTATTGGTTTCATTTCAGCCATATTTTTTGCGTGCTTAATTTATTTCTCCCATGAGCTGCGTCTATCTAAAAGAGCAATAGAAGATAATGATTCTAGCACTCATAAAATTGACGAACTCGAACCTAAAAAGGCTGCTGAGCCTGCTTCGGTTCCATTAAAAAAAGAAGACCACGTTAATTCTGAATCTAAAAATGAGCACGATCCTTCCAAGGACCATGTCCATTCTGATGTCCACCCTGAATTAAAAAATGGAGAACAAAATCCTTCAACATCTAAAAACGCGGCTGAACATGCTGTATCTGAAAACCCTAATGAGCATGCTTCTAATAGACCCAAAAAGGAAGCTGATCAAGTGCATACTACTGAGCCTATTGTTGAATCAGTAAGATCTTCTGACCAATCTCCACATAAAGTGGATGAGAAAAATGCCCAATCTGAAAATGCTGCTAAAAATGATGCTGCATCCGAAAATCCTTCTGAACGTCTTGATCTACCCAAAAGTGAAGCAGACCATGTGGCATCTGAAAACGCTCCTGAACATACTGAAAAGAAATCCAAAAGAGAGGTAGGTAATTTTCTTCAGCTATTTCTAAGCAATCATTTTGGAAGTACTTCTGTGAGTGTTGATGCTGTATCTAATAAGAGAGGTGGAAATGTTGACAAGACGTTCTTTGAGACAATACTTGCATAAATAAGAACTCCTGCAAGAACCGTACATTTTCCCACAAAAAAAAAAACAAGTTTTCCTGTGGCCTACTTAACTCGAACTACAAAAATAAACAAATTCTTTAGATTTTTGATAAAGTCTGGTCATAATTTACAAATTTTGTTCAATTAAATAATTCGATATAGCATACTATTTTTGTTTCAGCCCGACGAACCAGTGGACTTACCAGCGAATGGTAGAAGAAACAACCGGCTAAGCAAGTGGTGTCAGAATTTGCAGAATTGTCAACCAAATAGATTTCAAATTTGTGGCTACGACGATAAAGCTGGCTTTGCCAAATTCACGGATTTCTGCCACATGATGGAAGTCAATTGTTACTGGGGTCATGGTATGTAATCATATTCTATACTCATTTATTTTTCACCGATAAACAGATTTTATCTGAAAAAGTCGAGATATTGTGATACTATTATGTATATATTTTGTAATTATTCTAACAAATAACAAATCTTACTCTAAATTCCCTCAATATAAATACTTCTAGATACAGAAAAGTACATTTTCATGTATCGAAATTATTGATTATTATTTTTATAGGTAAATGGTGGACTTACGTTGTTGTTGTTTTGTTCGCGCTTTGTCACGCCCAAAGCCCGACTAATTATGTACTAACATTGACTTCGTATAACCCGACCACATGACGTAGTTCCATCTGCATATGCATCATTTTTCTGATGGTACATCATAAATTATTTATAATTATACTTTTTTTCAGATTTCACCCTCCACTCATGTCAAGCTATGCAGATAAAGCAAATGGGAAGACCTCGTAATGTACTCTAAATAAACAAATATTTTTTATACATCGTATATTTTTGTATAAAAAAATTGACTGGAAACGAGTAGACGAATAGGCTGATGGTAAGCAATTACAGGAGCCATTAGGAACAACAATACTGGTAACTTTTTTGTGTTGTCTTAGTTCTTAAGATTCTTAGATATATTCTTCTTTTATCCTAATCCTGGTCCAAGCTCCTGTTGGCTGGGACAAACATCCTTTTCTTCTTTGACGTGTCTGAAAACTAAAAATAATATCGTAAGGTTGATAATAATCTAATTAACTAATTACCACTCTGTTCAGAGCTTCAGAAACGCAAACGATAAACCTTGGCGTCTACCAACTTAAATGTCACTTATCTACTTTACAATGAAACACTTGGTAAATATATTTTGTCTTATTGTTTACGTTCAATTAAATGTAATATAGAGGTATATGATAAACATTTTTTATATTGAAAGGAACTGTGAAAAAAACCTGCAGGTCACCATAACAGCTTTTTCGCTTAAGTATATTTTGTTTTTTTTTTGCATATGTTGCTTTTTCTATTTGTTTGTATTATTTTAATAATACTAGATGTCCCGGCGAACTTGGTGTCACTTTAAAACCTTGCATGGACTTCAAGGATTATTTTAAGACTAAAATTAGCAGAATCGGTCCAGCCGTTATCGAGTTATAGCGTTACTAACACAATTGGAACTCCATTTTTATTTGTATAGATATAATTTGATGCCTATAAAGGTTGTACCATATTATTTAGAAGTATCACAAGTAGCCAGCTTGTGAATAAACATTAGTGAAATTGCTTCCTAATGAGATTCACAAAGTTTGATAAAATCTTCGCCGCTTCTTTTGTTGAAAAATCAAATTACATCAAAAGGTTTTTGTAATATTATAAATAATGTTGTCTCATTTTACATATTTTTTTTTACCCCCGACAAAAAAGAGGGGTGTTATACGTTTGACGTGTCTGTCTGTCTGTCTGTCTGTTTGTCTGTGTGTGTATCTGTCCGTGGCATCGTAGCATCCAAATGGGTGGACCAATTTTGATCTAGTTTTTTTTGTTCGAAAGCTGACATGATCGAGAGTGTTTTTAGGTATAGTTCATCATCATCAGCCTGCTCAGTGCTGGAATATCGCGGTTTATCTGGTTCGTGAAAGGCCGTTAGCAACTTGCAGTTAGTATTATATTTTGCATCCTGGTTCGTGATATTTATGAATAACATACACATTAATAGTAAGTTGACCTGGTGCTGCAGCATCACCTGGTAATCAATAGGATACCCAACTCCTCACCAACTTAGAGCAGAGGTTTTGTGTTTGGGCTCATTTTAATTGCGACAATCAGTAAGACGTAGATAAACAGTGAATATTTGCATGCTGCTGCTGCAGCATCACCTGGATTCTATAGGAGCCGAGCTCCGTATGAACCCAAAGTGGAGGTTCGATGTTTGGGCTCATATTGATGGGCTCATCCAAGAGGACATTCATAGACGGTATTCTTTGCATATTATTCTGCACTATAACCAACATAAGTTTAAAAAACATGAAATAAAATTAAATTAAGAAATTTAAAAAAACCCCCGCCAAAAAACTTTAAAAAGTAATGAAATAATATTTACTGACTTTAAGTTTAAATAATTCCTAAGTGGAAAGTAATATTTTAGTCCTTAATTGTTGTCAAGGTGTGCCGGGGAACCGCTAATATGTAACATGTTTGATTTCACATAACATTATAGTTTAAGGGTCAGTTCACAGCGAACCGAATCGAGACAATCAGCAACTTGGGCACTTGGCAATACAAAAGCAAAAGTCGCTGTTGTCGTTAGTTTACTTGGCGGTCCCCCGACACGCCGTGACAACAATTATGGACTAAAATATTACTTTACACTTAGGAACTATTTAAACTTAAAGTCAGTAAATATTATTTCATTACTTTTTAAAGTTTTTTGGCGGGGGTTTTTTTTAATTTCTTAATTATTAAATAAAAATATTATATAATATTCCTAGTCACTCACGATTTTAATCTTATAGACTAGTTACTTTGTTTAGCAAAGTAGATATTAAGTGTTGCTACACGACTCTCATAATAGAGGTAACTGTGAAAGTAGCAGCACTGAAAGAGATACTTTTGACTCACCATGTAATAATTCTAAAAAAGTAACTCTTTCAGCTTTTTAAAGTTTTTGTTTTTATCTATTAGTGCTGCCATGAACTACAAGGAACATATACTTAAATTATTATTTTATGATAGGCGATAATAGGTACAGTAACATTATTAGAACATTAAAATTATTTAAACATTTTTGTAAACGTAATACAAATATTTTTCAAAATTTTCAGTGCTAAGATTGTGTCTACGATCATTTAGAATATTTTTGTAAATAGAAAAGGTTCGCTCCACATTCACTGAGGAAACTGGGCAGAACTTGGGTGCTTTGTTAACACTTAGGTACAGTTTCTGGAAAAACTTCAGCCATCCCATTAATTTGTAGTTGGCAAGCGCGACGTTCTTCTGGCTCTTTCATTTTACCATCGTAACTGTCAATACAAAAGACGCGCACGGCTGACTGCACTTGAACTGCATTTGAAATGCAGTAAAAGTCACAACTTTTACTCAATAGCCCTTATGCTTTTGTTATTTATTAAAGCTGTTATTGTTACTAAATTTGGTCGCATTTCGTAACGCAGGGTTAGTGAAAAATGTTGTAAATGTACCGAAAACATGCATCATAACTAGATCTTAGGTAAAATATGCTATTGCCGCTGAAAATGGCTAAAACATGCAAATGCATATGCAGATATGCGAATGCATATAATCCCGTCTCTATTCATCAGTTAGTCGAGACCGAAATTTATTCTTAACGAAGTTTATCTTCCAACATGCTTGGTCCGCATACAATGGGTTGGCGGTCAGGATGCGGACCGCGGTCCGCCATTTGGTGACCCCTGGTAAAGGGCCTCTATGGACGCTACCGCCCCCTTGGGATGGGACAGTCTCCCTAGGCCGAGGCCTATATCTGCCTATTTATAAATCTAAGGCTGGACACATACACAAAATAAAACTTCGATAGCGCGATCCAGGATCATGGCACTAATTGATTGCTTACCAATATTATGCTCACAGGAGTACTCGTACAGGTCACACAAGTCCAGGAAAGTCCTCATCTCGTTGACTGACTTCCCGCAGATCAGGATTTTGTCGTGGAAACACACGTACGCGTGCTCGCAGAGACGCTTAAGTTCCGTCTGGAAAGTGACGTTATTGGTAGTTGTGGGGCTGTATTTATATTGTTTATACATACATATATTAAGTACTTTAATTTTGCTGCCTCTATGCACGAACTCTGCCACCATCCTAGGACGCTGGCCATAGGCCATGGCCTATACTGCCTAATGCCTATACATAACCCAGAGCTGTGTAGGTGTAGGTCTATACATGACCATAATCCATGGTAATATTATAAATAAATGTGAAAGTGTATCTGTTGACTCGACAGGACCCAACCGCTGAACCTTTTTTGCTGGAATTTGCAATGGAGATACTTTGAGTCCCAGGAAAGGACATACAATAACCTTTTCCCCGGAAAAATGTTGGGTTTCCACGCGATAAACGATTTTTGCCGCAATAAAGTTGGGGGCGTCGTCTAGTAATAATACAAAATTCTATGGATGTCGTAGGCTTAATGAGTAGCGATACTTGACAATCTCAAAGCTTATCAAAAAACACAATAATCAATCATTTACAGTTTTAAGAAATTACAAAAAGTAGCTCGTTGCAGTCTCACAGACCGCACGCGACGGGCCAACGGTTAAAATCTATCATACTTACAAGGTATGCCTTGTCGCCAACCAAGTGTCCATTAATACGGGCTATTAATAAAAGTATTATAACTTTAAGTGCCATTCTACATGCTTACTGCTCTCTAATACCGCCAACAGCGTTATAAATACCCCATTGTAGAAGATTCTAGAAACATTTGCGGTAGATTCTAGTAATAGACGTGTCAACATGGTATTGTTAAGCCTCGAGGAAAAGTGGTTACTGTGTTTTATTTTCAGAAGTACAGTCGAAAAACGCGTAGAAAAAACAGTAGGTACATGAAAGGGCAAGATTTGCTTAGAGTTTTGGTAATTTATACTTCCATACTAATATTATAAATGTGAAAGTGTGTCTGTCTGTCTGTCTGTCTGTCTATCTGTTACCTCTTCACGCCCAAACCGCTGAACCGATTTTGTAAAAAATTTGCATGGAAATGCTTTGAGTCCCGGGAAAAGACATAGGATACTTTTTATTCCGGGAAACTGTACGGCTTCCGCGCGATAAACGAGTTTTGGCGTAACGGAGTTGCGGGCGTCATCTAGTCTTATATATAAAATTCTCGTGTCACAATGTTAGTCCGCGAACTCCTCCGAAACGGCTTTACTGATTTTTACCAAATTTTATATGCATATTCAGTTGGTCTGAGGATCGGCTACTGGGTACTTTATATATTGATAAGTGCATTTGTTGAATAAATAATAGTAAATTATTACAACCTGAGACTGACGGCGACCATTGTTTGTGCGACGAGATAGCGATCGACGTTGCCATGGCGACATACTTATTTAGTCACTTCAATAAAATAATTTGGGCGAAATACTTTATATTATGGCAAAGCAACGTTTGCCGGGACAGCTAGTATTATATAAAAACGAGAATGGAATAAATTTTATTAATATATAATAAGAAAAAAGATGGCCCGATCACCTCTGAGTCTAATAATTTAGGCCCTTTGGGGGTGTCTAGCAGTGGGATTAAGCAACTGTCAAAAACGTCCGGCAGTGGGAGACGAGATTTTTACACTTATCCCGAAGAAAATAAGAAAAAAAAATTAAGATTTATTCTTTATCGAAGGTTAGGTAAAACTTCAGAACTGGATACCTCCTAAAGTAACCGGGACCGAAACTCCATAGTTGCTGGTCGTTCTTGTATACCTCTTTGGAGGTCAAATATAGGCAAATAATTAAAATCTTTAGTAATTATTATAAGTGAACTTTCTTTATTTTCAGTACAGATTTACAAAGCTGTGCAAGAAATAAAGGCACACAGTGAAATAATAGACGACATTAAGTTATTTGTTTATTTCTAAATACAATAGTTTTTATTAATGCTAAATATATAAAATATTCTCATAGCTAAAATAACATAAGTCATATAAAATATTATAATTTAATCGTCATAATAAGTGTTAGTGGGGCGACGAGAGACGGTGAGAATTGATTTGTCTTGGGGGCAAGTTGTCTGCTTGTAATCTGAAACAATTAAAAACAGTTTATTACATATTATACACGGGTAGCCGTTGCTTTAAAATATTATTCTAACAAGTGTTACGCGTAACTGTCCAGCGCAGTGTAAGATAGAATTGCGCTAATCTTGTAGCACGTAGCGCAAGTTACAATAAGCTCGTAGTATGTAGCTCAAGCAACACGAACTTCGTAGCACGTAACGTGATAACGTGAGTTATACAAACCTTGTAACACGTAGCGCAAGTTAAGCTCAAGTAGCATGCATTTTGTAGCACGTAGCGCGAATTACACCAACCTTGTACTGTGTAGCACGAAATACACGAACCTTGTAGCACGTAGCACGACCCTCATAGCACGTAGCTTGATTTAAACGAACCTTATGTAGCACGTAACAGTAGCCAGTGTTGCACGAACCTCGTAGCTCTTAGTTTGAGTTAGGCCAGGCGCGCACTAGCGGCCAGGCCGCAGGGGCCATCGAGGTAGATACCTTAGTATGAAACCGCCATAGACTATGCGCACCTGGCCGCCACGCACGCGGCCAGCGGCCACACCATACTTTCGATGGTCGCCGCGTCCTGGCCGCTGCGACTTGGCCGCTAGTGCGCTATATTGGGCTTAAACCAACATTGTAGCACGTAGCGTTACAACCTTACAGCCCAATTCACACGTTACAGCAACTTGCTCGTATTCTCTCTCTCACACTATACCTGTCCTTCTCTACTCACTTCTGCGTCTGATGCAGTTGAAGTCGAACATGTCACAGAGGTCTCGGAAGCCCATGACGTCGCCGGCGTGGCTGACCCCACACACCGGGACGCGGTCGTGGTTGCAGGTCTTCGCCATGCCACACCATTTTGTGCCCATCTGAAATCGGCACAACTATTTCAAATGCGAAAGTATGAAAACAGCAGCGCTGAAAGAACATTTTTTTTAAATGATGTTTGGTAAAATAGTACATACTACATAGAAGTCAAAAGTAACCTCTTCAGCGCTGCTTCTTGTAGAGTGAACTTTTTATAATCTGGGACACAGACACATGTTGAAGTATACTTTTTTTACACTTTGTATAATAAGTGGCTACGTTAAAAATAACTGACTTCAACCTTATTCTTCGCACAATAAATGTCATTTATTTCTGGTGAGCAAAGGTTTTCTATAGAAGATAAAATGAAAAATCTGCACCTTTTAAACATATATAAAAGTTGTTCATTGTGTGTTCATGTTTAGGACTTGTCTTTGAAGCTACTTTTCTAACTTATCAGAAAAGGACGTCTGTATAAAAAGTTGAATCTAGTAACTAGTACCCACTAATAAAATAACCCCTTCAACTCTAACTTTGTATATAGATATTAAAGATAAAATTATTACGCAATGAAGCAAGTAATAAATTATATTACTTTTTTTACCTTCCGGCCCATACTTATGTCCTCGTTGTCCCGTTCTTTAGGAGGTCCGTGGGCCCAGGTCAACATAAAACAAAGTAGGACGATAACTGAAAACATAAAACACCAATTTAACCAATGATCAAAAGTAAGGGTCAGATTAACCCATCAGTCGTGGCAAAACGAGACACAATAGCTTTTTCATTGTTATCGCGGCCGGATGTGGCCGCTTGGGGCTTCATGAATTAAACATATACGAAAATTATTAAACTTAAACGAATTGAGGTGTGACTTGATTATGCATAAAAGGAAAAATATCGTGTAGCCTCTTGGAATTTAAATATTGTATCGCTTTATGATATGTAAAGATATCCATATTATTAATATTATTAATGTGAAAGTATGTCTGACTGTCTGTCTGTTACCTCGTCACGCCCAAACGACTGAACCGATTTTGCTGTGATTTGGTGTGGAGATACTTTGAGTCCCGGGCAAGGACATAAATACTTAATTTCGAAAAAAGGTACGGTTCCTGCGCGATAAATAAATTTTGGCGCAATGGAGATGCGGGCGTTATCTAGTGTAAATTTTATAAAGTATCTATATATTATATTATATATTCTAAATTCTATTTACAAGTTACTTCTATTGGAATTCACAGTACATAGATAAAATATTTTTTAGAATAGTTCTAGACGATTATTATATATTTCATACTTAAAACTATTAATAAAAAACTTAAATACCTGATACGGTGTTGAAGGACATATTTGGTGTGCTACCCTCGTAGAAGTGATCTATTCTAGTCCACTATTGTTGAACTTCTATTGTTGGTATTGTTTGGAATTCTATAGCGGTAGATGTTCACACAATGCCATATTTACACGTTGGAAATCTGTAACACGACGGTATTATGGTTTATACTTAGTTTATAGTAGGTTTATAACTGAGTTCAGTTATAAACCTAGTATAAACTGACTATAAATAATTTTATACTTAGTTAAGTATAAAATTATTTATAGTTAGTTAGCTATATATAGCGCTAATTTCACGAACTACTGGACAGTTTTTATGTTATTTCTCATTTAGAGTATTTTAAACGTGGGAGAGCCATGCTTCGGCACGAATGGGTCGGCTCGACCGGAGAAATACCACGTTCTCATAGAAAACCGGCGTGAAACAGCGCTTGCGCTGTGTTTCGCCGAGTGAGTTTACCGGAGGCCCAATCCACTACCCTATTCCCTTCCCTACCCTCCCCTATTCCCTTCCTTTAGCATCCCTACCCTCCCCTATTACCCCTTAAAAGGCCGGCAACGCACCTGCAGCTCTTCTGATGCTGCGAGTGTCCATGGGCGACGGAAGTTGCTTTCCATCAGGTGACCCGTTTGCTCGTTTGCCTCCTTATTTCAAAAAAAGAGTAGACAAACAGACATATACTTTTTGCGGATACTTTTTGCGGGAAAATGCACGGTTCCCGAAAATGCCTTATTAACGTAACTTACGAAACTGCTAGTAAAACATGCTTTTCTTACGTCGCGTCTTTGCTAATGGTCAAAACTGTGACAAAAAGCTTTAAATTGTCACATAAAGTTTTATGAAGTTCCCTGGCTTTACTCAAGTGTCATGGTACCTGTTATAGAAGTTCAGAAACTTACCCCTAGCATATTCACAGTTGTACTCTTTCAGATCACAAGGGTTGAGGAACCGTCGAACCTCTTTGTTACTAGCTCTACCACAAGTAGGGGTGTTCTTGGTATGGGCACACAGGAACGCTTCGATGCAGGGCTGAAATTAATATGTAGGTAACGTTGTTCTCTACTCTTAGGTAGTACTTAGTTGTTTTTAAACCCTTGTCTGTCAAGTGACTTTTCTATCTAGAGGGTGTAACAAAACTAAGTGATAAAACCTTAGGGTGTGTACGTGTTCCTCTTAGAGAGTTCACTGTGAAAATAGCAGCGCTAAAAACCGATTTTTTTCTAACTTTTGTATGGGGAAACTCGTGACGCTGGGGCGCTTACCCATACAAATCACAAAACAATAGTCTTTCAGAGCTGCAACTTTCACAGGTAACTCTATAAGAAACACGTACACACCCTAAAGTATTATCACTTAGTTTTATTACATCCTGTATACAGATTACAGGCTGTAACAAAACTATAAGTGATAAAACTTTAGGGTGTGTGATAATTATAGAGTTAGCTGAAAAAGTAGCAGCACTGAGTTATTAACTTTTTTTTACTTTTGAATGAGAAAATTCATGACGCCGGGGCGCTTGTCCATACAAATCACAAAAAAATGCTCTTTCTATTTACCGAAATATGATAAAACTTACCGCGTGGGTGTTGTGTTTAGGAGAACATATCACAAAAGAAAGAAGACATGTCATGAAAAGAAAAATATTCGGCTTCATTCCACGCTTTAGTAGATATTAAAATAGATTGTGTAATGTGTATATTTTGTTGAAGTTGCGAGCAAAAACACCAGCTCAATAGAGATTGAACATAAAAGTTTACATGAAATTGCTATAGTAATAAAAACTACAAGTGAACATTGGTAAACATAAGAATGGTTTCCAGTAGGTAAAATAATAAAGAAAAATAATTTCTTCAAAACTTTACGATGCAAATTCTAACAATATTTGTAATAGGTGAAAAGCAAGTATTATAAACTGTAAGACAAATATTTTAGTATAGCAATGAAAAGTTTTATGAGTATAAAATTATTTTTTAGGTATTGTTACTTTTATAAAATTGGATAAGACACACAGTATGAGTGTAAGTTGCGTTTTTTAACTTTTTTATATTGTGTCTACGCTGTTCCACTGCTAGGCAAAGTCCTCCACCAAAGTCTTTCATGTAAAGGCTATTAAGAAGAAGAATGTAGAAACATTATTAACCGAGAAGCTGGTGTAATTAACATCTGTACCAATTTGCAGCTCTATGCGATTGTTATTCCTAGGTTACGATTACGTCTTAACTGCTCCGCTCCGCTATATTAGGCCGTGTTTCCACTGACGTGGAGCGGAGCGGAGAGGAGCTTAGCGGTGCCCGAATTGACCAATCGTGCTATTCTAGCGGAATGACAGCGAAGCGGAGCGAAGATTTCGAGCATAGTGATTGGTCAATTCAGCACCGCTAAGCTCCTCTCCGCTCCGCTCCGTGTCAGTGGAAAGACGGCCTAAACACTGGACTAAAATATTAAAATCTGAAACTGTTTGAAGATATGTAACTTAATTTTGTGATTGATTATACCATGTACTTAAAAACTTAACGGATTTCGATGTTTAATTTGATATTTTACTAAGCATTGACTCTGAATACAAAATACATACAGATTTATTCTGTGTAAATGCAGAATCCATGTATCTGCGGATCTCTACTACACTCATGCAGATGAAGCCGCGGGTAAAAGCCAGTAATTCTACAGGTACCAGACAGACCAGCTGTGATCAGCCAATACTGGTGCTGGCGAGCCCAGCACTGTCATCAGGGTGACATAGTCTGCGCCCGCGACCGCCGACAAGACAAGAGACAGTGGTTCCACTGTGCTTGTGACACGTATAAACACAACTGTCATTTTCGACATGGTAATTTTGTGTAACATCGAGGAAATTGATTAATTCATGAAGCCCCAAGCGGCCACATCCGGCCGCGATAACAATGAAAAAGCTATTGTGTCTCGTTTTGCCACGACTGATGGGTTAATAGGCAGTTGACAGACCAACGTCATTTGGTCGGCTTGTATCAATTTAATGTAAGCTGAGATCAGTCAGATGGGTTCGACTTAACGCGACCAAAATATTACTTAGGTCCGCCATCCTACTGATAGTACCATCGAGGAATTTGATTCCTAGGCAGTTGACAGACCAACGTCATTTGGTCGGATCATGTTAATTTAATGTTAATTGTGATCTGTCGGCTGGGTTTGACGTAACACGACCTAACTACGTAGGTCCCCCATTTGCCTAGGAATCAACTTCTCTGAAAGTACACACTGCTTGTTTCTATGGTTTCTATAAAGTTTAACTTTTATAGTGCGTTATCACTTATCATTGAAAATACGCAGATTGCCTAATTCATTAAAACTTAAACAATTTCTAGAATTAAGCAACTAGATTTCCGGCTTAGTTCCCGAACCGGTGGTAGGCATCATGTAGACTTTCAGAAAATATTTGCAAAAATTTATTCTGAATAAAAAAATTGAGTTTGAGATCTTTGCAAATCTTTAAACTACACTGTTGAACTATTGTAGAGGCATTGTAGAGTTTTAAAGCGTCGATATTTTTACAACATTTTTTTTCAGATTTCACTGCAACTGATCCTAAAATATGTAGCCATATACCTAAACCAACGTTACTAAGAAGTAAGAAGTAACAGGCTTTCGACGACAAATCAATTCTCAAACTAATGACTGTTATGATAAGACTTTTTAATTACATTTTGTTTTAATAAAAGTCTTTATATGGTGCCGTTTTATTCTGTGTTTAGAGTTCAACCTTTTTTAGCTGTTGTTCGCCTGATAGTTTTTGGGCCAGTAGTTTTTTAAATTTTAGGTCGATACCAAATCAGTGGCACTCATAGCAGAATGCGCATTTTGAAAACTAAGGTTTAATCATCTTCAACCGATGAAAATTTTACGAGTGCTAGTTTTTATGAATGCCACGTTTTTAATCAAACAACGTATATAATATTATTTTAAGGAAGTAACTAACAACGTGTACAATTATTATGTTTATTAAAAAATATTCTTTAGCTCTTTTAATGATTTTTTGCGTAAGAGCTATAGCGGAAACCGATGTAAGTATAATTATCATTTATCATTATGTACCATCAGAGAAGTTGATTCCTAGACAGATTAGCCTAGATTTAGATAGAGGCAGAAAGCGACCAAACTACGTAGGTCCCCCTACGTAGTTTGGTCGCTTTACGTTAAACCCAGCCGACAAATCACAATAATTATTAACATTAAATTGACATGATCCGACCAAATGACTTTGGTTTGTCAACTGCCTAGGAATCAATTTCCTCGATGGTACCTAGTAAGTAAGAACTATCTAAATTATAAGAGTTAGATCATAAATGCCCAAAGAAGATGCTTCTGATGTCACATGTGAAAATTTCTGCACGTTCCCTATAATAAATCAATGTTTAAAAAACTTACTATTAATATAATAAATACGAATATGAGCTTGACTGTCTAGTGTCTATACTTTATCTGTTACCTCTTCACGCTTAAACGGCTAAACCGATTTAGATGAAATTTGTTTATGTTGCCAAAAAACGTGATGTAAAAAAGAAATTCGTCACGGACTCGGACGTCATCTATACATATAATAAAATCGTAGGAAAGTCAATTCTGTACATTGAATATTTTTGAAAAATAATACTTGGGACGTGATGTACAATCGATATTTTCGATGTACGATCGAATTTTTATCTGTTTGTCTGTTTGTCTGTATGTATGTCCGAGATAAACTCAGAAAGTACTGGATGGATTTACTTCAAATTTTGTACGAATATTGCTTAGAGGTCGGGTCAACACATAGGCTATAAATTTTAATGATACCTTGGGTGAGGGGGGGGGGAGGGGCTTAATTTTCCATATTTTTAGTTTTTTGCTCATATCGCTAAAACGGCGCGTCGTAGAGAAAAAAAAGTCCAATACATAATGAAAGCTCATAAAATTTCCTACAAATTTGTCATTTACAGTTTGTATCTATCTCAACTCCTTGCCTTGCTACGAGCTTTTATCTATCTTATCTTTACCGATTTCGAGTGTCGTTTGATTAATATGCGACGAGCTTCGGCATCGGTCGTTTCTTGGATCTGTTGCTTATAACGAAATAGTATCGTGGCGTTTGTATTGCGTCTTATTTCTCCTTTTGACGAACAAACTAACACATCTATACATGTAATAAAATCGTAGGAATATCAATTCGGTACATTGAATACTTTTGAAAAATAATGCTTGGGGTGTGATCTACTATGCTATCGCGGACGAAGTCGCGGGCACCAGCTAGTATCAAGTATATTAATTAAACTTACAAACTTGAGTAGATGAATCAGGTTACTAACATTTTACAACATAAGAGATACTACTCATTATTTCTCTTATAATTTGAACAAACCTTGTAACTTACCCACTTCATCATGCTAATATATAGCTATACATAGTTCATCCACATTTTTTGATGTCAAATCATTTTCCCGGTCCCAAAGACTCCATTTATGCAAAAAATAGTTTTTAAAGTTACCCACTTCTTCCACTCATGTCTTCAATTAACTTTCAGCCCTTTGAAAAACCGGGAACGTGGGACAAATTCGCAGCTTTCCACTGCTATAAATATAAGACGTGTACTCACGATGGTGAAAAACGCTGCGGTTTCGACGACAGAGCTACGTTTCTGGCGGAGTTCGAAGACCTTTGTGTTTTCCACAGAGTTAACTGTCAGAAACGAGGGGGTATGTATGATGTTCTGTCTGACTGCATGTCTGTCAGTTACCATTTCACATTAAAGTCGCTGGAACTATTTTCATGAGGTTACTTTACCTAATTGTTTCGCGAAAAATGGTTGTGCGGTTTTCGCACAGTAAAAAAAGCGCGATGAGACAAAATAAAGTTGCGTAAAAATTACATGGTGTAACAAAACTCAGTTTAACAATACTTTAGGCCTTAGGGTGTGTAATGAGTACCTATGTGTCACTTTAAATATAGAGTTTCTGTGAAAGTAGCAGCGTTAAAAGAGCAGCGTCCCAGCGTCAAGAATTTAAGTTGAGTAACTCTCTTTCTTATCTCTATATTATATGTAATCTTTTGTTAGGCTGCTACTTTTACAGTGAATACTATACGCTGGACACATACCCACCTTGAAGAAGTATTATCACTTAGTTTTTTTACATCCTGTAGATAATATACAGCGTTATAATTTCTTCTTTTTTTCAGTTTTCCAGCTAATTGAAACTAGCATTTGTGTGAATCAGAAGATATTCGAAGCTTCGACTGTGTATTATGATAAATAATAACGTTCTAAGAAACTGCCGTACTGTGCAAAGTGCAACAAGCAGAGAAGTACATTTTTTGGGGAAAATCTAGTTGTGACCATATTCGTAATTCGTTATCAGGAAAAATAGGTCTATAATTTCTTTCTAGACGAAGAAAACCTAACATTTAAAACAGCTATTACCTACCTACCTACAATAAAAACAATTTACCAATTTATAGTTCTCTGATATAAAATTATTATTTTAAATCGATAACTTGTAAAAACTTTCTAATAAGTAACTAGGTAAAATATAAACAACGTTGTTCTTTGAAAAAACAGACAATATTATAATATTTAAACCCATATGAAAACCTATACAGCATACAAACCTTTAAATTGTCCTATTTACTTTTTAATAATAATAAATATTAACGAAAGTTTAAAAATTAATTTTGCTAAAAATATTTTGGTTTTTAATTAAGCAATAAAAAGTTTTTCTCTTATTTATTAAGCGCCCTCTGGCGAAACCTCCATGTACTATTTACAACGACGGGTTGCAAAATTGTAGCTGAGGCAGCTCTAGAGCCTTGAGTGGGGTTTCGGTTTCCAAACTCTTATCCAGAGATGTCGCTACTTACCCGATTTTGGAATAAAGCTCTTCATGACAATTAAAAAAAAGTAAACTTTAGGATTTTAACACTTGAAACCACAATGACTTAATAATTATAATTTGTCATAGAAAAATGTACGAATCCCTTGTGATTGTACTCACAATGGCATCTTAGAAAATCGATGTGAAAATAACGATCGATTTGAAGAAGTTATATTTTGCTTAGTGAAGGCCGCACTCAGAGGCAATTTAATGAATAATTTAATTTTGTAGAGAGAGCTGTTATAGCCTGTAAGTGCAGGTGGATGACACACAGTGGATCGAAAATCGAGTTTCATGGACATAGGAACTTGAGTTTCCAGATGTCATTTTTTTGGGCTGGAATATGTTCTCCTAGTTGTTATTACATAACAAAATGTAAAAAGACTCAGCTACGTGTCATAATAAGGGAGTTATAATTTTTTTTAGAAATTTTTGTATGGAGCCGACAAGAAAAATGAGCATATCTCTGGAATCGCATGGTTGGCCGTTATATCCTCACACACTATTATAGTACTAATTATTACTCACATTTTGGCATATTTTGTATTCAAACTCAAACTCAAAATTTTTTATTCAGAATAAATTTTTGCAAATATTTTCTGAAAGTCTACATGATGCCTACCACCGGTTCTACGGTATTACGGCACCATTTGCGATTTTTTTTGTAAAATTCATCAAAATTTAAATATTTATTCTATTTGTATTTGTTGCAAAAGTTTATGTTGTGGTTAAATGGGGTCTCTTTCATAATATTTTAATACGATAGGATCACATAATTGGCCAAGTGCGAGTCGGACTCGCGCACGAAAGGTTCCGTACCAGTATAAAGCAAGATTAGGCCATAAATTCTGTTTTTTTCTATGAGAGTCCCACTTAATTTTATATTTTAGTGCACAATTATAATTAAATATTAAAGTACACATATAACTAAGGATTGTGTATAAAATTCAAGAACCTATCTGTTGCCATTATTGATATCTAAGAGCAAAATAGCCCAAAAAATCACGTTTGTTGTATGGTAGAAATTACCCTTAAATATTAATTTTGTTATGGTTTTAGGATTCCGTAGTCAACAAGGAACCTTTATAGTTACGGTCTGTCCGTCCGTCTGTGCGTCTGACTGTCTGTCCGTCTGTCTGTCTTTCTGTCCACGGTTTTGCTCAGAGACTATAGGACCTATAAAGCTGTAATGGGGGCTACCGTTTTTTTAGTTACCGCTAAGTATAGCTATTAAAGTCGACTCTATAACAATCTAGAATCCCATTTATTGATTTAATAAAATTTAAATAATATCTCCTTTACCTTTGCTATTTTTTTTAATAACCGAATATTTTTTATAAGATTATTATTTCTTTTCTTAATTTCACTCTCAAAGCATTTACATTGATCACTAAATAATACTTTTTGGGATAATTTTACGAAGGAGATCGCTTTTCAACGGGTAAATTGCACAAATAATAATTTATGTCACGAAAACCGCTAAAACTAGTACTAGTTTATGGACCGTACCGTATAAAATATACGTTTTTGGACCTCGCGTGACACTAGCGCCTCTAGCTGAAAATTCACACGCGGTCCCTCCATTTGGCATGAATGCACATATTAATGATGCTGACAAAATGGTTCATGAAATCTTAAAAATATATTTTTTTATGGTACCTTCCATACACATCAAGCGGGGATTCATTTTTTTTTCGCGTCCACTCCATCGTGTGGAGTGTCGTTGGATAGGTTTTTTAAAAATATAATGAATATTCATGAAACTCGATTTTCGATCCACTATGTGACAGGGAGAAGTAGCGCAGCTCCACCGACAAGGGCTCTTACAATATAATATTATACTAGATGAAGCTCGCAACTCCGTTGCGCCAAAATTCATTTATCGCGCGGGAACCGTACATTTTCCCTGGATAAAAACTATCTTACCTTACCTTAAATTTCAGCGAAATCGATTCAGCGGTTAGAGCGTGAAGAGGTAACAGACAGACAGACAGACACGTACTTTCGCATTTTAGTATGGATTACTCAGGAAAATACAAAAAAGTTTAACTCCCAAAATATTCTGAGTCACCACATCCTCGGACCCAAAACTCTTTTATTCCACCGCGCCGCCCAGCTGGGATAACATCAAAAGCACCGTCAAAACATCGACATCGATACCGTTACATCCCTAGTCGATATTTTTAATCGACCATTTGAATGCAGCCGCGTCACGGGCGCGTGCGTACGATTAGAAAGGGTGAAAACAAAGAATATATTTGAAATTCAGGGAGTCGAGTAGTCGTGTATGAGTGACACGTGGCAACATGAAAATCGTGCGGTGTAGTGATGCCCCAGTTTTATATCGATGTTTATCAGTTTGGGAACTGATGGTACGTGAATTTTTCCACGCATTTTTCGATGTAATCTGTATGTCTACAATTTTGTTTTGCATAGAAACAGCATCTCGTATTTTACTATTAAACATTAATCTCCAGATTACTGAAGTATATTTTACACATTGCATATCTAAAGGGTCTGCTTTTCTTTGATTGGCATATATTAGTAATTAGACAGATAAAGACGGTGAACCTGCAATACGTAGTTATATGGTATATTACTAAGGGGAGCACCTAAGTAAGAAGTAAAGTTTTATGTCCTTAGATTTTTATGTATGTACAGAGTACACTATCAGAGAAGTTGATTCCTAGGGAGATGGGGGACCTACGTATTTTGGTCGCGTTATGTCAAACCCAGGTCTCAAATCACAATTAACATTGAATTGGCATGATCCAATCAAATGTCGTTGGTCTGTTAACTGCCTAGGAATCAATTTCCTCGATGGTACTACAATGAATAATATTATCTGTTGACAAAGTACCGAGGTAAGTTTGAAGAAATATTGCATAATATTTTTTACACATAATATTGCGTTGCGACTTGTGAAAATCCTTATTTTACTACTTTTAGTTAGTATTCGTGCTTGTTAAAAACGTATTTTTATATGCCTCAACAAGAGGCTACTTCGTACAATTGAATATTTAATATAACATTGTTACGAGATAGCACCGTAACAACAAAGACTGCATGAAAAAGTTTTTAATTTCATTTTTTTTAAGAATAGATCCATTTCTTTATCGAACTCTTTACAAATAATAATCGATCTGTCGATATCGACCTATCGACGCTATCGCATCCCTAATGATTAGGTCGTGCGCTACCCTGTCGATTGTTTTCGTATCGTTTCGATGGACACGATTAGAAGAATCTGTGGCTTTGACGGCGACTTAGTATTCATAGTGGTGGCCCACGACCCGAGTTATTGCGATCTAATTATAATAATACAATCTATTTTTGAATTTCCTTATAAAGTGTTTATGAAAGTACGGAATATATTAAAGCTTGTGTTGAGCTTAAGAGATTGTGTTAGTTTTTGTTAGTTTAGTTTGTACTAGTAGTAATAGTTTAGTTTGCACCATACGAGTACATACCGAATATAAAAGAATACTGACAGTTGGATTTTTCAAATACTCAAATTTAGTTCTATTATTATTATAGACGCCATAATTTGGGCTGAAAATATCTTGCTTAGTTCCCCATAATATTTTGTAGTTATTCCAAATACAAGAATTCAGTTAGTTGTAAAAATGTTTTAAATATTACATTTTTGTAAATAAATAAATTAAACTTTAATCAGACTAATTTTGTCCATTTTATAGTTTATAACCAACTGAATGAATTGCAGCTCTAGAGAGGGTCCCTTTATAAAGATTTTTTTTTCTCTCGTTATATTGATAATTTATTACAATAAATAGTACTTATTATAAACTAATTAAACCACCCAATCCGACAAAAGTTGGTGCCACGCGTCCAGACAAGATCTAAATCAGAACGAACATTAATAGTCTAATTACTTATTATATTCAAATGAGCTTTATTATATTTAAATGCCCTTTCACGGTGATACAATAAAATCATAAAATTAATTCAGTACTATTCTGCATAAGTCTTTGTTGTTCTAATGCCGCCGGTTCGTTTGGCGTGCGTCTATCCCGCAGTAACCACATATTTCTCCATTTTGCCCCAAAAACGTAGCCAATATTCTTTCCGATGCTCTGTAATATCTGATAACAAAATTGGAATAGTATTGCCGGAGCATTTAATATTTAAGGCAATGAAATAAAAAACAGTGTTTTTAGAAAAAAAAATAAGTCAATACACTTATGTTCATCTGTCTATTTGTAAAATCTCCAGGTCTAAACCGACGAAATGTTGGTAAGGCTTGTCTAACTTAAAATGACGCGCCCCTCCCTCGTTTTCACAGTACAAAAATTTCATTTTTATCAACTAGTGAAGTGGTGGGACGCGTCATTTCTGATTTCAAATTAGACAAGCTCTACAGGAATACTTTGAGTTTCCGTAAAAGACATAGGTAGTTACAACATTTGTATCGCCAAAAAGTACGGTTCCTGCACGATACACGTATTTCTGAGCAAGGAATTAGCGGTCAATTTACATAAGTACAGATGAGTAAACCAAAATACCTGATTGGGGACATCCAAATATTCAAATCAATTGATGTGCAGTAAGTCCAGAATGCAGATATGAAAAACATTTGTTTATCCTCTTAAGTAGCTCTTAAAACATCAAAGTGCTGATAAAAATTAAAACGCATTCGTGAATTATTACTAACTAGATGACGCCCGCAACTCCGTTTCGCCGAAATTTTTAGTTTATTTCTCGGGAACCGTACATTTTCAAAGTAGCATATGTCAGCAACGTTTCAAAGTATCTCACTTATCAAATTTCAGCAAAATAGGTTTAGCTATTCACGCCCAAAATGAACGGTTTTAACCGGTTTGCTCGTGAATAGCTAAACGAATTTTGCTGAAATGTTGTACAGAGATACTTTGAGTCCCGTGGCAGGAAGTAGAATAGGATACTTTTTAGTCCAAAAAATTGTACGGTTCCCGCGCTATAAACGAATTTTGGCACCATTGTGCCAAAATTCATTTATAGCGTGGCTATGTGGTAGCTATTATAATTATATTTTATGTAAGTACTTAATATTTTCTTGGCACAATATCAAATTTGGACGTTGAACCCGTAGACGTACCAATTAACATTATAAACACAAAATCTCCTCCTTTATGAAAGTCGGTAAAAATATTAGAATGCGTTGTGTGCATAATATACATCCTGGATTCCTGTTATAAAGGAAAAAGAGGATTTTGATCTATTACGCATTGTACGTGGAATGTTTGCTAATATTATGCTAAGATTGCGAGGAAGTATGGAATACGGAAACTATCGCAAGACACCTGTCTATCTGTTACGTCTGATTAAACCGCTGAACGGTTTCAGTTTGAAATTGGTATAGGAATTAAAGAATGTTTTTGTCGAAAAAAAGTCGAATTCTTTTTGACACTTGGTTTAATGGTTTAAGACCATTAAATCAAGGTCAAGCCACAGAATACGGCATAAACTACAACGTAATATTATCATTTTCGTATTGCTTCCTTTCCTATTTTAACTATATTTTTTGTCTGTCTCCTATTTTCCTTGCGGAGGGCAATTCGAACATCTTCTACTCCTACCTCTACCTCCTACATGTCGTTTGATTTCTTTGTGTTTCAAAATACCGATTTATCATGTACCTCGTAGATCCCTGAGTTTATATTATTATAATAACAAAGGGTTTTCGTGCTTGGTTAATTTCAATCCTGGAGATAAAACAAGTGCATCTTTTCAGTGCAAGTGAAGATGTGTGGTGGGCCAATTGCCCTTTAAACAGCCCATGGTCCTTAAAGGATAAAATCTATATCGCCAATACCCGAAGATCTATACGCGATACCATTAGAAGGCTACACATGCGTAAGCCTAGATAAGTGGCGATTCCCACGAGCCTAATACAATTTACTAACGAGTCGCTAATGCGAACTACGCTGCCTCTCAAACGAGGATGGCTTATGTGAGACGGAGTCATGTTAATTTTTATTTGACATTAAATAAAATTACCAAATGAATTCACAATAAACCATGGGTAAATTTTACATTACTTTTAGTTGATTCATATTTATAAAATATTTGTATTTTTTTCATTATATTTTTTAAATTTTTTGCTCTGAATTATACATTTCAATCGCACGACAAAAATTTATTTTATAAACACATATTATACACAAAAGCACTGTTTATCTCTTGATCTTGTTTTGATATTTTGACCTACTTTTATCTACGAATTAAAAGCTTAAATACACACATATTTTTAACCTAATCATTTCAGTTTGTACTATGATATACTTTTGTTCTATTATTAATTATTGTCTAATTAAATTAAACTTAATTTTAGCGTTACAATTTAATCCGATGTATCGTATAGATCACGTAGTACGTATGCATCAATAATTCATTGCATAGTGACTGACGACTAACCAATGTTAATGACTCTGCGGCTGAAGGTATAGGCGGCTAGTAAATAAACGAATAAGCAGCCATTTTTTTGTTGTTAAATGTAGGTTTGATAAATTTCAGGTCATGTCACTCATGTTAAGAGCCATTTAACTTAGATAGAAGCCAATGAACGAAGAAAGATGACATAATCTTGAAAATTTACTTTATTAAATTTTGGATAACAAAGGACTAAAGAGACAAAAAAATGATTGTAAAAACATATTTAATATAACATTACAATTATATTTTGTTAGTAAGTAACATAATTATTGTTAAGTAAAACCGAAAAAAACCCCTGTTGTGTGTAATATATCTTGACCAAAAGTGCTTGTATTAATCAAAAAATTTATTTAAAATGCTTGACGAAATGTATTTTTTTAAATTATGATATCCTTTATTGCAACATCTTTTAAATAACAACATAATGTAAAGAAAGAATACGCTAAATCCTGTAAATTCTTGCACCACAAAAAGCGGTTCAGGTTGTAACATAACGCTAAAGCGCCACACCAATTTGCGTTGACCTGCACTCCCTCAATTCACCTACAGGTTTCGGATATAAATTTCTATTTGCATGTATCCTCAGGGGTCTAGTTGGACTGGATACGTGTTACCACTAAGTTCGACTGCTTACAAACATTAATTGTAATTCAAAGTAATTCGCAAAACATATGCAAATGTTTGACCGGGTTGGACGGCTTTATGTGAGAGAGAGCAATCGACTTTTTATTTTTTTACGAAATCGAGTAATTTATTCTGATGTTGATAATGTTTTTTTAGAAATTTAGTTTACGTTTAGAAAATGCTTTTTTATGTTATCAATGATGAAATTGATTTTGCGATTAACTCTTACAACATAAGTTTTAATCCTTCGATCGCTGTCTTAGAAATAAAAAAAATAGGTTAAATAAAGTACAGAGCCAAAAATAAATTGTAATTAAAAGCCTTTGTAATTTTACGTTAATATTAAATAGTACATTACGCACATAGGGCTGGAAAGTAATAAATGTCGATGTTGTGCGCTTACCGATGTTGTCGTTTTCCGCCTCCGTCGATGAGAATGAATGAGTGAGAGAGAAATGTGATCTGAGACATTTCTTATTTTCCTAGTTTTTCCATTACGTACCTAGAATGTACTATATTATTTAGGAAAGTTCAATATCCCAAAACTTTCACTTTTCAGCCATTCAATCCTTTTTTTTTTTCATTGAAATAGGAAGGATTCTTTTCTAATACCTGGCTAAGTCGTACTTAAGTTACTAAAAGCTTAAGTTAAGGCTTGCCTCAGCCCTCAGATATCCAGTTTGAATGAAACAAATCGATATTCTTTTAATTTTCTTTATTCACAAATATTTTAAAACCTATATTGTATGTACACATTTAAATAACTATTTACAAATTACCAAGTATACCTACAAATTACAATAATATTCCTTTGGAACACAATACAAAGTTTTTGGACGGAATCGCTGCTAAAATTAATACTTAAATAATACTGATATATTATAAGGAATAATTTTACATTTAAATAATACAACATAATACTAAAAAGGAATGAATTATTCTGTTTGGAATGTTTATTTATTCGTAAACATTTTTTTCGGAAAATGTAACATAATGGTATAAAGTTTAGGTCAGCGCAAACTAGCGACAATTGACACGATATTTTATAATTTTTTGGCCTATTGCGGCTAATTAAAATATAATACAATTGCTTAGTATACCTGTGGCCGATTTACATCGAGCATTGTGATAGAAAATATAATTAATTTCCAATTAATATGCATAACACAGTTGATACGATATGCCATGAATATGCATTTAATTCCTTGGATATAATTTACACTCAGGCCATAATTACATTACAATGTAAACAAAATTTCACTTTTACGGTACTGAGATCACTATAGATATAAAAATATTGTGTTTTATAAGGGAACTAGATGATGCCCGCAACTCCGTTGCGGCAAAATTCGTTTGTCGCGTGGGAACCGTACATTTTACCGGGATAAAAAGTATCTATGTCCATTACCGGGCCTCAAACATTTAAGTATCTCCATGCCAAAATTCAGGAAAATCGGATTTAGCGGTTTAAGCGTGAAGAGGTAACAGACAGACAGACAGACAGACAGACACACTTTCGCATTCTAATATTAGTATGGATATAATAATATTATGGATATGGAAGTATGGATATTACACAAAGGTCAGAGCAGAGGGCGTTATTAGCACAAACAGTAAATAATCTGACACGTAAGTACATGCATGTTGCATCAGAATATTGACAGAAACGTTGTCATACGCCGAATAAAACTTTTTCATTACTATATATGCTGGCGCTGCCGTCTAGCGTGTAAATGAAAATATAATATCCTATTCCGTTAAATAATATATATTAGTAAATGATATCATAATAATATTGCACTAATAAGAAGATATGTTCAAAACTTAGTTCATGATTATTATTATAATCGACGAGCAGTATACAAGAATTAGGTTTTTTTAACGTTACATTAAATTTTCAAGGAAATAATAATATACACACCTCTAATTGGTTTTATTAAATAAATAATTCTTTGGATTAGAGAATTCCAAACCCATTTTTTTTCAATAAGGTCGACTTTGAACCATTTTTTTGTTCGAAAGCTGACAGGACTGAGAGTGGTGACATGATCTGATAATATGATCTATCTTCATCAGCTAGATTGCTTTTATTTTTTTTGATTTCTTATATTTATAGATATTGCTGTCAAATTCATGATAATGAATTGTTGTTTATAACCTAGGTCCTAGGTCAATCTGCAAACCTTAACACCTAGGTACTATCCTATTTCCTATGTGACCATAGCTCTCTCCTGGGTATGCATGTTGTAGCTGAACCTCTGCGCGTAGTCAGACATCTTGGTGTCAGACCAGGGCGGGCTGGGATTCCACCGGTCCATACCGTCGGTGCCTTCGAGGACCCGCATGCGTTTTGCTGCCGGATAGTCGAGACCTGGGGAAAGGTATGGCTTTTAATGCTGAGGTCTCAGGATTGCCAGAGTTTTAGGGTGGGTTTCCACTGGCCGGGCGAAGAGGAGCTTAGCCGTGCCCGAATTGACCAATCGTGCTGTTCCATTGAAGCGAAGCGAAGATTTCGAGCATGGTGATTGGTCAATTTGGCACCGCTAAGTTCCTCTCTGCCCCGCTCCGCGTCAGTGGCAACACACCCTTAGTTTGTGTTCAATTAAACGGCGAAGATTTTTTGAAAAGAACGAATTTTAAAGTGGATCAAAATTGAAGGGTTTTAGACATGAAAATGCGTACTGTTTGTATTATAGTCATGTTATTATAGTACTAGTAAGAGTGAAGAATTTATTCCAAGTTTTGGCTAAATATTTTGACTGTAGAATTAGCAGCGCTAAAAGAATTACTTTAGACTTCTATGTTTTTATGAAAAATGGCCCAATGTCATAAAATTTCCCATAAAGTCATTTAAAAGATACTCTTTCAGCGCTGCTACTTTCAGAATAGTGAACTATATTATAAGGGACACATAATATTACACACCCTAAAGTATGTAGGTATATCGTATAATAATATTATGTACCACCCAAGAAATTGGTTCATAGGTAGATGTCAGACCTATGTTATTTGGTCGGGTCAGTCAAGCCAAGCTGGCAAAACCTGAATAACTTCGACTTGACATAACTCAACCAAATAACGATCTACCTAGATGACTCAACTTCATAGTATATTATAATCATGCTTGTCAAACTTACCATCTAAACTCGTGCTACTGCAAGGCTCTTGTGTATACCCTCTCGGGTACTGCTCATAGTATTTAGTGTGCGCTGGGTACATCAGCAGACTGCTGTTTACTACCACTTCTGGTGTGTCGTAGTGGGGAGACCTGGGAGAGAAATAATCAATAAGAAGTGGTTGAAATTGGACTTTATTTAGTAGCTAGAGGAAGGTAGAAGTTTCAAAATAATTTATTTTTTTATAATATAATATAAAGTACCGTTCTATACAGTATAGAGTACTTTCTTCTACCTTTTTTTTCGATTTCAGTTTTCTTTGAAATTATGTAGTCTATTCTATTTAGGTTTATATCTTTAAAAATACTACATTAAAATGTTTCGCTACAACTCAAGAACAGCTGATTCTACTTATTAATCTTATAAGTTCAGGAAATTTTAAAATACAATGCGGTTTAAATATAAAAACCTCTTTCTAATTGAGGCAGAACAACATAATATTATGTCGGTACACATAGTATGTTATATTGAAGACCTTGGTATAGAGTTTTTTATTCCATTATAAAAAAAAAACAATCTTTTTAAGGAACAACCGCAAAGAAACTGTATTTTTTAAGATGTTTTCGAGTACAAATGTTTTATACTGTCCGTTGATTGTACTCCATATTTGTAACCAAAGAGGTTTTTATAAGCGTCATTTAAACTGACAGAACAACCTTTTTCATAGGCCCTTTTTGGATCCTATATGGAAGATGACTTAGTTCCGTATTCATTATAATTTAAACCTTATTTACACGTAACAGAACATATTTTTCTTATGCTTCTGCTAATTTTTGATCTTTTATTCAGTTTGTTGTAAAATGATACGTAATTAAACGCAATAAAGCGTATTTTCTATTGGACGGTTGAATGATAATAAATATGGTAATGAAAGGTGTCAAATTACGCGGACAGACAGACTGACGGGCTGATCATTTTCTTATTTATAATCCTAAGGTCGAATGACGTGTATAAATCGTATTTTCGAAGTTTGTTCAGTTAATTTTGTTTGAAGAGCAAATTACTTGTGAGATTTTAATAAACATAATATTACTGGCGGGCCAGACAGATGTCCTGTCATAATATCTACGAAGTTTAAATTTTCTAAAGCGGTAATGTTACGTAATATGTAAAATTGTAATTACTGTGGTAAGGCAAACTTTTCTAATTTAGCACGTAATTTTTTGAAAATTTTTCTTTTTTAACCTTTCTCCGATATTAGAAAATCTTCTGCAATCATGACATCATGACTTCTTTAGATCAAATTTACATGCGTCCGCAAGACCGAGCGGCCCGGCCGCTAATACAATGGGATCACAATGCTCAAGCAATAATATGTAACGTCGAATAACGATTTAGCGGTTGGGCCGCTATTTACAATTACTTGTGATTTCGTAGCGTAGCGACAAAACCGCTTGGTCGCGAACGCATATAAGCCGAGCCTAACTCTACAATAAAACTTAACCCTAAAATACCAACCTCTCTTCGCTAATCGTCGACTGAGGCGAATGGGTCGAATAGTCCACAGGTCCTCGATCAGTGAAAACCCTCTCGCAGTACTCTTCAGGCTTCTGGTACACCTGGTACCCGGTATAATCCACCTCCTCCACGTATGGATACTCCTGGTAATCCTGGTAACAAGTCTCCCGTCTGAAGAACTTCTGGCAGCGAGGATCTAGCATGCCACATGGTTGGTTCTGGTACCCATAGTATTGGTATACCCAGGAGTTGGCCAGCATTATCGCCGCTTCTTCTTCGCTGTGGACATTAAAATGTCGATTTGTTTACTACAATAATGCCCGCAACTCCGTAGCGCTAAAATTCGTTTTATAACCGTACGTTTTGCCGGGATAAAAAGTAGTCTATGTCCTTTGCCGGGACTCAAAACATCTCCATAAAAAATTTCAGCAAAATCGGTTCAGCGGTTTGGGCGTGAAGAGGTTTTTATTTAACAGACACATTTTCACATTTATAATATTAGTATGGATATGTTAATGAGAATCGATCCGACGCAAAAATACCTAATAGGTAAGTATTAATGAATAGTCTATCTGTACGGTGGTCCCGTCTCTTGCGACAGGTAAGCAACAGGCGTTTGTTAGCATATTTTTCACTATATCTGTATAATACGAGTATAATATGATAGCATAATAATATAATATTGTGTCTGTTATCAAACATTTGTTGCTCACCATCGTTAACTAAACAAACTCTAACATTAAGATTTTGTCTTCACAATGAGGGATGTTTGGCGCTGTGTAGCCGTAGGGTCTGTCGTGTCAATTGTCGTGTCAAACGGCTGTCATATGTCTGGCACGAAAGCCCCTTCCTTCCTTCTGGTGGCAAATGTGATGTCGACAACCCTCATTCATTCTTATACTCACCTCAAGACCTGGTTGGTCCCCACGATGAACTGCCTCGGAGTGTCGGTGGCATCCTTGACCTGCAGCACCAGGTGGACCCAGAGGAACTGGCCAGACCGCTGCTGCAGCTTCACCAGCAGTATGCAGCATTTGTCCTGGTCCAGTTGCGTTACTGGAAAAAGATAGGAGTTAAAACAGCGAAATCTTAAAATTTTATGGGACTTGAATATTTAGTTTATCGGTAGGTTGCGGTGTTGTATTGCGCGCACACTTAGGATAAATGTTCACTCTCTCGTGATTAATATTAAATCAGCCACCGCCACCAAGAGCAGTTTGACTTTTGTAGGTACTTTTGCTAAGATGCAACTACAAGGCTAGTCACAAAATATCTCTTAAACATTAAGTACGAATAATGACTCGTCTTCTTTTAACTACAGCAATGTTAAAACCTCCACCAAAATTGATAAAATCAGTCCTTAATTTTTGTGCAAGGGCTCAACCAAGTTGTGGCGTAAATTTTTTTTTTAAATAATTTGTCTAGTAAACAATGACACTTACTTAATCTATGTTTGGCCTGCGCTTCTCTGAGACTGTCTACGTGCATGATCTGGTACCACGACACGTCCACCAGCTCCGACTTCTTCCAGCCCAGGTACCATTCGCCACTGTAATAAAAAATGTAATTAATAACGAAATACTTATTGCTTTTTAACAGTAAGTAGGCATAGGTACCGGAATCATACGGCTTCGCTGTCTGTTTGCTTGTCCTTCCGTTTGTCTGTCACCAGACCGCCAGAAATTTTCGCAAAATACATATTCCTGCTGGCGCTATAATAACTAATAGGTACTAACAATATTGTTTGTAATTAAGTATATTAAAAGGCACCTATAAAAGAAACGCCATATTTGTCTACTTTTGCTCGATATCAATAAGAACCATAACTACAGACATAGATCAAGATAGATACCGCATGTCGCTCCATTTGTATGAAAACGAGCGTGTCACTTTTTTCCTACCACTGTGACGTACCGATGATAAGAAACGTGCCCATTATCAAAGCCAATGTTTCTATTTGAATTTCTACAGCTCAATAGTACGGCACTTTTAGGCATTTAGGCATTTTTAAAATTCCAATTGACGTCCGATTCCGATAGCAAACTAAAGAACAGACTTTCGAAAGACGAGCATTGCTCGTCATTTGGGAACGCGATATGGCACGCGAAGTACATACACATGCGGTATCTATCTTGATCTATGTCTGTGACCATAACCTTTCGTGCGTAAGTACACTACTACTTAGCACTAGTAACATGGTGTTGCCAATTACTTGGCACGAATTTGCCAACTACTTGGTATCAATTTGCCAACTCACTTGTCATCAATATGCATTATCTTCATATCCATGGCATGTATTGTTGTGAAGACGTTAGTGGCGCCGTTGACAACGCACTCCCTCGTCTCCGGCATGGCTAGGGGGGTGCAGGTAGCTATGAACACCGGTTCATTGCGGCTACACAGCGGCAGGTACGACACGTAGTGCCCTCGAACTAGAACTACCTGGAAAAAATAGGAAAATTGTAAATGTAAACAAGGTAAAGTAAAACATATTGGTAAACTAGATGACGCCCGCAACTCCGTTGCGCCAAAACTCGTTTATCGCGCAGGAACCGTACATTTTCCCGGGACAAAAAGTATCCTAGATCCTTTCCCGGGACTCAAAGTATCTCCATGCCAAATTTCAGCAAAATCGGTTCAGCGGTTTGGGCATGAAGAGATAACAGACAGACAGACAGACACACTTTCGCATTTATAATATTAGTATGGAAGTATGGATATAAAAGAAAGGAAATAAAATAAGTCTCTAATAAAGGGACTAGAAAAACAACTACCTAGAAGTCAGCAATAACAATGTAAAGTACTGACAAGCTCAATATTTTTATCACGTTTATGGGAATCGCGATACATGTTTCAAAATTACTGTATTTTATTCTAAACAACTACAAAGTACAATCAGAGAAATTAAGGCATAGACGGATAGTTGACTGGTCATGGCTAACATTAACTTGACACAACCCGACCAAATAAAGATGTTATAATATTTACTCAGTACTGAATGAATGAATGAATATACTTTATTGTGCACACAGTTACAGTTACAACAAACATACGACAAAAACACATAAAATTACGAGTACACAAAGGCGGCCTTATTATTAAATAGCAATTTCTTCCAGACATCCAACCTACTATTGGTGTACATTTCAATAAATAATTGTAATACTTACTTTTTGGTCACCAAATCTCATCTGCCTCCTTGCATTTCTTGAGACGTTCATTCTACAGAAGAAATGTCTAGTCTTTGGTACATTATCAGTCTCTTCGTTACTACCTCTATTTAGTTCTAGTTGGACCATCTGATGGTCCTGCCTATCTATTATATCGTATACACTATCCCCGTGTATTAGTAGGTCCTCCTAAAATAAAAGAAAAAAGTATTTTATTTGAGAAAGCAAAGGTTATTTAGTTTGATTTAAAACTGAACTCAAATTCTTTTTATATAAAAAAAGCAATCAGTCTTTATTAAAGTAAAATCAAAACAATGATAAATTTAAATCTTGATATGTATAGTTAAAGCTATGAGTATCAAAAAGTTTTAATAAATAACATATCTAACAAAGTAAAAGAAGAAGTGGACTACTTGTGCCCACGGAAAAAGTGCTACGGCAGTAGGTACGGGATTCATACAAAAATACCCCTTCTCCTTTATGAATGATTAAAAGAAATAAGAAAAGAAACAAACCATTGAGTGCCCCAAATACTCCGCGGCGTTTTCCGAAATATACAGTAACTTGCCGTTCTGTGTCATCATCATCATGAACCCTGGGAGTGCCTGAAAATACATCAGTGTTTAGTATCTATCTGTAGTAAGGGTAGGCGTGTCTGAGTTCTACCTGTCCCCAATGTTTGTGCCCCATTGAATAACAGAACACGTCATATGATATCAGCGATATAATATTATGGAGATACTACGTTGCGTGTAGTATCAATAATAACTAAATGGGTACTATGTAAGTAAAATAAAGATTATTATTTATTTAATTTACTTCAATCAATATAGTAATCGTATGATATTATCTCTCCTACATAATATAAAAAATATAATAAAATAGATAACAAATTATTAAAAATTTAAATAATCCCCAATTCATTTGATCCATTATGTTGGAACATAGTACGCCTTAGTTTACCATATAGAAAGTGTAAGGAAAAATGTTTCCAACTCATCCTTACTTTTGAAACTTTCAGTACCTTTACACATAACATCGTAAACTCAAACTTACCTTTGAAAATCCAATATTAGGCGTAGGTGACTGTTCTGGGTACTGATAGCTCAAGTCGTGACTTTTGAACACTAAAACAGAAAGAAAGACGTATAATGGGTGACAGATAAGATAGCAAAGTAAATGTTAAACGTCTTAATATGTTGTCGTGACTTATGTTTGGGAGATGTGGGATAAAAACGTGATGAGTTTGCCCAAAGATCTGGAGCTATTGGGGAAGTTTCGCCTATCACGATTGTGATGATACTAGTGAGAACGAATTGGAACCGTTAGGAAAGCCCCAGGTATAAAGAATTAGTGTGTTGTTACAAAAATGGTGTTCAGATAGTGTCAAATAAGTATTGAAGTTTTTTTATTTAAAAGTCTCTTAATCAACAAAGAAAAAAATACTTTTATTGAGTACATTACAAAATTACAAAATTATTATCATGACGACTGACGATGCACGTAATATAACTATTATAGCTAAAATTTTCGTTATATAACAATATTTAGAATGCTGTTTCCAACATGAAATATGTGTCTAATAGTTTTGTCAGGATAATATTGTAGGCACCTTACCGTCGGCCTGAAGATGATTGGGCAAAAAGATGGATGGACAATTTATAAGCCAGCCTGATCTTTCAACAATCGGTTTAACAAAGTTACGTGGCTCGTCTTGTTTTAATGAGTGACCATCGTCACCTAAGCCCAAGAAGGCAACTACCTCTTAAGCTTTAACTCAGTGTTCTGCAAACTTTTTGTGTTCAAGGTACAGCTAGAAAAATGTAAATTTTAGGAGGTACACCACAAATTAATCAGCGTGTACGGGGGCGCTCTGTTCCCAATTTTGATTCCTTTCGTCGATCGTTCTGAGATGTTGCCTTTTTTGGTTCTTATAAACTAGGACCCATGTAGGTAAAATGTCTTTTTTATGGCACACCAACTACTGGCCACGGTACACCAGTGGCATACCTATTGCGGAACACTGTCTTAACCCATCAATACCCAAGCGGCAGACGGCTGTCGCATAACAGTTGAAAGCTATTGTGTCTGCGATTCCCGCGATGGATATGTTAACTGATATAATTACTCACCCTGCTGAAAATAGTTCATCTTCCTCACATACACGCAGACAAGCGCCATGAGCTGCAGCTGCGACAGTCGCTGTCGCGTGGACGGCGGCAGCGGCAGCAGGTCGCGCAGGTTGGAGATCTCTGCATTGATGAGGTCGCGCCGCATCTTGCTGGCGCCTTTCGTTGACTTCGTAGGCTCGAATCTGGAAGAACTGGTTCGTTGAAGGACCTATTTCTTTCCAACTATAATATGCTTCGTTTTTTATAAAATAAGGAGGCAAGCGAGCAAACGGGTCACCTGATGGAAAGCAACTACCGTCGACGGTGAACTCGCAACTTTAGAAGAGCTGCAGTATTGAAAGAAACCAAGCTGTAGGTGCGTTGTCGGCCTTTTCGTGGGCTCGTAAGTCATAACTAGCAGAATTACTTTTTGGAAGAAGGAAAAATTCAAATTCAAAACGTTTATTTCAGATAATTAGTCCATAAAAAGGATATTTTTTTCCTAATAAGATATTATGCGCGGTCACTCCCGCGTAAATTTAGAATAATTCTGCTAGAACTGTAAATTTATACGTAAAAATAAGTGTTCTCCCATGCTTTATTCTATACTTATGCCAAATTTTATTAAACTCTGTCTAAAAGATTAGGCCTATGCAATGGAAGAAAACATCTCTATTCTATCTTTATATTGATGAAGCAGAAATTAGGGCCAGGTTATTAAATCCAAAAATAAGAGCCTATCATACAACTTTGATCGTTATCGTTAACTATTCAAAACGTTAGTCAAATTCTAATACTGTCCTGGGAAAGTGTTTTTTCTAGGATTATAGACAATGCGCGGATATTGTGTTCCGGGGATCGGTATGTGTATGTGTGTGTATGTGTAATATGTGTGTGTTCGTATGTGTAGCTCGCGAACTGCAAGAGCGCCGCTTGGGAAGGAAATGTGGATTTATTGCATCGGGTCCGTAGAGCTAGGGATGTTACAGACATGACATAAACTTTTGAAATTTTAAAGTAAAAGGGTTATTTTGAAAAAGGCATCTCAAATAAAGGATTTCTATTAAATGTACTAATTTCCTGATAATATAAGGTGTATTTGCTGTATATTGCAAAAAAAAAAAAAAAAAATTAAACGATTGGTTTGTTTCAATACTGCTCCAATCTACTTTAATAATCTACTTTAGTCCAAAAAAAGTGCATGTTTGCTAATTTTACATGGATAATCCAACAAAATGTTTTTTTTAATAATATGGAATATAATATTTTAAATCATGATATTCAACCATCATAATTCACTTAATCTTACAATTTATTAACATTTAAACATTTTATTTATAATTAAACTGTTTTTCTTAACTTTTTATTTTGCAAATTTTTTATTGTAGCTTAACTTTAGTGTATAATAGGTATTTAATTAGTTAATTGTATTATATATAAAGCATTTGTTTTCGTATGTTGTGTAAATGAAGCCATGTTAATACATGTACTAAAAATCTATTGCACATAATTTCCAACACCATTATAAACAATATAAGACATTTTACCCTGTCAGGTTCGTCCATTCATAACTCTACATTCGCGCCTTAAGGTATACTGTGATGCAAATTTTTCATATTTAAATGCACGCTATTTCTTTTCCTATACCCACAATGGGAATAACAATTACTATCGTTATTATTATACTCATAAGTTCTCGATAAAATCGACAAACGCCGCGTGAATATTAATAATTATATCAATTTATTAAATTATTAATAGTGTCAATTTCTATTGTTGTTATAATGAGTTTCGCACGAAGCTTTGTCAGTTTGGCGATTAGTTTTCTATATGAGCTGTTTTAAGTTTTAACATATTACTAAAATTATTAATTTTTATATTATGCTGGACGCTTTGTATACTAACCTAGTGAAGTTATGTCCCCCAAAAATACATCATTCAAATTTCAACAAAAAAATGTGGGTTAGGACACAAATACTTCACAGCGACCAAATACTATAATATATTTTCTGTGATATATAATATTTAATGCATTCGATTAGAGTTCAGTTAGTTTAGACTAAAATGTAATGAATATTGATAGCACAACAATGCAAACATTTTCGGCAATTTATTCCTTCTCTTGTAAAAGACATCAACGCGTTTGCATTAAATGTAACCATTTCTCAAAAATTCTTAATTAAGTTAAATAGTTAGTATTTAACTTAATTAAGTTAAATAGTTAGTATTTAACTTAATTTAGATACGGTTTTTAGGGCTCCGCACCCAAAGGGTAAAAAGTACGTTTTTCCGGGATGGAAGTATCCTATGCCCTTTTAACATCATGACTCAATGGAACTCATACAAAATTTCCGCAAAATCGGTTTAGCGGTTTGGGCATGAAAAGGTAACAAACAAAGAGACAGATTGTCACATTTATAATATTAGTATGGATTGTTGATGCCCATTACAAAATTAGAACCAAGCAGTGATGATGATATTGAGTGGTCGGCGCGTCTGATGTCTGGGAGCATTACGCGGCATTACTAATGTTTTTATCTTGTCGGTTCTTTTGTTTTACTGATGTTATTAATTTTTTGGTTCTTAATTGTTATTAATATGAGAGTAATATAACCTTTTATTATATTTTGCAGTTTAATATAATCTAATATGTCTACGCGCTCCGTCGGCTTTTAGAAATTTGATTTAAAATTCATTTAGATTTAGTATTTTTTTAAAGATTGTTATATATTAATATTATATAACAAGATATAAAAGTGTGTTGTGACTTGTATATCATGTTAAAATTACATTTGTAAATTATGTTGGTAAGATGTAAAGACACAAAATAAGCAGAGTTACGCGCAGTATGTAAGTAAGATAATTTTTAATAAGTGCTTAACATTCTTCCTCTTTAATACTCTACATTGCGTTAACTTCACTTCACACTACATTAACTTCTAGTCAGACAAGGTTATCTGTGAGACCAACAATGAAAATAGTAGAAAAAAGTTGCTTATTTTTGTTTTGCTTCCAATGGAATGTTTTTTTTTATTATTTATACATATCTAATTATTGTTGTATGGGTTTATTGCCTGAATAAAAATGATTACTATTATTATATTTTTATTTAGTGTAAAAACAGAGTTTATTTATTAGCCTATTATTTTATATCAGTTACTAGATGACGCCGGCAACACCGTTCCACCCTAATTAGCTTATCGCTCAGAAACCGTACTTTTTCCGTGATAAAAAGTATCGTATGTCCTTTCCCGGGACTTAAAGTATCTGCATACCAAATTTCAGCAAAATCGGTTGAGCAGTTTGGGCGTGAAGAGGTAATAGACAGTCAGATAGACAGACACACTTTCGTATTCCGAAGATAGAACCTCCTTCTTTATGGGAGTATGTTAAAAATATACTAAAGTATAATTGTTCACATCAAAGTATTCAAGTAAAGTATTCAAAGCTTATTGGTCAATTCACCGCCGAATTCTGACGCGTGTTACGATTCGTGACAGACCATTCCACACGTCACAGTTTCACGCCGGAGTCGCCCGAGCGTGTAAATTCTTCCCTGATGTTCCTCATTACGTTGGGAACCCATCGGGAACCACTTGCAAACAATCGCGGGAACCCAAAACAATTTTGGGAACCATAGGTGTTTTATGCTTATTTATTTATTATAATTGATTAAATAATAATAATATACAATAATATCTATGGACGCTTCACACCACGTCAGTCTGGCCCCGTGCTAAGTACCTGAAGGACTTGTGTTACAGGTACCAGACAACGGAAATATATTTAATACTTTTATACTATACATATATTTAAGATTTTTATTATATCATACACATATTTAATACACATCCAGACCCGGGAACATTGAAAAAACTTTTTGTTCCGTCGGCGGGATTCGAACCCGCGACCCCCGGCTTGAGCTGCCACACTCTCAACCAATTGAGCCACAGAGGTCGTCAAAATAGATCCGAGTTTGTTCAATTTAGAGATAATTTTAGAAAAATGTCTAATACTGTTATAATATTTTGTTTTTTTTTAATTCCTTGTTCGCATTTCTTATCTGTTTGTATCATAAAAATTAATAATAATTTTTGTTGCTAGCCTCGCAAATATTCAAGAACGGAGGAACAGATTTGGCTAATTTCAGTCTTGGAATGATCGTGGAATTCCAGAGAAGGTTTATTTTAGGAGGAAAGTGATGACTAAGATCGTACATGGGTCATCTAGTTTAAAATAATATGCATTGAATATATTGTCTTATATTATTTTAATTCAAAGATGAGTTAATTTTTTTATTTAGATTTTAGAACGTCTACCTTGCTATTGTACAGAAACTACAAGATAAGGTTATTTTTTTGTAATAAAAATAGACAGTTTTTTGGATATCGGATGACAGTCCCGCTAGAACTTGTAATTGACAAGAACAATTGACAAGATTGGCCAGATTCTGTCAGGCCCGGCGGGTGCCCGACGTACTTTATCGTATTTATCGACCATCGATGTTTTAGATCGACGCATCAATAGGGATGTCACAGATATCGATCGTTTGATTCGACGCTTTTTTTCATATTTCAAGTCATGCATTTGAGTTTTGGATTTTCTATAACAATAACTAAAAATAGAAAATAATTATACACTTTTTGTACAAATTAACGATATAATTGACAGTTACATAGTTAAGACATAGTTACACGCCTCCGTGGTCTAGTGGTATAGAGCGCGGCTCTTGACTCGGAGGTCGTGGGTTCGATTCCCGCGTTGGAAACATGATATTTCTAAGTTTGGTTAGGACAATGCAGACTGATCACCTGATTGTCTGACAAGTAAGATGATCCATGCGTCGGATGGGCATGTAAAAAGTCGGTCCTGCGCCTGATCTCTCGCCGGTCGTGTCGGTGTGCCGTCCCACTGGGTTATGAGAGCACACACTTGGGTACTATAAAATTACTCCTGCGTAGCTGGCCTGGTTTCAATGAAACCGGCCACCGTCACCGAAACCGGTGTGGGAGCTATTATTATTATACATAGTTACAAATTGACTGAAGAACTCTAAAAGTGTAACAGCTGAAAAAGTGTATAATTATTTTTAAGACCATTTAGATTCCCGTACTGTACAAAACAAAAAATCGTTAAAAATCTATTATTTTACTAGATCGATTTTCATGAAATTTGGCACAGACATAGAGTAGACCATGAGGAAAGACTTTGAAGGCATTGCACAATGCGTGTACGGAGTACCGAGAAATATTTAATGTAGGCTGAAATTTGGCATGGAGATACTTTGAGTCTCGGGAAATCCTTACTTCCATACTAATATTATAAATGCGGAAGTGTGTCTGTCTGTCTGGCTATCCGTCTGTCTATCTGTTACCTCTTCACGCTTAAACCGCTGAACTGATTTTGCTGAAATTTGGCATGGAGATATTTTGAGTCCCGGAAAAGGACAAGGGGTAGTTTTTATTCCGGAAAAATGTACTGTTCCCGCACTATAAACGAATTTTGGCGCAACGGACTTGCGGGCGTCATCTTGTATGAAAATATATTTCTGTGGCATTCAATTTTCTTTCAATACGAAAATAGCTTCTTAAAATAATACAAATCTCCAACATTTCTTTGAACATTGTGTTTTTAAATGATCATGAAAATACAACTGAAATTTAGTTACATTGTTACTGAAGTGCTAAAAAGTCTCCTACTGTAATAACATGAAAAACACACGTCATTGTTACACAAAACTAGCCTCTATTATTAGGCAAATAATACCTATTATACCTTGTAAGGCTATGTAAATCTTTATAACCTTGTATGGAGACAAATATATGAGCTAAATATTACGTAGCGGCCAGGTGTTACGTTATGTATTTACTAAGTTATGTACATAAAGTACTTGACTACTAACTACGAAATAAGGTTATTTATCTCGTAATTTACAGAATGTGGGTGTAAATGAAATAAATGCACACGTAGTTTTAATCCTTCGATCGTGAATTCATGGAAATCTATTGTCATTCTATTGTGCCTCACTCACCGGTCAGCTTATGGGGCTTGATTAGTTAAGAAAAGAAGGCAAAGAAATGGTTAACATTTCTGATTTACCTACCTCCGTCACCGTAAAAGCTTAGGCGGAAATATAAATCCATACTAATATTATGATAACTGCCAAAATGTGTCCGTCTGTCTGTGACCTCTTAACGCTGAAACCACTGAACTGATTTTGCTGAAATTTGGTATGGATATACTTTTTAGTCTCGTTAATTTTTGTAGTCTCGAGATAAACAAATTCCGGCGCAAATGAGATGGAAGCGTCATCTAGAACGTGATATTTTTATAGTTTAATTCTTGAAAATTACGTAAATTCAGTAATTTCGATTTCAGAGGTTTTTTAACAACCTGTTTGGGTACTAAAAAGATGTTTGTTACATGTCAATTATACAAAGTAATACTTGGTTTGTAAAGTTTTTCTTTTATCTTTTGTTGATTTTTAACCGTTTGACGTAAGCCGATCAAAAGCAATAAATTAGACAACAACCGGGCATTATTAGCTTTGTCCACACTGGGCCTTTTTTGTTCATCAAGGGCATGCGTTATAGCGCAGTCAACAGCGAACGTGAGGCATGCCCGTGACGCGCGTTGAAATCGTAGCGCTCGCTATGACACTTTTCTTTCAACGCGGGTGGATTTTGACGCATTCAATTATTGAATATGCCAAACGAAAGTTGAATAAAAAGAAGATGACGAAAATTGAAGATGAAATTGCATAATGTGGACATGGCTATTGAACAATAATTTTATGATTAGCTATATCAAATATAGTAAATTATACAAGCGAATTAAATTAAAATATTATATTAAAGGACACAACAAAACTGTGTTAAAATTAATGTAGAGATAACGCGTTCCTTTCTGTTGTATATCTAAGCATTAAAAAATTAAGCTTTCATATTTTCCATACTAATATTATTATAAATACGAAAGTCTGTCTGTCTGTCTGTTACTTCTTCACGCCCAAACCGCTGAACCGATTTTGCAGAAATTTGGTATGGAGACACTTTGAGTCCCGGGAAAGGACATAGGATACTTTTTATCCCGAAATAATGTACAGTTCCCGCGCGATAATCGAGTTTTGGCGCAAAATAATATTGTTACTTAATTTATAACTATAATTAAGTAAGCTTATGCTTAGACGATATTTTAAACTATTGATATCAATAATTAATAGGAATCACGTTGATAACTTACTTTGTATTGTAAGACTTAATTTTATAGAATCTATTTAATTTTAATATTATTATTTTTGATTCATGATATTTGTTGAATAAAATTAATATAATAAGCAAAATCTTGCTTGCAATAATTCTGTTCGTTTGAATAGTAATTATCAAACGAAAAACGTACATTTTCCCGTAATAATATCCCATGTCACTTGTAAAACTGAAAATAAACACCTGTCATAAACATTGGTTAAGCGATTTTAGCGTATATAAGTTGCAGACATAGAAACATAATATTTTCGCCTGTATTATTTTATGTATTAGATGTTTATATAGATAAACCATGGATTTCTAATCAAAAACCGATCTATATAGTTCCTTATCGATTAAACGAACGACTGTTATCTGATGAAGAGGATGAGATATCAAAAAACTTTGATATCTCGTTTTGTTATTGATCTTATTTCTTAAATATTATTTTTCTAATAACAAGGAAAATGCTGTTCAATTATAATTTTTCGTAATTCGTAATTAATATAATTACCGTAACGTACTAAGTACCTACAGTAGGTACATTACGTACTTAGTTGTGCAATTTAGATTTATTATTTGTATAAGTCAAAAATTAAAAAATAATTGACGACATTCCATTACACGTTCATAATATGTATTATTTTTTATTATAACATTAATTTAACTATCAAATTAACATTATATAAAATTAAAACGAATTATTGATCATTATTACAACTTATTGTAAATGTGGTGTCATTCATAGAAAATAGTTTTTTCATGAAGATTAAGGAACGTGGAAGTCTTTTACTTCAGCAATTTAATTAATTTAGCAATAATTAAAAAAAAATAGTAAACCCTGAAATATTTCAGGTATATTTAAATAAAATATTATGGAAATTACCTTAAAAACATCTTCACTGTAATCACTATTCAATATCACTACTGTCAGTCCACTATCAGCAAAACTAATATAACAAAATCAATAAAAACACACAATTAATGTCAAATAATAAAGATAAGGCACTCGTGCGAAACATTACGTATGGATGTACGTTCGAAGGAGCGCAAGCTTTTCGTTCGAATGATAAAATCCTTAAGCTCACCACCTTGCGCCCGCGCAGCCTAAACGCGACTATGCCTCCATCGAGCCTCTCTTTCTAACTTTTTCTTTTTTTTCCCTCAAAAAACCCGCGCCCGACTTCTAACGAGTGCCGTCTAATTTCCTAAACGTTTTTTCGGCTCGTCATTTCACCGAGGTGGATTTATTAGAGAAAATCGTAGAAACTATTCGATGTGCGAAAGAGATAGCTACAGAGGGTTTTCCGTACGTTTTGTGGGAGTGGAATAGACGGAGTATCGCTCGTGGGAACCGCACTTAATTTTAATGAGTCCGAGAGAGATGTAAGTAATTTTGTAATTACCGCGCTCCGTGCAAACGGGACGGTGGTATTTAGGTGACAGTTGTTTTATTTGCACGCATCTTGATATTGTTAATTACATTTTAATAAGAGCTGTGAGATTTAAAACCTGAAAGGTAGAGATAAGTGGGGGCTTCGTTTAAAATGATACTTCGGTTCTCGTTTTGCGCCGGTGCCTTATGAGCATTTTGCGCATTTTTTCCTTTTATGTCTGTAAGCTGTTATCTTTAGGAGTGTTAATAACAAAATGTGGAGCGTATACTTTTTATGTATCGTTTTACTGTTGTAGGTAGTAATTAAAGTATTAGTGTGTGTTAATAAAATATTATGAGTTTTTAAAATTTCAGGTGGTATTCAAGTATGCAGCGCAACCTTCTATAAAAAGAAAGTTTGTAGTGTAAAATGTTTTGATATTTAGATCATAGTAGAATGGTTCATGGGATGTTAGGTCCTTACAGTACAATCGCTGGAACTTTTTGCCACTATGTAATATAATTACGAATAAAAACTGATTCGCCGATTCTTAATCGAATCATCTCATGATTCATCTGGCGGATATCCGTTTATCCGCAAACATATCCGCGATGTAAATATACCTGGTTCCTGTTGGTTCTCACTCGGTTCTCACTGGGTTCCCACATTAGGTGTGTAGCACGGTAGCTGGCCGCGGGCGATACGGTCATTTTGAACCTCCAATTTTATTTTTAGAACGTTTTTGTTTTTTTTTATTGAATTCTCGATGCAAAGGAATGAGCGATTGAGTGATTTAGTATGTAATTTGGTGTCAGGAGGAAAAGGCTACCGATTATATTGTGATATTATGTTGCATACTTTTAGTGGAGCAAGCAAGTATCTTTAAATTTAAATTTTGATCATATAAAATATTTTATTTATTGAGTTTTACATTGTCAATATGGTATTTAAAACTTTCGGTTAATTTGTTTTTACATTCATTGTGGTTTTGGTGCGTTTTTATAACGAAAGCTATTTCACATCCACGTGATGTAGCAAGTTTGTAGTTCTGTAAGCTGTATAAGATTAGGTTATTTACTATATTTTAAATGCAAACTATCACTAAATAAGATAGAAAGAGATAAGGATAGAAAATATAAACTCCTTACAATAAAGGTTAGGGTTAGTTCTCTTCTTACCTTTACAAAGTTTTCTAACTTTCTTACACTAGCTAAAAGCTATAAGGTATGTTCTAATCGTGTGTCTATAATAAAGTTTATAATATAAATAAAATTATGTTAATCAATCCGTTGTCGATGCTTTTGTTATTACCCGCTAACACTAATATCAAAGGGGTTATTACCGTCAAAGGAATCGGTCTTTTTGTTTTTGGGTGGCACACCGATGGATCAGAAGAAAGGCAGGAAGGAAGCTCTTACATTGGTCTCTCAGTTTCGGTGGCTTTGGAGTTTGGATCTCTGAACTCCAAACAGGTGAGTTCCTAGGGCTGGCACTTATAGGTTTTTATTAAGACCCCATAATAAATACCTTTATTTGTAAAACTAAAAGACGTGTAAAAATTAAAAAAGTAAGTAATTTGTAAAACTAAAAGACGTGTACCTAAACAACGTGTATAAAGACACATACCGTGTGTAAAATGGAATTTAAATTTACAAGACGTAATTATTGTTTGTAAAGATTACGTTTTTCGATATTGTTTTTTATTTTCTCAAAAAGTGCTTATTCACAAGTAATTGACAATGCTCATTCATTTCTAGCAGTCATAAATGCTGTCTAAGGAAAAATGTGCATAAATAAAATTTAAACTTTTTTTTAACTCTCCATAGTATTTACTAATTTAATGACTGCTCAATTTTAATTTGATAAAGAATTTATCATTATCTCCATTAAACTCAGTAACTTATAAAATTAAAATGTATTAACTACCAAATGTCTCTGAATACTGCATTAAACTATAGCTTTTTAAAAATAAGAAGCCTGTGACATCCCTAGTGTCGATCATTAGCGCGCTGCTCACGCGCGCCCAAACTTCGACACGTGCGCGCGCGCACCCCTTTGTGTTATACAGGGTGTTTGCTGTTGTGTTGACAGGGATGGCTCTTGAGGAGAGCTTCACACAATCAAGAATGATTGTGTGTAAAAAATAGGGTTCGGAGGTTTTTACAGGGTAGTTTTACATAGCAAATAAAAAAATAACGTTCCGGAAGTGCCAGCAATTTTCGCAGCGCATTAGAAAGAGAGTAGGAGAGTATACTCGTCTTCTGCGCTGCACCAACTGTAGCCTACTATCACTCCAGCTTACTAATTTTTATAGTATCCTGTAAGTTTAACATTTTTTATCCATTCCAATGGTGCACTACGCTACTTAAGTTTTATGCAATAAAACAACTTATTTTTATAAACAACAATAAACACCACATTACACGTATTTTTTATTTTATTTTATTTAGGAAACAAACAGTATCCTAAACTATTTTAAACTTAATACAATTTTTCCAAATAAAAACTAATAGTTCCATAGATTTTTTAAAAATAAATGTGGCTTTTTAATTACAATTTACACACATATCTAATACAAAACTACTTTTATTTTATTTTATTTAAAACAAATAGACAACTCAAACAACTTAAGTATCCATTCAAGCTTTAATTACTTAATTCGACAATTCATCGTCATCTTTCATCAAATACCAAATTGAGTTGACAAAAAGCCAATCAAGTTTTAATCATCCTGTATCGCCAGTCATAATGACGTCGTATTAGCAGGGGGGTCTCAGAGACCGGCATGACGGTCACGTATGTAAACAATAGACAAAGCCACCGACGGGTTATTAGGGTTATCGCGCGCCCTATCTGATACTGGGAAGTCAGATTTGGTCAAATTTGGCCTAAATAGCCCGATACCATCACGGGGTTGCTCTCAGCACGTATTGTTTTGATGTGTTGCACCCAGTGCTGTCAGAATTTTACTGAGTGCGTTAAGAAACGTAGCTTGTCTAAAATACGAAAAAAACGAGGGTGCCTGTTACGCTCTGAAATAAACGAGACTTAATCTGATTTAAATTATCCTTTTACAAGAGCTTAAGACGCTATACAGACAAACCTGAAGGTAAATAAAAATTAAAAACAGAATATATTTACCCTAAATCTAAAGGGCGAAACGGGGCACAAAACATGTATAAAATTGCGAAATTGCGAACCTCGTTGTTCTAATTAGAGTTGCATGTCCTCGTTTTCAATAGGAATATTCAAAACACAGGCAATATTGGCTACCTGGTATTGTCATACTGGTGTTACGATAGATGACAGGCAACAGTAACAGCTTTCCATTGGGTGACCTGTTTGCTCGTTTGCCCTCTTACAAAAAGCAGAATCTGAGAAAGACGTGAAACTTCCAACATTTCTGTCTTCAACGCTTCACTTTCTCCATACACAAAACTCAAATTCCTTCGATCATAAAAATTTCTTTTTCCATTATTTGGATTTAACCTCTCCCATCCAATACCACCATAATTTACCTAAGGCATATCAATAGATCTCTCGGCGGTGTAATTATGGGGTACGGTGGGCGATTCGGTGATTAGGACAGGTGGACGGGTCAAGGTCCCGCGAATGTGAGGTGATCGGGTACGTTACTTTTTGAACGCAGTCATGGTTTTAGGGTTAATAGAAACTTATGTTTTTAGGACACACTTGTTGTTAAAAACACAGTTACTTTCGTAGGGTTTACATTATGGTTTAAGGTTACTTTTTGAATACAGTAATGTTTTAGGATTAATAGAAACTTATGTTTTTTGGACACACTTTTTTAGGGTTACTAGAACCTAAATTTTTGCGAATCTATCTAATGTTCCTTCCCAGGACTCCAGAAGTAATATGCGCGGTTCCAAGGGGAGGTTCACAGAGGACATGACCCAACGAAAATCTAGGTAAATAGGTAACTCACTATCTATGGCCGTTGTTTGTGTAGTAGTTTAGTAATTAGTATATTATATTCTATGAAAGAAAAATATTCATAGTAAAATTTTTCACTAAGAGAGAAGACGTAAAATTAAGTAAACAATATTTCAAAATTCCGTGAACTATGCTAAATTGTAGCGCAGCAAATTGTTGGTACAGTTATCCACATAAAACGTCTTTAAGAATGTAAAAGCTTTTTAGGAAGAGAAAACTTTAGAGTCTCACGTTTTGGAAGATGACTCAAACTTTTCCAAGAAAACAAGCAAAGGTGTGCTCGGGGAATCGAGACAGTAGCGGTAATTGGCTGTAAAAAACTTGTCATTTTCTATATAAACCGCGATCGACAATGAAGTGTCATGTTCCTAGTCTAAGGGCGATATCGTATTTTGCATTCTTGATGTGTACTCATAAAAGATTGGAGATTATCATTACATGAGTTACCAAGAGGTTTTCCGGTGAATCTGTAATAAACTGTGTCTTTATATGAGGTAAATTTTATTCTTAAATACTAAATACAGTGCGAGCAAATTTTAAATTTTAGGGAGATCGCACACGTCACACTTTTTGTGTGATCGAGTCTGCGGCTTACATACAATCTGCATGGCGCGCGCCATCAGATTGTATGTAAGCCGCAGACTCGATCACACAAAAAGTGTGACGTGTGCGATCTCCCATATATATCAGGGACAATTAAATATTATCTTCAATATTATGTATCAATAATAATACATCAAAATAAAGTTTTAACTGCAGGAATAGAAGTTAAAGTCATGGCATTAAGTCTAACCTTTTAAAATACATTGTCAAGGGTGGTAGGTTTTAAATGTTTCTGATGTTATTTTATGATATTATGTTTTTGCCTAAAATGATTTGATTATATTTAATTAAATAATAATAATAATAAAGTGTTGTAAAGAAATAAAAAGTGTAAAATGGGTATATTTCTTATTTACGTGACTGTACTTTATAACGTTTGCTATACGAGTACTTATTCTGTCTGCTCCAACCTGTTGCCCGGGCAACCTTTCGTATCGCCGTCTCTGTCGCACACCAGCCATCTCCGATAGCTCCGTCGCTCTCGGCAGACCCAGGTCAGACTACCATATTACCGTAAAGGTACACATATTTAAGTAAGGTTTAAAAAACGGAGAGTTAAACCAATGTGGTAAAAATAGCGACGTTCAAACTAGGCTTTAACAATTCATACTCGTACTACTATTATAAATGTGAAAGTGTCTATCTGTTTACTCGTCCCGTTTAAAATATTTATGGTAATCAAGTTACTTTGGGTTCCTAAAATGCACTTAATATGTATAATGTATCAAGATAATATTTTTCGGAAAGAAAGAACTAAACATTCGTAAATCTCCCAAGAAATTACAAAAAGTTTTCCTATTCTCTTAAATTACATATTTAACTAATTGGTCACCTTAGTTAATTTGCCATTCAACCAGTTGGCTAAGCGTCGTCTAGCTGTAGTGTTGAACGTTGCAGTCAACAAGTCGGCTTAACGATGTGTGATTGAATGGCGTTGTTCAGTCAAAGGGGTCAAAGGGTAGCTGTTTGATTGAACGTCTATTTTAACCAGTGGGCTGCGACACAGACATAAATTATCCTTAGATGAGATAGTATTTAATATTTATGGTGAAAAATTAAAGTGTCTTTATGAGTCAGTTCATAGTATAATTTTTTTTTCATAGTAAGTAAGTACTTATATTAATTTTTGTGGTATAATGTATTGCTGTTTTTTTGTATCGCTTTTTTGTTTTGTTTTTATGTGTGTGATATTATATTCAAATGAAATGAAAGATATTGGCGGTACATTAAATAAGTTTAATTAAATTGCTTTCTGCGACTGGTCTTTTTGGGGATCTTGACTTTGGGTTTCGGTCTGACGTACTCAGGATCGGGACATTCAGCGTTACCCTCCACATGAGCGAAGACTGAAAGATATAAAAAGAGGAAAATTATTATTAAAAGTATTTTGTTATACATATAAAGTATTATCTTAGCTCAACGATTGGAGAATCGACCTAGCAAACAGAGGAAACAATAATTTTGTTTAGAAGGTCCGTTGTACGAAATGATCTTTTCGGAACATAAAGTGGACTAAAAATTGAATTCTACATAACTTAGCGAGTAAGGACTAGGAGATGCTTTCTCATCCTACCGTCAAAGGGCGTGTATTTGGTGCCATTTACAGTTCGACAAGGCTTTAAAATTAAATGATGATGTCAATGGGCGCTGCTGGTAAAGGAGAACTGTCGAAAATGACGTTTTTGTATGATAGAAGCGTTAGTTCCTTTTCTCGCCACGTTCATAAACAGCCTTGTCGAACTGTATATATTATCCATTTTAAAATATTTGTAAGTATTTTTATGTTGGCACTTTCAGGACCAATATACGAATATGATCAACTTCGATAGTATATGCCACTCCTAGCCTCCTCCTGCCTCGCAATCATGGCCCAACTTGGTTTGCTTGGTCGCAGCTGTACTCTTCCGTCTTACTCAGTCACAATAAAGCTGCGCGTGCACTGGATCGGAATCGGAGCGTACGGAGCGTACGGATTTGTTGCTTTGTATTTAATAATAATATCTATGGACGCTTCACACCACGTCAGTCTGGCCCCGTGGTAAGTACCTGAAGGACTTGTGTTACGGGTACCAGACAACGGAAATATATTTAATACTTTTTATACTATACATATATTTAAGATTTTTATTATATGATACACATATTTAATTTTTTATTGTATTGATTTGTATGGTACTGCGTGCACTGGATCGGCATTTCTGCGCCTGAGACCGGAATTTATGCCGATGACGTCATTCGCAGCCGTCGCGTCTATGGGTTCAAATCCAACCTTAACTCCAAAGCGTTAACGTACACATTTCATATAATATACATTAATAACTAAATTGCCGATGCGGAATCCGAATGCAGTGGACGCACCCCATCGGCATTTCGTAAATGACTACGCTCCGTCCGCTCCGTACGCTCCGATTCCGATCCAGTGGACGCACAGCTTAAAGCGGAGGTGCAGTATTTTTGCTCTAAATCCCTGGTACTCACTCTGGTTGGTGTTGCAGCTGTACTCGATGAAGTACTCGATGAAGTGACAGAGTAGACGGTCTAGGAGGAACTCCTCCACCTTTCTGTCACAGTAAGGGGGGAGGGGGAATAGTATTTTTCTGATACCTACTCTGTTTGGTACGCAGCCATACTCTTCCGTCTTACTTTGCCTCGATGGGGGAGGGGGGATGCAGTATTTTGCTCTAAATCTCTGATACTCACTCTGGTTGGTGTCGCAGCCGTACTCGATGAGGTCACAGAGGTCGAGGAAGGTCCTCTTCACTTCCCCCATCTGCCCGCACACCGGGACGGTGTCGTGCATGCAGGAGTCTGCTAGCTCACATAGCTCCTCTGCTTTACTCTATGATAATGGGAAACAGTATTTTTATTAACTCCTGAGTCCTGATCAAAATTTCACATGTGAGAGTGACGTGTCGTGTGTCTATCAGTTTTTTTTTGACCGACTTCCAAAAAGGAGGAGGTAATACGTTCGGCTGTATGTATCTTTTTTTTTGGATGTTCATCGATTACTCAGCCGTTTGTAGTCCGATTTACAAAATTCTTTTTGTGTTGTATAGGGTTTAACTCAAATTTGGTACCATGTTCACAAAAGTGGTGATCTGATGATGGGATCCTTGAGGAATCGAGGGGACTCCTTGAAATTTGTATGGAAACATATAGTGATTTCAATTTTTTCTGAAGCATTCGAAGTAAAAGCTACCAAAAAGTAAGATTTCGCACCAGGTCATACCCTGGATCCGAAGGTACCGAACAGAACTTTTGAATGCTTATAGGTACAGGTTCGGGGATTTCGGCGTTGTTTACTCGTAAATAACCGAAAGCATAAGCCAACACATCAATTTGATTAATCATCATCATCATAACTATAACTATACCATGGTCATCACACTATGACCCAATTATTGGTACTTTTCGTGATATTTTGCATCGAAGCAGATGTTTTTGACGATGACTTCACTGTTTGTGGACCGATTTTCGAAATTTTCGTGTTGTTGTATAGGAAATAATCTTAATTTTGTATAACAATTACGAAAGTGGTGAGCTGATGATGGGATCTATGAGCAATCAAGGGAAATCCTTGAAATTTATCAAAACGCTCATAGTGGTTAAAATGTTTCTAGTAAGTTAAACATATATTACGAATAAGAGAAATTTCATACAAAGGTGTCTCTTGGTCCAAAGGCACTGAACAGAACTCCTGAACCTTTAAAGATAAAAGTTTGAAAAATGCAGCATCGCTTAGATAACTGCAAGCATTTGCCACAATTTTGCTTGCAGTAAGATAATGTACTGAATAGTTAACATTCGTATTGGTTATTTACGCATAAAGCCTTATTTTGTAGACAACACTAAAAGAGTGAAATTATTATTTTTAACAAAAAAATGAAAACCGACTTCCAAGGTAAAAACAATCGTAATATGAACTAAAAAGTATTAAATAACTCTTACTCTTTAATAGTGCCTTTTTCAGAATTTGTCTAAATCTCAACTATTTCTGTACATACTACAGTCTTCATTACTTTGAAGTCGGTACCAGTCCCGAAAGTTTCAGATATTCTGACATTACTGAACTATCACCATTAAATTAGCTGGTACCGACTTCAAAATAATGAAGACTGTAGTATGTACAGAAATAGTTGAGATTTAGACAAATTCTGAAAAAGGCACCATTAAAGAGTAAGAGTTATTTAATACTTTTTAGTTCATATTACGATTGTTTTTACCTTGGAAGTCGGTTTTCATTTTTTTGTTAAAAATAATAATTAAATATCTATATGGTCGCTTCACACCACGTCCGTCAGTCTGGCCCCTGAAGTACCTGAAGGACTTGTGTTATGGGTACTAGACAACGGAAATATATTTAATACTTTTATATTATAATTATATTTAAGATTTTTATTGGACGACCTCTGTGGCTCAGTTGGTGGGATATTGGTAGCTCAAGCCGGGGGTCGCGGGTTCGAATCCCGCCGACGGAACAAAAAGTTTTCAAAGTTCCTGGGTCATGGATGTGTATTAAATATGTGTATCATATAATAAAAAATCTTAAATATATGTAAAGTATAAAAGGATTAAATATATTTCCGTTGTTTGGTACCTGTATAAACACAAGTCCTTCGGGTACTTAGCACGGGGCCAGACTGACGTGGTGTGATGCGTTCATATATATTATTTATTATATTATGATACATATAACATTTAACACACATCCAAGACCCAGGATTCGAACCCGCGACCTCCGGCCTGAGCGCTGACAACACGCTCAACCACTGAGCCAAAGAGGTCGTCATAATATTATGTCCGTCCGCTAATTAGCAGTAGTTCATAATTGTCAAGTAAGTGTCGGAAAAATGTTAATGTTATAATTTACACAGAGCCAGTACTGGCTGCCAATAAGACTGGCAGCCCGTATTGGCTTGGCATATGCCGCGTGTGAAAAGTTTGGCCTGGCTTGAAAAACTGTTCACACGCGGCATATACCAAGCCAATACTGGCTGCCAGTCTTATTGGCAGCCAGTACTGGCTCTGTGTAAATTATACTGATTGAAAAAACTTCCAGTGATTTTATCGCTTTATTATTCTGTGTTTTGAGTCCCGATGGGGTTTTATTTTATTTTCTTAAATTGAATTATGCTGTAATGGCTTGAATAAAATTGAGCTAAATTACTTACGTCTAACTTTATTGAATTTTCTTTATAGTACAATCATTTGGTGCTCAAAAAAAGGGTTACCTGGAATGTTTTCCGGGAGTTTTGAAAATTGGTGGTTTTATAGATTTCGACCTGCTCTTTTCGAATTTTCACTTTGCCACCTCGTATCTTTGCCGCTCGCGCCGCCATATTGGAAAAATGGCGCTCAAATACAGTTTTTTGAGAATAACTCCGTTCCAACTCATTTTACGATGAAAATAGTTACGTAATACATTAAACTAGAGAAAATTTCCTACACTTTATGTAGTAAGCGTTTTTTTGTAAAATCAATAATTTCAGCGTACGAGAGCCGCAAAGTTCACTCCAACACGCATTTTGGCCAAATAACTCATTTCCACACCACCATGAGGCGGAGTTAGTGGCGCGGTTTTTTTTGTGGTATCCCCAGTAGGCCTAATCTGGGTGCACGGTAGTGCACCCGCCGAGACGAGCCAAGCGAAGCGCAAGGGCACTACCTACCTTTTCTTGAAGTGTTTCGCCGTTTTTTTGAACCTTCATAGAATTCGTTTCCGTTGTAGCAGATAGTTCATATTTTCAGGATATGATGTTATCGATAAGCTTATTATAATAATATTATCTATGGACGCTTCACACCACGTCAGTCTGGCTCCGTGCTAAGTACCTGAAGGACTTGTGTTATAGGTACCAGACAACGGAAATATATTTAATACTTTTATACTATACATATATTTAAGATTTTTATTATATCATAAACAAATTTAATACACATCCATGACCCAGGAACATTGAAAAACTTTTTGTTCCGTCGGCGGGATTCGAACTCGTGACCCCCGGGTGTTTTTTTTGCCCTGTGAAAAAGACATCAGATGTAATGTAGAGTCAAGCTTCTGAATCGACGCGGCCTAACTCTATCGACCCTAACTCCAACAAATTCTACATATCAGTAAGTATGTATGGCTTCGCTGTTTCGCTACCGTCGTGGAGGTGAGGCGAAAATTTAGTTTCTGATCAGAAGTAAGTAACGTAACAGTCAAGCCGAACATACTTACTGATAATAATATGTAGAATTTGTTGTAGCTATTCAATTGAGACTTTGTAAGTTTAATAAATCTATTATTGACATCATATCCTGAGAATATAAACTATCTGGCACATCGGAAACCAACTCAATGGGGGTCAACATCCACCCCCCCATTTTAGGGGATGGGGAACGAAAATTACAAGTTTATGAATTTTTTGTTGGTTGTATACTAAACTTAGATTACATACCAAACTTCAGCTTTCTAGCACTTCAGGAAGTAGCATCATTTTGATGATCATCAGTGTGTCAGTGTGTCAGTGACGAAATCGGTGTACTTTAGATATCAATAAAATCTAAAGTATAAGAGCTATTCAATTGAGATTTTGTATGCTTAATAAGTTTATTGATAACATCATATCCTGAAAATATGAACTATCTGCTACAACGGAAACCAATTCAATGAAGGTTCAAAAGAACGGCAAAACACTTCGAGAAAAGATAGGTACTGCCCTTGCGCTTCGCTTGGCTCGTCTCGGCGGGTGCACGGTAGTGCACCCAGATTAGGCCTACTGGGGATACCACAAAAAAAAAAAACGCGCCACTTACTCCGCCTCATGGTGGTGTGGAAATGAAATATATGGCCAAAACGCGTGTTGGAGTGAACTTTGCGGCTCTCGTGCGCTGAAACTATTGATTTTACAAAAAAACGGTTACTACATAAAGTGTAGGAAATTTTCTCTAGTTTAATGTATATATTACTATTTTCATCGTAAAATGAGTTGGAATGGAGTTATTCTCAAAAAACTGTATTTGAGCGCCATTTTTCCAATATGGCGGCGCGAGCGGCAAAGATACGAGGTGGCAAAGTGAAAATTCGAAAAGAACACGTCGAAATCTATAAAACCACCAATTTTCAAAACTCCCGGAAAACTTTCCAGGTATAACTACCAAATTACTGTAGTATTATTGTAACCATTAAATCGAATTAGTAACAAAATAATGACATCACAGTTTAACTAGCTGCTGACGTGTGTAAGGTGAATTATTACTACGATTTTAATCAACTGCATAGTTTTATTTAAATAACATAATATTCACTGGGTAGGGTGACCATGATTTTTCTTAATAAAGTTATTTTTGAGTGACTACGAATAATCAAATTATTATTCGTAGTTGAGTGACTAAAAAATTGTTACCACTTTTGTCTTTTTTTTAAATGAACTTTTATGAAAAATGGTATTTACATAAAATACGTTCTAAATTCTAATTGGTTAAACTTCATCAATCACTCAAACCAGACTATATAAGTAGTTCCGGAGATATGCGAACACAAACCTAAGCACATCCATACATACACACATACATACACTCTTGAAATTTGGCATATTTGTTAAGACGCTGTAGATTAACATATACGAAAATTGGGCAGTTCTGGAAATATTACATAGTACATACGGGTCGAATTGATAACCTCCTTTTTTTGAAGTCGGTTAAAAAGCACTCACAGCTCGCTTCGGAGGATCAGGTACATGGGTGACAGCGGGAGCTATGTTCATACACAGTAGTATACCTGAAAACATATTAAATCAATAGACCATCATCAATATATTTTATTGTGCGTACGTCTATAATGAATAGACATAGTATCTCAAAATAGACGTATGCACAGGCACAGTGCACACATTAGGATCAGTTTATATCATATAATCATATATAGCCGATTCCGAGATTCCAATTATGTATATATATATACATAATTGGAATCTCGGAATCGGCTCCAACGATTTTCATGAAATTTAGTATATACGGGGTTTCGGGGGCGATAAATCGATCTAGCTAGGAATCATTTTTAGAAAATCTCATTTTAGTCGTGTTTGTATGTATGTAATATTTTTTTTTATTGCCCCAAATGTGAATTATTTTATTACTTATTAGTTGATGCTGGTCACTCGTTTATTGCGTAGAAACCGTGCATTTTGCGGATTATATCTCTACGATGTCCCTTCCCGGGCCTTAAACTATCTCCATACTCGTACAAAATTTCATCTAAATCGGTTTAATAACCTACTTATTTCACCGATTTAGATGAAATCTTAGGTCCTTTTAACATTTGTATTATTAGTATGTATTAGTGTAGGAATAAATATTATAGCTATGTGTTTATTATTCTTTCGATGTCTGATTTATTAGTTTCCTCGTTTATTAGTATGTTCTAGGTCCTAGGACTAGTCTAGGTAATAAGATTTAGTTCCAACGAAGTCTCAAACAGGTTTAGATTACATTAGATTTATTTATAGAACGTACTTGGATGTCTATCAAATGTTCGCTAATTGTATATTTTAATGAGTGTTGTATATTGGAATTATGTTGTCCTATTAATACTATGTTGCAGATTGTTATTAAGATATTATAATATCAATACATATTTATAATTTAAACTTAAAAATTATATTTTTACTAGTATGTAAATTAATTTTTGTATTATAATAGTTTTCGAGATTAGCGCGTTGAAATAATTTTTTCGATTCTTTCCAAATTTTCCTCTGTTTCTTCGCTCCCATTGGTCGCAGCGTGATGTTATGTAGATGTAATTATGTCATATAGTATATATTAAAGCCTTCTTCAAAAAAAAAAAAACTCCAGTACAAAAATAAGTTTTCAATTCGAGGCAGCTAGTAGTTCCTAACATCAAACAAACAAATAAATTCTTTAGCTTTATAATCCACATACTAATAAATATAAATGCGAAAGCGTTTCTGTATGTCTGAAAATTCTTAACGCTTAAACTAATGAAAGGATTTTGACGAGATTTGGTATGGAGATACTTTGGGGCCCAGGATAGAACACAGGTTGTTTACTCACTGGCCACGATGACGCACATGCTGGACATCCGATGTGTACACTAGTACGTCCGTGACTGACTGTCAATCATCAGGGATGCTTAACCTTTGGCGCTATATTCGAAACATTGAGTCGAGGCACAAAATTTATTAACACAAATGGATCAACCTCGCCACTACAAATGATTTAATAAGCCACAAGTACTGGCAAAAGAAGCAAGATATATCTTGCCCAAGAATGATACGCGAGGTCATAGAAATTAAAAACACCCAAATTTTAACCAGGAAGATGGCTGGGTGCTGCCATCTATTTCGGATCCAGTGATAAAGCACAAATCTAGACACCTGGTCTTCAAGTCATTGTGAGTTTGTTCTACGTAGATCGGAACGCAAACAAAAATTGATGAATCTTCGGGTAGTTGAAGAACTTCAAAGAATTGGACAAATCAGACCACCCGTTTTTTTACTTGTACATTTACAAAGGTTATACAGAGCAGAGTGATTGTCGTCGATGGCAACCAAGTTATTTTTTTATCCCGCCAACACTGATACTGGCTATTCCTCAAGGGAGGCCATTTTTAAAAGAAGAAGAAGAAGACCACGGCCGCTGTAAAGCAGCCGAAACGTCGGGACTAACAAAAGTGCCCCGCGACAAAATCCGTAAGTGTTTAAACCTTATAATATCATTTGTGATACTCGCGTAAACTTAAGAAATCATTTTGGTAGCCTAATTCAGAGCGTCAATTAATATTACTGCCACACGAAACATAAAGTTTAAGAAATTAAACTTTAGATATCAAAATCTGTTTAGAAGTTGTGTAATATGTATCAAATAGTAAAAAAATATAAAGGTAGGTCGGTAAGAAAAAATATTTTTCATAAAACCAATCTAAGCCAAATCACCAAAGAGTTTGCATTGGACTAAAAGTATGTAATTATATATTATGAATCAAAATTACCAAATAATAGCATGGAATTAATTAAGATTCTTGATCATTTAATTATATCTTCATTTATAACAACAAATGTTCACAACACCGCCTAATGCAGTGATCTACATACCACAGAACATTGTTTTACATTACCTTCCTGTGCTAGAGGCACAGTTTTGACTTTGTACTGTAAACATGTCTAACATATGACGCTGGGTACCTGATTAGAAGACACGTGTTCAAATTATGATGGTTAAAACCCTTTTTACAAGTGAGTACAAAGTGATACTAACTATTGCTAGTAAACAATGTTTGAAACAAAAGGTTTGTGACGACTGATATTTATTTCTTACTAGATGTCGCCCGCCGTTGCGCCAAAATTCGTTTATAGCACTGGAACCGTACGTTTTTTCAGGACAAAAGTTACCTATGTACTTTCCCGGGACTCAAAGTATCTCGATGCCAAATTTCAGTAAAATCGGTTCAGTGGTTGAAGCGTGAAGAGGTAACAGACAGACTCACTTTAGCATATTTTATTATTAGTATGGATTTACTTCTCTTATAAGTGGTTAATTGAAAGTCAAACTGTATGAATTGTGTATAAAACTGTATTACATCATTATATTATTATAATTATTAATTCTTGAAAGGGTTCTTAAAAAGTGAAAATAAATACATTATTTATGATAGGTAAGATTTTTTGTTCAGTATAGTTATTTATTTTTCTTTTCTAGGTATTTTAGTACTGGAGTTAGTGAGGCATGTACGGACACACATCGAGATGGAAGCAGAAGACTACTTCTTCCCCTTAGAACCTGTGAGTGGATATAAAAATATACCTTACCTTTATTAAGGTTTAAATTGAATTGGTAGTATTTAAATTATGAAATGCCATTATGGCTCAAATTAGAAAGCGAGTAATTTTGAAATTTAAAATGTTTTTAATTCATGTTCTATCCTGGATTAGACGCATTAAATCCCATGAAAAGTAGCGTAAAATAATGCTTACAAATTCTTATGATATGCCAGAACCTTGGAGTTTCGAGGTTTCGAATATCAGCTGTACATATTGCCTCTCCTGTGAAATTCCTTGAGTAAATTGCCACTAACTCCTATTCTCGTACGTCAAAATGTATTGAAGGACTGTAATGCTCAATCGAGCACAAACCTACGAATAGGTTTCTGCATTTGACCAAGATTTGGAATAAGACGATGCTTCTACATTTTCGTAAAGGTAGCCTTTGGAAGCGAGTCTACAGCTGCGACTGTGAAAAATGTATGGTTTTGGGGTCAAGCACAGTGTAAGTTCCCACTACACTAAAAGGGGTGACACACGTACGAACTTAAAGTACCTACGCGGGTTTTAAGTTCGCGAACTTACTCGGCTCGCGTCGGTGACACACGAGAATCGCTCACACTGAATTACCATGCCCCCAGGCTCGCGGCTCGCGGCTCGCGGCTCTTTGCTGACACACAGGCGATTAAGATCGTCGAGCCATAAGTCCGCGTATTTACTCGTGTGTCTGTCACCCCCTTAAGGCGGCATCTGTGACGTCACTGAATCCAAACCATACATTTTTACAGTCGCAGCGTCACTGACGCTATTGACGCTCGCTTTGAATGTCCACCTTAAAGCATTTGATTTACCAAAGTTTGCTTATGCGCCGAAAATTTTGCAGAAGCCATTTACTGCATGAGGCCATTTATAGGTGATCACTTACCACCATACCGTTTCCAGGTGATAAACTACTGCAAGCTGGCGGACCAGTGCCAGCATGACTTCGTGATCAGCTGCGGCCAGGACACGCTCGGGATCTCCCGCATGTTCCTAGACATATGCGACATGTACGAGTACAACTGTGATGAAAAGAAACGTAAGTCGTTGTAGGGAAAGGGATCTGTTTATTGCAGAGTTACCTACTACGACGATGGAGTTTGAAAACAAAGAGTTATGGGGTTTTCGAACTTTGTCGTCATTATAAGCGGTGATAACTTGACTCAGGCCGGCAACGCACCTGCAGCTCTTCTGATGTTGCGAGTGTCCATGGGCGACGGAAGTTGCTTTCCATCAGGTGACCCGTAATTGCTCGTTTGCTCCCTTATTTTATAAAAAAAAAAAATTGCCTAAATCTCTCCTCAACTTAGAAGCACCTTGCACGAATAGAATGTATTGCAGCGAGCAATGCAAGAGGTAGCACCAGTATAGACAGTAAACAAAAAGTTTTTATTCTGATATGACGTGTGCAACATGACGGATTATCGTCAGATTATTCACTGTATGTGGTAGTAGCATCCTCTGTTTTGACCTTTGCGTAATAACAGAGTACTAATTACTAAGTTAGTAATATTCCCCATTGTACCATTAAATTTTTTGACAAAACCAGGGTTAACAGAAAGGTTGAGTGTACGATCGCAACAGAACTAATTAGCGTATAATTTGAGTTTCTAGTATATAACACAAGTCTTAATTACAACTAAATCTTATATATAAAATTCTCATGTCACAATGTTCGTTCCCGTACTCCTCCGAAACGGCTTGACCGATTCTCATGAAATTTTGTGAGCATATTGAGTAGGTCTGAGAATCGGCCAACATCGATTTTTCATACCAAATGAAATCAAATCAAAATATTTTTATTCGAAGTAATTTTTTTACAAAAACATTACCGAACGTCGATACTACGGTGCCTACCACCGGTTCGGGAACTAACCCGTCGAGAAGAACCGGCGTAAGAAACTCGCACGGGTCCTAAAAGATGGAAAATTACAATTTAAAACATATACAGTACAACACGGTCACATTAACCTGACGCACCACTGGAATGCAATACACGCAAGCTCCGTAATGACGTCATCACCAAAAATTATTTATATGGCAAAACAACGTTTGCCGGGTCAGCTAGTTGTTTATAATATGTTATGTATATTCTTCTAGAATACCACCACGTGAAGATGGACGTGTGTCACTATGAGTTTGCGGCGGCACAGCGGATAGCCGCAGAGGTGGACACTGATGATGAATCGTAATAAACATGTTATACCATTGCTTTTTATTCCTTACTGCTTACATCAATAACTTTATTACCAACATCTTGGAGCCTATTTCAACACTTCCTGATAAGTGCCGAATAGGTTATCCACCACTTAACTTGACAGATGAAGTATGGAGAATCCGTCAAAAAAGCTGTGAATAGCCTATTCGATACTTTATCAGAAAGTGGTGAAACAGGCCCTTAGTCTTAACTAATTATATTGTTACGGGCTAGAGTTCGAAGGAAATGCGGAATGTTTGTCCAATACCCCTTCACTCTTAACCGGCTGGACGGATTTAGATGAAATTCTGGTATGGACAAAGCATAATCTTATATATAAAATTCTCGTGTCACAATGTTAGTCCGCGAACTCCTCCGAAACGGCTTTACTGATTTTAACCAAATTTTATATGCATACTAGATGACGCCCGCAACTTCGTTGCGCCAAAATTAGTTTATCGCGCCGGAACCGTAAATTTTTCCGCGATAAAAAGTAGCCTATGTCCTTTCCCGGGACTCAAACTATCTCCATACCAAATTTCAGCAAAATCGGTTCAGCGGTTTGGGCGTGAAGAGGTAACAGACAGACAGACAGACACACTTTCGCATTTATAATATTAGTATGGATTCAGTAGGTCTGAAAATCGGCTACTGGGTACTTTATATTATATTGTTAAGTGCATTTGTTGAATAAATAATAGTAAATTATTACAACCTGAGACTGACGGTGACCATTGTTTGTACGACGAGATAGCGATCGACGTTGCCATGGCGACATACTTATTTAGTCACTTCAATAAAATAATATGGGCGAAATACTTTATAATATTATGGCAAAGCAACGTTTGCCGGGACAGCTAGTAATATCTAGTTTTATCGAAATTTCTTGTTGTATTTATTATCATCTCTTCAAGTTTAGGCGGCTAAACCAAATTAAGTAGATGAAATTTTGTATGAAGATAGTTAAAGGCTCGAGTAAGGATTAAGGATAGTTTAAACGCGAAAAAATTTACGGTTTCCGCACAACAAACTACTTTCGGCGTGATGGCGTTGGGAGCGTTATCTAGTAAGGGAATATCTTGTTTGCTTACTTTGTAAAAAAAGTATAAAATGGCACATTCGTCTTCAACGGAAGTGCCACGAGCGCGCGAAGGCTGTGTTGACGTTGCGCTCGCGCCGACTACGCACCACATACAGAGTGTTACTTTTTCATAATTCGAATTTCGAATTTTTTATTACCACACAATATAAAACAGTAGGGTGCTATAGGCAACGAACATTACGTAGTCTCATCCCATGCTAATAAACTTCTGTTTTGGCAATCATACAACGGATTTCACTTATTATGGATATTATCACCGAATTTAATATTCGGTGATAATATCCATCGGTGAACTTAACATATTCACTATTTAGTATTTAGTCATGTAATATATTGTCATATTACGATTTATATTTTTTATATTTTTTATAGTAATAAAACAGTCTACATTTAATGTCAAAGAAAACAAAATCTCTTCAAGTTATGCATTAACCAAGATATTTTAATAAGCTGGAATGGGTATAAGCTACCAAATAATTCTCACATTTTCACAACACCCTGTATAAACAGTTTGTGGAACAGATGCAGTGGCACCCGTCAGATCTATTACCATGTAAGTCATAATGTTGGAAACGCCGAAATATTTTCTTTTATCCGTAGTTTGGGTGACACGGCTCTTTACAGGCACCCGCTAACTGGTCTAGTTATGACTTCAATTGGATTTGTAGCTTTAGGGTCAGATCACACTATAACCAGACGACTTGGTGATGTATAAAGTTACTATCAAACTAATAAATCAAGTAGCATGACGTTAAATTTGGAATAACTATAACTCATTGTTGTGTCGCGTTGGTACTAATTATGTTGTATCGTTTCAGTAGTAGGAAGAGACTACTTTTAGTACTAGGAAGAGACTTTCAGTACTAGGAAAAGACTTTCAGTACTAGGAACTTCGTTTCAGTACTAGGAAGAGACTTCCTAAAGAGTAAGAAGGTATGGCTGTACCATTTTTGTCTATGGACAGCATGTTCATTGTCCATAGACAAAATAAGTGCAACTTTTTAATGTAACGTATAATATGTAGACCTACTTTGTTGAAATCATCACAAATATTGACTTTCCATGACGCCGAAGACTCTAACAAGTATAATACATATTTTCACTCTTCGTTTGTTTATACAATAACTTTTAAAATAATATTTATAAACAATATTATAAGACTTTGGTGTTTAAACTCTATGGTATTTCAAAGTGTTTGTTCTGCCTATTTTCAATCTATATTTCTACTTATCCTTTGGGGCTTTGTTTGTAAATAGATCAAAAACTTAAGAAGTCTCAAGATCTTGCAAAAACAACGAAGATTAATATTTTTTATTATTTTCGAAGCATTTTATCGTAATGGTAGGTGAATATTAAATAGTTATACGAAATCTGTTTTTGAAAAATATTAACTTTTACGTTAAGTGTATAGAAGACACCCAAATCTTGACTGCCCTAAACAACCCTAACTGCCGCACTCAAAGAGCAATATTAAGGCAGGGATCAATCTCAATCCAAAACGATAACCTTGCACACAACCAAAGACAAAGCGTATACGCATCGTAATAAGATTCATTTTAGCTTAGCATAAAACTGTAGTTACTAGGGGCGGATTTTCTCTATTTTTCATGTTTTTTTAAAATATCTTTGGAAATAAATATTAAGAAACAAAATTGTTCGGTTAAGGATATTTTAATATAGATTTACTAACAATTTATTCAAATAAAATGTATAATTATCCTAGTTAATACTTATATTTCGATGAATTAGATTTTTTTCGGAGGTGAGTTTGTAAATTAATTACGGCCAAAGTATTACGTTTTATAAAAATGTTTATGGTTTAAAGTCTTTTCAATATTGTGCTTTATATCTCATATTTTTTTACATTTCGTTATTATATTGGAACTAGGTAAACCGGGAGTCACGGAATAACAAATTGGGGTTTGTGCCCGCCTTAAGGCCCGTATTTTTGGTCAGTACTTAAGATGCGACCCGGTCTCAAGACGCGGTTCGGCTCTGTGATTGGTCCAAATTTTGACAGCCAACCAATCAGCCTGAACCGTGTCTTGAGACCGAGACGCATCTTGAGTACTGACCAAAAATACGGGCCTAAGAACTTAACACTTAACTGTAATTTAATGAAAAGTTATGACAGATAATTTATGAGGCTCTGAGTGCAGCAGTTAAAATAGTTATGTATATTCTTAACTTGTCAGTTCTCACTCGTCGTAATTATTATTTGCTGTGAACCTGGCGTGGGCAAGACGAAGTTCTCTTGCTAATTTGTGACCCAACAGAAAATACTTAGGCCTTAGAGGCTACTAGATTCTAGGAACAGAACTTCTTGGTACGCAGAGCACAGTTTTTTAACATACACATTTGTCCAACACATTTTTCCGCATTTTCATAAAGCATTTATAACTATACAATCTACATCAGGGGTTCCCAAACTTATTTTGTTTACTGCCCACTTTGAGAGAAAATTATGTTTTAGCGTCCCCTTTGTTTCAATTTGAAATGCATCCATATTAAATAAATCATCCCCAAGCCTCTACACGACGCCCCCATTTTTTTTCTGGGTCCCACACCGCCCTTAAGACCTTCAGCGGCCACCCACTTTGGGAAAGACTGATCTACATGCTAATCTCATCCAAACCAGTAGCTGTGGTAAGAGTGTAGGTTTATTTGATAACTGGTTTCGTGTGCCTAGTATTGACTCTACAAGACAAACTAATCTCTTTGAACGTAGCAATGAAATATTAAACATACATAAGTACTGGTAGGAGGAAAAGATAATCCTTTTGGCGCACTTGGGTAACAACGTAATCATCCAAACTTAAACCAAAAGACAACGCGAAATTCCACAGTAGAACTCTGTAACTATGCGCCTTCGAACATAAAAAGTCAAAAGCCGGTGTGTTCAAATATTAGCCCGTCAATACTGACGGGTCAAAATACAGTAGCGACAGGTAGAGGCATTCCACATGCACGCGACAAAACATATTATATGTTACTTATATCACTTTGTATCATATAAACAAGATATTATTTAAATAACAAAAAATAAAAATGTCGATTCAAGTTATAAGATTAAAGCGATTTGATAAAAATTATATATTTCGTTTAATGTACTAATACGACTTTTAAAATAATGCAGGCAAGTTTATCACAATAATAATATAGAGAAGAAATTGCCCAAATCATACTAATTATCGCCAAAATCTCGTAAAATGTCACTGGAGAGTGGAGAGACTGTTTTTTCACACCCACGGGCCACGCAACTGTCAACGCCATCCAACGAGTGACAGCAGCTGCTTTGTATCTAAGCCTCCATAATATTTTCGCCATGATTCCTGTAGCTTTGCAATACGATGATCACTTTTAATTTAGTTCAAACCTATCCATACATACGTACTGTCCGGCCGGTTTGCAGGATAGATCTAGTAAGGTTTCTACTTTCTTCTACTTTATTTTCTTTCAGCAAATCGCTTCAGCTTGTGACGTTGCTTCTGCTCATTCAAGTGGTATAGTATCTTTTAAAGAACGTTTGCCCGGCTACCGGTTAGTTAGCAGCACTGCTAGTGCAATATTTAAAGGCGATTTTATTCCCCAAATCGCTTCAGCTTGTTTACTCGCTTCAGCTTATGCCTTATACCAGTGTGTCGTACCGGCAGCATTGTCAACAGCGCTTGCTAGCCCAGCCGTTTAACAGATCGGCGAACACTTAGCCATCTCATGCTAACCACCAACACAAAGAGTTAGTAGAACTGGACCGTGTTAGATTAGGTGGAGGTTCGATACCTGTTTCGATACTATAGTGGGTTCGAATTAAGATATAATATGAATATCTTGTGGGTTTTTGCGTAAACTCCTCTATTCTATTCTAAATGGTTGGATCGACTGTGATAAAATTTTGTGTGCGTATCCTGTGGGTGGATGAAATCGGCTAATATATATTTTAAAACCCTAATTAATAAAATAGGATACCATAGCTTATAGTCCTAAATAGCGCCTATCAAATTTTCTAACATTAGGTTGACACGACATCAAACGACGTTTGATTTGATTTCTTAATCAAAATGTTAAAACCTACGAATAATAAAAAACTAAGGAAGAGTAACTCCGTCAAAAAACATGCTCCAAAATACTTGTCAAAAAAGTGTACCTTAGGTTCACTTTTCATACATTTACAATATTTAGGTGACCTTGAGCGGTACAAAGGCTGACGTTACATGACAGTTCGAATGGAACCAAATTTAAAACTGTATTAGTACTCGTATGGGAGTTACGTTTCCTGGTTTTATTATTCGTAGGTTAAAACTAACACTGGATCAAGCTTATTTCTACAATGTGTATGGCATTAAAGAAATATCTTTCTCTTTCTCTCTTCCTTTTTGGAAGTCGGTTAAAAACAACGTTAGCCGAATCAGCAAACACATATACATTGTCTTCATGGCGATCGAAATGCAATATTTAGAAAGGAAATAACAAAACATTGCCGCAATATAAAATGTCTGCATATTATTAATAACTCCGGCATAATTAAAGATAATAATTAATTAATACTGTCGTAATACAAACATTTGAGCGGTGCATAATAGTAATTAAAGTATTGTAGAAATTAATAAATGTATTAGATGTATGGAGGATCGCTAATAAAATAATGAACAGCCGGCGTCTAATACGGACTCGAAGAGGCAAAGCGAAGTAAGTCAAAATTCAAAGATTTTAATTGTGAAATAAAAAAATAACGAAAAAAGATAGTTTAATAATTATCATCGTGATTATGTCTGAATTTTAATGTTAAATCATATTTAAATGCTTTTCGTCACAAATTAATAGTTATATTAAGCCAACAGAAGTATGGACCAAGTTATACAAAATAAAGGTACGACTCAAAAAAAAAAAACTACATCATTCGCTCTAACGCAAATCTAAAAAAAAAACAAAAAAGTACAATCACAAACAAAAGTGCTAATCGAAAAAATCAAAGTACCTACAAACAATTTATCGCCTTTATAAACAAACTGCGGTTGGGACCATTTGGTCTTTAGCCTGGTCCTCGCTCGCAGGGCAATTGATTAGTCGGCGGTCTTTGTGGTCTCGCCGACGCTCTCAACAATTTGCTCGGGGCCCGACAGCCCTAATTTTAATGGGCTTATAAAATTTATACTTAATGTATTTATCATGAGGTGGTATAATGTGGATAACTACTATAACATTTAATAGAGATGTCAAATTGGTTTTTGTAGTTTGCAAATTGCAATGTAATATGAACGGATTTTTGGCTTGGAAAACATCACAAGACACTTAAAATATAAAAAAAAATGAAATTAAACGATTCTTACGTGTTTTTAAATTTCACATTAATAAAAAAATATTAAGAAGATTAAACTTCAAGCTACGTGTTGACACATAAAATTTCATAGAATTTACAATAAGTTCCAAGTTTCTTAAGCAGGATTAAAAAAAAAAAACTTGAAATACTCTTCATTTTTAGATGGTCTTATCCACACTACTCCTTGTGTATTATTAAGTATGATTGTTTATTTTTACTTGTACGCATTATGGCCGAGTACAGAGGACCACACAGGTCACTTAACTGGTACTTAAACATTGCATCACTGTCGATGACTGTACTTTTTCCGTAACTATGTGAACTACGTGCTTTCTTAATTTATTATCTGTCATCTCATTCCTTCTTTGATACTCCCACTTTCGCTCCTTAGTTTTTGTGTTTTTATTGAATACTTTTACGTTATACAAAGAAACCGTGTTTTTTTCGAAAATAATTTTAACGCCTCGCCACGCCTTTTGATGGTCAACTCTGTGTTTGTTCAAATGTTTAAAGTGACATAAAAGTTTGAGTCATTTAGTTATTATTGTAGTTTTTTCGTGAATAAATACATTTCTTGGTAGTCTATAAAATTACAAGCAAATAATTATTATTGCTTTAGCAAGTTTGATATATTTTATTCTAAGCGTAAAATAAGTAAAAAGTATATCTAAGAAAATAAGATTCAAAAATATGTTAAGATTATTATCAGACAATCTATATTTTACGAAATTATAAGATGTCTTAATTAAGGAACCTCCTTTAAGCTGTTATTAAGTGCTACACAGATAAGGAAGAAACTTTGATTAATAATCAAATTACATGTTGTTAAAGTGGGTGTTAAGTATTTTTGTGATATATTTTTTAATAGAATAACAGATAGGTATACATGTTGAACTTGAAATAAAACAGAAGAAGCAAGCATGCATTTGTACCACGCAGTAGGAGGTGAGTGGGATATTACTTTCTCTCCTATGTTGCGCCGGCGGTCTCGGAACTTTTGATTCCGCTATATAAGTTGACGCGAGTTAAAACATCCACTCAACTCGCAGTCAAATAAGAAGTACTTATACCTAAGATTCGTCGAATATTACCTAGGACCTAAAAATGATTATACAAAGAGTTAGACCATTTTCAGATTGGTTTCTTAGCTCTAAACTTCCTGTTCTGTGTAAGGATGAGTTACAAATCCTTAGCAGGATCAAGCTGTGTGTAATTAAATAATTTGTCATATTCCATTAAAGGGCACCTTTGGAAGATAATTACATTTCATAATATATTATATTCCAGCCTATATTGAAGTCATACACTATAGTGTATGACTTCAATATACGCTAGAAGAAATAAAAATTAAGTAATGACTAGGTATATCAATACAAAATTTAATGAAACTGTCAGGTAAAGAAAACAAAAAGTCATTGATATTGTGAACAAGTTTCATTCTTGCTGCTATTTTTAGGTTCTCAACTTTGCTGATGTACCAACATTTCTAAATATAGGCTGTTCATTTTGTACCCATTATTCTTATTAATTTTACCAAACTTTATGCAGTTTCTGAGGATATACATATTATTGCAATGTTTTCAGGCTAGACGGCAGCACCAGTACAAACACTAAATAAATAGTTTTGTTCGACGTTTGCGGTTCTGTCAATATTCTGAAATGACGTGTGCAACATGTCGGATTTTGGTCGAATTATTTACTGTATATGCTATTAGCGCCCTCTGCTCCGACCTTTGCCCTATCCCATCATGTTTTGTGCAAACAAAGGAAATTTACTTGAGCTAAGTCAGGATGATGGCTAATATCAGGTAAGAGAAAAAATTAAAATCGACTAAGTGCGAGTTGGACTCGCGCACGAAGGGTTCTGTACCACAAGAGAGCAAAAATAGGCTGAAAATTGTGATTTTTGTATGGGAGCCCCCTTAATTATTTAATTTATTCAAATTTTATTATTAATTATTAAAGTAAAAATACAACTGAGCATTTCGAGATTATTTCAAGTGCCTATGTGTTGCAGAAAATAGCAAAAAAAGTCACGTTTGTTGTATGGGAGACCCACTTAAGTATTTAATTTATTTAGTTTTTAGTATTTGTTGTTTTACTTATCCTTTGGGTACGGAACCCTAAAAACTACCAATTAAATGATTATAGGTATTAGGTATATTAAGTTAGAAGCGGACAATATAAAGCTTCAAGCAAGCACACAACAGAATATTGAAGGAAACGTTGTCAAACATTGAGCAAATTTTTAGCTGTCTGTGCTAGTGCTACTGTCTAGTGTGAAAACATAGAAGTAATATATCCTATCAGATGTTACAAAATATATAAAAGAGCGTATCATTATACTCATTGACATTCTATGAAAAAGTATGACCTTTCTTTCCTGACTTAGATCCTTTCATCATACCTCTCAAAGTCATACCTTTTACCTCAAGTCATACCCGTGTTTTTTCTCACTCCTGACATATTCTCTCCTCTCTCTGTCATTTCATTGATGCCACGTGCGCGGGTGACCGGACCTACCCCAGGCCACGAGTGGGCCGATCGATGACAACGCAGCGCGGAGTCTGCGCCCTACCTTACTGCGGTACTGTGGGGTACACAAGTGTTGAGATATTAATTTTTGGTAAATTTGGATATTGTTTTGAAAAAAAAAGATAGCTATATAATATTGAATGAATGTTTTTATACCATTAACATAATTAGGCGAATGCAACTAAAATATGTGAATGAAGATAAAAAACTCAAAATGAAGGCTAACCTAAATAAAAAATCCAGTAAGTTATACGCATCTATATCTCCTTATTATTAATTATGAGGTGTATAATAATTTTAAGTCACATTTAACGCTTGAAAAGATTACACATAATAATATACGTAAAATATACAGAAAATCGCCGTCGAATTAAAAAGTGTTATATATACAACAAAATACTCCAAGTAAAAAACAAAAATCATATTATGTTGCCGCCGCTGATTTTAAATATTTTATTTTGTATCATAGATTTCATAAATTGAGAATAATCTTAATATTATAATTTTTAGCAGTTCTTAAAATTGCCTGTGATAAAAACCATTGGCATCAAATATCCAACTGTAAAGATCAGGCTAAATAGCCACTTCAAATCTGCAATACATTAAAATGTAGGGCCACGGGAGATATATTGTTGTGGGATAAAAAATGACCTACATCGACGACGCAAGCCCGAAGCACTTGTGTGCGCGACGCTACTGCGGCCGGCTTCAGTTCGCTTTGCGCCAAGCGCACTTCTGAAGCTCACTGTACACGAGCTTTTTCAAGCTCGAAGCTTTTTCAAGCTCTAAGCTTTTTCTTAGTGTTAAACAAGAAAAGGATAGAAAAATGTAAGTAATTATTTGTTTTATTCGACTCTTTTATTTTCGTGTAACTGAAAGAAAAAGATAGATTAAGCTTGTTGCGCTAGACAATGATCAATGAAAATTTCATCATGCTACTGAAATAATCAAATGATTTTATAAATATTTTGTGTCGTTGATTACGATATTCCATATTATTGTTATAATATTTTATTCTGCCAAATATATAATTATTATTTTTAATTAACCTTTAGATAAAAGCTTTTAACAATATTAAAATAATTAGGTACACAATTCAGATTTCAGAATACAAAATACTGCCAAATAAATCAATAAGAAACGTGATAACAATATTAATTGACGTGTCCGTTCTTATAACATTGTCTAATTATGATCATCAGCTCACTTAGTTCTAAAAAAATGAAAATTAAAAAAATAACAAATAGTGTGGAAAAGTACGTTCTGAATTTATTTGTCGTAAATTATATTTTTATGTTTTCATTGATTTTTGTTACAACTATTTTATTAGTAAGTCGTGGTAATTTTTACGGTGATGATAATTTTAATGCTCATTTTATTGCAAAATATTTATAAATATAAAAACCGAAGGCATTTAGTCGGTGTGTATGTCAGGCCGACTTTTATAAAGGTGTTATCTAAATATTTTTTTCAGCATGACAATTATTCACAAACAAAAGTATTATTTCACATATTATAAACCTCATAAAATACGTAAGTAAGGAGCAAAAGATGGGAAAAATACAACTGACACTGCATGATAGCGTCAAAAGTGTTTTGATTAAGAAATTTTAAAATTATTGAAAGTAAATTGAAAGTCTAAATTAAATACGAGATTAAAAAAAAAAAAAAAACAACCACAAAAAATAAGATTTTTTCTAAAAAAACTTTTAGCTCAGTTCTTTGTACTAATACAGAATGTTTTTCAACCTGTGGGTCGCGATACCCTAGTAGGGGGTCACGAAGCTTCTGTCTCCCTACAGAAGTCGCCAGTGGTCGAGAGAACTAATTCAGTAAAGAAACTATAAATATTAAAAATATTCATATATTAAGCAGAAAAATTTTAACAAAAGAATATTTTCATAAACATACATGCACGATAAAAAAAAATAAAGGCCCGCGAAATATTTTTTATACCATTGCGTCTTGGTCGCGTCATAAAAAAGGATGAAAAACCTCTTTGTAACAAAATATTCCTGTGAAATTGAAATAAGAATAATTATATGCCAGCTATATGCCAGTAAAAATATCGAATGACCTAAAGATCTGGCAGTCCGCCAGAATGTGAGAGAAACCTAGTTCTTGTATGCCAAATTATGTTATTTTCATTTTTCCCTTATAAGTCTGACAAGTAATAAAGCCAGCTTAGAAAATCGATAGAATAATGAATAACTCAATGATAAATGCCGTTATTACTGGATTATTACAGCGGCTTATTAATATATTTGTATTTTAAAAAGGTCTGACTTCAAAATTATAGGTAATTGAGAATTGAAATTCCCTATCTGAAAACTACTGAACCGATTTTAATTAAACTTACAGTATTTCCCTGAGTTTTACCAAAAAGGTCAAAAACCTAGTACAACAGAAAAGAATGACTGTAATTCTAGAGATATGCGAACACAAACATAAAAACATACATACATACACTTTCTAAATTTGGCAAATTTGTTCAGACTGATAATTAGACTAACCTAATATAGACGAAAACTGGGTAGTTCTGTAATTATCACATATATACGGGTCGAATTGATAACCTCATTTTTTTGCAGTCATTTAAAAATCCATACTTAAATTATAAGGAAGTGTATCTGATTTCACGGTTATAATGCTGAGCCGATGTTTATGAAATTTGGTATGAAATTAAGAGTCCCGGGATAGGATTGAGTTTTTAAATTATTATGAATTTGTATGATATATATTAGTGAAAAGTGTAATCTAAGAAAGACTTTTAACTGTAACACCAAAATGTACCGTACCACTTTTGAAGCAAATAAAGAAATATGAATAATATGAATAAAACGGAAATGTACGGTTCCTATGCTATAAACGAGCGGCGCGACAAACTTGCAGGCTGCACCTAGTCTTTAATTAATTATAACAAGTAATAAGTATGGATTTTTACTTCAAGTGAAGTACTATGTTTCTATAGGAAATCCTTTTATGCAACTGTGACCTTTTTATACAAAATGTACGGTCCCCACGAAGTATGCGAAGGAACAAAGTTGTATTTAACATCTTGTCCTTAGAGAATAAAAGTATGGATTTTTATTTGAATCGAAGGAAAATACCCCTACAGCAAATTCTTCTATGCAACTATGACGTACGTAACTTACCATGGCGAACCGCCAACATAACATATCGATTGTACATTTTATCAATTATGAGATCTTATACCCTGAACTACGTTTAATTATGCATTATTCATAGATTAGCTGTCTGATATCCGTACGTTACAATATTATTCAATTAATGGTAAATAAAATTTTATAGTTAATTCATAATTACAAAACAATGGGTTTTCCAACTATAGCTATATACTGAATATGTGATTGCGACCTTTTGGGCATTTCCGAAATGGGAAGGATTTCTCTTGGGCATTTCCGAAATTGCAAGGATCCGTATTATAGTTAACAGGGTCTCCTTGCTTAAACTGGTGAACAAATTTAGACGATTTTTTTATTGATTTCAAAAAAGGGGAGGCTTCTCGATCGTATATATTTTATATGTTTGTTTCGCGGCTAACTTCATCGCTTATGAACCGATTCTGATATTTTTTTGTTGGAAAAATATTTTATAGGTAGTCCCATGATAAGGAAATACTGTATCACTTTGAAGTCAGTTTCTTTCACTATAATTATGTATGGGAATTTCGCGGGACTCATCCCAGGAAAAACGACAGATAGTTTTGTTTCGAAAAAAAAAAAAACAGTCTAACTCTCCAGCACTGAGCGCTCTGAACTATTATTGCTAATAACACTCCCGCAACCGTATCACGTATCTTGCAAGAGCAATACGATAGCAATTATTGCGCGATAATTGCTCCAAAATTGCAATTTCGTATCACGTAACAGCCAAAACAATACGATTGCAATCGATCGCTTACATGACACTATTGTTTTTGACAACCAGCAATCGATCGCGCGATTATTGCTATTGGATTGTTGATCGCTATTTTTACGTGATAGCCCTGCCGATCATTCAAATTTCAAACAATAATATTAGATCAAAAATCGGTCCACCTGTTTGGATGCTACCATGCCATGGACATATAGTAGACACAAACAAAAACAGATAGACAGATACCCTCTTTTTTGGGCAGGAGCTAAAAACGATCCTCATAATGCTAATGATGATGATTATGATAAAGAGCATGCTAACGTCACAGGGCCGCGGAAGGTGGTGGAGACCCCAACCAGCTGACAGCACCAGAGCCACAGACGGGTCCAGATGGGGAGATCATCGGAGGACCGCGCACCCCGCAGCAGATTGCTGCCCAGCGTCGACTGCAGCAGACGCAGGCGCAAGTCGATGAGGTAATGACAATGAAAGAAAGTGAAAAATAGGTAGATAGATAATTAAGGTCGATGAGGTAATGACAATGAAAGGAAGTAAAAAATAGATAGATAGATATATTTTTTTGCTCACATTAATTAAGTAAGTACAATCAGTTTCTAAAACTAAACTTAAGAAAAACATAAATGTGGGGAAAAACGGTCTTATCAATATAAGCGATATCTTCCAAACAAACCTGCAGCAAAGGAAATATTGAATGCAAAAGAAATGTTTAGTTTCCAAATAGGAAACTAACGCTTTTAAAAAGTCTACATGAGGGCTATTTTAGCATGGGCAAATGCTTTCCGCATCCTCGGCGGATCGGGGACATTGGCCGTTGTATGTGGGACTATCTACGCGTGATCTATTCACTAAAACCCCAAGGTGCTTAAGGCACAGTTGCAGGTACAATAAAACCCATCGCCACTCTGCTCGCGATGGTCTACATCGAGCAGACCCCTCACCTACATGAGACCTACCACCGGTTCGCGAAGAAACCCAGCGAGTAGAACTGACGCAAGAAATTAATGGCATTGAATGAATCATGAGAAAAACAGGGTTCTTTTAACACTGCCATTGACATTGGTTTTATAGGGATTTATTATGTCGTATTTAGTTTGAATAAAGATATACCCTAGCCCTAGGATAGTGTAAGCACGTTTTGATGATAACATTATTTCAGGTGGTGGACATCATGAAAGCCAACGTTGAGAAGGTGTTAGACAGAGACGCCAAGCTGTCAGAACTAGATGACAGAGCAGGTAAGATATATTTTAGCAACAGCTAGTTGATTATTCAATTAACATTGAAAATGATTAACAAAACATACTTAAAAACAATGATGTCAACTATGCTTAAAAATATGTATACTTGGTAAACACATATTAGTTATACAATGTTTTATAACATTATAGCTATGATTCATCAGATTTTCGAAAGGAAAAAATAATATCTGATGATCCTTCTTCAAATTTTAAAATGGAAAGAAAATCTGATGAACTTTCATCGACCAACAGACACTGTTCAGAATAAAATTTAAAAACGAAATGTATATAATGAAAATATTTTTTTCTGAAATTAAATAAACATTGTATTGTAACAGATGCACTGCAACAAGGCGCGTCACAGTTTGAGCAGCAGGCGAAGAGTTTGAAAAATAAATTCTGGTTGCAGAATTTAAAGGTAAAATATTTTTTACTTTTTTATAATTAATTTGAAATTTTAAATCTCTAAATCTAGTGTAAAGTTTGATATTTAACGAACTGTTTTCTTATTAAACATAACGCCTGTTTTTACCAACTTAAGATAAGTACCATAATAGTTCCCTAGCGGCTATAGGGATAGGGGGAACCTTACAAGTTTTAATCAATGTTATATTAAGTCACCTGAGTCAATAGGACAAAATATTTGACATGAATTGGAAAAAAACATGACTCCAAAAATACTGCTAAGGGAGACTTAGCTTTAATGGGCCAAGGTTTTCACCAAACGCACTTCCCGTTTGGTAAATAACCATGGCCCATTTTCACCAACGGCACCCTTAATGTTTTTTAATCTCCTAGTGCAAAATTTTAGTACAAAAAGCTATTGTTGAGCATTGTAATCCATAAGCTGTGTCTTAATAGATCCAAAGGTTGCCTATGCGCAATATTTCAACAGATTGTCTTCTACCATTTCAGATGATGATAATAATGGGAGTCATCGGAATAGTCATTATAGGTCTATTGTTCGGTGAGTAGTCTCGTTTGATTTTGCTACGCCTTTGATGTTAGTGGATGTTAGTCAATGTCACATTTCTCATGCTCAAATAAAATAAAAAAAAACGATAATTGGTAAAAAAACCTAAAACTGCCGCACTCTCAACAACTTAATGATTGCTTATGTAGCCTCTTAACGATGGTTTGTCGATAGTAATATTATTATGTTTTCTGACTAAGTAATTTCTTCAAAGTTTCTGAGTGCAGCCTCAAAATTTTGGTTCTATATTTTTAAAAGTATCATTTATTCCGATTTTTAAAAGAAAAAAGAGCATGAGAAATGTCATAAACTGATTGCCCAAAACTAGTGATGTTATAGTGGAATATAACAAGATGTGTGAAATAACTAAATGTTGTTTTACAGAATGTGAGCATTAAGTCGCAGTGTTTAGCTGCTCTCCCAAGTATCTGCTTGTTCCTTCTAGAATCTAGATGTTATGGCATTTAGGAATATGACTGATGTTCGAATGAGCGTGAAATTAAATATTATGGCTCTAAACTCTAGAATCTGAAGTTAGATTTTGCAACGTGACTGGTCGATGCGATGCATATTTACATTTTTAAATGAGTTATTCAAAACTGCAATAATTTGCAGCTCAACATCGCTAGTGCCAATACTGACAATGTGTATCTTCTTTAGTAAATAAACTTAAATTTTGATTGTACTATTTAAAAATGCAGTCCACAAATCACATTGCAATGTAAAAGCACCCTAACTCTTCAATAAAAAGAAAGAGATGATTCATGAGACCGAATTTAGCTTTAAATAAAATTCTATGATTATTTTGAAATACAATTCATATTAAAAAATTGATAATGTAAGATTGTATCACAGCTTTTATAATATGCTTTGCGTAATTCCAATTTCAGGAGTACCTTAACGTGAATAAACTTGAAGACGTTCTTAAAAATTAATCTTAACGCGCGATGTTCACATATTTTCTAAAATTTCGCAGATTTTTTTAATAAGTAGTTTTTTAATATGAATTAATTTCCCGCTCCCGCCTCTGGTTGTGTAGAGTAGAGGCTTGTGGCGTATGTTCGGCTTACGGCTGTTTGCAGGTGATAACATTAAACAAATGTTTGGTTAGTTCGGTACCGCGGCGCGCCCGATGTGAGCGCGGTCGGAGCGGTTGTCCCAACCAATACAAATGCCACTCAGGTTATCACCCATAATTGTAAGTATATCACTTTGTTGGGTGCGAAATGTATATGGGTCACTTTATTTGGTGAAAAAAGTTTATGTATTTTATTAAGTGTAAATTGTATAATATTGATAATTAATTGGGTAAAATTCGTTGGATCATTTGGTGCAATTCGTATATTGGGTGCAAATAAGTCACTTAATTTGGTGCAATTCGTATATGGGTCTTTGGGTGCAAATAGGTCATTTTATTTGGTGCAAATCGTTTAATGTGGGTCATTGCAAATTTTTATAGGTCACTTTATTTGGTGAAAATCGTATCACTTTATCGAAAGAAAATAAAATGACTTAAGCCATAGTTTTTTTAAAGTGTCCCATAACTGCCGTTTAATTTTCGTGTGTGTTTCCCTAATTTTTGCTTCAGCATGTGTAGTGCTTGTGTCTTGTTAGTCATATTTTAAGGGTTTTACAAAAAATTATGAAAGAAGAGGTAAGTAGTAAAAAAATTATTAGGAGAAACCTTGGAAGTTTATGGTTATTTTAAACGATATATCTGCAAATATTATCAAAACAAATATTATCAAAACATTTCAAAGCATTTGAGCAATTCGCAATATTTTACTTAAGATAGTTCGATTAAAGTTTTTCCATAGCAGATTTTAGTATTTACTCAGTGCCATAGTAAACACATATATTTTTTTAAATAGTCACAAAAGTCACTGCTTTGGTGCTTTACACTTTACAATTATTGTATCTTATAAAAATTTTGTCATATTATATATACAACAATACCTTACAAAAAGTAGGTAAGTCAAAAACAATTTTTTTTATATTATGATGCACGAATACTTTTCATTACTACTTTATTAGTTACTATTTTAAATACAGAGTTCATATGAAAAATATTCGTATTTTATTTACAATTTTCGCAAAGACACTAGTCGCACAAAATCATAAAATGTTGGTACTTTTTGATGCGTGATTTAGCTTTAGTTATATCTAAAAAAATTAAGTTCTTACATTTTGTTCTTTTTTCAGGAAAATACATGTAATCCATGCCACAACTATCTTCAAGTAGAAGATGCGTAATTTACTATATACACTATTAAATACCATAGAGAATATACCATTTACGATAGTAAATATAAAGTAAAATTTAAAACCTACCTGTGGATTTTCATAAATTACAAAAGTTCATTAAAATTAATTGATTAAAAGAAATATTTAACTGTTCAAAATGTGAATACATACTTTAGCCTTTCACATGTTTAAAAAAAAGGGATAGACAAGAAGTTGTGTAATCTAGTGAATCTGTTGTCTATGATAAAGAAATAATACTTTAAGCAGTCATTGTTTGAGGGTGCATACGAACAGTTATGATGAAACTATAGTTACTCGTAACTTAAATGTATACTAATATAATTAAAATTCTTACAATTAGCTAAATGTACCCACAAGTTTCAAAACCTAGTAATAATAATTAAATAATCAATAGTGAACATAAAATATAAATAATGTGATTTTTTCAAAAACTTTTGTTTTATTGATAATATTATTGTCGTTTTTGTAATGTAAATTGCAAAACAAAAATGATATTAATTTAAAAAGGTTTCTAAAAATATGACGCTGACGAAAATTATATTTAACGACTTACTAGGTTTTGAGTTGAGTCACGGGTAACACTGTCTTCTGATTGTACAATAATAAAACTACGATAATATAAAACATTACGTAATTGTTATAACTTATAAGATTGTAATTTGTATAAAGTAATTCCTAATTATAATTTAAACCTTGAGGCCTGTTTGTACCATAGTGTTTTTAAGACCACGTTTTTTGTAGAAAACAAAAGCCTAAAATATGGTCTGAGAAAAATTATATCACAAAATAAAATGGAGATTCGCAAAACTGTAGACATGGCAATTTTGAAAGTACAAAATATTATGTTTCGAAACTATAGTTAAAAACACGCCTAATAAAGAAGTTTTTAAGGTTTAAATAAAAATTATAGACATAAAAAAAAAGAAAATGGTGCAAATATGCTTTAATGTTGTATTTGGTTAAGTGTCTATTTATTAGTAAGATCAACAATATTTAATGAAAGAACATCGATATAGTTAATATTCAATGAGATGTATAGAAAAAAATCGAAGATGTATAATGCTTTTCTGCTTAATTAAAAGTCGCTCAATTTTTTTAAGCACGAGCGTAGCATTTTGAAGTTACTATGATTGACAATATTTTGTTTTCCGTCCCTACTTGTACAATAATAGTACAAAATTGTATCGATATTTTATGTTTTTATAGGTTTTGAATATCTAATAATATTCATTTCGTCAAAGAAAACAACTGAAGTTTTTTTATATTGTACCTAGTTTATTCTTCATTTCCAGAATCAATTAAGAAAATCATTAATTAAATCTTCATTTTGTGATATTATTGCACAAGTAAAACAGTTTAATAATAAATAATTATTAATACTTAAACTCATTGTATTGCTTATATAATTAGGAAAGCTGCGCTCTTGACTGAAAGCTAAAATTAATTTCTTTGCGTGCCTTCTCTAATGTATGTGTAATATAATTTTAATCTAAAAGATTAAGAAGCTTCGAATATTGTAAATCTTGAAAGCGTGTTTCAAAAACGGCCTACGAACGTTAGTGTAGATAATGTAGATAGTCTAAATAAGATTTCTGTTTTTGCTGTCATCGAAATAATATTATTCGAATCACATGCATCTGATTTGCAGACAAACAGATTTTATCTTGAGATTTTGTAGGATAAATTTGTATAGGTTCTTGGTTCAAACTATTGAAATTGAGTGTCTATAAGGCATAAAACATAATATTGCGTAGACATTTAAATTTTAAACTATTAAGATTGAGATATTCTAATATGGGCTAAAATATCTTTAGAGCTCGAGAAATGTATGTGGTAAACATCTATAGATTTGAGATATAGCAATAAAGTTAAAAATAACAGCTGTAGAAATTCATGGTTCAAAAACGCGAGTTTGAGATAATGTTGCAAAATAGAGTCTTGAACTACATCTTTAAAAATAAAATTGTTTTGTTATAAAACTATAATATCAAATAGGCATAGTATAAATGGAATTGAATTAAATTAAGTTCTTCTAGAATTAGGAAATTGCTTTTTAGCGGTCAAAAACTGTCATTAATCGTATCTGTTTCAATTATTAGAGTACTGTCAATTAATCCATATAATTGCTTTTAGATAGTGCAGTATTTTGGTCAGTAATTACAAGAAATGTAAATAATGAGTCAGATTGTACGTCGTGGAATTCGGTCAAAATCTGACATTCTTTATTTACATTTTACATTTCAAATTGGCTAGATTTTTGAATTTTGAATGTCAATTGGAGTATCTATAATTGTATTTAATGTTAAAAGTTCGACAAAACGGGTGTCCTTTTAAATGTGGTGTAGTTTTGGTACTAAAAGTACCAGTTGAGGAATGGAGCTAGATTTGACAATATATTGTAAAGGTGTATTCAAAAATATCAATCAACACAATTTTTTGTAAAGTTACCAACATCAAATAATTATGTAGGGCTTTTCTCTCTACCGCTTTCGATCAATCACGTCCAAAAGTGATTTGAGAGTGAATAAAAAATACATGCATGCTATAATTTACTAGCCAAATTTCCACGAGTTTTCTGACCGTGTTATATAAATCACTTGATGTGCCAATGCAAAAAACAAAGAGTTTACCCGAAAATCAAAATGTCGTGATAAAATAATGTTACTATAATTTAATACACGCCTTAAACATTAAAAATATTTTAAGTTTCTATTTTGTTAAATGAGAAAGATTCTAAATGACTTTTTCATATTTCTGAATACACCTATGTTCCTATATAGGGCGATAAAACTAGCTTCAACCATGTATACTATGTGCTTAGATCTCAATATTTTTAAGTCGCTGACTATAATGTTGACCATTGACTAATCACTACCTGTCTCTTTTCTTCGCGCATGAGTAGATTGCTATCTCGTTCCCACAGGTATGCGATATGTCAATGGACGAATTTCTAGCCGTTTAGTGACCGGTCTGTATTATGGCGCCTCTTCACAATCGGCGATCATAGGCGATTACGCGCGAGCACGATTGTGTAGAGGGGCTACCCGCCTGTAGTCGGCCATGATCGTCCATAGTCGCCGTCGTGATCGCCGCGATCGGTGACTTGTCGGTTTTTTGGACACGCATCAAAGGGAATCGCGTGTAGTCGGCAGCGCGTGCCCACACGATCGCCGATCATTCATTCACCGGAGGACAGCGGAGCCGTGCGTACGTCCGTCGCGTCGGCTTTTGTTTATAAAATAAAAGTTAGTGCAAGTGCAAAACCATGGCTACTGGGTGGTCAAATGAAGAGACATTTAAGTTCATAGAACTTTATCAAAACCACCCAGTAATATGGAATCCCTGTTCGTTGAACTATATTGCTAAAATGATTATAAATTGAAATTAAACTAATTGTAGCTGCAGCTATGACCATCCATCTTGATGGCTTGCCGCTCAATGAATGAACGCGGACGATCGTATGGATGCTTGCACGATGATCGTGGCGATTTCCTTGCCGATCACAGGCGATCAACGAGTGCCGATCATCGCCGATTGTGAAGAGGAGCCATTATTTAGCCATATTATAAATAATTGGTATTTTTATATTTTTTGTGGATAGTCACATTTTTATATTAATTTGTATTATACTTAATAAAAATGTAGAGTAATTTTGTCACTTTTTGTTGTTATTTTTTTGTTGAGAAAAATATTTTTTAATTTGTAAAAGTGATCTTAATATTAGTTTAATGATATTTGATATTTTGTTAAGTTCATTTTTGTGGTTTAAGTGCATTTTTACATGATGCGGTACGATATCGCACGGAGACAGGGATGCGTTTTAGGATAGTCGTATTCGTTTCGTTATTCAACGCATTGCGCATGCGTAAAGTTAAAAATTAGTGTCAGTGTCATGTGCTAAATTTTCATAAATTTATATCAAATTTTGGCACATGACGCTGACACTAATTTTCAACTTTGCGCATGCGCAATGCGTTGAAAAACGAAATGAATACGACTATAAGTAAATTAAAATTTCTAAGTGATATTGAATTAATGTTAGCATGCCAAAGGCATAGGAGTGTTTGGATTCTTTCATCGGATATTGATATCGTGTGATGTAAAAACGTTGTAAAGTTGTACAAATTAAGTTTGTAAATTAAATGTACCTACAAAAATATGGTGCCATTGACAATATTAGTTTTTTACAATTACAAAAATAATCTCAATCTTAGTTTTAAATCTACTTAAGAATTACGTTAGGTATACTACGAAAAACTAATGATTGTGTTACGAAGCTTAAAAATACTAAATCGAAGCTTTATAAATTCTTAGCGGACATTTGAGCCATTAGGTAGAAAAAAATGTGATGCCAAAACGAAATATGCATTCTATTTTGCTTTAATATTTTCGCTTGAATATCATTATAATAAATTATGAATTACAGTTACCATAGATATGGCTTTAATTAATTTTAAAATTAAGTACTTAAAATTTATTTATGTTTATTAGAAATTAATTTAATTTTTTTTAATCAAAATCGTCTAAAGCTAAAAAAGAAAACCTAAGAAGCAAATATTTATATTATAAAGTAGTCATAATAATCATTATAGCTAGTAGCTAAACTGAAATGAGTTTATTTATGTCTTATTTTTTACTTTGATAATAATATTGTAACAGTTCGGTAATTAAATTTAATTTTTCGTAAGCTTTTAATTAGGTACAGGAACCTAAATATATATTATACTATTTTATCGTAAAATTAATGTTTAAAGTCAATTTTTTTATTTATTTAACTAATAATGATTCGAAGGTGCTTTTCATGTGATTTTTACGTTCCTTTTGTAAAGTAATGCAATACTTACACATTAAAAAACCCTCAAAAATATAAATAAAAAAAAAAATTGAAACCGATAACAGAATAATAATATTACCAACCCTTTTTTGTTCAAATGTAAAATATGTGAGGTACAACGTATTTATTGTGTTATATTGAAATTTTGCGGCACTATTTACTTAAAAACATAGAAAGAATTAGATAGAAATTATAACTCATCCATTATTATAGATTAGATAGAATAAGATTAAAAATATACGAATTATATTAAAAACTATTTCAACGTAGAGTTATTATTTACAACACAATGAATAGTGCAATACAGTCAATATAAATTTATTTCTACTTATTAATAATAATATTCAATTAAATCATAAGTTACCTATTTATTACTAATTAAATATTTCAGGGGATGTTTTGATTTTTAAAATTATAGCAACACAATTTATTGCTATAATTATAAATGCAATATTATATTATTATGCGTTATTTTTAATTTCTACAAAATACTCCTTGTATATTTTGTGTAAATAATATATTTTTAAATTTCAGAAATTTAGATGTTAAGTCCTAACTTCAGACGAAAACTTTTATGAAAAGTTTTAATTTATTTTCGAAAAAAATAAGACAATATTAAAAACATTATACTCTCATTTTTTTGCAGTCAAAATTTAAAAGTCCTCGTCTGAAATAATCGTGTGTAATAAAGAACCTTCATAATTTAAACTTTTCAAGTTCTGTATTAGTGTTGTGATCATTGTTTTTCTGCAAATGTGTTATAAATTTGAAATGTTATTAAATACTGTCGTATAACATGATGAGGTACTTTTATTTTTTTTGTTCTAAAATTCTTAATTCGACTTCTATCAATAATAAATTTATGATTAAGGAAGGATTAAGGAAGGAAGGAAGGATTTGTATCATTACAAGTCATTTGTCTGTCGCGTCTTGATGGGAGTTGACCATAAAATTGTATTTAAATAAATTCACCATCTAGATACTGTTTTTAAAACTCAGGATAGCCTACGAAATAAAAAAAATATATATATATGAAAAATTTTCATACATGAAATTTTTGTTTATAAAAATTGACGTTTTTAAAAACGTTTTTTAACGCTAAACACTACGAATAATAAAAATTATTATTTTAGTATGCGAAAAGAACCTTGAGAACCGTATTCAAAACGATTGATGTATGGGAGTTACGTTTCCTTAGTATTTTTATTCGTAGGCTAAACATCAAGTAACAAACGCCAAAACAACCCCAACGCCTTTTAACTTGCAAAAGTTTTCCTCTAGCAAGCCGCGTCTACCTACGTCTATAATGACAATGGTGATGATCGGGAAACAATTTTCTTTCTCTAAAGTCGGGCAGATCGCAGCATAATCATAAAATATCTCCCCCGGCGATAAAGTAATGCGGCGTGGAAGTGAAACTATAATTTAATATTTAGTAACGACCGAACCTGTCGACACGAACCTACGTGTTAATAATGTTACACAAAGAACAATCTTCGTAAATTGATAAATTTAGTCCTGTCACACTCGTAGATGACCTGCTACACTGATTCAAACTCTATAGCGTATAAAATAGAGTTAATTTTCAAATGCAGGAGTACCATATGCTAAATTCAGCGGGCCCTACGTAGACCATGGAGAATGATGTCAGAGCTCGCGCTTTCTCTTTGATAGCCGCCACTTTGACTTACAGTAATGGCTGGTATGACGTGAATTATGCGGTCATGTCTCTGCTCCTAAGTAATGTCGGTGAGCTCTGTTAATGTAGAGTTCAATTAAAAGGATTGATGATCGACCGCTGCGGAACGAGAGCTTTCGCCGCCATGTTGAAATTTTTGACAGCTGTCATCTCGACGCGTTTATTTCGTTCGACAAAAACAAGTAAAATATTTAAAAGTATAGCTGTGTTAGGTTAAGTAACACTCTTTCGTAATGTAATTTGCTATTCGAAAACAGTTTCAATGTTTATTCGCGGGCCGCCATTTTTGACAGCTGTCATCGTTGTCTATGGTGTGTTTAACGCGCTGCAAAAAGGTGCGAATGCGATATTTCGTTACACAGACAGTCAATTATTCTGGTGTGGGAACCGTCTAAGAAAACAAAGCGGGTAGAGTTACTTGTGATCTCGAACGCGGAATCGCTTACCACGAACTTTCGCTTTTGTCTCGACTTAAGTCGATGAAATATCACTTTTTTAATTACATCGCTATATATTTTAATTATTTTATTCATTAATAATTCTATTAATTACCATACTTAAGTAAGCAAACAGAAAGGTCAATAAATTAACTTTTTATAGATTTCGTTGCCTAATAAAATATAAATTTACTTGCTAAGCATGTTTTAAATTATATTAATCAACAACTTATAGAAAAGCTAATAGGAAGAAAGCAACAGATATAATTTTTCGTTACACCTAAAACATTAAAATGGAAACACAAAAAAAATATTTTTATATTTCTTCGATTGATATTCGTTGATCAATATTTCGAAATAGCATCAAGATTGTAAAATTCACCTTTAACCAGTTTTCGAAATATTCTTCCATTTTGCTCATTCATCACTAAAAATCTTCTCGACTCGATCTCAAATCTTCATTTCAAAAGTGAGTTCGAGTTTCATGGTGGGGCCAGAAGCTAGATCTGTGGCTGGGAGATATTGAATTTAGTGTGAACACTCAGGGCATTATTTAATTGCACGTCGGCGAGTTGCCAGCTGTTGCCGGCTGTTGCTCTGTTGCTCTCCCTGTCAGCGGGTGAGAGGTGATACTATTTACTTTTAAGGTTTTATTTGGATGAGATATCCTGAGATGAGGAGGGTTTATCGCGTAAATCGTTTAGGACTTAGGAGTCTCGAGTTGTCAGGGTTAGTTTTTGGTGGTTTTTGCAGGAAATAGTGCTACTAATGCTCAGTTTTTGATTGTCTTCGACATGAGTTAAAAATTTATTTATCAAAACTTTTAGAAACCAGCATATTCGTTTGCGTTTTAAACGGAAGAGACGTTTGAATCTTTTGCAACAGCTGTTATAATATTAAGTGGTTTCAAAATATTTAATCACTCTACTTTGCACATAAGAATAAATATGTCATATCAATAATTTTAAAGACATTTTTTAAAGGTCGGCAGAAGTGAACCAAAAGTACCAAGAAAAAGGGTAAAAATGTTAAATGCCTACCCCCCCCCCCCCGCATTTAACATTTTTACCCACCCCAAAAAATAGTACAACGCCACAAAAAATCTCTTTAAAATATTCAACCCCATACGTGATCATCTTGTATTTTAAACATTGAAGTTGAATGCAAACATTCGCGGACGGTAATGAGGCTGTCAGGTGTTGAGTGGTTTCGTTTATTCCCGACGACCCCGCGACCTCGAGTATTAAATACGTAATAGTTTTACAGTCCTATAGTAGGGAACATGCTGGAACTATAGGTGCCCTTTCCCGGAACTCAAAGCATCACCATCTCAAATTTCAGCAAAATTGGTTCAGCGGTTTAGGCGTGAAGAGGTAAACTCATAGATACACGTTCCCATTTGTAAAGTATATTTTATACTTGTTATGTAATTTTAAAAGTATGTTCGCCGTCTATTCTTTTTTGACAAGCTGTAAAAAGGTTTCGCCACACGACGTTGCAATATGAACTGACCTAGCTAACACCCAACAGCTTAGTAAGTGTAAAATGTAACAAGAATGATTATGGAAATTGATTTGCCCCGTAATATCACGTGTTAGACGCGAAACCCCTAACTGTTGGTTATAAACTGGAGTCGGGGTTGCCAGGAAGAAAAAATATTTTTGCCCAGTTTTTGATAAAAGTTTTTCTTCTTAATAAAAGTTTTTCTTCTTCAATAAAGGAATATGTTTCTCAATTCGACCGTGTATATATTTTAATGTATGTTTGCGGATCGCTTCGTCGTTTGTGGACGGATTTTGATGATTTCTTTCATGTTGGAAGGATCAAAGATGGCCCCATGATCAAGAAAAACTGTTTATAGTCAATTGTTTTGTTAAAATTGTTTGACTGGAGTTCATCTTTTAATAGCGCAATCCATAATGATTGGTTGAATTTTTCTAATTAGTTAGATATGTTTATATTTTAAATTTCCTATTTAAGTTTTGCATTGGAAAACTTTTGCAGTGGGCGTTTTAAGGGAGGTTAAGAGTACCCTAACCTCATTAATAATTAATATGATAAATGAAGAATAGGCGGCAGCAGTCATCATACAAAGACAAGCGGCCCGGTCTTGTTATTGTTTTTGACGTGATAACGTCTTATAATTCGATATGGGGTGCGCGCCCGAAAAACATGACAGTTCATGCGGCGTTGCCTCGCTGACAGCTCTGAGGCGTTCCATTTATCCTCTCAGCAACCGTACTCAACCCACCTGGGCCGCGCTCTTTGTTTCGATTAGATTACGTATTTCGATGACTTAGAGAATACTTTTGTATGAAGAAGTTTGGTTAGTTATATACCTTTGATACATTGACCACACTCTGAATGAAAAATAAATAAACAATCTGTGAGCTATTAGTATTATTTCGGCTATTTAAAATTGTGCTCTATTTCCTACGTGTCAAGGTATGACTTGTGCTTTGTTCGAAGATTTTACTGGATTTCACGAATGTATGTAGCGTTTTGTATTGCGAATAGTTTATTTTACTCATTATAAATATTTTTAGACAATCATTTGAAAGAAATACATCGAAATAACTTTAGGTTACAGTCGAAAAAGTTTGTTTCTATTTATAGAGATTCGGAAGCGAGTCAGTAAACCGACTTTACACAAACCGTTTTTTTTTTATTTCAAAGTTTAAGGACTATGTCAACTCGGTTGTTATATTTTTATTGTATTGGTGACTACTTGCAGCAACCTAGTTTGGGTAAAGCTTCTAGTTATTTTATACTTTTTTCTTACATATTTTGTATTATTCTGTATTTTGATATTTCTGCTTGCTAAAAGAAATCATCGTTGATCGTTGAATAATGCAAATTCTTTATTTGAATAAAAGATTATTAGAATAAAGGATATTTTATTGAGCTGGTATCCCCAGCCCAGATTATGTGTGGCCTGTAGGGCTGGAGGGTTATTATGTGAAGCCCTAACAAGGTGTTTCCGGGGCCCTATAATTTGCGAGCCGCAGTACTTGTTGTATCCATTCGACGTTTTACTTAGAATTTTGTTAATCTCATCCAATAAAATCCACTAAAATTTTATAGCTTTTGTCCAAAGATTTCTGTCAATTTATTGTTTTAATGATGTTACGTTACGAACTGTTACTAGCTAGTTGATGTAACGTAAAATTTATATGGTTAATGTAAGAATTCTAGATGATGAGAATAATGCAAAAAAAAAAAATTGGTTGCCTCGGTAAAAAATACGTTTGAAACTCTATTTTAATTTCACTGTTTTATTTTTATACTGTTTTGTACGAAAAATTACTTTTTATTTAGATCGAAGAACTATCGCACCGTACGCGATTTAAGTAAAACTAGCCAATTTTACCGCGCAATTCCGTACAATATTGAACATTTCTACTCAATCACATGATAGCAATTGTGCACTTGAAGAATGGAAAAATCTATTACAAGCCTATCCTGGATCTAATGTGCTCCTCAGAAGAGGCCGCAATTGTGTTGCGGTTATTTTATTCCTGTACCTATTTTATTTGAGCATTTTCTACTTTAGGAGAGATCAGCTTAAGGTGACGCCTTGATAATTTGGCTGCAGCGATATCGATTTTTCTCAAGAATGACTAAAGCTAAGAAATTAAAGTTCATTGTCAATATTCATCATGTCTTTATATTTGAATTGCCCCTAGCATAACACAATTGGTCAACTATTTTAACACAGAATAATTAATCAAAAAGACCTCTATAAAAACAGGGATTCTAATTTTGCCAACAGAGGAGAGTAATGTAAGCTTCCAAAAGTACATAGATTAGTTCAAGCATACACTATAATTTGCCCATAGCTTATATGGAATATATTAATGGTTTTTAATTACGCGACAAAAACCATTTTGTCGTTTACGCCCTTTCCATTTCTTGCTGTTTCATTTCTAAAACATATACAAAACGATTTTTTACTTTAACGCGGCATCACCTTAAGCCAGTACGCGACACTGTATTCAGATAGGGCATTACCCTAATTTAGGACAGTGTAATAGGAATTAAGGAGTAATGCTCCCTAAATTATGCTGTAAAGCGTTTCTGTAACTGTGACCGGGCCAAAAAAAAGGGAAAAGCAGTGAAAATATTAATCTTAGTTATTATCTGTTGACACAGACGAAGTCGCGGGCTACAGTTATACGATGTGGCAGAGTTAGTTCTAATTTTGGCAGCATGCCAAAATAGATTTGGATGTAGTATGAGTTGTTGCAGAAGATGCCAAAGTAATCTATGTAAAACTAGAGGTTGCCCGCAACATTATTGGAAACCGACAGATGAAAACCAACCAAGCCATTCTAAGGGTCAATTCAGACCGTAACGCATAGATACATATTATCTAAATTTGTACTGGATTTCTTCAATTACTTCTTCAATTTATAGAAGAGTTTGACAGATATTTGGGGCTTATGTCAAAATTTTCATTACGGTTATTTTAATGACAGTTAAGTAAATAATATTCGTCTATATGTGCGGCAGTTAATAAGTACAGTAGGAATATGAAAACAATTCAAGCCACACTTAAAAACCAATTAACATAACCTCAAACGGGCTGAATTTACATCTAATAGAATTACCTTAACAATAATCATAATAGAATCGATTAAATTACTCGATTGTAATCGATTAACTGCAAAGTTATCAACAGATACGACCTACAGAAGCCCGGGTTATCGGCGAATTCTGCAATTAATTCAAACATGCAGACGGTGTAAGGAAGGTAGCTAACACGGAATGTTGAATAATCGATTTTGTGTAAAATCGATTTCAATTAAAATCGATTTTAGAGGACAGTAATTAATTTTCTTCCATTTGGTATAGTTAAGGGTTGACAATATTACAAAAATAACTACTTAAATAAGTGCCAAAGCTTATTGACAATGCAGAGCAAAAGCTCTTAGCTATCAGTTAATTAGTCAATATTATTTTTATTAACCCTTAACTCACAACTTACAATAAAATACTTTCCTTGTATAAAAATAAAAGTACTCTCTACTTACTTAATGGCTGAACTATTAGAAGTAAGTGGTTATTTCTAGGAGACATTTTGCAGGTAAGTGGTTCTTACAATAAAATCTTACTACTGTGCTAAGTTACACATACAGCAATTGAGAAAACTTCTTTAGTGGCTTAGTGCTTGACTTTTTGGGATGATAAAAAGTTAAGTTCGCGTCAGGACGTACGTTCCTATTATCTTGTACCATGATCATTTACCTGAGTGGAGTCCTATTCGGCAACTTTTCGCGCTGCACTGCCCTATAGGCGCAGCGCAGACGACTGCAGACTATCCGTGACGCACTTTTTAGTCTGTGGGAAATAGAACCTATGCAATTACATACATGCAGTAACGCACACGACGCGCAAAAAGTCCGCATATAATTGCATAGGTTCTATTTCCACAGACAAAAAGTGCGTCACGGACGGATCTCGTCTGCGCTGCGCCATACCGAAGCACGTAAGTCGCGCCGTGCCACAAAAATTATAAAATAATATAATTAGTTTACTGTGGCATATATATGCACCGCAGAAATATAAAATTCAACTACATATTTGTTTACTTTTCGACTATGTTTTTTTTCTGCTATATGTGGTATGGCCTAGTATGCTTTTTTGTTTTTGTCTTTATTGTTGTATGTGTGCTTTGTGCACTGTAGTTATTGTGAATTTGATGTCGAATAAATGTGTATTATTATTATCTTTATTACGTGACCTGATCGCAAATTCGTAAGATGAAGGAGACCGCTGGCGCAGCGCAGTAGAGGAAGTAATACCCTCTTCATCTTTCATGGCGAAAATGTTTGCCTGCCGCTGCTTTGTTTTTCACTTCCGTCGACTTTTTACATTAATTTCATTCATGCAAATCAAGGCTTTCTCTTGTTTATGACAAAGACAAACCCATGAATAAAAATAACAGAACCAAGCCACATAAAAGAGACACTTTATAAAGCCATAGAAAAACCACAGTAAAATAGTAATACAGTACACCATCTTACATCCCGAATCAGAAGCATGCATTGAAGCAAGATTTGGGATAACTTTAGAGTGCAGCAAATACAAAAATGTCGCACGAGCAACTGCATTACACTTCATCAGTTCGTTTTTAAGACTACGAATAAGGGTCACTTCACAATGCAACGTTGCTCGTCAATGTTGACCCATGGGAAAGTAAACATAATTATAAATTCGAAAGTGTGTCAGTCTGCCTAAACCACTGAGCCGATTTTGCTGAAGGTATGGAGATAATTTGAGTCCCGGGAAAGGGCATAGCATACTTTTTATTTCAGAAAAATTTTGGATTCCCACGCGATAAACGAATTTTTTCGCAACGGAGTTTTGGGCGTCACACGTCATCTAGTTGCAAAATAAATTGACCCCAAGTTACACTACTGTATATATGCACACTGTAGATAGAATATATGTCTCTATTGTGGATAATATTTAAATGTGCAGGGTAGGAGACAGGGTAATGAGCGGTCGATACCATCGGAGTGACATAAAACTGTACCGAGACGGCGGGGCGATGTCTAGCGTACAACGATATAGTGCACTAGAACTGCAAATTTTTATATACAGTAGGTACGTAACAAGAAAAAGATAAAATACTTTAGAGCGCATATAAGTGTCCTTTTAAAGAAGAGTTCACCGTGAAAGAAGCAGCCCTGAAAGAGATACTTACATCATGGTGTAACAAGCACAAGCACAAGAAGAGAAATTCAGACTTTTTGAGTTGGGTAAGTCTACTGTTCTATAATTGTCCTATAATTGGAACAGCAATCACTAGACATAGATTAAAATTGGAGTGATTAAGAAGATATAAAAAAAAAACTTTTTTTTTAATGAAATAAGGGGGCAAACGAGCAAACGGGTCACCTGATGGAAAGCAACTTCCGTCGCCCATGGACACTCGCAGCATCAGAAGAGCTGCAGGTGCGTTGCCGGCCTATAATAATAATATAGGGAATAGGGTAATAGGAGAGGGTAGGGAAGGGAATAGGGTAGGGGATTGGGCCTCCGGTAAACTCACTCACTCAGCGAAACACAGCGCAAGCGCTGTTTCACGCCGGTTTTCTGTGAGAGCGTGGTATTTCGCCGGTCGAGCCGGCCCATTCGTGCCGAAGGAAACTGTAAAAAATCCATCAATTAATTTTTGCTTATGGAGTTTATGTATTACTTTGTTTTCGATTCTCAGTAAAATATTTGTGTGTTTAATTTTATTTAGCCATTTTGGAGTATAATCTTCTTCATCATAGTATGGTATTAGAAGACATTAAAGCAATTCCCTGAGAAGAAACATTAGGCCCAATATGATTATCAGTTTAGGTAAACCCATTATGAACATAATGACTTTTAACTTCTAAGTATCATCTGAACAAGGGTTCTATCTTAATATCATTATTGCTGCTAAAATCAGAGAAACCATTAGCGTATTCTTAGTCAGTGGCGGGGCAAGACCAAAATTTTATGTGGGCGAGATACATTTTGCGAGGCCCCCTAGGCCCAAATGGATTGCTAACTGGGCCGCTGCAGTTTCCCAGCGGAGGAGGAGGCACCGGTGCAGGTGGGTTTTAGTGGGTAAACCCGGGTGCTCTTCCTTACCGCAGCTCCTGGGGAGTCCCACATATCCCGGCGGCCTTTCCCCTGGGCTGTAGGGAATGCGTAACGCATTTCCAGCTGTCAAAAAAAAAACTGCGAAAGAGTGGCTTTGTTCTCCACGCTTAAGCGGCTAAACAGATTTAGATGAAACTAGATGACGCCTGCAACTTCGTTGCGCCAAAATTAGTTTATCGTGCGGGAACCGTACATTGTTCCGGGATAAAAAGTATTCTATGTCCTTTCTCGTGACTTAAAGTATCTCCATCCCAAACAGTAAAATTGGTTCAGCGGTTTGGGCGTGAAGAGGTACCAGACAGACAGACACAATTTCGCATTTATAATATTAGTATGGATGATATGCTTTGAGAGATGGGAAAGGACATAGAATAGTTTTTGTTGTTGAAAAATCTGTGGTTTCTGAAAAATCTGTTTCCAAGTGACATTTGGGCGCAACAGATTTGCAGTCGTCATCCAGATTATTTATATTTTAAATTGACTGCGACATGGGTATATTGTTTATTGGATTTATCTGTACATTTTTTGTCAGTTTCTAGAACCTATGGGTCGTCTTATCGTGCCAACAAATATTATTTTTTAACCGACTCCCAAAAAACGAGGAGGATAACCTCCTCGTTTTTTGGATACCGAACATATAAATGTTCGGCTGTGGATATATATATTTTTTTATTTTTTATTTTTGTATGTTCAACGATTACTCCGCCGTTTGTGAACCAATTTTCGAAATTTTTGTTTTGTTATATTAGGTTTCACTTCAATTTGGTACCATGTTCACAAAAGTGGTGACCTGATGATGGGTTCCATGAGTAATCGAGGGAACTCCTCGAAATTTATATCGAAACATATGGTGATTTTGGTTTTATGAGAAGATCCTAAGCATATGCTACCAAAACGCAAGATTCTGCACCAAGGTATACTATGGTTCCGAAGATACTAAGAGAACTCCGGATTCCTTATAGATACAAGTTTGGGGGCTTAGGCGCTGTTTTAAGAACTGAAAGCATATGCTACTATACAAATTACATTCATCATCATCATCATCATCATTACCACGTCAGGGTCACCAATGTCACCAAAATTGAACATAACAAAATATTCAACCTTATCTCCAGAGCGTAAGGCACACATTTGACATTACTTCTGAGAAGTAAGTTGCTTCGATAATACAAGTAACATGCTAGTACACTGTCACACTTACCAATCGCGGCCACGGGCAGCCGTAGACTTCTCAAGCGATACTATGTATTACAATCTATACTAATATTATAAAGCGGAAGAGTTTGTTAGTTTGTTTGAACGCGCTAATCTCAGGAACTACTGGTCCGATTTGAAAAATTCTTTCAGTGTTAGATAGCCCATTTATCGAGGAAAGCTATAGGCTATATTTTATCACGATAAGACTAATAGGAGCTAAGAAATAGAGGAAAATGTGGAAAAAATGGGGAAAATTATATGAAATGCTTATTTAGTAATAGTTTGAACGCGCTAATATCAGGAACTACTGGTCCGATTTGAAAAGTTCTTTCAGTGTTAGATAGCCCATTTATCGCGGAAGGCTATAGGCTATATTTTATCACGCTAAGACTTATAAGAGCGAAGAAATAGAAGAAATGTGGAAAAAACGGGGGAAATTATGTGAAAGGGCTTATTTGAACGCGCTAATCTCAGGAACTACTGGTCCGATTTGAAAAATTCTTTCAGTGTTAGTCAATTCTGTACATTGAATATTTTTGTACATTAAATAATACTTGGGATGTGATCTACTATGCTAACGCGAACAAAGTCGCGGGCAACAGCTAGTAATAAAGATAAAGTTTAAAATCATATGACACTGAAAGCCTCGCCGCTGCTAAAATTCCGGTTTGGCGCGGCCCTAGCGCGTGTCCACTTCGATTTTTTTATTAAATGTATTGTTTAAAATGATCTGCAGCTGATATTGTATTTTGTAAGCGTGACTGTTAACAAATTGTAATAAGATACGTAGAATAGTATACAGGTGTATAAGGGCCGATTCACACCGGAATGGCGGAGGCGAGGCGAGCAGTTTCAGTGTCATATGATTTTAAACTTTATCTTCATTATTGTAATACATAGTATCGCTCGAGAAATCTACGGCCGCCCGTGGACCCTCGTGGCCTCTTGCGACTGCCGGCGGCGTCGATTTCTCAAGCGATACTATGTATTACAATAATGAAGATAAAGTTTAAAATCATATGACACTGAAACTGCTCGCCTCGCCTCTGCCATTCGGTGTGAATCGGCCCTAATCTACGTACAGTACGCGATGATTTTACTAGGTAACTAAAAAGAGTGAAATTATTATTTTTAACAAAAAATTGAAACCGACTTCCAAGGTAAAAACAATAATAACATCCTTATAATATGAACTAAAAAGTATAACATAATTTTTCCTATCTAATGGTGCCTTTTTCCGAATTCGGCTAAAACTCAACTATTTCTGTACTCAATCTTCATAATTTTGAAGTCGGTGCCAGTTACAAATGTTTCAAATATTCTGGCATCTGGATTCACCTATATCTGGTACCGACTTCAAAATTATGATGATTGAGTACAGAAATAGTTGAGTTTTAGCCGAATTCGGAAAAAGGCACCATGAGATAGGAAAAATTATTTAATACTTTTTAGTTCATATTATAAGGATGTTATTATTGTTTTTACCTTGGAAGTCGGTTTTAATTTTTTGTTAAAAATAATAATTACAATTTCGTGATAAAATATCCATGTCGTATCCAGTGCCACTACATCCGTGTCGTTGTTAGCGGGGTGGCGGGTCACGTTTGGGCCTATGAGCTTATGTCTTAATTAAGGACCACCGTAGTGACGTAAGCTGGGTGTGACTGGCCATAGACTATAGATGTGGTTATAGGAGCAGTGTGACTGGCCATAGACTATAGATGTACCTAGATTTAAGAGCAACGAAAGAGAGACGTCTCTTGGAGCGAATGTTACATTGGTTTTTCCACTCGACTACGGCGAAGCAAAAAGGAGAGTTATGTTAATAATATATTTAAGTATGTATGTGGTGGATGTTTATCTGTTCCCTCAATTCGAAAGTGGGTATAATATTATGGGGAGTTTTGGAAAAGAAAAACGGTCTAGTTAGGTTTTATTCTTGCCTTGCTTTTTTTCATTTGAACTGTGAGCTTGATCTCTCCTACAAAATTCTCGTGGTGCAGTCGTTTAGTTGCCAAAACTCGTCGGAAACGACTGGACCGTTTAAGTTCTGTGTGCTTTAAGGGTAAGCTTAGCTTTTGATCAGCCAAACCCAAAAAAATCTCTATACACGTTTTTCTTTCATCTTTTTCGCTCTGTTCTATTTTAATCTATTTGTCCTCTGACTTTCTTATTCCGTATCTATTTCGACTTATGACTAACACCAGCACAATGTTGGAATTAATTACTACACCTGGTGCAATTTATCAGAGGTCCAGCGGTCGGTATCGATTTGTTCGACATTGTTGGGTGATAAAAACAATCGTGTTGGAGTGGCGAAATATTTGCTGGTACATTTATATTAAACCTGACCGAATATATAAAATGGGACCGTACATTTTTCAATAAATGTAGCTTATGTCCTGTGAGGTTGAAACAAAATCAAAATAATCAAAATCAAGGATAAAATACTTTTTATCCTTGATTTTGATTTTCCTTATTAATCCTCAGGGTCAGGCCACATTTTAAAAATAATAATAATATCTGTGGACGCTTCACACCACGTCAGTCTGGCCCCGTGGTAAGTATCTGAAGGACTTGTGTTACGGGTATATTTCCGTTGTCTGGTACCCGTAACACAAGTCCTTCAGATACTTACCACGGGGCCAGACTGACGTGGTGTGAAGCGTCCACAGACATTATTATTATTTTTAAAATGTGGCCTGACCCTGAGGATTAATAAGGATCTTAAACTAAAACTAGTTCTGTGTGGTTTGACCCTTTTGATCCTTCATGGTCAGTTTATGTTTACACAACATAAACAGAGTTAACTAAGATGTTCGGACAAGACATTTTATGGGCTGCCGCGTCGATTTTATTACATCGTCCTTATACTGTCCGACACTCGTATGGAGTCGAGAAGAGGCGATATACGTGCGTATGAAATCGTAGGTGATTGTTAAGGTACAATAGTGGGAGTTGTGACTCTCAAATCAAACAAGTATACGATTTTTCTTATAATTGTCGTAGTGGATGATATAAATTCGTTATTATTAATGACATAAATGTACAAGTTTGTCTGTCTGTCTGTAACATCTTCACGCTTAAACAGCTGAATAGAATTAGATGAAATTTGGTAGATATAATAATGATGCTCCCCACATCGATTTCGGTGACGGTGGCCAGTTTCATTGAAACCAGGCCAGTTATGCAGGAGTAATTTTATAGTGCCCAAGTGCGTGCGCAGTACACAAGAGCACTCTCTATTCCTTCACTCTCATAATCCAGTGGGACGGAAGACCGACACGACTGGCGAGAGATCAGGCGCAGGACCGACTTTTTACATGCCCATCCGACGCATGGATCATCTTACTTGTCAGACAATCAGGTGATCAGCCTGCATTGTCCTAACTAAACTTGGAAATAACACGTTTCCAACGCGGGAATCGAACCCACAACCTCCGAGTCGAGAGCCACGTTCTTAAGGCCGTCCCCCGAGCAAACGACCTTGGCCATACATTTGCCGCGTTGCCGAGATCGCGCCAAAACCCTATTTTTTTACTTATCTTAGTTCAAAATTATCCTAAAAAAATAAAATAAAACGGGGAATATGTAGTTTATGATATTGTCGATCTATTGGCGTGAGTTTCAAATAAAAGTAATTTGTAAATCCTAAGGAGATGCTGAATGTATGCTTGAATTTTAATAAATTGGTATTACTTTGGAAGCTGATATCATGAATATAATAAACAAAAATAGAAAATTTAAAACGGGGAAAGGAATGTTGATATACTGAAGATTATTGCTGTATTTTTATTATAACTTTGTAGCTTTCAGATTATGAGTTTATAAGGCTTTAAATACGGTAAATTACGGAATCTCCGGAGGGAATGCCCTTAACCACTAGACGGTAGATATGGAGATACTTTGAGAGACGGGAAAGGACCTTTGTCCTTTTGTTGAGAAAAAATCGCGGTCCCAGAATTTAGTAAGTATAGGTTGCGGGCGTCAATAGTCTACTAATTTCATTATTGTAGGCTCCTCTATCAATCCTCTGCTGTCGCGGTTCTTGAGATACAACCTGGATAGACGGACGGACAGACAGCGAAGTTTTAGATACAACGAATAGGGTCCCGTTTTATACGAATAATTTGAAATAGAATTCTAGAACATTTATAATATCCCTTTGGATATGAATAATAATAAATATAATTCTAGAACATAATATAATATTATAAAGATTGTGCTTTTGCGCCAAATTTTCTGTGCAGCGCGATACCACATCATCTGGTCAATTCACACTCATAAAGAACCGACCACATGTGAGCGAAAATATCGATTACCTTCTACATTTTATGAGCCTCAACGTTACATACGTTAATTTGAAGTGTTGAAGTATTCCTGTTTACAATACATCTGACCTTGTAAACCTTTTCTTTTGCATTGGAACTTAAGTACCGACCTTTATTATTAACTAGCTGTCCCGGCAAACGTTGTTTTGCCATTTAAAGTATTTCTACTTCATCAGCATACAAAATCTTACCCCCTCTTTTGCCCCCTAAGAGGGGTGGGGGAAAAAATGTTTTGTAGCACCAGATGTTAAGTTGGAAAAACAGTTAATAATATAAAGTAAAGTCCATTAAAGAAAAAAGTTTACTTAATACAAAATCTGACCCTCTCTTTGGTGGAGGGGGCGTGATTTTTATACACCAGATGTTGAGTTGGAAGAAGGCAAATATATCTGCGAAAACCGTATGCAAATCAGATCAGTAGTTTTCGTGTTAAAGCAAAAGTCTTATATAAAATCTGACCCCCTCTTTCGTCCCTTTAGAGGGGTGGGGGGAAATTTTTTTATACACCAGATGTTAAGTTGGAAGAAGACAAATATGTCTGCGAAAACCGCATTTAAATCGGATCAGTAGTTTTCGTGTTAAAGCAAAAGTCTTATACAAAATCTGACCCCTCTTTTGTCCCTTTAGAGGGGTGGGGGGAAAAAATTTTATACACCAGATGTTAAGTTGGAAGACGACAAATATATCTGCGAAAACCGCATTCAAATCAGATCAGTAGTTTTCGTGTGATAGTGGAACAAACATACAGGCAGACAGACAGACAGACAGACAAAAAAATTGACCACATTTTTGGCTTGTATAGCGATGTAGTGACACCCTCCGCTTATTATTTTTTGAATATCTTTAATGTACAGAATCGTCATTTCTACAGTTTTATTATACAGGGTGCAATTAAACCTTCCTGCCAAATTTTGATATATTGATCTTTGATAAAAATAAAAATACACGTATTTTTTCTTTTATAACCACTCAGTACTAAAATGTTGAGAAATAGCCTCCGAAAGTTATCCTAAAAACACTACAATTAATGGACACTACGCGTCGCCCGCGCGTGACGTGCTCCCGCGCGCGCGCCTCGCCCCGCGTCACCCCCCATCATACCCACCGCCGCGAGTGAGCATTCTGCAACGATTTTACATGGGATAAAATATGTCATTAACAAAAAAATAACACCCAATTTTTTTTTGGTTAAATGGATTCAGCTAATGATACCTAAGCCCTGGAAAAAATTTGTCAGGAAGGTTTAATTGCACCCTGTATGTATAGAAGACAATGTATATGTGTTTCATAGGAGGCACATGTGAAACATCAAATAATATTCCTCCCACACCGGTTTCAGTGACTGTGATGTGGTTTATTGAAGCCGCAGGAGAAATTTTGTAGTGCCCAAGTGTGTGCGCAACACAAGAAGACACTCTCTACCTTTATTTTTATAATTTAATTATAAGTATGACGAACACAACTGGCGAGAGGACTCAGGAACAACTTTACATCCGACACGGCGACGCATGGGTCATCTCACTTGTCATACAATTAGGTTATCAGAATGCATTATCCTAACCAAACTTGGAAATTACATATTTTATCCAATGTGGGAATCGAAACCACGCAAGATTTCCTAGTCAAGCCACTTCCTAAACTACTGGACCAGGGGCAGATAGTATAATTATATTATAATACTGGCGACACGGTACGTCGTCACAGTTAGTTTCTTTTCAAGACCAACAGTTTAAAACCTTAAAATCTTATTCATACCAAAATGCGCTTGCAAAATAAAGGAAAAAGTTATCGCAAAATAAAAATGAAGCCTTCACGGTCGTTTTATGTTGCCCACATCAATTATAACACCTCTTTATGTCAAATTTATGTTCACATTTTGTGATTATGTTCAGGTTTTTTGTATGTTTTTATATTAGCCTTTGGCGATGTAGGCGGCACGTGGTATGTTTTAATAGCGAGGTATACTTTATGTGTTTTATTAATTTGAATATTGTTTTACCGTAGGAAGAATAGGCTATTAATATAGAAGTCTCGAGGGACTGAAAACTTAGAAAATAATAACACTGGTTCTATATCTATAATCTATATATTATGTTAAAGCTCTAAGAATGAACTAACTTTACTAGAAATAGACTACCAAACCAGCTAGTGCCGTAAAGTAGAATAAGTACATAATATGTCATATGTACTTATTCTACTTTACGGCAATTCTGATGGGTGGTTCGTGAGTTTGATTCCCGCTTTGGACAAATATTCCAAGTTCGGTTAAAATTACCAGATCCTGTCAGACTTAAAACTTATTAAGAAGATTTGATTGAAGCATTAGATGATATCGAACCTCGAATCGGTGACATTAATGTGTTTTATGTTCTTATAATATTGTGATAATAATTAGATTTCATGACTAACTCTAGATTTACTAGAAAAAGATCACAATATAATAGCTGATAAACTCAGTTTAATAAGCGTAGAAATTAAACAATTATTGGTAGTGGATTAGTAATTATTCTTATCATTGTAAGCTAGAAATCATTATTTTCCGTAGTTTAATGAGTCACATATTATAACAGAAAAGTCTTCTCAGAATAAACTATTCTAAGGGTCCGTTTACATTGCGGCGTGAACGCAATATTTTTAAATCAGCCAATCACATTTGGAACAGGTAGGCCAACACTAGAAAGTCTGGCAATTCAATGCAGATTTTCTTGTGTAGTAAATAAAGTTCAGTTCTGAATGGCGCATTTAAAAATACATTGCCATGTTGCAATGTAAACTGACCCTAACTCAAAATAACGTTAAATATTTCCTTATAGCAATTAAAACTGCGGAAAACATGACATCAAAATCCTAGGACTTCACAGGCAGAGGAAAACCTAGATTTAAATTATAGATTTTATAGAATTAGTGCACATAGATTTTCCGTGAAGCCTGGGTTATTTTTACGCTGGTTTTTTGTGTTTTATTATTATTAATCCTTCGATCGGGGATTCTTGGAAATGCTATTGTATTCTATTGTTGTCGCGATCACCGGTGCTCGTACGGGGCTTGATGGGTTAGTCAGGTTTATCCTCGTAAAAATAACAGCTATTTAAAATATATTTTCAATTTGATAATTCATTTATTCGTACCTTAAGATTCCTTTCTTTGCAAAATTTTGTTTTGGTTTCGTTACGTTAGGGTGGTTTAACAAAACAAGAAGAAAGACTGCATACTGGCTTTTAGTTTTCTATAACAGAATTCAATTGATGTAGACAGAGCAACAAAAAGTGTTGAAAATCGCTCCAAAAACAATTAAAAATACAAAAAATATAACCACCGCCGAACACAAAACCACATCTTTCACAGTCGGTTGAAATACATTCAAGGAGCGAATAAAAATCATTCGGTACGCAATTCCCTGCCTACAGGGATGTTCAGGCGATACGCATTATCTAATCGAGCGCATGCGATAATCGGGCGCATGCGATAAATATACAACAAGTTATTAGCGCCCGGAGCTCGCCGTCTTATCAATAGGAGATAGCAAGGATTTAGAAGCTGGGGTTTTAGGAACGCATAATTATAAACGTACTGGAGTGATTTTAATAGGCAAAAAGATTGGCCAGAAAATAGAGCCACCTGTACCTTTTAGGGCTTCTGATAGTGAAGCTATTAAGTAGATTTTATCACAAACAAATCTCGTCCTCTATTCTAAGTTTGTAAATCTAAGGATACAGAACAACGCTGGCGCTTTAGGGCCAATTCAGACAGCAACGCGACGCGTAGATGCATTTCTAAATTTTTATGGATTTGACAGATTTGCAAGACGTTTCACGCTCTACGCATCGCGTTGCGGTCTGAATTAACCTTCGAGAAGCCTAATAAAACTTTCTTTTACAGTTTATTACTTTATTTTCTAGAATTTTACGACCGCACTCAGAAATAATATTTAATGAAATCTTGCTCAATTTTATTTCAAAAAGGAATACGGATACTACGCATTATAAATTATAATACGTATCATAATATTATAGAAGTTTGAAACTGATCTCAAATTGAGTAGGATATTCTAAGGGTCTACACAGACGGACCGCGTTTCAACTGCAATCCAACTGCAAATTGCAGTTCAAGTGCAGTTTGAATGCAGTTGACACGACTGCAATACGACTGCAATAGAACTGCAAACCAAACGCGCAGTCGGATTGCAGTTCAGTTGCAGTTGGCGTGCAGTCATGTGAACTGTTTGGTTTGCAGTTCTATTGCAGTCGCATTGCAGTCGTGTCAACTGCATTCAAACTGCACTTCAACTGCAATTTGCAGTTGGATTGCAGTTGAAATGCAGTCCGTCTGTGTAGACCCTAAAGAGCCTTTTAAATATTCGTAGAAGAATAGTCTTCTGAAAATGAAATCAATCAGATTCACTCATAACATCTCAGTGTTGTAAAGAATGTAACATACACAATCGGCAGATAAAACTACTTTAAATTAATTAAAGTCAATACAAAATATGCCGATAGCAATAAATTAAGTAACACAATACACCTTTTAGCGGCTCATATTCAGATAACCTCCGAGACCTCACGACAATGCTTGATGGTAAAATCATGACTTATTGGTGTTATGCTCCACTGTTAATGCTAGAAGTTCAGCTGTGAGGGTTTTTGGTATGTGGAAGAAACAACGAGGAATGGGGAAATTTTCTTCTTTTTAGACAATTTTGAAATAATAAGGAGGATGTACCGTACTCGATGCGCCTTTATTGTTTTTTTTTTGGTGTAAAAATTGTGCAAAGATGACATTGATAGAAGAAAAACTATTGATTGACGCTTTACGATATGGCAGCGTTCTGAGTTTGGCTACGCGCCAAAAAAGCCTTGTGAGTTGTGATTTAATTTGAGCTCCATACATTTTCTATCAAACTTTTACTAACCATCACTATCATCACCATCATCTTTGAATATATTTTATCCTGTTTTACCTACAACTAGCAGGATTTGAAGTGACGTAAGCTGGCGTGTGAAAACCGCTGACATCACACAATCGTGTTATCTGTAATCTATCTACGTTTGTACGTCTCTATTTAAGTACTTGATGATTAATAATTTACTTAATTTACAGATATATTTAACTTATGTAAAGTTAAATATATCTGTAATAATAAATGCACCAGCATTAGGCTGGACTTATATGCGGCGGCGCGAACGCGCGGTTTGGCGGCTACGCTGTTGCAACGCACCTGCAGCTCTTCTGATGACGCGAGTGTCCATGGGCGACGGTAGTTGCTTTCCATCAGGTGACCCGTTTCATCATTTGCCCTCTTATTTCATAAAAAAAAAACACCGCAAGATCACAAGCAATTCCAAAATTGCAATTTGCAACAATTTGAAATTTACAACCCGAATCTTCAATTAAATTATTATACCCGTTAAATGATAAACTACGATAACATGGTGCGCCCCTCCAAATTACTGTTTCAATGTGTGTAGTCACATCCTTATGAAAGAGTTTGTATGTAGTAAGTATTCAACCAATCAACCAGTACTCGCTCAATGTCACTTATTACCAAGATTTGTTGGTCAACTAATCATAACTAGCCGACCGCGCAAGACAACGCACTTCAAACGTTTTGACAACGCACTTCAAACGTTTTGAATTTTGGAGGCGCGCCATGTTATCATAGTTTATCTTTCAGTTCTACCTGTAGATGACGCCCGCAACTTCATTGTGCCAAAATTCGTTTATCGCGCGGGAACCGTACATATTTCCGAGGTAAAGTATCCTATGTCTTTTCCCGGGACTCAAAGTATCTCCATACCAAATTTTTGCAAAATCGGTTCGGTGGTTTATGCGTGGAGTAAAATGTGGTACATTTAGGCCATATAATATGAATGTTTAGACTTTAGGCCAAAAATTGCTGTAAACGGGGTGCATAGGTAATATTTTTAGTTATATTCATAAATAGATTGCCAAGATCATAACCTCTCCTTTCGTTGTAGTCAAGTAAAAACAATACAAAACAGACTTCGTCTAATATTAGTTATTACCCATTCTTTCGTATTCTATTTCATCGGTATACAGTAGTCGCGGGTTCTATTCCATTGTAAATTTCCTTAGCGTATTTATGCCCGTGTGTCCGTCCGTCCGTATGTCACGATGTACATTTAATCTAATGGTCTAGGAAAATTCTTTTGTAGATAATAAAGGATGCTTTGTCGTTTCTGAGAGAATGCTTTGCTAGTTCTGATAGTAATAGTTTTGGATATTCATATTTACAACCGGTGGTAGGCAACATGTAGTCCAACATTTCGAAAACATTTGATTCAAATTTATTCAGAAATAAAACTATTTTTATTTATTTATTTATAAGATTATAGTGAGGGAGCCCTAGAACAAATTTTTTTGTGATAACTATCAAGCTAATTTTTTGACCGACTTCCAAAAAGGAGGAGGTAATACGTTCGGCTGTATTTTTTTTTTTTTTGTATTCAACGATCACTCAGCCGTTTGTGGTCCGATTTTCAAAATTATTTTTGTGTTGTATAGGGTTTGACTCGAATTTGGTACTATGTTCAGAAAAGTGGTGATCTGATGATGGGATCCTTGAGGAATCGAGGGGACTCCTTGAAATTTGTATGGAAACATAAAGTGATTTCAATTTTTTTCTGAAGCATTCGAGGTAAATGCTACCAAAAAGTAAGACTTCGTATCAGGTTATACCCTGGATCCAAAGGTACCTAACAGAACTTTTGAATGCTTATAGGTACAGGTTCGGGGATTTCGGCGTTGTTTTAACAACTGAAAGCATAAGCCAACACATCAATTTGATTGATCATCATCATCACAACCATAATTATATCATGGTTCATCACACTATGACCCAATTATTGGTACTTTTCGTGATATTTTGCATCGAAGCAGATGTTTTGATGATGATTTCGCTGTTTGTGGACGATTTTCAAAATTCTCGTGTTTTTGTATAGGATATAATCTTAATTTTGTATAACAATTACGAAAGTGGTGAGCTGATGATGTGATCTATGAGCAATCGAGGGAAATCCTTGAAATTTATCAAAACACTCATAATGGTTAAAACGTTGTTTCTAGTAAGGTAAACATATGTTACGAATAAGAGAAATTTCATACGAAGGTGTCTCTTGGTCCAAAGGCACTGAACAGAACTCCTGAACCTTTAAAGATAAAAGTTTGGAAATTGCTGCATCGCTTAGATAACTGCAAGCATTTACCACAATTTCGCTTACAGTAACATAATGTAAATAGTTAACATTCGTATTGGTTATTTACGCATAAAGCCTTATTTTGTAGACAACTAAAAAGAGTGAAATTATTATTTTTAACAAAAAAATTAAAATCGACTTCCAAGGTAAAAACAATAGTAATATGAACTTAAAAGTATTAAATAACTCTTACTCTTCAATAGTGCCTTTTTCAGAATTCGTCAAAAACATCGAAAAACATTTTTATTTGCGAAAAATCTCGAAAGTGTAGCTAACAGAGATAGAAAGGATTTACATACTTTGATTTGATGGTCCTAAAATATGAATTGTTATATTATTTGTAGGACAATATTACTCTTAAATTATATAACTATTAACCTACAAATATACAAAAAATCTGCTGGCTAGGGTTCCGTTTTAGGGTACCGTAGTCAACCAAGTTTTGTTGATTACAGAACCCTAAAACGGAACCCTAACCAGCAGATTTTTAGTATATTTGTAGGTTTAAATAGTTATATAATTTAAGAGTTACATTGTTCTACAAATAAAACAATCTATATTTTAGGACCATCAAATCAAAGTATGGAATCCTTTCTATCTCTGTTAGCTACCACTTTCAAGATTTTTCGCAAATAATAAAGCTACTCACAAAAAATTAGCATTGTTAGTACTTAATCATAAAAAAAATGTTCTAGGGCTCCCGTACTATTAGCGATTGGTGTTAATTTTAATGTCAATTAAGTATTATCTCAATTACTAAAACGATAATAATAATCGTGGAAAAATTTAAATTGTGTCTGTGTCTGAATGCCTCTTCACGCCTAAACCATTGATCCGATTTTGTTGTGTATGGGAGTTTGAGGTCTATTTATTTAATTTATTTATTTATTTATTTAAAGATACACCAACAACATATTGTGATAACATTAATAACTTAAAACTAATACATTTTTGTTTAAAACTAGCACAATAGTTAATTACAGGCGTATGCAACTGTTTTAGAGGTATTTGCTCCTTACATTAAAAATGAGTTGAACTTACAATTAATTAGAAGAACTAATATTTAATTTTATTTCATTATAAATAATTAAGAAGAAAAAGAAAAACAATACAATTAAATTTTTGTCAGAATAACTACAAGTTTAGTAACAAGATGTCATAGGTAAAAACAAATTTATACATTAGCAATAATATTAATATTATAATCTAATTTTGTCAGAATAATTATTACAAATAATGAGATGTCATAGGTAAAAAACAAAATACATGAGCAATAATAATAATACAATTAAATAATACAATTAAATTACTAGCGAGATGTCATGGGTAAAAACAAAATACATTAGGAATAATAATAATACAATTAAATTTATGTCAAAATAATTACTAGCGAGATGTCAATTATAAACAAAAAACATTAGCAATAATAATAAAATTAATGAAAATAAACAAGTATGTCAAAATCATAATAAATTATCAATTTACAAGTTATTATTGGTGTTTTATATTCTTAGGTCTAAACAATTTCATACAACGTTTCCTTGAAATTGACAAGAGTGTCGCGGAAGATGTCGATGTCCCGATGGGCTAGTTTGTTGTAAGATTCTAAGAGTCTGTTCATGGTAGAGTATTTTCCCAGGTTCGTTTTAGCAGAACTGGGTATAAATGTTTTTGTGGGGTGCCTGGGAACACATCGGGGTACATATAAGTTGACGAGACCTAGTAAATTTGTTGGGTCCAGTGTACTGTTGACAATTTTGTGGAGAAAACAGAGATCAGCAATCAGCCTACGCTGCTCTAGGGTGTGGATTTTGAAAAAAAAGGCTCTGAATGGACAAGATTTGTCTTTATAGGAAAGGTATAGTGTGAAAGATTTTTGAACTCGCTCTGGTCTTTGGATATGCGTTTCATAATGAGGATTCCAAACCACCGATGCATATTCAAGTATAGAGCGTACTAGGGCGTTGTATATTGTAATAATGCAGTCTGGGTTTTTAAATTCCTTGGTGTTTCGTTTGATAAATCCTAACAGTGACCATGATTTAGCAAGAACTTGGTTTTGGTGTTCCAGGAATGACAATTTGCTATCGAGCACGACGCCCAGATCTCTAATTACTGAGGTTTCTTGAAGCTGCTGGCCTTCGATAGAGTAACACGTGTTCAGTTTAATTCTTTTGCGGGAAAATTTTATATGAGCACATTTTAGAACATTGAGGGACATTTTATTGTCGCTGCACCATTTCTGGATAGAGTCGAGGTCTTTTTGCAATAGGGCACTGTCTTCGATCGATTTTATTACCCGGTATATTTTAAGATCATCAGCGAACAAGGAGCATTTACTGAAACGAATTTTTAAAGTGATATCGTTAATAAAGACCAGAAAGAGTATTGGGCCAAGGTGAGGCCTTGAGGCACTTCTGACATGGCGAAAAAAGGTTCAGAGGAATATCCATTAACTGTAACCGTCAAAACTCGTTTTTCTAGGTAGGATCTAAACCAGGAGAGTAAGGGATCGTGAATGCCGTATGCTTGTAGTTTTTCTATTAGTATTTTGTGGTCTACCCTGTCGAAAGCACTGCTGAAGTCTGTGTATATCGCATCAACTTCCTGTCGGCCGTCTACACTTTTTGTTATATCGTTTAAGTAACTTAGTAAGTTTGTAACTGTAGAGCGTCCTTGGCAAAAACCGTGTTGATCTTTGGTGATTATACCTTTGAGGTAGCGAGTGAGAGTTGGGCAGATCAGGCTCTCAAATACCTTCGCTAGCACGCAGAGCATTGATATAGGTCGATAATTACATACGCTGTGTCTCGAGCCCTTTTTATGTATTGGGAATATATTTGCCGATTTCCATGTGTTGTTGGAAAATTGAGGTTTCTAAAGATTTATTAAATATAATCTTCAGGGGTAGAGTAAGGTGTTTATACGTTTTTTTAATAAAGATGGGCGGGATACCGTCAGGCCCGGCGCCTTTACTAGCATCGAGTCTTTTTAGGGCTTTACATATTTCTCGTTCAGAAATGTATAGTGAAGAAAGACAGGTCTGTGTGTAATTTTGTGTCATAATTGATACGGTGCTCTGGTTAGGAGTTGGCTCTGAAAACAGAGCAGAAAATTGTTTAGCGAACAATTTACTTATGTCTCTACCTGATTTGGCCACTCTATCATTGAGAGTCATTTCAGAAGGAATTGAGGAAAACGATGCTCGTCTCTCTTTTATATAGGCCCAGAATTTCTTTGGTTCACTTTGTATAGCATATTCCAGTCCAGAAAAGGACAAAGATTTTTTTAATAAATACGCACGGCTCGCAATATTCAAACGAATTTCGGCGCACGTTATTATGTAAAAGTAATAAGTTATAACCATATTAGCCAAATATATAATCTTTGCTAAGCAGTGAAATTTCTATTGCAAATATGTAGAAAAGAAAGAAAAAGAAAACACTTCAGATTCCTCGTAAAAATTCATTTCGACCAACTTTTTACGATAACTAGAAAATTGCGAGCCGACTAAGATTTGACTGGGCACAATATAAATTCACATATTCCACCTTATTTTTATCGCATAAGGTTGAAATTAGCTTGTGTATGGTAGTGTGAAAATTGTGGGTACTTTTATAAAATTGCTAACTTACGTAATGAACCTTATGTGCAAAAGTTAAGGTTGATATTAGGATGTGCGTGGTGGTGTTAAAATTGCGTACTTTTATGGAGTGACGCTGACGGGCGCGACGCACACGGCGCAATTTGTTCACACAATACACTAGCCGAGATAACTAGCGATAAGGGGGCTACTCTGAAACCGCGGCACTCAGTGATATATTTTAATGACAACTTAATTTTAAATTAATGACGATTTTGAACGAAAAAGTATGTAGTTTTTGTCAAAAATTATAAGTTAAGTTATAAATAAATCATTCTGAAAGTGGATGTAACTTTTAAATGACGCTAGCCTATGGTAAAATGATTGTTCATTCATTTCTATAAAATGTAACAGACAAATCGTTTTACTATTGGTAAACAAAATAGGCGACATACAAGACTTATGCCCGTTTTCACCAACAACACCTAAAATTTAGGTGTCCCTTAAGCCAATATAAGGGGCACCTAACACAAGTTTTGTTCTTGATGAATTGACAACCCCGTAACTCTTAGGTGACGTATATCACTACATAGTATAAAACAAAGTCGCTTTTTCTGTCCTCATGTCCCTTTGTTCCCTTTAATTGCGGTTTTTTAATGGATAGAGTGATTAAAGAGGAAGGTTTGTGATAAATATGTATATTTATCGGAGTTCGCTATTTTACAAGTAAAATTCTATAACAGATTCATTGTCAAGGCAACCGTCACCTAACGTTATCGTCGTCGCCACATACGTCACCTAAGTGTACGGGGTCGTCAATTCATCCCGTAAATTATAAGGGTCACCTAATGGTTTGACGGATGAATCGCATAATAGGTTGTTTTATTCAAAATATACGTCAACTAAGAGTTACGGGGTTGTCAATCCACCCCCTAAATTATAATGGTTTAGGTGTCACTTAAACGTCGGTGAAAACAAAACTGACGTTAGGTGCCCCTTATATTGGCTTAAGGGACACCTAAATTTTAGGTGATGTTGGTGAAAACGGGCATAAGGTATTTCAGAATAAGAATAAGAATACTTTTATTTCCAGCATCATACGAAACATTTACTATTTAGTTTCCAAATATTTAAATACTGCAGGATTTATTAAAACAAGGCGTATCTATACAGAATGTACATAAAACTAATCTTAAATTTTATCCCCACACTTTTTTACAGTCCTTTGCCAAATTATTGTGATAACTAACCAGTCAGTATTTTGAGGTAAGTTAACGAAAATAATATAAGCAAAAACCTAAAATATTTTGTGGTGCTGTTTAAAATAACCCCAATACTAGTAAACTAATTTTCATAATATTACACAAAAATAGACTACTGTATAATTTCATATTTACTTGCCAATGTCTTTATTTTTGAAAGATTTATAAAGAAACTAGATGAAGTCAAATTTTTGGTTTCCGTAGTATTTCCAAGTTTCATAATAGCCCCCCCCTCTCCCCGGGCGTCTCATACAAGATGCATGTCGGCCGCGTTTGTGCCATAATGAACATTATAACAGGTTCGACTCCTGGCAAAAACTGTTCCAATTGTCAAGTGCTAAAATCCGGATCTCGTATATATGAAAGTTTAGAGGGTATTATATTGGGGACCTGCAAGAGAGGACTAGTGCAGGACACAAAGATAAATGAATTACCTATATAAAAAAAAAATATTTTCATTATAGTTCGGATTACTTTGATACCTACTCAAGTGCGCCAAGAAAATGTTTTCTTTACTACGTCCAAGAGTCTAAACGGCTTGTTGATTTTTGGCCTTAAAAACTATGCTGGCAACCCCAATATTTGTTTAGAAAATATTTGTTAGTTATATTTTTTATTTTATTTTATTTAAAGTAACCAAATATAATATTTTTGTGTAATAAAATTATTATTAGTTTTATAAAATAAGACAATTGTAATTAATAATTAATAAATAAATATATTTTATTTAATGTAAAATTAATATCGATAAGAATTAATTTTGCATAATAGCTCATTAAAAAAGTATGTATTTAAAAAAAAAGTAGTCTACTGAAGGACTCGTATCCATAATAATTATCAATAGTCATAAATAAATTAAAAAAAAAAAAAAAACAAAATATATTTAGTAATTTACATCTAGGGCGATTCCATTAGCGAGGTGCAACAGTTTGACACACGTCTTAAAGCTTCCTGCAGGCAAAATGAAGCATATTTATTAATAAAATATCCCTTGAAGGGATACATTTTGACTAGTTTAACAATGATATATAAATGAAAACCTTCATCAAATGTATGAAGGGCCACAAAACAGGCCGAAGTGCCATCGCGGGTGCAACCAATTTGACCCTCCATTAAGAACTGTGATGAGTTCATATGTGAATACTGGCTATTGCGAAACTTTTACAAAATAATTTGCCTATATTTAAAAATAGCATAAAACAAAGAAACTATGTTACTAGATAAAAGTAATTATAGTAATAAGTACTAGAAATTAACCATTTCTACAATCGCGGGCGCAACATCAAAATTATCAAATCTCTTAAAGGTGAATTAAATCGTAATTCTCTAACAAATTTTAAAATTTTCAATATGGAATATATAATTATACTAGTAAGTTTGTAATAAAACTGTACCAAATTGTAGATTTTTTAAATTTTCAGTTGTTTATTGCCTGACAAAATAAATCGTCTAAATCACTAAAAACGATTGAATAGTGTAATTTATACAAAAGATTTCGACGTATTACTGTACAACTATACTACAACTAAACATTAATTCATGAAGCCCCAAGCGGCCACATCCGGCCGCGATAACAATGAAAAAGCTATTGTGTCTCGTTTTGCCACGACTGATGGGTTAATTTAAAATACAGAGTGCTATTAAACCTTCCTGCCAAATTTTGTAATAAACAAAATACACGTATTTTTTCTTTTATAGTCACTCAGTACTAAAATGTTGAGAAACAGCTTCCAAAAGTTATCCTAATAAACACTACAATTAATGGACACGATGCGTCGGCCGCGCGTGACGTGCCCCCGCGCGCGCGCCTCATCCCGCGTCACCCCCTCTGATTGCCCCGCGCCGCGAGTGACCATTCTGCAACGATTTTAAATGGGATAAAATATGTCATTGAAAAAAAATAACACCCAATTTTTTTTTGGTTAAATGGACTCTCCTAATGAGACATAAGCCCTGGAAAAAATTTGGCAGGAAGGTTTAATTGCACCCTGTATATGCTATTTTAATTTAAAAATATGGAAAAAAAACATCGCACCCCTTAGATGATATTGCTTAAAAACGCTCAAAATTATTCGAATTCAATTTTTTACCGATAAAAGTTGTTTTGTTAGTAAATACACATCTTCTTACGTATATTCCAATTGAAAAATGTAACTAATGCCGCATTTTAAAAATTCTCGTTAAGGGCCGTCTGTAGCGGAATGGCCTACCTACGCCCGACGATGGTTTTTATCGAAACCGGTCGTGTATTTTGTTAAAATTCACATTAATTAGTAAATCAATTGCAAATAATGTGCAGTAAATTGTGTTTTATTAGTGTTGAACATGAATTTCTACCAAGAATTAAGTACATATTTTTAAATAAGAGGTAATTGTCGTTATAATCTTTTTCTACCGCACTTAAAGACGAATATAAATTACAAATTGTTTTAATGAAGATTTTGACATAAGCTCCATAAATTATTTTAGTAAGTATTTAACATAATATAATGATTGAAGTATTTAAAACATCATTAAAACAAATTAAATATAATTTAAGACATCAAGTCAATTTTCCGACAAATGGCCGAACTCAGAAAGTTCGGCCATTTGTCGGAAAATTGACTTGAATAAAATAACGTTCCACTTATTTAAATTTAGAATTCTTACACTAAAACTAACGGCCGATTTACATTAGTTTAGCAAAGTGATGTATAGTACTTTAGTTGAAACATGTAAACGCTACTTGCTTTAGTACTTCAAGTTGTAGTGCTAGTGTTTTCATTAGTGCTTTCAAGTTGTAAACAAACTTCTAAACACTAAGGGCCTGTTTCACCACTTTCTGATAAAGTGCCGAATACGATATTCACAGCTTTTTTGACAAATTCTCCATACTTCATCTGTCAAGTTAAGTGGTGGATAGCCTATTTGGCACTTATCAGGAAGTGGTGAAACAGGCCCTAAGATAATGTAAGCCGGGCCTTATGAAAGACATAACATAAGCGTAGTCAAAGTAGAAAAGCAAAACAAAATGCGAAATTAATATTGTTGAGACGGTATTGAAATCGGGTAGTATTGTATTCCTGATATACCGAAATGGACATGTATATTGTTCTACCGCGTTCACATCGCTTCAATAAACAATCCGAACAATACTTGTATCATAGTGCCCAAGGAATTCCAAAAGAACGTTCCTTTTTCGAATTTTTGTTTGCCTCCTTCTTCGTCTTTTTATGTGCTATGGCAAAATTTGAAATAAAAAAAAATTGACGAATGTTTAGAAATTGAAATTCGAATTGTAACTTTGTATATTATTGCTTTTCTTTATTTGAAATTTCGACTATTTTCGTATCTGTTTTGTTTTAGTTTCCGCGGTATACTACTTTTCACCTTGAACTAACACAAAGCAACGTGTAAAAATATGTAAGTAATTCAAATTCTTTGTTCACATTTTTATTTTCCTGCATTTTTCTATTTTTATATCCTGTAGAAAGAAAACAAAGATGATAGTCATGGTATATGTTTTAGAACTTTGAGAACCTTTAATTGTTTTTGATTTGCTGCCTTCTCAAAAAATACTATCATATGCTCCTATTACATTTTTTCTCTATAATATCAAAAGTCAAAAATACTTTGGTGCATTGGGTGCATTCAAAATCGCAACAACTTTTGGTTTAAATCTTAATTCACAATTCCAAAGAAACCGAACCGAGTAGCCGAATTCAAAAGGACGATGTAAAATTCCGATTGATAAATATCGATATCGAGATACCAATAAAATTCCTTATCATTGTCGGGTCCATCCCTTCACAAAAAGCCATTGTGAGGAAACGGAAAGCGCACGCGTAACGCGAGATTCCCTCGTACGCGCCGCTATGCACCGCGATTTGACTCGCTAGTGATAGGATGATACTTTATCGATACTATATTTATCGATAGTCGAAATGTTAGTAACTCTTAGTTTTGTAATAGTTTTAGTTAAGTATAGTTATTATTATGTAGCTGTAAGTTTTCCTAAGAAAATAAAATAATAAAAAATAAAATAAATAAAATAAACTTAGCTAAAGTAAGTTATCTCATGTCAAGTCGAAATATTGAGCAGTTGTTGAATAGATTTTTTTTCAAAGAAAATGTAGAAAACTAAAAGAATATTTTTAAAGTTACTAATTATCAAATGTTACTTTTACAGGGTTATTTTGTCGTGACGCTTCCCCGGTGACCAAGTGTCAGTGTGGCGTAATTTTAGTGAACATAGATAGATGAAGGTAAGAAACTATTTATATTTTTGAATCAAAATATAGTGCTATTAAGTTTTCACTACTTTTTCACAAGATCTTTGAGAAATTATTATTTTCTTCCAAATTGATTAGAAAGCGGCGCTTTTGAAAAAATTTGAATAATAACTTGCTCGAAAAAATTGTATAGAAACTTTTTTTGCAAACAAATTTTTCTGAATTTAATAATTATTATTATAAGTACATTAAATCACTAATTTTAGATCTCCACACTTCACATTACATTTCAAACTAGAGACAATATTTGTCGATAATCTTATCCCAACACTAGCGCATCTCATTTTTTATTTGGTCGTGCGTGTGCGTTGAATACTTTTATGCGGTATAAAACAATTGAGTGTGCACGTGCCCTTACCACGGATTCCTGTGCATCACTTTGCCGGAGGTTTGAGTATCACCCTTAAAATTACCTCGAGCGAAAATCAACTTTCATATTATGCAATTAGGTTCAAATTCGCAATAAACTTACATCATGAAAAAATTGTGGTGCTCGATAATAAGCGTGTGCGAAAATAAATCTTAACACAACGAAATTAGGTGCAGTTTTCTAAATCATTTAAGGATGATACTTTAATATGATCAAGTGGTCAGATTTCAATGATACCTTATTATGTGATCATTATTATTAGTTTGTGGTAATACCAATTGAAATCGTGGGATTTCGATACAAGTTACCATTTTTTGTTTTCTTCTATCTTCTATCTATCTATAATAATTAATAAATAATTTATCATATAGTTAGAAATAAATATTTCATATTATGATTTTTATTCGCATTATAAGAGACGGTACTTTAAAAATTATAAAGTGTAAGTATTTTGTTTACTTATGCAATTCGTCTAAGAAACACATTTTAATGAATAACCCAAAAATCACGCTCACATAATAATCAATCAATAAGGAAAGTTACACAAAGTTTGGAGCAGAGGGCGCTACGGGCACATACAGTAAATAATCCGACCAAAATCCGACATATTATTGCACACGTCATATTAGAATATTGACAGAAATATATTTTTTTTATGAAATAAGGGGGCAAACGAGCAAACGGGTCACCTGATGGAAAGCAACTTCCGTCGCCCATGGACACTCGCAGTATCAGAAGAGCTGCAGGTGCGTTGCTGGCCTTTTAATGGGGAATAGGGTAATAGGGGAGGGTAGGGAAGGGAAAAGGGTAGGGGATTGGGCCTCCGGTAAACTCACTCACTCGGCGAAACACAGCGCAAGCGCTGTTTCACGCCGGTTTTCTGTGAGAACGTTTTATTTCTCCGGTCAAGCCGGCCCATTCGTGCCGAAGCATGGCTCTCCCACGTATACGTACGAGTTATGACGTAGGTCGAAAAATTTTTTTTACTGCCTACGCTGGTGCTGCCTTTACCGTGAAAATATAGCAGTAGTATGTCCTGTTGTGATTTGTGTTCAAAGGACTATATAAACTAATATTATTTTGACGACCTATGTGGCTCAGTGGGTGGGCTGTCGGTAGCTCAAGCCGGGGGTCGCGGGTTCGAATCCCGCCGACGGAACAAAAAAGTTTTCAAAGTTCCTGGGTCATGGATGTGTATTAAATATGTGTATCATATAATATAAATCTGAAATATTATATGTATAGTATAAAAGTATTAAATATATTTCCGTTGTCTGGTACCCGTAACACAAGTCCTTCAGGTACTTACCACGGGGCCAGACTGACGTGGTGTGAAGCGTCCATAGATATTATTATATTATTATTATTATAACTGCGAAAGTGTGACGTCTGTCTGTTTGTCTGTCTGTGTATTACCTTTTCACACCCAGACCGCTGAACCGATTAAAAGGGTCCATTCACTATCCTGCATTGCAGGCCTGCACGGCGGACTGCAACAGGACTGCAATGTAGGATAGTGAATGGGCCGTTTAAGTAGGGTATGGAGATACTTTGAGTTACCTAGTAACTATTTAGTAATCTGTGCTTTGAGTCCCGGGAAAGGACATAGAATACTTTTTATCCCGGAAAAATTTACGGTTCTTCGCGATAAATATGGCGCAACGGAGTTGCGGGCGTCATCTAGTCTATAATATATTTATTTGAACAAGCTTTATGTTACTGGAAACAAATCTATGATATAAGCCAATGAAAACCATCAAAGCACAGGTAACCTATCATTTATTTATCTTTATAGGCATCGAGTACATTGATAAATTGCATGAGCTCCATAATTAATTAATGATTTTTATCTTGCCGTGATTCTGAGAGACCTCGTGCAGACTTACGTACTCAGTACCTACGCTCTATGTTCAATACTAATATACATATAAATGCAAAAGTCTGTTACGTCACGCCCAAACCGCTAAACCAATTTCGCTGAAGTTTGAGTTTCGGAAAGGACAAGGTATTTTTTATTTCGGAAAAATGTATTCCCGCGCGATGAACGAATTTTGGTATAACAGACATGCGGGCGTCATCTAGTATTAGTCTAGCTATAGAATACTTCGACACTGATATTATAAAGCGAAAGAGTTTGTTTGTTTGTTTGAACGCGCTAATCTCAGGAACTACTGGTCCGATTTGAAAAATTCTTTCAGCGTTAGATAGCCCATTTATCGAGGAATATGGCTATATTTAATACGCTAAAACTAATAGGAGCGAAGAAATAGAGGAAAATGTGGAAAAAACGGGGAAAATTATATGAAATTGCTTATTATGTTAAGAACTACTGAAGCAATTTTTATGTTATTTGGCACACATAAAGAATAGACCTTCACCTGAAGGGACATAGGCTATTTTTTGCGAAAAAATCATCGGGACCGTAAATTACGCGGGCGAAGCCGCACGGAACGTCTAGTATTTAATATAATCTTTCTGTTGTCTCTTCACACTTAAACTGTTGAACTGATATAGACAAAATTGGGTATGGATATACTTTGAGAGCCTAATAGTTTTAATTTCATATTTTTTGCAATAATAACAACCTTGCACGTCTGTGTGTATAACAAACTTAGAGATAAACTACGATAACATGGCGCGCCCCTCCAAATTACTGTTTCAATGTGTGTAGTAACATCCTCATGAAAGAGTTTGTATGTAGCTACGAATAATAAAACCTAAGGAAACGTAACTCCCATACTAATACAGTTTTAAATTTGGTTCCATTCGAACTGTTATGTAACGTCAGCCTTTATACCGCTCAAGGTCACCTAAATATTGCAAATGTATGAAAAGTGAACCTAAGGTACACTTTTTTGACAAGTATTTTGGAGCATGTTTTTTGACGGAGTTACTCTTCCTTAGTTTTTATTATTCGTAGGTATGTAGTAAGTATTCAATTAATCAACCAGTACTCGTAATATTTCACTTAATGTCACTTATTAGTTATTACCAAGATTTGTTGGTCAACTAATCATAACTAGCCGACCGCGCAAGACAACGCACATCAAACGTTTTGACAACGCACTTCAAACGTTTTGAATTTTGGAGGGGCGCGCCATGTTATCGTAGTTTATCTCTAACTCTACAATCATTTCTATTGTTCTTTCATTAGAACATCTACAGAGTTTTTTCTTTTTAATTTCTTTCTGTCAGATGATTAAGGCATTACGGGTTTTTGTCAGACATTCCTTTAATAAAGACTTGTGCTTAGAATTTGTTCAGTGAAGTGTGACAATCCGGAAATATTTAAGGAATTCTCTTTGAAATGTTCTAAAATCTAAGCGATTTTAATAGTTTTCATACAGTTATTTCATTGTAACTTATTCCCTCTATACGCTGCTAAGAATCCTTACTAATATTGTAAAAACGAATGCGCGTCTGCGGTCTGTCTGTCCGTCGGTTACCTCTTCACTCAGAAGTCGCTAAACCTATTTTGCTGAAATTTGGAATGGAGATACTCTTTACCCTGGAAAAATGTATGGCTCCCGCGCGATAAACGAATTTTGGCGGCATGGAGTTGCAATCGTCTTCTAGTAGGTTTATATTTTTTCTTAATTTGAAATAAAATATGATTTAAGCATTGGGCAATTTATTAAGGAAAACTTTTTAAATTAATCACACTTTTGCCGATTGCAAAATTAATCTTAATCAAATGTAAAAATGATCTCTTAACCTATCAATCCCCAAGCGGCAGCCGGCTGCCAGCATGGCAATGGGCAATTGAAAATCTATTGTGTCTTCGATACCCACGATGAACGGCTTAAATTATATTTTGTATTCCTACTTTATTAACTCTTTGAATATTTGCCGATGATGAAGGCGACTAAACGACAAAGCGACAAAGTATTCTAAACTGTCAAGGTAGTTAATTGGTAAAAACTAGGATTCCGAAAATTCCACAATTTCGGATAATTTCTGTGCGCGTAACTAATTTGTTTGAGCCATAGATACAAGCAGATTTAGACGCGCCACAGTAAAAAATACAGTAGATATTGTTTTATTGACAGTACCAAAAATTTGGTAAAGTTTCGAACTTTAGTTTTTGAATATGATCAAAATGAATCGTAACGGAAACATTTGTATAATATAAAAACTACAACAAATATACCTATATCCTTATTTTTTAAGATTTTAGTGCATTCATACATTGGGAAAGGTACTCGATAAAGTCAAACATTGCATAAGTGCGTAGTAATATATAAGTCAATGCATAAGTGTAACTATTTTCCATTAAGGGATTGTCCATTAAACGTGTGGCTTGAGAAAGGGCCCTCTCCTTTCTCAAGCCTCACGTTTAATGGTTTGACAAAAATCATGAAAGTAATATGAATAACGTAGTCTGAATGAATAACACTATGCATCACCAAGGCGGGGGGGTTAAAAATGCTAAAAAAGATAACGTGATTAATGGACGGCCCTAAGATAGTCACTTCTATAACATCTCTACATCTATACCCCCGGAATACCAGACATGCTGTCACAGGCGACCGACGGACAGAAATGTTACTTTTTACAAGCTAATTCATTTCACGCTACTTTTTGATGGCATACCTTCGAGTATTTAATTGAGTTTAGAATTGTTTCATTATTAGTTAATTCATTATTGGTTAATGTTTTGTAAGTTTAATTAAATAAGTGTTTTAAATAAGATTAAATAATAATAATTAAAAAAAATCTTATTAAAATGGTATTTAAAAATTTTGAACGTCGAGTCTATATACCTACTTACATCAGCTTTTACATCAGGTTCTTAAACCAGAACTTTTTTTACTAAGAATTTGGCCCATTATCAAACTTTGGTTTGTAACTTGATCTTGACATTAACTTAGATGAAAATTATTTTTTTTTACTTTACATTACTCTAAAACTAGGTTTTAAATAAAAGTTGTTGTACAAATCCATACTAATATTATAAATGCGAAAGTGTGTCTGTCTGTCTGTTACCTCTTCACGCCCAAACCGCTGAACCGATTTTCTTGAAATTTGGTAATGAATACTTTGAGTCCCGGGAATATTATGATACTTTTTCCAATTAATTTAGGAGCAACGGAGTTGCAGATGTCTCTTATCTAGTACTGCACATTAGTGAAAAAAAACCTTATATTAGATGACGCAGAAAACTCCGTTGCGCCAAAAATCGTTTATCGCGCAGCATCCGTAATTTTTTTCAGGTTAAAAATAGCCTATGTCCTATCCTGGGACTCTAAGTAGCTCCATGCCAAATTTTAGCAAAATTGGTTCTGCGGTTTGGGCGTGAAGAGGTAACAGACAGACAGACACACTTTCGACTTTATAATATGAGTAAGTATGGTTAAAGAGTACCCTTTTAAATATTAGTATAATACGACTAGAATAAAAATATAAGCACGATTTTCACGGCGTATCGCAGATAGCGTAATTTGTAGCCTCGCGCGCAACCCGGAACAGAACTTCATAAATTAAACTCGGCCAATATAAATCTGGAGCGAGATTTACGGACTTTATTTCTAAGTAGTAAGTACGTATTTAAAATGTACCTAATTGTAATCCATATACTTACTAATATTATAAATGCTGAAGTGTGTCTGTCTGTCTGTTACCTCTTCACGCCTAAATCGCAGAACTGATTTTTCTGAAATTTGGTAAGGAGATACTTTGAGTCCGGGGAAAGGACTGTCAGTCAATTAAAGACCAAATATCCGTTAGCAAGATTTATTAATACAATCACAAAAATCTAAATACTCCGCTTTTAAAAAACTACAGGCGTCGTACAGCCATTTTTTTACAATCTCCCTCACCGAACACACTAGGGATGCTCGTGAGCCGACGCGTCTAGTGTTGCCCGCTCACAATTAGTATAATCGATTTAACAGGACATAGGATACTTTTTACACCGGAAAATGTACGGTACCCGCGCGATAAAGGACTTTTGGCAAAACGATTTGTGTCATCTAGTCGTTTATGAACTTTAAGAGGGAAAAATGGAGTGCTCCTTAATTTGGTATCGTTAATTTGATCAGAATCACAATCAAACAATAAAAAAATGTGAAAGTATGTTGGGTCCGCTTGCGGGGGGAAATCATTCATTACCTTTATTTTTGAATGATTGTTTCTCATGTAGCTGTACGTACGCGCAAAAACTCCGTAGGAATCGTACAATTGTCTCGGTCCAAATTATAAGTATTAAATAACCAGATAACAGCTCCAATATTTATCTATGAAGTAGGGCATGACTTATCTTTTTTTCGGTCATACAGAAAATTACTCTATTATCTATTTTATAAGAACCTAAGAACAGTATAATATTTTTTTGATTATGATGAAATTTATTACGTACATGTTTATGACGATATTGATACATTTTTTAGTTTTGTTGGCCCAAAGAAATACTAAAGCTTACTCGTATCTAACATAAAACGAAAAAAAAAACGGAATGGCCACTATTTACAGCTCTAACAACGAGTTCCGTTGGGTAAAAAAGTCAAGTAATTGCCAAAAATAAACTAAAACTGGCCAAGCGCGTGCCGTTATCGATAATTTTGTTACTTATTTATTGTGTAGGTACTAAACAACGTTAGATTTTTTTAATGTGTGAATATATTTTAAAAGATTTTATTTGACTTGCTCTGTATGTATGCAAGTATGTATGTTCGACTGGAATTTTGGAACTCAATTTTGAAGTAACTAGATACATATTATGTGTGTATTATAAATAATTTGAGAATCTTTTGGCTACTTGTTATTGTCCGACTGAGCCAGATGAACGATAATGTTTTTAGTCACAACATTATTATTTGTTATAAAGTCGAAAACTTAAGTAGGTATATACAAACGTTTGTTATGACATGGGCTTAAGATCTAGGTACTAAATCGTTGGCCAGAATTCAGATTTGATCTTGAGAGTTGAGAAAAATTTGATTGATTTTGTTCGTTACAGTGACATCAAAGTAGGCTATATAAAGAAATACATAGTAAGTTTAGTTTTAAAACAAAACTTTATATTAAGATCGTTTTCAGATTTAAGTAGGTACTTGAAAAGGTTAAGTAGGTATGTCATTTCATTTTGAGGTATTTTGTCACTTTCTCGATATAAAACATACGGTCTACTGTAACATTGAAAAAAATAAGGTCAGAAACTACTAAAACTAGAAATTACTTTCAGTCTAGAAAAAACTACAAATTTTCTAAGCTTTGTCTATCCCCTGAACCCTGAAATGACAAATAAACTATCTATAAATACTATTTCCTGAACGTCACTCAAGGTGAAACAGAACTTCCGAGAACGCAATCGCGTAAATCGCAAAAAAACGCGACCGAATCTAAAAGTTCAACGACACATTATTTCAGAGTTGATCTATATTTCACAAAAATCTTACAAACTGTCCATCCCTTTCGCACGCGCTCGTCCGCGTACATCAGAAAGAGATAGCTATATTCGGTCGTACGTCTCGCAGTGGGCAGTCTCTAGCAGTGACGCGTGACGTCACACCCTTAAGCGGTGGACCGAGTGACATAGTGTTGTCCTGCTCTAATTACTCTTTGCCTTGTGACGATTATTACGTCAGTGAGTAAACACGAGGTAAATTATTGCAGTTTTAAATCAATTTAGCAGCTGGTTGCTAATGATTTAGTACGAATCTATTTGCAATACGAAACTATTTTTGTGATTTATTGGTGACTAGATGACGCCCGCAACTCCGTTGCGCCAAAAGTCGTTTATTGCGCGGGAACCGTGTATTTTTTCGAGATACAAATTATCATACATATTTCCTTTTCCAGAACTCAAAGTATCTTCGTACCAGATTTCAGATTTCAGCAAAATCGGTTCAGCGGCTTGGGCTTCAAGAGGTAACAGACAGACACATAGACAAACATACACACTTCCACTTATTTTGTAATGTTATTATGGATGAAAACTTTTAGAAACACAAAGATATACTACGTATAGTTTTAAAAATGGTCACATACCTCTATTCTATCTTATATTTTGCATACTCTTACAATTGACAGGAAAAATTTGTTTGTGTGCATTTAATTTAAAAAATAACACACTGGGCACTTTATATTATTATGGTTAAAAAAAATATCAAAATGGAGCATCTATTCAATAAACTAGCTGTTGCTTGCAATTATTAGGTCCTGTTTACCAGTTCCTGATAAGTGCCGGATAGGCTATCCACCACTTAACTTGGAAGATTGGGCCTGTTTCACCACTTCCTGATAAGTGACGAATAGGCTATCCACCAATTAACTTGACAGATCAAGTACGGAGAATCTGTCAAAAAAGTTGTGAAAAGCCTATTCGGCACTTTATCAGAAAGTGATGAAACAGGCCCAGAGCATGGAGAATCTATCAAAAAAGTTTTGGATAGCCTATCTGGCACTTTACCAGGAAGTGGTGAAACATTATTGTACAAAATGCGATGTATATTTTCAATGATAAAATCTATGTTATTATTTCCTGAGACTAGTATAACTTTCATCTAATTTCTAAATTATTTCAACAATTTCTCATGAAGAGGTTACAAACAAACATACTTTTTTTTATTAAATTTGATATAGCTGAGAGGCAAACGACTAATGAGTGTGAGCTTTTACAGTGACGTCAGCAAAGCTCCGCGCGTTGATGTCTTTTGTACGTCACATGTTTTGGAGGTCAACAAAATATTAAAATGGTTATTAAAATATTATGTTTGTTTCAGTCTAATTAGATTATATGGATTAATTATGTCAATAAAATGATAATTTTGTAATTAAAACAGTAAATTTGGGACATCTCTCATATGAAAAGTTAAATTATTCGATTTGAGGTTTTTAAAGTACTTCATAATAATTACAAAGGTCAAACAATATAGTTATTATTGAATTTTATAATACCTTATGTAAATATCAAAACTTTAAAATAATATGAAAAGAATAATAAAACATTAAAGTTGTAAATTAATTAATATTTCGTAGGTATGAAAACATAAAAAACTTGCTACATTTAACTTTTTATACTCCTCAACTCAACAGTAAAGCACTAATGACAAAGGCGATTACACGCTCATAAAGCCCTTTATACACGGTACCGAAAAACAAAAGTCGAACGGAGAGGCGAAGGCTTCGAAAAGCGCGCGAATGCAGTGCAGCGCCGAAGTCCGCGCGCAACGCACGCGCCTCCTGTCAAACTGACAGCTCGCACGAAATTCAAAATGACGAGATTCTTTTTCAACTACGACCTCACGTAATTTTTTTTCAGTGCCACGGATTGTGACGACGGAGTGACATTTTGTGCCAGTGTGTGTGTTTTGACTTGTGTGAACTGAAGTCGCGTTTATTTTCATAGTCGGTTGAAAGGATTTCTGAAAATTGCTGGTAAGACCTTGATTATTTAATAAAAAATGACAAATATAAAGAACTCCATTTTTATTATAGTTTTTGTACTTTGAAAAAAATAATGTGTCAAAAAATAAATTTCGTTAGGTACCAGAACTTTATGTGTGCTGTAGGTTAAAATATTTATTTTAATTTAAAAAAATATGAATTCTATTATTATATAAGTAGTATTATGAATTTTTTTAACAATACATCACCTAAAACATATTTTCATTATATTTTTCATAATATGAAAACTTTTACCTCTATTTTTGTTTACACAAATTTTATACCCAATATATTTTTAAAGTCTGTAAAAAAAGCCTTGTTTATGATTAATTTGTACTTAATCATTATTTTAGTCTAATATTATGATTTGTATTTATTATTATAGTCGTAATTTTAGTCTAATAATGCACCTGAGATGAAAACTATCATTACCGCGGCTGTCATAATGATGCTTGATTATGTACCAAACAGTATTTTTTAATGGATGTTTTACCCAACTCCGAAGAGACGAGATTTAATCTTTTATTATTGTATAGTGTACCTTCTCTATATTTAAAATGTAAAGCCTAAACGGCTTGTCATATTTGAGATTTTAATGTATTAAATTTGTCTTTAAATAAATATATATTCCCGAATTCGGGAAAGTAACACTGAAAAAAAACTTTGTAAATATTTTATTTCTGGATAGATATTTTCAGAAATTTTATACTTGTTAACCTAGTACCAGTTCAAGATCTAACCAGGCGAGAAGAAGTGACGTAATATCTCGCACAGTCAATCAATTTTTTGGTAACGATCTTTTGCTAAAATAATATCGATTTTTTTTCTTAAAAAACATTGTCAAACTATCTATTTTTGTGTTGAATAAATTCTTGCTTTTTATTAATTTCAATCTAACCTATCTTAACAATATTAATAACGGTGCATATTTCAGAGTGTCAATAAGTGATTTTAATGTGACTGTGGGTCACAGGTTATCTTACGCTTGTATATAAAAAAAAAGATACATACAGCCAAACGTATTACCTCCTCCTTTTTGGAAGTGGGTCAAAAAATCAATCCCTATTTTCCTCAAGTCACACGTGAGTGGCTGGATAGATTTTGATTCAATTTAGCGCAGATATAGAAAAGACAAGGACACAGCTCTTTTTATCGCTAGAAAATGGACGTATTTTACACGTTCGTAGTCGAGGGGAGCAGTTAGTCTGTTATTATATAAAATTCTTGTGAGTATCGCAGTGCTATTTTTAATGTCCCAAAACGGCTGGATTGTGTTGAAATTTAGTTGTATACTATATACAGATTACAGTATACAGGGCAAAATAAAATAGGTAGGACATATTGTGTATGACTCCACTATCTTCTTCTTATATATAAATATGGATTTCCAAATGTGTTAGTCGCGCTAAAACTCGAGAACGGCTGAACGGATTGGGCTGATTTTAGTCTTAAAATGTTCGTAGAAGTCCAGGAAAGGTTTTAAAGTGACACGAAGTTCACCGGGACAGCTAGTTGCAAATATACAAGGTAAAACAAAACAGGTAGGATATGTGTATGACTCCACTGTATGCAGTTTTACATTGTGAAATTAGGAGCGTACTTTTATTTTTTTTATGTGCAAATTCATGACATTGAGATGTTTCATAGAAAATGGAAGTCAATAGTTAGTTTTTCATCGCAGCTAATTTTACAGTGAACTGTAAAGGGTGTAACAAAACTAAGTGAAACTACTTTAGGGTGTGTATGAGTCCCGTGTATATAGTTCACTGTAAAAATAGCAGCGCTGAAAGAGCAAATTTTTTATTAACTTTTGTATGGGAAAACTCGTGACGCTGGGGCGCTTGATCATACAAATCACAAAAAAAATTGGGCTTTCAGCGCTGCTACTTTCACAGTAAACTCTCTACAAGGAACACATACAAACCCTAAAAATTACTTAATTTTGTTACAGCCTGTATACTAGGGAAAGTATAAGTATTACTTACCCTAAAGTATTATTACTTTGTTTTTTCTCATTCTGTTAAGCAAAACAATGTTTGTTAGTATACTATGGAGTTCTGTTTAGTACCTAATCATTAGTTTACAATCGCCAGCTGCATTACCAACATGTGAGTCTTGTGTTGGTAATTGTACATAATTACCGTTCATTTCATATTAGCACCATTACACTATTACCGCAAAACTATGAATGTTGCTTACATAAAAGCAGAAAAAAGAACATGTAAGTTCTTCGTGTACTTATAGTTGAATAGATGACGTCCGCAACTCCGTTGCGCCAAAATTCGTTTATCGGAACCGTACATTTTTCCGGGATCAAAAGTATTCTTTGACCTCTCCTGGGACTCAAAGTATCCCCATACCAAATTTCATCAACATCGATTCGGCAGTTGGGACGTGAAAAGGTAACAGGCAGACAGACAGACAGACAGACACACTTTCGCATTTATAATATTAGTATGGATGGATATTAAATTATGGATATTTAGATAAAGGAAAACGAAATACAACAGATTATTGATTAATCATTAACCTAGGGTTAACTTTAACATGGCTGGTGTAAGTGGGCCTAATAAATAAAAAAGTTTTATTGGTTTAAAGAAGACAAACATAATATTATAAGGTTAAAGATGTGACTATTTGAGTAACCAGTTTTATACACATAGGTACGTCATAATATGCGTTATAATGGTCCCACCTATTGTTGGTTTCGGTGACGAAGGTGGGTTTCATTGAAATCAGCTATGCAGCAAATCACTTTTATAGTGCCCAAGTGTGTGCGTAGAAAAGAGCACACCTCTTCGTTCACTCTGATAACCTAGTGAGACAGATAATCGGCACGACCGGTGAGAGATCAGGAGCAGGACCGACTTTTTATCATGTATCAGGACCGACTATGAATCATCTTACTTTTCAGACAATCCTAACCAAACTTATAATAATTTTTCCAACGACGTAGAATCCACGATCAAGTCACGTATAATTTTCATTATTATTGACTTGGTAGTTGGTCGTGCTCAATTTTTAATTATTTCAAAATAATAGGGCAAAAAGTGTCTTATTAAGTAACCAATTTTGTATGTCTATTCATTATCCAAATATAATATGTAACTCAAAGGTGACTGACTGACTGGCTGACTGACATAGTGATCTATCAACGCACAGCCCAAACCACTAGACGGAGCAGGCTGAAATTTGGCATGCAGGTAGATAATATGATGTAGGCATCCGGTAAGAAAGGATTTTGATGAATTCTCCCCCCAAGGGGTTAAAATAGGGGATGAAAGTTTGTATGAAACTTTGTCAATTTTAAACCGATCAGGCTGAGACTTTGAATTCATAAAGCTTCTATGACGTAAGCATCTCCTAAGAAAGGATTTTAATAAATTCCACCCCTAAAGGGATAAAATAGGAGATGAAAGATTGTATTATATAATAATACTTCATAACACGAGCGAAGCCGCAGGTAAAAGCTAGTCATATCCGTTGTTTGTATGCATGTTATGCATGTGTGCATAAACATACACATGACATACAAACAACGGATCTGTGAAAATATTTGATGATTAATCACGGTGTTTGATTGATGAGTGATGATGCAGTCAGCAGGTCACGGGTTCAAATCCCGTCACACATTTCTTAGCTAAATATTAGAGTACAAAGTCTAATATTTGGTATTCTTGAAAAACATGTATAAATGTGATCTTTAGCTGGGGCACCAGCTTTGAGAAAAGTTAATAGAAGATCGTAATGTAATGAATCAAAAATTGCAAATCCCACATGTCACAGTCAAATTTAATCTTACAAATATGACAAGGGTAAGGGGGGTCTAAAAATTATGAAAATTGTGTGACGTACTTAATAGATGAACACTTGTTGATCTGTTTTTGACTTAGAGCCATACACCATAGAGAAAAATAATAATTTACATTGGAAACTTGGAATGTGCATTCGAAAATGAAAACTATCCAGCTCGAAAATGTTTCACAGACACAATATGCCGATAAATCGACAAATACAATTAAAGATCACAGAAATAGCTACTGACGTCCAATAGAATGTCTTATTGTGATGCATCGGGAAAGAAATCACATGCAAACTAAAGAAAAAAAAACATGGCGGCCGCGTACCCGAGATCTCGGTCAGGCAGGAGCCGATTTCTTTTGTTTCGAACTTCGGATCAGCCAGTGTTTCGAATCTAGATTCTTTTTTTTCGGTCAGTACCTTTTTCTTTATTGTCTTTGTGCGGCCAGTAAAAAAAGAAAGCGGTGGCTTATGGTCGCCCATTGATATTCGACGTTCAAATTTAAATATTTGCTCGAGCGGACTTCATCTGTATTCTCATTTTAAAATCACTGTTCGCTATCTCAATATTTTATTGTTACTATTTAGGCGTAGCCGAGCGCATGACTCACACTTTGAAATTCAATTTTCCAGGGGAATGTCTATTTGTTTATTTAAAACTTATTTTACAAGTATAGCCTTTTTTATCGAACTCAAGTGCTTACTTTTTAAGATTTTAAATAGATGTTTAGTATAGTGTTGTTGATTTGTTAACGTGTTCGACGTCTGCAGCTAATTAAAAAGTAAAAACTGCACACAAAATTACCTCACATTAAGTTGAAGTAGGTACGCATCGATGAAAAAGCAGTCAAAAACTTGATAAAGTTTTTCCTTTCAAATAAGCGGAGTATAATATCCTAATTGTTAAAATCTTTTATGAATCTGCTTTATGAAAATTGCGAAAAATTTACTGCTACTTATGTAGAAAAATTTCAACAGGAATTACGAAAATACCAAAACCAGGACCATCTGTCCAAGGAGCCTTCAGGTTGTTCTTGGAGTTAAGAGTCCATTAACAAGTTGGGGTAACCTTAAACAAAGCACCCCGCTAAGTGCCACTAAAGACCACCCCGCCCTTCGCGCGTGCTAATGTAATAAATACACAGTATAATTATATACAGTACAGCGAGTGATGTAAAGTATACAGACACTGTATAATCTGTGTAGATTGTAGAACAATGCAGTCAGTTCACTTGATTGTTCGACAAGAATCCATGTAAAAATTCGGTAATTTTCTCGCCAGTCGTATCAATTCTAATGTTGGGTACATACTCCGGTATGTTAAAATCATGTCAACCAGTGTGGTTTTAATGAAACTTGCCACCACCGCAGAAACCTGTGGCGTATGCACACTTGCAGGATTTTTAGTAGCTTTAAGTTACAACTTACAATACATTGTCGCACGAGCGTGTGTTATTGATTGATTGAGTGATTGGCTGTATCTATCTGTTATATTATAGTGTCTAGCTATATCTTGTATGAACCGCAAAGCATCTCAATTAAAAAAAACACATAAGTACTCGATTCTCGGACAGCACAAACAAATTTTGGCACTTTTTTTATGAAATAAGGGGGAAAACGAGCAAACGGGTCGCCTGATGGAAAGCAACTACCGTCGCCCATGGACACTCGCAACATTAGAAGAGCTGCAAGTGTGTTGCCGGGCTTTTAAGAGGGAACACGCTCTTTTCTTGAAGGCGCTACAAAATTGCGGGCAATATCTGTCAGTATCAAACAACTATGAGTAGAAAAAAGAAGGTATTTAAACAAACTCGTAACTGCCTCTAGAAAAACAAAGTTACTGTACTGTATGATATTATATTGTGGCGATGTGTAAATGTTTGTCAATCGTCTCCGAGGTCGATTCTGCCATGTTCTGAGTAACCGGAAGGCAGATGAACCCCAATTTGAATATGTTCCTATTTTTTTTATAAAGTGAGAACACAATTTGTTTCATAAATTGTTAAATCAATCAATCAATCAATCAAATCATTTATTTCGGGCATCAGAGGCCCATATAACAAATACCTTAAAATCTAACATACATAATATAATTATACAATAAATACCTTAAAACTAACATACATATTTTATATATACTTAAAAAATTAACACTGTCACGTTTTGCCGGCGCGAGCGACGGGACTCGCTTCGTTCCGGAGTCTCCCCCGGAACCTCCGATAGACTACATCCATCGGCCAGAACTCCGGCGCCTCGAAAGTCGACAGGACATTCGTCGGTACTCTCACCACAAAGGAGCTAAATTTAACCTTGTGGCGAGACTGCAGATGCTCGACCCTTTCGATTAAAGTTTTTCGACAAAAAATAGAAACAATATATTATCTACTTTATAATATTATGATCTATCTCCTTAAACTCAAACTCAAACTCAAAATTTTTTATTCAGAATAAATTTTTGTAAATATTTTCTGAAAGTCTACCTGATGCCTACCCCCGTGTTCGGGAACTAACCCGGCGAGAAGAACCGGCGTAAGAAACTTAATTTCCTGACCGTATAAATCTTCCCTGGACTTCCAGGAATATTCCAAGGCTAAAGTTTGGCAAGACAGTTCAGGCGTTCTCGAGTTTTAGCGAGATTAATTATTATCTATACTTTCATTTCATACATTTATATTCATACTGAATTTATCAAAAGAGGACGGACGGCCGGACGAACTGTAGTGTTCATTGCTTTGCGTGTCACTACGAGTATTATTATATTAACTAGATGACGACCGCAACCACGTTGCGGCTAAACTCGATTATCGCGCGGGAACCCTGCATTTTTCTGCGATGAAAAGTATCATATTATGTCCTTTCCCGGGACTCAAAGTATCTTCATGCCAAATTTCAGCCAAATCGGTTCAGCGGTTTGGGCGTGAAGAGGTAACAGACAGACAGACAGATGGACAGACAGACCGACACACTTTCGAATTTATAATATTAGTATGGATTAGCTTACGAGAATAGAGCATATTTTGTAAAAGCTAGCAAACCAAAGCGTATTTATAGTATTTGAAGTTCTAGAATAAAATTATTATTCCGTATAGGCCTATAAATTAATATCGTAATCTATGTGTGGCTTCTTGTTACTAAAAGTAATAAAATCTTAATAGTTATATATTTGATTAACACTCAAACAACTTTCGATGACTGTAAAATAAGCATTTAATTTAACCTTGTGATTGTGAATCATTATTGATTGCTATTTTGCAGACTAAAGTATCAAATCACCCCAAGATTTTATTTTTCCACGCTTTATACAGTGTTGCCCGCAATTTGTGCTGTCCTGAGGATCAAACTATCTCTTTTATTATTTTATTTAAGATATTTGCGGTTTAGACAAGATTTTGTTTGTTTTGACACAGTTTTACGGCCATTTTACATTATTCTAAGCCAGTGATACATAATACAGCGTTTTTTTTTAAGTTTACATTATGCCAATAGTAATCCAGCGGTGGTCGGATCTCTGCATTGAAATAATGTAAACAGGGCATTATAATTTTTAGTTGAGTCATCACATAAGTAGTAGACATTAACTTTTCTTTGTTTGTTTTTATATACTTAATGTATTGTTTAACTAACAAGTAACAGGACCGACATGTAAAGGTCCTATAAATAAAATAGAATAAAAAAATTACTTCTTGAACATCAAACACGAAAACACATTTCTATAAAGTACTAGCTGTCCCCAGCAAACGTTGTTTTGCCATATAAAGTATTTCGCCCATATTATTTTATTGAAGTGACTAAATAAAGTATGTCACCATGGCAACGTCCATCGCTATTCCATAGCATGTAAACAATGGTCGCCGTCAGTCTCGAGTTGTAATAATTTACTATTATTTATTCAACAAATGCACTTATCAATATATAAAGTACCCAGTAGCCGATTCTCAGACCCACTGAATATGCATATAAAATTTGGTTAAAATCAGTAAATTCGGAGGAGTACGCTATCTAACATTGTGACACGAGAATTTTATATATTAGACTAGCTGTCCCGGTGAACTTCGTGTCACAGGTCACTTTAAATTTTAAAACCTTCCCTGGACTTCTACAAATATTTTAAGACTAAAATCAGCCCAATCCGTTCAGCCGTTTTCGAGTTTTAGCGCGACTAACACATTTGAAAATCCATTTTTATATGTAAGACTAGCTGTCCCGGTAAACTTCGTGTCACTTTAAAACCTTCCCTGGACTTCTACGAATATTTTAAGACTAAAATCAGCCCAATCCGTTCAGCCGTTTCCGAGTTTTAGCGCGACTAACACATTTGAAAATCAATTTTTATATATAAGAGATAAACCATAACCTTTCTTCTAGTATACATAAGAAAACTAAGTGATAATACTAAAGGATGTGTACATGAGTCCTCTGTATAGCGTTCACTGTAAAATTAGCAGCGCTGAAAGAGTAAACATTTTTTCAACTTTTGTATGGGCAAACTCATGTCGCTTGTCCATACAAATCTCAAAAAAAGTGCTCTTTCAGCGCTGCTACTTTCACAGTGAACTCTATAATAAAAGGGACACATACACAGCCCAATATTATCACTTAGTTTTGTTACCTGTATACATATCATACTTTAAAATTTTCATTAAAACATGTCGTATCCATTAAGTTCCGTTCTGTTTTAGGCTGGCAGAACTAATGCGCGCCTTATCGTAATATTCATCGACGTTTTGACATTTGGGCAATACTGTTACTAATAGCGTTGCTTTTCTTAAAAATGTCGAATAAGTAGAGCGGAAAGGTCGTTGGAATTAAATGTTGCAGGAACCGTACATTTTCCGGGGTGAAAATAATTCTATGTCATTGCAGTTCAGCGGTTTATGTGTGAAGCAGACAGACATACTCAATAGGTATCTACAAAATATATAGTATAACTAGCTGTCCCGGCAAACGTTGCTTTGCCATAATATAAAGTATTTCGCCCATATTATTTTATTGAAGTGACTAAATAAGTATGTCGCCATAGCAACGTCGATCGCTATCCCGTCGCACAAACAATGGTCACCGTCAGTCTCAGGTTGTAATAATTTACTATTATTTATTCAACAAATGCACTTATCAATATATGAAGTACCCATCAGTAGCCGATTCTCACACCTACTGAATATGCATATAAAATATGGTAAAAATCAGTAAAGCCGTTTCGGAGGAGTTCGTGAACTAACATTGTGACACGAGAATTTTATATAGTATAATAATAGTTGTGACTTGTGATCACTTTTGACAGAAAAAGGTGATGAAAAAAACAAACCATTTCCAAACTAACGCCTTTTCTAGGTCAGGCTTTAGACACAATATACCAAAGATCACAATTCATAACATAATATGCTATGAAACTTATCTCAAAGTTTATGTCAATGAATTCACTGAGAAAACATTACACCTTTTTTCCAGTCGGGTAAAAGGAGCAAGTGGTGTAGATAGGTACACAGAGCAACAATTTAACAGCAACTACTGGAATGCCCTGGGAAAATTTATCACAGCGAAAACAAACAATAAAGAAACAATATGAAACATTAGATTCTGAACGAACAAATGGAATAAAATGTCCATGCTCTGTCCTTTTCCCGCCTACCTGTTTGGAGCGGGACGGAGAAATGTCGTAGGTCATTAGGTCCGAACCACAGATTGTGGAAAGTGAAAGACATGGTAGATAAAAAAAATTGCAGAAAATTATATCTGCTTAAATTAACTATTTTAGTTCTAAAAATACAAGATTTTAGTAGGTTCTTTCTCGGAAGACGGTTGAAAAGGAAATTTTCTAAAATGTGTGGGCCTCCAAATTAGGCTGCGTTTCCACTGAAGTGGAGCGGAGCTTAGCGGTGCCGAATTGAGCAATCACCATGCTCGAAATCTTCGCTGTCATTCCGCTGGAATTGCATGATTGGTCAATTCGGGCACCGCTAAGCTCCGCTCCGCTTCAGTGGAAACGCAGCCTTATAATCCTATAATATTTTTTTTGCACGCCGCACGCAGCCAGAACTTACGCCGTACCGTCATCTTTTCGCATATAACCGAAATAAAAACTAATGTTTATGTCATTTTCAATTTTGAATGATATCTGTGTTGCATCCTCACCCTCCTGACATTGTCATCCACATGACACATCCTGCTAGGTCTGTATTTTGTTAACATCGTGATATATAATATAATATAAGACATAGTGGCATATTTGGTGTGTTCCGAAATATATCCCAGTAACATGGCGTCTAGAATCGACGCCATACTGTCGATTCGTCTTAAAATATACGCCAGTGCATTGACGTACATGATTTTGCTGTCATATACAGTACTCCAAAATTAATAATGCGCATAAATGACGGTGAATAATGACTGTGTTACAAAAACTACAAGAATATCACGGCGAATTTTGACTAATACATATATTTTAAACGTAATGCAATTAGAAAATGCAATATCGTCTACCGTCGCTCGGGAAATACGACCGTTGTCGAAAAATTACGAAAATGTCCATGCGAATTATCACTTTTGGAGCACTGTACATCAGTGCGTTTGTTGCTTGGAATGTCATTATTGCATATATAACATCCAAAATGACATCCCGAAACTGACAGCAATCACTCATTTCATCTCATCAGTATGTAGCACATAATGGCGTCATAAGCACTGACCTACTTTATTGACATTCTACTGGGTTATAGTTTGAAACATACCCAAGCTGCATCATGTCCCTACATAAATTATCATCTTTGCCACTAACTCTCCTATATAACTAAAAATGCCATGTCTATCCCCCTTAACTCTAGAGTTTACCTTGTAGGGTTCGCAATATGCCAATATGGAGTCAGCGTGACTTTTGTAGGCAGTAACAATAGATTTAGTTATACGTCAATGACCCAAGATGGCAGATAACAGAAATTAACTGTGGGGATTATTGAATTTCAGACCAATTAGGTAAAGTATCAGAGAGTCTATATTATCTTATAAATAAAAATGAATTTTTAAATGTGTTAGTCGCGCTAAAACTCGAAAACTGCTGAACGGATTGGGCTGATTTTAGTCTTAAAATATTCGTAGGAGTCCAGGGAAGGTTTTAAAGTGACACGAAGTTCACCGGGACAGCTAGTCTTATATATAAAAATGGATTTTCATATGTGTTAGTCGCGCTAAAACTCGAAAACGGCCGAACGGATTGGGCTGACTTTAGTCTTAAAATATTCGTAGAAGTTCAGGGAAGGTTTTAAAGTGACACGAAGTTCACCGGGACAGCTAGTAAAGAATAATTTTAAAGTTAGTCTCGTTGGAACGGCTAAAATATCGATTTGGTTTATTTTAGTCTTGTAATATTCGGAAGTCCAGGGAAAGTTTATATCAGTGATACGAAGTTTACGGGATCGTCTACTTTTACAATATTTAATAATGTCTCCCACACTGGTGTCACAGTGTTGGAAAATTTGGGATTATTTGTTCCAATTAATAAGAGGAAGCAACTTCTAGTGACTTGATCAGTTCAATATTTTTATTTCATTCTTATTCCTGACACCTATATGTACACACAATAGGATATATTACTGCAATGTTTTGACTCTAGACGGCAGCACCAGCACAGACAGTATACATAAAGTTTTGTTCGACGTTTGACAAAGTTTCTGTCAATATTCGATATGACGTGTGCAACGTGTAGGGTTTGATGGGATTATTTACTGTATGTGCTAGTAGCGGCCCTCTGCTCCGACTTTTTGCGTAATATTCCATATTTATTATTAAATAACATCGCAGTCTGGTTTCTCATTAATTATAGTTAACTTTAAAAGCAATATGTTGACAAAGCGGCTGATAAAAGCTTGTTATAAATAAACCATTAAATGTTACATTTTGGCTTAACCTCCATATAAGGTTAATAAGTTGATAGCGCCATGTTTGGAGCTTGGCTCAATAATATATTATAACGGCTTATAAATAACTGATCACCAGAAATAGTAACATTTCACAGACAAAAAAAGTAAACGATCACCAAAATATAGACCACCATTTTAATGTAAAATGATAACCAAATATTTAACTAACTCGTCATATATAGTCAGAGCTCATAGCCAAGACGTTTTCTTTATCGTTTCTTTATAGAGATAGACCGTTCAAAATATTATATGAAATTGACATTTATACACGTGTCGAACGTCAACTTCATTTTATCGAACGCTTATGTCAATTCCATTAATTTTGATCGGGGATTCTATAAATAAGCCATTAAAGAAAACGTCTTGGCTACAGCCTACAGGGCCAAGGCTTTGTTAAAATATGTTTATGAGATTTAACATAAGACATCCCAATTCCCAATTGACTAGACTTGAAAGATTTTATAAGTACTTACCTGTAATGAAGCTTTGACATAAACTCCATACGTTTTGCTTAGCTCTTAATAAAATTAAAGTTAGCCTAGTTAAATTGCTAAAATATGTGTGTACCCTACGAATAATAAAAATTAAGGAATCGTTAGGGTGGGTTTCCACTGAAGCGGAGCGGAGCGGAGTTTAGCGGTGCCCGAATTGACCAATCGTGCTATTCCAGCGGAATAACAGCGAAGCGGAGCGAAGATTTCGAGCATGGTGATTGGTCGATTCGGCACCGCTAAGCTCCGCTTCGCGTCAGTGGAACACGGCCTAACTCCAATACTTCAACCGTTTTGAATTTGGTTCCTTTTCGTACACTAACGAAACACTTCACGAAATAAAGCCGTTGACATTAATTGTCACTTTTATATTTACACAAAATTGTGACCCGAATACATGCATAAAGTATGCATGTATTCGGGTCACATTTTGTAGACTCGTGGACAATTTTTTTGACACAGTTACTCATCCTTACTTTTTATTATTCGTAGTATGTACCATCAAGGAAATAGATACCTAGGCTGTTGTCGGACCTACGTCATTTAGTCGTCTTATCTATATATATATAGGTCACATTTTGTTGACTCGTGGACAATTTTTTTGACACAGTTACTCATCCTTACTTTTTATTATTCGTAGTATGTACCATCAAGGAAATTGATACCTAGGCTGTTGTCGGACCTACGTCATTTAGTCGTCTTATCTATATATATATATATATATATATATATATATATATATATATATATATATATATATATATATATATATATAACTCAATGGTGACTGACTGACTGATTGACATAGTGATCTATCAACGCACAGCCCAAACCACTGGACGGATCGTGCTGAAATTTGACATGCAGGTAGATGTTATGACGTAGGCATCCGCTAAGAAAGGATTTTGATCAATTCTACCCCCAAGGGAAAAAAATAGGGGATGAAAGTTTGTATAATACTTCTTAACGCGAGCGAAGCCGCGGGCAAAAGCTCGTAATATTATAAATTCAATGTAAGCTTGAGTAATCTAACGGTTGGGTTTGACACACGGAGCTTTGTGTGGTTTGACGTAAGGACCAAATGACGTAGGTCTGCCATCTGCCTAGGAATTAACTTCTTTGAAAGTAAGTACATTTTTGATTTAGAATTTTAACAGTTGTTTTAACTAAGGCATTTTACCCGTGCCTTGAATTATTGTATAATGGTCCAATAAAGTTCGTCGTACACTAAGCACATTTTCGACTACGTCACTTCAAGACAAATTATAGAGTTGTGCCCAACAATTTCGGCTTAGCTCGTTTAGAGCCGATTACTTTAGTAACATATATAATTTTACCGCCATCTTATAATATAATTGATCTCGTTGTGTTTGATGAATTGTTTTATCAAAAATGGCGTGTAATTATATTGCATCCATGATCATCATTAAAATCAATGTGTGGGAATTTGTTGTTCTTGCATCACGTTCAAATAATATAACGTCGTTGCGCCGAAATTCGTTTAACGCGCTGAAACCGTATATTTTTCCACAATTAAAAGTATCGTATGTCCTTTCACGGGACTCGAAGTATCTCCATACTAAATTTCAGCAAAATTAATTCAACAGTTTGGTCGTGAAGAGGTAGCAGACAGACACACTTTGCCTCTTTATAAATTTTTTATAAATAATTAATCCTTCAAGCCCCATAAGAGCACCGGTGATCGCGACAATAATAGAATATAATAGCATTTCCAAGAATCTGCGATCGAAGGATTAATTAACCTCTCAGTTTGATATTAAAAAAATTATTGAAACGCGGTAGTTCGTTATCGCGCGATGCGCCTTGGGCTAGACTGAAAAAGTTGTAACGACACGTTTGTATTAGTACCTGCATGGTAGGGACAGAGGGCGTTGATATTTTATATGTAAAATAAAATTTAGCCATTTAAAAAGACAATATAAAAATAAATTAGTAATTGAAGTATTTAGTGTATATCTAATGTGTACGAAATCCATTAACTAAAACACATGTACTTACATACCAACTAATTGGGAATATAACATTCCATATACGTACCTGTGTTCTATTGGTAGTGTTATCTGCCACATACGGTATGCTAACCTGATGAGTGTTAATTACACTTACGCCAATGACGACGGATCATCTCAACATGGCGACACCCACCGCCATATTGGGTTGTAATGCTCGCCATGGAAACCAGTAATAAAGTTTTTATATAAAAAGTGCTCGTGTATGTGTTAATTAAGTAGTTTCCTTATAAGTAATACACATACTGATACAGGTTTCCAAAGACTGTTTATTATTTCCCAAAAATAGTCTATTTTCATTCTTGTTTCTATGTCCGTGCCTTTCAAAATCAGTCCATTAATATAATATTAGGAAATTGCCTGTTTGATGCAATAAAATTAAAATAAACCTCTTTTAATGATCTTTTACTTATAATAATACTGGTAGTTTAGATTTTGGTTAATTATTATTTACTGTTATAATATTATGTAGTAAACCTAAGGTTTAGTTGGAACAACATATTATGTTAAAACTTAACGTACCTAGGTCACAAACCTCACTTTGCCACACAGCTAGTAAAAAGTGAACTAACGAACATTATGTTCTATAATCAAAACCTATTTATAGTAATTTTGAATGTTCTAGATTCTAGAATATGGAAAAAATTTATGATGATGATAATGATGATGATGATATGTGCAGGTAGCGGGTGCGCGGTGGGCGGCGGGCGCGCTAATGATGACAACTGCGGCGAGTCACACACCACCATGTTTACAAGGTGAGCGGTACCAAAGTAGTTAATAGCATTTGGTACCTACTTTCTAAGGTACCAAAGAATTTGACCACTGGGTCCCATTCATGAGCCTCGAATGTCGTTCGATCGCAGGCCGTCTCGCTCGCGAGCACGTGAGGTAGCATGACGTGCGCACGTTTGAGTTGTTTTTCAGTTTAAAATAGTAATTATCTAGGTTCCTGCACAAAAATTTACTTCAAAATATTTAAACACAATTATTTTTTTTTTGCTTTAAATTTTTTTTAGTAAATTTACTACTAAATATTTAAACACTAAAAAATAGAGTAAAACACTAAAAAATATATAAAGAAATAGTTAATTTACTACAAAATATTGAAACTCTAAAAAATATTTTTTATAAAAAATATAATTTAAACTGAAAAACAACTCAAACATGTTAAATATTTTCGTATGAGAAAATGATTTTGGAATTACGTATGTATGAGAAATTCCAAGTGTACCCGGCCTCTTAACGTTTGGGAATTAATCTCCTGATTTTGTCAAAAAGGCTGAGATTCACCGGTTCACGAGCTATCAATTGTAAAGAGTGTCGCATCTGTTCTTGAAGCCTATACCCTAACGACAGAATGATAAGTGGCATTAATTTAATGAACACACAAACTTGAAATCAATTTACTTAGGTGTTAAACTGTGACGACAATATAAATTTATACAGTAGAGTAACTTAGCCGTTTTGTCTAAATCAAGGTAGTTCAACTCAGATACGACTTGTCGCGTGTTATTCTTATACTCTCTATGTTGGCCCATGATGAACCCAATACAACAGCTACGAACATTGTAGAGTACATTCGTCTATTATTGCCCATGATCGTTGTCAAATGCGCATGATGCGTTTCACAATCATGGTGCCAATCCCAGTTATCTATTATAATTCAACTTAAAGAAAGCTCCGAGTAAGTTACTTTAAGGTACGCACATATTATGACTAGGTACACCTAGTCCTCAAAACAGTGAGGCGGGTCACATTTCCAAACATATATTTGTATGACTAAGTTCGCCATAAAACACGTGCGGAAAATGCCGCCTCACTACTCCTAGTCATAATGCGCGTTTACTTTTCACCCACACTTAAATGTACGTGCACTTATTCGTAAGGGTCAATTTAGACCCAACGTGACGCGTAGATGCGTTTCTAAAGTATGGATTTGACAGATTTGCAAGACGTCTCACGCGATTGAAATATGTCATTTCAGTACAAATTTAGAAATGCATCTACGCGTCGCCTTGTGGTCTGCATTGACCCAAATTAGTTTTAAGCTTGTCTACTGTATATTATATACTGTACTATGCCCGACTTGTCTGTGCTAGCGCTACTATTGATCCAGTCTATTTGAAATCAATTTATCGTACCGACAATTGTTTGAGTTTGACAAACTCGACTGCTAATTAAGCAAATACGTGACGTCACAAAATACGCAGAATTGAGAAATAGCAGTAATAATTATTACAGACGCTTCACATCATTTCTGTCTGGCATAGTGCTAATTTCTCGAAGAACTTGTGTTGCCAGACAAGGGAATTATACTTAAATTTATTACTTTTATTTGCAATATGCATATAAACATTATAAAACTGTAGAGTTTATTTGAACGCACTAGTCTTAAGAAAAAAGGCTTGATTTATATGCGGCCGCCCGAACGAAATCTCGCGGCTTAGCGGCCAAACCGCGCGTTCATTAATATCCAACAGATTTTTATGTTATTTGAGACAGATATAGAGTAGGCCACAGAAAAATATATAGGCTACTTTTCTCCGGAAAAACATTGGGTTTTTGCGGAATTTCTAAATCACGCGGGAGGAGCCAAGCGGAACGTTTAGTATAATTATAATCAGGGCGAGCGAAGCACAACCTGAACATTTTGTGGTACACTTTACGGAAAAACTATCACGCCTATTGATTTGTGCTTTAACATAGTAATTTTTATTTGTATGTAGATGTGTTATCATCGGTCAGTCAAGGTATGACAACGCGAGCCCTCACAAAGCTCGGCTTTTTGCTAGTTTATAGATATCACGCAAAACTAAAAACCGGAAACGTCACAGAAAATCTAGTCTATTCTAGTATTTATGCTAATTGTGACGTACGTACACTATTACATAGCATGTCGTGCATACTAAATTATTGTACTTCGCGAAAATCAGTGTCATATAATTGTGACTTGTGAAAATTTCATTAGTATGAAGCGTCATTGAGTCGTGATGGTTCGCGTAACCGTTACTTTTTTCTTTTTTCTATTTTTAAAGTAAGAGCTCTGTGAGCATCAGTCAAAGACATTTAATGATGATTAAACCATCGGTCCACGCGAAAAATATACCATCCTCATCACCTTGAAGAGTGGCAGTCTTCCACGGTTCGTTTTTCGCGTAACTTTCTACCGTGCACGGTAAAATTCTGGAACGAGCTGTCACCAGCAGTATTCCCGGACCAATGCGACCTGCAAACTTTCATGAAGAGAGCGTATTCTTAAAAGGCCGGCAACACACCTGCAGCAGCTCTTCTAATATTGCGAGTGTCCATGGGCGACGGTAGCACAGTATTACAGTGACGGTAGTTAGGTACTTTCTATCAGGTTTTTTTGTTTGCTCTTTTCCCCCCTTATTTTGTAAATTCCCCCCAAATAAATGATTATTATTATTATTTTATGAAGAAAACTTCAATTTTATGAAGAGTTTTACAGATCTTTATTTAATGATAATTAAGTAATTAATATTGTCTCTGAGTACGGCACTATTAGGTCTAATGTTAATGATTCAAACTCAAACTCACACTCAAACTCAAAATTTTTTTATTCAGAATAAATTTTTGCAAATGTTTTCTGAAAGTCTACATAATGCCTACCACCGGTTCGGGAACTAACCCGGCGAGAAGAACCGGCGTAAGAAACTCGCAGCGGGCCCACTTTATTTACCAAAAAAAGTGAGAAAAAAAATAATCTTTTAAAATAAAGTTTACAATGCTGTAACTTAAAATTATACAATGTCAACATATTCATCATCACTCGATTACTTTCAATTCATCATCATCATCATCATCATCATCATCATCATATCAGCCTATATTCGTCCACTGCTCCGTCCAGTTGCGGGTCCATGTTGGATGCGAGTAGCAGGAGATCGGTCATCTTGGCGTTCATTGAGAGAGGCCTATGTCCAGCAGTGGACTTTCAATTAACTTTATTAAATTGTTTCTTGCGCATAGTTGTATAAAGATACATAAATCAATCTGCCGCTGACAGAAAAACTATAGGAAGCCATTATGGAGACATCATGTTATTTATTGAAATTTTATTCACAAATAACTAAGGTTCTGTCGTTCGATTTATCTATGTTAACATTGACTTCCATACTAATATTATAAATGCAAAAGTGTGTCTGTCTGTCTGTTACCTCGTCACGCCCAAACTGCTGAACCGATTTTGCTGGGTATGGAGATACTTTGAGTCCCGGGAAAGGATATAGGATACTTTTTATCCTGGAAAATGTACGGTTCCCGCGAGATAAACGAATTTTGGTCGTTGCGCCAAAATAAGTTTATAGATGCGGGATGCGGGCGTCATATTTTTTATATTGATAAAGGGACATCGTGTTTATGACAGTATGTCTTTTGATCGATTTTGATTTTGTTAACTAGAACAATGAACATAAAACAAAACGAGATCTAGTTTGAGATCTAGTCTACTATAAACTTTTAGTCATTTATTTTGACATCGTATAAGTATATAAAGATTTTGCCTCGATTCGGCGTTTACATTTGGTCTTCTTGTGGCACTTGGACATTGTGATGATGAAGCTACTATTCTAAATAAAACTCAGCTCTCATATCAGAATTCATATTCTATTCTAATCGTTGATGAGATTCTTACTATTCAGAGATATTTTCCTTCCTAAGAACTACTTTCGTAAAACGTAGGAATTACAGACTAAGGCAGCCTTTCCACCAGAGCTGAGCGGAGCTGTGTTACGAGAAATGTGTTTTTGAGAACCAATAGGGCAATTCCATGTAAAAGTCAACCAAAAACTAAGAAAATAAATACCTGATTTTGGTATTAAAAATACTTAATTATAGTGACAACATTATGGTACTATTAAGATTGTATAGAAGCAACAATTTCTAAGCATTATTTTCTAGCAAATCTGCCATTTATGAGATGATGGCGTGAGCTCGGCTGAGTGTGGTTTTGTGTGATGAAGTTCTGACTTAGTTTTCACGTTATGTATTTTAAATTCTTGTCATATTTTGTTTCACACTGATTGTTCAAACAATTAAATACCAATATAGCTTTTGAGATTCGAGAAAATTCATTTTTATAAAGATACTAGCTGTCCCGGCAAACGTTGCTTTGCCATAACATATTTGCCATATTATTTTATTGAAGTGACTAAATAAGTATGTCACAATGGCAACGTCGATCGCTATCCCGTCGCACAAACAATGGTCACCGTCAGTCTCAGGTTGTAATAATTTACTATTATTTATTCAACAAATGCACTTATCAATATATAAAGTACCGAGTAGCCGATTCTCGGACCTACTGAATATGCATATAAAATTTGGTAAAAATCAGTAAAGCCGTTTCGGAGAAGTTCGTGGACTAACATTGTGACACGAGAATTTTATATATAAGATAATAGGCTTGTAAGATCACAGTGCCGAGTTGTAGTGTCGGTCACATAAAAAACATTACTTTTGTCTTTAACTACAGTAAAAATACTTTTACATCAATAAAATTAGAAACTTTCCTACGTGACGGCGTTACTCAAAATATGATGCCGGCATTAAAAATTTGTCATCTTTTTTTATAACACCTAAACTCTAAAAAAACATTTTTGTAGTGTCAGTCACATTATAGAGTCGATCACGCCCAAAAGTAGCGTTTTGTTTGTTATTTTTGCTGATAGATGGCGAAAATAGCTATAGAAAGCAGAGAGAGAAGCAGAAATCTAAATTATTATTTTAAGAACCTGCCAGACCACCTCAAAGTCAAATAAAATCTAAAATTTAGCGATGACTGGAAATGGGAAGCAATTGTCACAAAAATCTGACAGTAGAATATGAGATTCTTACAGATATCGCAAGAAAATAAGATAAAATTATTGATCTTTAAACTTTATTGAAGGTAAGGTAGACCTGCAGAACTGGAAACCTTCTAAAGTAATAGCGACCGAAACTCCATAGTGTCTGGTCGTCCTTACCTCTATAGGGCTCATATTATAAAGGAAAATTTTTAGCTTAAAAAAATGACAAAAGTCTGCCTATCGCTGGCTCTTGGGTTATGTTAATAGTTTTTGAGAAAATTTCGTGTTGAGTTATTTTTTGACAAATTGTTAGTGGTTTCATTTTTGTGATGTTTAAGTTCAAAAAAAAATTGTAATAAATTAACTAATTACTGCTTTTCTTTTATATAATTTTAGAGTTCGTAATGTACGTGCTGAGATATATACATTTTAAGGTTTCATGTAAAACTACCGACTTTTACTTGCACAAAGTGAGTGTAGTGTCGGTCACGTTTTGGGCTGTAGTGTCGGTCACAATTTCTTTTGCTAATAAATATTTTTAAAATAACTTACAGGTTTATAGGTAACCATTTTATAATAGTTCATTTCATGCACTTTCGATAAAAATATAAAGTAGAGTTATTTAGCACACAGAGAGGAAGATTATTGGTGTTTACAAACACTCTCGGAAACGACTTCCTTTTGCATGTAGTGTCAGTCACGTTTATGTTTGACTAAATAAATGCTATTTGAAAACAACTGTGATTACCATTTTTATACATAAGTTAACTTGTTTAATCTGCTACAAAGCCATCTTAAAATTGATATTAACAACATAACAGTAACCATAATATATGACAAAATAAAACGCAAGTCGTATCAAATGTAGAGTCAGTCACATATGGAACTGCCCAATAGCATCGCCGCGCTGAGCGATGTCATAGCAAAGTCATGTCAATGAAGCGATTCTATTGGTTTTCAAAAACACATTCCTCGCCAGTAGCAACACAGCAGCTCCGCTCAGCTCTGGTAGAAAGGCAGCCTATATAATGTATGATAAGTATGCACACTCTTATCTTCTCAAATTTTATTACAAATCCAAATATTGATACCAATGTATCCTTTATATTTGCTCGGCAATTCGTCAGCGCCATTATAATTTGGCGGTTGTTATGTATTTAGGCGCGCTAACGAGTGACACCATGTTTGATTTGTGACATCATCGTCGCTAATTCACCATTGGTAAATAGGTTACATTCCTGTATCGTTATCACTGAGTTACAGCTGGTTGAATCAGTGCATTCTATGGTAAAGACGACGAAATTATATAAGAAAATAGAAGAGGCCACTGACATAGTATGTACTACGTACTAGACTTGACAACGCAACGCAATGCTTTGTCACATTCAACGTAATCTATATAGCAGCAGTGCACTTAGTAGCCCGCGAGCTCTTCTGCGCGCCAGACGTACAACAATCAAAAACGAAACCAAAAAAAGTTGCAAAAATGCCTAGTTGTTGGTTAAGATACTGCAAAAATTATTCCAGTAACACTTCCAAATGCAACGGAATAACATTTCATCGGTATTAGCATTCTTATTTAATTATTTTCAATTAAAATACGAACATTCAATTACTAGGCGAAGACGCGTGCCATTTTGCATTGTCATAGAGTAGTAGATTCAGAGTGAAATGTAGGCAGAATACAGATCTATGATAAGACGACGATGAATGAAGTACTTACTCACGTAGACGAGTTTGTATTTTGGTAATATTTAAAGTATTACGTACATTATACATATGCGTACATTATAATAATTTTATTATGGTACATAATATTTGAAAATATTTAAGTACTTAATTTAAATAAGATAATTAGCTATAGTGGACTATGGATCCATACTTAATTATAAATTTTATAAAAAAGCGAATTTTTATTTTTATTTTATCCACTTACTCAAATAGATTCTGCATTCATTCGAGTGTAGGCACAAAACTATGTCACTTCTGTGGTACTGATCTATAGCAATCACCGCCCCGCCTCCCACCCCGCTCATGCCTCAAGTGCGACATGTTTTTTGTTTGCAATAGCTGCTCTAGTACTACGTAGTACTTACTACCTCCCGGGGCTCAAAGTATCTCTATACCAAATTTCAGCAAAATCAGTTCAGCGGTTTGGACGTGAAGAGGTAACAGACAGACACATTTTCCGTTTATAATATTAGTATGGATTGTGACGATTTTTGTTGGCTAAATATATTATGCCCAAGGGCCAAGAACAGCTAGATTTTCGTCACTTTATAAAAGCTGAAAGTTTTTATGTATAATATGAACCCAACTGTGGTAAGAACGACCAGCAACTATGGAGTTTGGGTCGCGGTTACTTTAGGAGGTATCGGCTAGTTTTTTTTTTAAAGTAATAGATGTTAAGAACCTATTTTAAAGATGCGAAGAGCCTGTCTATCATTCTATCAGTTGCCTATTGATTATTAAGACACAGAACCGATTTTAAATAATAATGAATTTTAATTAGAAAACAAAATAAAAAGTGCAAACGAAGCTAAGGCATCTTACAGACGAACGGCACGTGTCGGAAGCACGTGTTGGCGGCAGTCGACGGCACGTGTCGGCGGCAGTCAGCGGCAGTCGACGGCAGCCGACTGCAGCCGACGGCAGCCTTTGACAGTTTCAGGCCTACCACGACCTTTCCTAAAACTATCATGTTTCCAGAACACTTTGTTGTAAGATTACAACAACATTACCGTACTCACTTTTTAAATATAATTTTACTAAAAAACAGTAATAAATGCAAAACAATGTTAAATCCGCTGTGAAATATCAACTTTTTTAAGATCGCTAGCTTGACGTTAAAGGAATGAATTCTTATCTGTCAAACGATGTCGGTTGGTAGAGGTGGTGGTAGGCCCCCAGTTGTGACGTACTCCCACAAGGTAAGCGTTCACAGGTCGGTATCATACGCAACATCTCGCATCAAACGGATATTTTTTCACAGTACGTCCGCTGAATCGGCAGTGTACGGATTACTGTTTAGCCTAGTAAATGAATGCTCAAAAGGGGGGTATGGATGGAAAAGTCGAAAGCAGAAATTTTGACTTAGGAACTTTGTTTGGACTAATTTGAAGATAAACATACTAGCTAGTCGGTAATCCGTACGCTGCCGATACAGTGAGACGTACTGTAAAAAAAATATCCGTCTGATGCGAAACGTCCGTTGCGTACTATACCTGTCGTGTGGACGCTTCCCTTTACGCGTTACGTCACAACTGCAAGCGTTATAAACTGTTGACGGCTGCCGTCAACTGACGCCGACTGCCGCCGACACGTGCCGCCGACTGCCGTCGACTGCCGCCGACACGTGCCGTCGTCTGCCGCCGATGCGTGCCGCCGACACGTGCCGTTTGTCTGTAAGCGCTCTAACGGGCAACATCTCTTATGAAAATAAAACATTATATTTCATCGCATCAATAAAGTATACAAAATTGTGTGTGATTTGAACATAATATTTGAACACAAAGTGGTTTTAACTCGGGCATAACTCAACTCTTTTTGTTCACTAAACGTAATGCGCGTAAGGCCATTAAACACTTTAAGGATTTGTTCCAGTTCACGCGATAAAACTCAAGCTATAATTTTTTAAACAACGTAAAGAATATACAACAAATAGTTATACTAGTTAGCTTAGACTTGTAATTATAGTTAAGTACAAAGATAATTTAAATCTTTGAATAAAAATTCTGTCCTAGAATTCAATATCTTTATAATATGGAGATAATATTATAATTCAAATGAACGTGTGTATATAACTGAACCCTTCCTGAACGGCTGGACCGATTCAAATAATTTTTGTGTGCATTTATTTGCCACCCCAGATAATTTAGATTCACAAATTAGCCAGATTCAAAAATATTATGCAGGACAACGTCTGTAGGGTCGGCTAGCATTTCAAAAATTTTGACACTAGGGTAGAGAATCTTGAAAAACGCACAATGTAAGGAAAAGATTTAATATTTCCTGTGTTTCTATGAATAATAATTCGTTACAAACCTTCCCAATATAATTATCACACAATTACTCAACAAAACCCGCTCATTGCAGTTTCTAACTTGGCACCAGGTAATGGCACACCTCTTTAGACCCTCCCATCGCCATACTAAGATGATCGATTGTCATTGGTGTAATAATTAACACTCATCTGGTTATCATACCATATTTGGCAGACACGGCACCACCAATAGAAGACAGGGACCTATAAGGATTGTTATGTAAAGGCATGTATTTCATAAAAGGTGTAGATGATTATTATTGCATAGTATTTTCTTATACAATAGCGCTAAATGTGGAAAATTTTAACTGAGAAATGTAAAATGCCTTCTAATTTGCACGTTTGTAGATTATGTTTTAGTTAGGTAATAGGTATACATTTTTTAAAGAATTGTTAGACAAAAACATTTGCTATATTTTAAATATTAGCGTTATAATTATCTTATCTTGAGATGTGCACGAGCTTACTTGATGGAGCTATTTATATTAGGCCAAAGATGACTTGGTCTTATTGTAACGTTTTCTGAGGCATTCCGAAATTATGGACAGCTATTATGGTATGTATTTTGTCTCCTGTCCCCTTTTAAAGTGGATATGTTTTAAAAAGTGAAAAATAAATTACTTACATAAAAAGTGCTGTCGTGTGCGAATTAATCTGTAATAGCCAATAGGTATCTGTTTGTTGTTGGCATTTCATGAATTTCATATGATATCGGCAAACTTTGTTTTTATTTGCTATGTTGGCATGTTGTGTCTGGTGTTAAAAATAGAATATGAAATATGAATGAATGAATGAATGAATATTCTTAATTGCACCAAAATAACTATGACATACAGAACTTAGTAACTATTGAGTTAAGAGTACAAAAGGCGGTCTCGCTACAAGCGATTTCTTCCAGACAACCTTAATTATAGAACTATATTACGTCTGAGAATTACTACTGTTACTATAAAGTAACAGTAGTAATTCTCAGACGTACCCAATAAACACACAAAATTATATTCAGATAGCAACTACGTTGCACCAAAATTCGTTAATCGCGCGGGAACCGTACATATTTTCGGGACAAAAAGTATCATATTATGTCCTTTCCCGGGACTCAGTGTCTCCATGCCAAAGAGCAAAATTGGTTCCGCGGTTTAGGCGTGAAGAGGTAACAGACAGACACACTTTCGCATTTATAATAGTATGGATAATAATATGGATACTGGATAGTGAACTTAAAATTAGTCTACAGTTTTTCTAACCCTAAATCGACACACGTCACCACTTACGAAATCAATAAGCCGGTATCAAAGTGATCCAAATCCGGACACAAAGGAATGGTAATCCGACTAGTCGCTCATTAATCTTACACTTACAAATAATAGATGTCGCACGTGGCTTAAGCCGATTTTACTTTGTATAGTGTTCGAAATTTTTTTACTATACCATAGACAAGAAATATTTTGGACATTTTTTAATACAAACTAGAAGTAACTCTGTTGCGCAGAAATTTGTTTATCGTGGGGGAACCGTACATTTTTACGCAATAAGAAGTGCCATATGTCCTTCTCTGTGACTTAAAGTATCCCCATATCAAGTTATAAGCAAATCGGTTTAGCGGTGCAATCGTGAAGAGGTTATGGACAGACAGACAGACAGATAGACTAACAGACAGATGCACTTTCGCATTTATAATATTAGTATGGATTTGTTACATGCGTATGAAAATACAAAAGTAACTTTCAACGAACACCATGAGAAATATAAGTACAAAACAAATCGTAAATCTTGAAAGCTCTAATGAAAAGTAATAATATTAAGTCAAATTATTATTGAACATTACTTTTACTTTCCTTTAACCCATCAAGCCCCATACGAGCACTGGTGATCGCGACAACAATAGAATACAATAGCATTTCCAAGAATCCCCGATCGACGGATTAAATCAAAATTTAATATCTTAGAACTTTATTTTCAACTTTTCCTATTCTATTTCAAATAATTAAAACCTCATTCCTCTAAAATGTAAGTGACGAGAGTATCAACTGTCAGCGCTGAGAGTGACAGCGCTGCATGTGGTGACAGTGGGATGACAGCGGGGTGACAGCGGGCTGACAGGTGGATAAACTCGGACGCGTATGCTAATGAAGCAGATAATATGATTAAATTATTTGTAAGTATCATCCTGCGTCTAATTTATTCATGAGAATGTCACAGCTACGAGTATGCATCAATCCATACTAATATTATATTGTAAGTCTGTCTGTCTGTTACCTCTTTACGCCCAAACCGCTGAACTGGTTTACCATTTTTATACAAATTATTTTTATGTTTACAAGAGTATAAAACATGATAATTATAATGTTTTCATCACTTACGAGTTTTTATCTCATTTACAAATCTAAAACACAGCGGCCTCTGATACTGTGAGTGTGTAGATTGGAACGCAAATCATATTTTTTGAATTTGCGGGTAGTTGAACAAATGCAGCGAGTTTGACATCTGTCACCTCAGTCCACCCGTGAACACGGCCGTGACGTCGGGACTCGGGAATAACAAAAGCGCTTTGTGTCAAATTCGGTAAGTGATTAATACTAATAATATTATGATTAATGCCCGTTTTCACCAACAACACCTAAAATTTAGGTGTCCCTTAAGCCAATATTCCAAGTTTTGTTCTTGATGAATTGACAACCCCGTAACTCTTAGGTGACGTTTATTTGAAATAAAACAACCTATTATGCGATTCATCCGTCAAACCATTATAACACGGTCAAATTAGCTCGACGCATGGTTTGATCATTGTTGACGTTATTATGGAGCCGGCATGTTAAATAACAATATTATCTACCTGATATTTGTTAGTGTGTCTCTTAACAAATTGTAATAAGATATTATAACACGGTCACATCAACTTAACGCATCGCTGGAATGCATTTTGCATCCCAGTGATGCGTCAAGTTAATGTGACCGGGCTTTAGGTGACGTTTATAATTTACGGGATGAATTGACGACCCCGTACACTTAAGTGACGTATGTGGCGACGACGACGGTTGCCTTGACAATGAATCTGTTATAGAATGGCCGTCTGATATTTTACTTTTAAAATAGCAAACTCCCATAATTAATATACATATTATTTATCACAAACCTTCCTCTTTAATCACTCTATCTATTAAAGAAAACCGCAATTAAAGGGAACAAAGGGACATGAGGACAGAAAAAGCGACTTTGTTTTAAACTATGTAGTGATATACGTCATCTAAGAGTTACGGGGTTGTCAATTCATCAAGAACAAAACTTGGAATATTGGCTTAAGGCCCTATAGACCCGAAAATTAGCAGGTCGATGTCTTTCAGTACAAATATCATCAATAAAGGACATTAAAATAACATTCATATCAGCGCGCCTTGTACAGTGGCGGTTACGACGCTCGCCACGTACTTGATAGGGCGAAATAGGAGAAAAAAACCATTTTTCTTTGATAATTAAACCAAAATGCAAAATGTAACCACAAATTATTTTTCTTTAAGTTATGAGCTTTTCGTAGATATGATTTTTGAAAGTAAAACTATCATAAGCTTCATGAAAAATAAGAAAAATATCACAAAATATTCGAATTTAGCCTCCTCTTCGGAGTTATTTTTGATCGAGTGAAGTTTTCAATATTATATTTCGAACCACAAATTGTCAAAGTACATTAAGTAAACAACAATGTGTATTTTTGTCGGCTTTTAAAAGTCACTATTTGTTTGTTTATTATTGATTCAAAGTCATGTAAAATTGGGTCTATAGGGCCTTAAGGGACACCTAAATTTTAGGTGTCGTTGGTGAAAACGGGCATAAGACTACTAAACATAATATTAAACATCAAATAAACTAGACTAGCTCCTGCATACATTAGCGTAATCCTGATACTTTTAATTAGTATAGTAATTAATATATTATTAAAGTAAATTTATAGATATTAAGCAACAAACCAACAGGGCGGTAATTCGCTTCGCTACCCGTCATGTTTTATCCAATGGCTGTTAGCAAAATAATCATGAAAAGTACTTTTAAACATTAACCACCTTGGTAGAACATACAATAATTATTAATCCTTCGATCGTGGATTCTTGGAAACCTATTATTATTCTATTCGTCTCGTTTACCGCGGGTGAGCTTAATATGGGGCTTGATGGGTTAATTCTACTGTTATCTATTCAAGAACCGTTTTTTTTGTCGTATGACTTTTTCAACATGCCAGATAAAGGCAAGCAATCCTTGTATATAATAAAATATATAGCTATGCTCTGTAACTTTATTAGTAAGAAAGTTTTTAAATTGTGATTATACCGCCATCAAAATCATGGATTATAGTAAACCATACTTATAAATCTATATTTCACACACTTGTTATTATTTACATAAAATATATCTTTAATTTTATTAGGAAACTAATAAATATAATATATAAATAAATCTAGTATCTAAATTCTAAACTCTGCTATGAATCACAGAATTATTCGCGAGAATGAAATTAAGATTACGTCAAAACTAATTTCATGAAGTTATGCCACGCAATTAAACAATAAATAAATTATTAAAAGCCTTTTACTAAACAATAAATAAATTAATCGTTTCAATTAATATTGTTCAAGCCGGATGTAGTGCAGACCTTGACAGAGACGCTTGGTGCAGATAACACGATCGATAACGTGTTATCTGCACCAATTATATTACAAGTATTAAATTTAAATAGCTAAGACTGTTTCAGACAAGTTATAGAAATAGTAGAAGTATTTTTGGACTTTAGATAACAGCATAATAAAATAATACGCAATATTAAAGAAACTAAAAAACACACTTTTAATTTTAACAAATTATTGCATAGTCATTGGCTCTTAATACGTATGCAAAGTTCGAATTAATTAGACTACTGGAGATAGGTAAAAACCGTGCTCAAAGATTCCGTTACATACATACAGCCCAAGATAATAAAAACGTGTTTAATAGCACAGACAAAATACACTGCAAGCCTACATTTGAAAATAAGCTTATTTTGTTACTTAGTGTTTGTAATTAGTCAAAATACTGTTTAAAATCCTTTTCATTCAAATGTAGAGAAAAAAACTGAGAAAAAGGAGTGCCGGCAGAGGGTATAACGAAACAGCAGTAGCAGGCATACATTTCTGACGCGTGGTCTCTACCACGCGTCAGAAATGAAACAACACCGGCGCGGCTTCAGAGAAAAAGTTATATCCTCCTCTCTAGGAGGATATAACTTTTTCTCTTAAGCTGCGCCGGTGTTCTTTTCTTACTAATTTTCGATAAGATCACAATATGTCCTGGTTAGAGTTTATTTTTTTACATGTCCTAAAAAGTGCTTGAGCACTTTGAACACGTGACTTGATCAAAAATTTGTTTTTATCAAGTCACGTGTCCCCAAGTTCTCCTTCGATCGCGGATTCTTGGAAATCTATTGTTATCGCGGCCCACTTGGGCCGCTTGGGAGTTGAAAGGTTAACGCAGCTAAAAAGGTCTTACTTCATAAAAAGTATCGTTTAAAATTATAGCATATCGATATTACATCATCGACATCGATAATATTAATTAGCAGTGAGTGTTCATTACATATTCTAGAGTTTAGCCACGCTATTATTTACAGCCTTGTCCTTGCAACACATAGGCTACAATACATTGGCCACTCTACTATGTGATTAATGGGGCGGCGAACATACTCATACATATTTATAGTCGTCAACAAAGTGTATTGTTTTAAGCTATATTGATCTAGTATTTTACTGGCATTGAAAGATCAATACTAATATTATTTTGAAAGTGTCTATCTTTCTGTTACCTCTTCACACTTTAACTGTTGAACCGATTTCGATATGGTATGTAGATACTTTGAGTCCCGGGAAAGGACGTAGGATACTTTTCATCTCGAAAATATTTACGGTTAACGCGCGATATTACGAATTGCAGGCGTTATCAAGTGTTATTATAAAGGCCTCTTTCTTAGTTTGGCCCCCCGTATTAGCCCACTACCCATGGGGGGTTGTTCAATAATCACGTTAGGCTTAAGAAGGGAAGGGATTTGACAAAAATTACAAAAATATAAGAAATATATCAAAAGGAAAGACATACTAATATCATAATATTGTGTATTTTTTCCAGCGCGTGATTTCCCAACATTCAACATAACAACATGTAACAATGTTCAATGGATTAATAGTAATTTAGAGACTTTTCATGATCCTTAATTTCAGAACAAAACTGTTAGATCATAGCTTATGTCTGTATTTAAAGATAAATGTTGTAAGATTTTTTGTACGTACTCGCTAAAAATACATGACGTGATGTTGGATGTCCCCCACTCCCTCTTGGTAGTTGTAGGCCTCACTACGGTTTAAAATTACCAAGAGGGAGTGAGGAATATTAAATCATTTTTAAGGTCGTATTAAAATGCTTAAAAAAGACGGGTTGCACTCCGGGAGTGCCGGCAGAAGTGAAAACTTGATTATTAACGTTGTGCATTATTTTTTTAACCCATTTTTTTATGAAAATCGATTTTTTAATTAATCGAAACCCTTACAATCGATTAAATTTTTAACCCATTTTTTATGAAAATCGAATTTAAAAAAAAAGATTTTTTTAATTAATCGAAACCCTTAATCGATTAAAAAATATCGACAGTCGAAAAAAACAATCGATTGTTCGATTAATCGATTTCGATGTTACAACACTTTACACTACTCTCCAACCGTCTTACGGTTTTTCGATCAGCACGAGAATCTGACGCGAGTTTCACAGTTTTTACCCATCCCACAAAAGTGATTAACGCCGCTAAAGAAGTTTTCACTTCAAAAGATTACGTGAGCAATGAATGACCCCTTGAGAGGCCGCACAAAGCTAATAACGAGCAATATATAAATCAATTATTATGTCTGTTGAGCGATGCGTCAACAGCCACTAAACCCATTAATGTGAGCGCACTCTGATTCCGTTTCTGCGCCTGTCAGCATGATGGACAGATTTAGAATATATTTGCCAATATTCAATAATAACAATCTGTATGTGTTTGTCCGTGGCATCTTTGCATCCAAACGGATTTACCGATTTTGATCTAGTTTTTTGGCTTAAGCTGACACATTGTCGAGATTTTCCTCCACAATATTTCATTATCAGCCCACTCAGTGCTAGAAAATTAGGGTTTATTTAATGAAAAGTTATAAGCAACTTCTAGTGCTTTGATCGGTTTTGCGGGTACCGTACATTTTTCCGGGATAAAATGTATCCTATATCCTTTCCCGGGACTCAAAGTATCTCCATACCCTTCAGCAAAATCGGTTCAGCGGTTTAGGTGTGAAGACAGACAGACAGAGAGACAGACACCCTTTCAAATTTATAATATTAGTATGGAAGTACGGGTATCTAACAATATTTGACCGCTTCAATGTATCAGACTTATCGTTCTACCTATACTGCATTGTATTTCGATGCTACGAACATCTACGCGGCCGGTAATGAAAATGTCACGGCGTTTACAATCAGGTGTCTTGCTGCCCGTTTTCTCACGAGTAGGACGATAAATAACATAGGCTATAAACAGTCGGAACTTCTGCGGCAGCTAATAACGTAGTTGAAATATTGAGGTCGGGAGTCAAACCCCGTAGGTGATTCCAATTTTCTGTTTTAAATCTCATATGGAAATATTGTAAATTGAAACATCATCATAATAGAAGACATAGAAGACGTGAGTGGAAGAACCACATAACTAACATTTTATAACATAAGGACATTTTACTCTTTTTTTCACTTATAATTTGAACAAACCTTGTAAATCGTAACTTTCTGCCGCGCACTGTAAAACTCTGGAACGAACTGTCACCAGCAGTATTTCCGGACCTATACGACCTGCAAACCTTCAAGAAAAGAGCGTATTCCCTCTTAAAAGGCCGGCAACGCACCTGCAGCTCTTCTGATGTTGCGAGTGTCCATGGGCGACGGTAGTTGCTTACCATCAGATGACCCGTTTGCTCGTTTGCCCCCTTATTTAATAAAAAAAATTTTACATATCCATTTCATCATCTGGATACACATAAAATATATAGTTTTTAACCGACTTCCAAAAACGAGGAGGTTATACGTTCGGCTGTGGATTTTTTTAAATGTATGTTCAACGATTACTCCGCCGTTTGTGAACCGATTTTCAAAATTTTTGTTTAGTTGTATAGGGTATTACTCCAGTTTGGTACCATGTTCAGAAAAGTGGTGACCTGATGATGGGATCCATGAGTAATCGAGGGAACTTCTCAAAATTCAAATGGAAACATATGGTTTTTTTGTTTTTATATGAAGTATTCCAGGCATATGTTACCAAAAAGTAAGATTTTGCACCAGGATACACCATGGTTCGAAGGTGGTGAACAGAACTCCTTACTCCTTATAGATACATGTTTAGGGGTTTCGGCGTTGTCTTAAGAACTGAAAGCATATACTACTATGTAAATTTTATTAATCATCATCATCATCACCACCATTCCACCATACATCCATGAGCAATCGAGGGAACACGTCAAAATTTATATGGAAACATATAGTGATTTCGATTTTATGAGAAGTGACCTAAGCATATTATGCTAAGAAAAAGCAAGATTTTGCAATTAGGTATAATATCATGGTTCCGAAGGTGCTAAGAGAACTCCGGATTCCTTATAGATACAAGTTTGTGGGTTTCGGAGTTGGTTTAAGAACTGAAAGCATAATATGCTACTATGCATATTACATTCATCATCATCATCACTACCACCAGTCACCACACCATGAATTATCTAATTATTATAACCCTATTATTGGTACTTTTAATCGTCTTTAAGATTAAAACCCGAATTTGTCGAACGATTTAAAAAAAATATAATGTTATTTCAATGTAAATGATTCGACCTTGGTGTTTAGGTTACCAAGTTAGCAATTTGATCATGAGATCTGTGAGGTATGTTATTCTCCTTATTTATAAGGACGATTATAGTTTAAATATTCAAGCATAATATTATATTATGTTGAGCTGATGAGTTTCCATGAGTGTAATAATAGAAAGAAAGTCACTGAACAGAACTTTAGAGCCTTTAAAGACAGGCATATAAAAATATTATTTTATCATTGTTTGATTAACGCCAAGCATATTATATACAGTGGTATATGCTTGGAGTTGCTTAAGCAATTCTGAAGTGGTATATCAGACAATGAGTTTTCATAATATCATGAAAGTGTATCCTGGATCCAAAGTCACTAAGCATAACACATTAGTCTGTACTCTGTACAGAAAACCTTATAAATTAGTTAAATTACTTACTAAAAAGAGTGAAATTATTATTTTCAACAAAAAATTAAAACCGACTTCCAGGGTAAAAACGATAATAATTTATAATGAACAAAAAGTATCAAATAATTCTCTCTCTTAGTGCCTTATGCATAATTCTCCTAAACCTCAACTATTTCTCTACACAACCTTCATTATTTTGAAGTCGGTACCATTCTTAAATATTAAAAATATTTTGTCATAGAACTCAGCATTCTTAGCTGGTACCGTCTTCAAAATAATGAAGATTGTGTACAGAAATAGTTGAGGTTTAGGAGAATTATGCATAAGGCACTAAGAGAGAGAATTATTTAATACTTTTTTGTTCATTATAAATTATTATCGTTTTTACCCTGGAAGTCGGTTTTAATTTTTTGTTGAAAATAATAATTTTTAATTCAAACCGTTTCCGGCCCTAAAGCCTCTATTTATGCAAAAAACGGCATTTTTTTACTGTTACTTACCTGATTCTCCCACTCACGCTTTTAATTTATATAGAACTAGCGACCCGCCCCGGCGTCGCACGGGTATAAAATATATAGCCACTGAAAAAATGATTAAAATCGATAGCCTATGATCCGTCACGTGGTCTATTTCTTATCTGTGTCAAATAACATAAAAATTGCTCCAGTAGTTCGCGAGATAAGCCCTTTCAAATAATTTCCCCAGTTTTTTCCACATTCTCCTATTAGTCTTAGCGTGAAAAAATATAGCCTATAGCCTTCCTCAATAAATGGGCTATCCAACACTGAAATAATTTTTCAAATCGGACCAGTAGTTCCTGAGATTAGCACGTTCAAGTTAGCCTTTTCAAATAATTTTCCCCGTTTTTTCCACATTTTCCTGTATTTCTTCGCTCCTATTAGTCTTAGCGTGATAAGATATAGCATATAACCTTCCTCGATGAATGGGCTATCTAACACTGAAAGAATCATCAAAATCCGTTGCGTAGTTTTAAAGATTAAAGGGAACCAAGGGACATGAGGGAAAAAAAGCGACTTTGTTTTATAATATGTATAGATATAGATATAGGGTACTAGATGACGTCCGCAAGTCTATTACGCCAAAATTAGATTATCGCGTAGAAACTGTACATTTTTCCAAAAGTTTCCGGGCTAAAATGTATCCAATGTCCTTTCATAGGGCTCAAAGTATCTCTTTTTTCAGTTCTTCCGAAAAAATCGTGATCGGTTTAGGGAGTTTATAATAGCTATTGAAGACAATGATGTTTTACTAAGATATAATAATATTATGATCCAGTTTGTTACTCTTAATCAGTTCAGAATTTGACCAATTAGCTTTACCTTGACTAGAACTGATCCAGTCGTCAGATTGTGACTAACTAGGACCAACCTTTGCCCGTCACCATAATATATATTCTGTGCCGTCACAGACATTGTGGTATAATATTATATAGATCAGAGGCTAAATAATAATAAAACATACAACCCATACCGCTAGATGAAATAGCAAACTTTATATTATACTAGCGACCCGCCCCGGCTTCGCACGGGTATAAAATATATAGCCACTGAAGAAATGATTAAAATTGATTGATTCAGCAGTTTTATATTCATTTAATACTACCCGTGGCCCGCATTGGTCGGTACCGCCGCAAAAGCTACGTCTCACAGGAAATTGGAGCCTTTTGCCATTTTTTTAGGAAAATCAGAAGTGATCATTGGTATTCTCGGTATATGAACTAATTCACCAGCTGCAGGGCCGGTAATAATCTTCGTTACTGCGCACCCCCGCCTTGGTAAGTTGGTAGCGCCCACTTCGAAACGGGCATAAATCGCAATTTTTAATTTCACCATAACTTCTAAACCAAACGTCCAATTTTAATCATTCAAACACCAAATATTATCTACATAAACTGTACTTAGTGATGAAATAATTAATTTTAATAAGGATTATCAGCATGAGTAAATTAAATGCGTTTAAATGTAGTCCAAAAAATCAAGATTTTTAAATAAAAAAATGGGTGCTGTGCCTCATTTGACATAGATAGGTATAGTGTGTTGCAGACATTTTTGTAGATATTTATAAGATCTACATTTACTTAGAACATTGTATGGTTCTATCTTTTATAGTTTAGGCAGCGTACGCAAAATAAGTAACTTTTCTGGTTGATTTTTTTCACCTTGTGTCAGAAAAACCCAAATATCTTACGGAACCCTATATTTTCTACAATAAAAAGTAGCCTTTGTTACTCGTAAATAAAGTAGCTTTCAAATGGTGAAAGAATTTTTAAAATCGGTCCAGTAGTTTTTGAGCCTATTCATTACAATTAAACAAACAAACAAACAAAGTTTACCTCTTTATAATATTAGTGTAGAAAACTAGCTGACCCGGCAAACGTTGTTTTGCTCTATTAATTATTTCTAGCAATAAAAAGTAGATAAAAATTAAAAACCTTTTTTGAGGCCTGACGAATGTACATACAAAATTTAATCAAAATCGGTTAAGCCGTTTAGGAAGAGTTCGCGCACAAACACTGTGACACGAGAATTTGATATATTAGATTTATGTGAAAATAGTGTGTTTTTTTTCGTACATTGTATCAATTAAAATCCAAAAACAATGCAAAACAATCCATATCTAGGTACTTAATGTTATAAATGCGAAAGTGTGTCTGTCTGTATGTTACCTCTTCAAGCCAAAACGGCTAAGCCGATTATGCTGTAGTTTGGTATCGAGATAGTTTGAGTCCCGGCAAAGATCATAGGATACCTACTTTTATCCAGAAAGAATGTACGGTTCCCGCGCGATAAACTAATTTTGGTGCAACGGAGTTGCGGGCGTCATCTAGTACAATACATTGGTGGAGGTTATTTTTTTTTATAACGTTTAGATCAAACTGATTAAAACAGACTATAGTTACAGCTATACTGTACTCGGCGAAACATGGCGACACTTCATTGGCAACCGCGATTGACAATGAAGTGTCAGATGTTGTCAATAGCGGCTTTGTATATAAAATGACAAGTTTTTGACAGGGAGTCAATGACCGATACCGCTATGTTTCGCCGAGTACAGTATAGATTACTAAATAGTTTCAATTTTAGTTACGTCGTGCGTGAGCGTTGCGTTTGTACACATTTTTCTGACAATCGTATACATTTAGTGCGCGTGACATTGATGAAACCACAAACATGTCATTCCAATCACCACCTCAAGGATTCTGCTCATCATCAGACGAGGTCAGATGTGACTATTTTAAAAGCATTCATTTTTTATGCACCTGGTTTGAAGATAAGAACGATTTTGATAAGGTTCAGTGTGATTTGTTTGTTATGACATGAAGGTTTTATAGTTGGTTCATCACGGTTTATAGGAATCGTAAATATAGGGCATGTAGAGATAAACTACGATAACATGGCGCGCCCCTCCAAATCACTGTGTCCATACTCATGAAAGAGTTTGTATGTAGTAAGTATTCAACCAATCAACTAGTACTCGTAATATTTCACTTAATGTCACTTATTACCAAGTTTTGTTGGTCAACTAATCATAACTTGCCAACGCACTTCAAACGTTTTGACAACGCACTTCAAACGTTTTGAATTTTGGAGGGGCGCGCCATGTTATCGTAGTTTATCTCTATAGCATATACAGGCCCTTTAGCCAAAACCTTTTCTTTATCGCTTCTTTATAGAATCACCTATCAATATGTAAGGAATTGACATAAGCGTTCGTTAATATGAACTTGACGTTCGACTCGTCTTATGTCAATTCCATACATTTTGATCGGCGATTCTATAACAAAGTGATAAAGGAAAGGTCTTGGCTACATGCTCTGTTCAATCAGCATACTATTTTGTGGTGTACTACACGGATGAAGTCGCGGGCAAAAGCTAGTGTAACATGATTTTCATTATGAAAAAATGTAATTAGATACAACTGCTCCTAATAGTGTTTGATAGTATGTAGTGTCAGAAAAATTGATTTACAGGTAGAATGCGGGCCTACGTAATTTGGTCGGGTAATGTTAAACCCAGTCTACATATTAAGCAACTTAACAAATCAACTTGACGTAACCCGCCCAAATAATGTAGGTCTACGATCTGCATATGAATCAACTTCTCGGATGGTACATCTTCACATAATATATTATTCTATGATAATTGATAACAGATTGTGTGCGATCAAAACCATAACACCATAAACCACGGTCATCCCAACAAATAAATAAACTAAGATTTATTCAAATTGCATCAAATGAGCGTGAAAAACAATTACGCCGCGATCGGCAACCGCTAAACAACGGTTAACTGACAGCTAATTTTAATCCGCGATTAAGGACTAGACTTGTCAGGGCTACGCTTATAATGAGCGAGGATTCTTTATAGCTCCGCCTGAGAAATTGATTCACAAATAAAACATGAGGTTATTTATGTCTGATTTTTAATTAATCATTGATTAGCTTTGTTTTGTTTTTTTTGTGCAACCCGACTTTTTACGCGCAAAAGGAGTATGAATGAAATTCTGTAATTAATCCTTCGATCGCGGAGTCTTGGAAATCTATTGTTATTCTATTGTTGTCGCGATCACCGGTGTCCTTATGGGGCTTGATGGGTTAAAGTAGCCTTAGATGTTCTTCCTCGTCGCAATGAAAATTAGTCTATATCGTTCTTCGGCATCTGTTCTATACGTGCCAAATTTTAATTGAACAAGTTCAGTAGTTTTCAAGTATATCCAAGTCTTAATGTAAGTAAAGAAACAAATCTTTAAACAAATCGTTTTCATAATCTTAGTAAATAGATATTCATACATAAAACGTATCTACTAAATAGTTACAACTAGGAAAGTTCTAAGTGCTTACTATACAACCTGGAAATAACAAAAGTCTGGCCATAAGGGGTCAGTTTACTGTTTTTAATGACCCGTTGAAAACTGAACTTTAGTCAGCCCACAAAGAGGTACACAGTAAATTGACAAACAAGCCACTTGTAGTGTCGGGCTGACTGTTCTAAATTTGAATTAAAATGCATTGTAACTCACATACGGTTTTGCTCGATCGAGCAATAACGTCGAGCAAAACCCGCGGCTCAGGCTTTCGTCCACACATTCAGCATTGCTCGATAGTTTTACTCTAAATCGATAATCGATATATTTAATTCCATCGAGTCGGCTCGATGCGAGCCTTCAAGCTGTGAGTTTTGCGGTCCACACAGTAATTATTACTCGATTTATTATTTATCGAGTAAAACTATCGAGCAAAACCGTATGTGAGTACTTAGCATAACGCCTCGCGACGTTTCATGGTTAAACCCTTAACCCATCAAGCCCCATAAGCTCACCAGTGAGCGAGACACAATAGAATAACAATAGATTTCCGAGAATCCACGATCGAAGGATTAAACCAAATTTTCCTAACCAGATTCAAATCTGTGACTAACCGGTCGTATTTGTTCAAGTTGTAATAACAATTTTATCAGAGTGAGTAATGATCTGACTTGACACTTTGAAGACCGGGGTCAACCCATTAACAGGCAATTAACTCTGAAGTTTGACAACCGCCGGCTTCGGGCTTTTGATTTTTGGGGTTCCGTACCCAAAGGGTGGAAACGGAATGTTACTAAGACTTTATTGTCCGTCCGTTCATCTGTATGTCAAGAACCGTGATTGTAATTTTCCATTTTCCAATTATGTATTGCTGTTGCCGCTATAAATGCTAATGCAATCTATATCTTATATATAAAAATGGATTTTCAAATGTGTTAGTCGCGCTAAAACTCGAAAACGGCTGAACGGATTGGGCTGATTTTAGTCTTAAAATATTTGTAGAAGTCCAGGGAAGGTTTAAAAGTGACACGAAGTTCACCGGGACAGCTAGTAATATATAAAAACTAGCTGTTGCCCACGACTTCGTCCGCGTTAACATAGTATAATAACAAAGATGGATAGTTTTCCCCTCTTTGTGGTTCCTTATAAAAAGGGTAAAAACGGGACCCTATTTAAGCAAACGTCAAACGCAAACGTCAATAAACTTTCATGTTTCTTACTCAAGAAATGACGGACTTTCATTGAAACTTTCTACCCCAATTTCACCCCATTGGGGGTAGAATTACCAGAAACGCTTAAACATGTATCCAATCATTTTTAATAAGTAGCCCAAACATAAAATTTCATGTTTCTAACTCAAGAAGTAACGGACTTTCATTCAAACTTTCAACCCCAATTTCACCCCCTTGGGGGTAGAATATCCAAAAACGCTTAAATACGTATCCGTTCATTTTTAATCAGTAACCTAAAAATAAAGTTTCATGTTTCTAACTCAAGAAATGGCGGACTTTCATTCAAACTTTCAACCCCTATTTCACCCCCTTCGGGGTAAAATTTTCAAAACTCCTTCCTTAGTGGGTGTCTACTTAATAAAACGACCCTACTCACCAAATTTCGTGGCTGTAACTTTAACAGTTTTTGCTCAGCGATGATGAATCAGTCAGTCAGTCAGTCAATCAGTCAGTCAGTCAGTCAGTCAGGACATGTAATTTTATAAGTATAGATGGATTTTCAAATGTGTTAGTCACGCTAAAACTCGAAAACCGCTGAACGGATTGGGCTGATTTTAGTCTTAAAATATTCGTAGAAGTCCAGGAAAGGTCTTATAGTGGCACAAAATTCACTGAGACAGCTAGTAACAAAATAAAATGAACAGTTGAGGGTGGCTCTCAAACAAAAAACGCTATTTTTTCCTATTTGTGCTCGGCTTACTATATTATATTTATTGATAAATGGTGCGGACCCCTGCTTTTCCAACTCGCAATTTCGATTTTTAAAACTAAGATGTTGCTTTTTTTTAACATAACAGTAAAATAACGATATAATATCTTGGCTGAAAGCCCAGGTCGTGTTTCTGTAAGCACTACTTTTTAATACTCTACTACTCTTGACTTACTACTAAAAAAAAAGATGTTGTTAGGGTCAGTGTCCACCCTTACAATGGCGTCTCATTAGCACTCAACTAATTATGGTCTCACGACACGCTTTGTCATATTCGCTACCAACAGACGTGTGGTGGATGCTTAATTCAGGAGTCAGTAGGACACTGGGTAGAAGTACAGGTTTCAATAGTTATATTTTGTAGGTTTTATGTTAAATACTAATTTTATAGATAAAATAAAGCTTTTCAGTAATTTTGAACTTTTCTTTGGTCTTCTATATTCTCTAAGTAAAAAAAAGGGATTCTCTAAGTAGCTATTTTATCCCCTAAATTAAAATAAGGAACAAATATAGTATTTATAAAGTAACAGATAAAAAATACTTACGGCCGAACATAGAGAGATTTAACAATCCCGTAAATTTAATTTCATGAAAATGGCATTTATGCCGGTAAGCTTATAAGCTTTGTCCGTTTACTTTCAAACTTATGTGCCGTTAAGCTCTCAAACATACTCTAGATAAACTGCAATTTTATGATATAATCTAAACACCACACCCATTTCAAGCCACAAAATTCCATAAACACACACACACACATTTACCCAATATACGCCATATTGTGATATGATTTTACCCCGCAACATAAAACCACGAGAAACACACACAAACACACATATTTACCCAACATGGCACTAACTGCGCCAAGTTAGTGTGATATGGGGAATTGGCGCCTCGAGCGACCGCCATTGAGGGGGGGGACTGACCGATCGTTACCTATCATAACTGACTCTAACTATCCACTGGTATGTGTTTCATCATCATCATGTATATTGCCTTGTGGCCTGGAATCTAATATTATAGACGAAATTTAGTGTCAAAATACTTTAAGACTTAAGTATTAGCAAAGGACCAAGTGTTAGTTTCGAATAATATGCGATGCGATGTGAGCATGATAAACGAATTTTGATTTGTAAATTAATTGCCTTAAAAATATCTGTATTAAATTTTGTAAATGAATTGCACAGTAACCAGTACTTTTTTTCACAGATGAAAAGTAGGTCATGTTAGAGCCTTCGTAGAATATTTAGTTCACCAATAAAAACATGCCACTTTGGCATATTAATTATTATTATTATCAGTGCCGGTTTGGGCAGTACCAGCGCTCTGGGCGAGAATTCTTCGGCGCCCAGGGTGATTTGCGCCCCTTTTGTTTGCCTTTAGCGTCGCCTTTTTATCAGGCGCTCTGGGCGGTCGTCTAGTGTCCCCCCCCCCGCACCCCCCCTAACACTACTACTGATTATTATTAATATTTATGTAAGTCTATATTATTCACTTCATTTGCTACTTGCTTAGTAATATTCCTAACGAATCCTATATACTATACAATATATAGTCTCAAACAATATAATAAATTCACAATACAACCCAGAATAGTAATTATGAGATAATACAAAAGTAATACCATAATAGACTACCATAGCTGACTCTACCATGGCTATGGTTGAATTTATGGAGAACATAGAGATAGTCCATACGCGGAATACGACCATGTACCGATATGCGGTTACCGTGGAAATGTAGAGGTGTTATGGTGTAAGCACAATAGACATAAAGGGTAGAGATTACGCGATCTACATAAGGTACCCGGCAGACGTTATTTTGCCATATGTTTTACTTTGTGCATGTATCATAATAATATTATGTAGAAGCTGTCAAGCATTTGTGTATCATCCCACAAAAAATACGCTTTGAGTTATATAAATAAATGAAATAAATAAATAAAATAACTTTATTAAAGGGAAAGCCACTCAGGCATCGACCGCGGCAAGCCGTGGCGCCTGATATTCCGTGGCCCCTTGTCAGTCTGTGATCCCACAAAGGGTACTCTCTTATGATGAAGTTATATTGTTTAGATCATTTCGAATAAGACTGCATTCATAATTCAATTTTTTTGTGGGTTAATACACAAATGCTTCACAGCGACCATGTATAATACTTCCACTTGACTAACTCTATCTATTAAAAAAACATTAAAATCTTTGAAAAAGTGACTTTGTTAGTAATATATTTTATTAATATAAGTAGGTACCACTGTAATAAAATATCTAAATAACTAGAAAGACAAGAAAATTAACTATGAAAAAAATTGTTAAATATTTGCAAATATCTCTTTTTCTCTGAAGGTCTGTCACCTCTTTCTTCTGTCTTATTTCTTTGTCAATTAAAAAATACGTGTGGCACTCGGGTTAAAAAATGATATGTAATAGCTGCTATTACATATCATTTTTTATCAACTTATGCAATTATAATAATTGTAAATATACGTCTAGTCGCATGCACACAAACACCGTGCCGAAGTCTGACGAATTCAAACGATGTTAAACGAATGTTAGGTGTTTTTCGTTACGGAATTTCTCGATTCGGCCGCCGCGCTCAAATGCCGCGATTTATCGCGCTTTATTGCTGCTGTAAATATTTTAAGTTATTATAGATTTTAAGCTACAATAACTTAAAATCTTTACAGCAGCAAAACAGCCACACTTGTCTATGTCTTATTAAGAGAAACACTCTTTGTACCATAGACAAGTCGATATTAGAAAATTGTCTGAATTATTGCCTATATCGTGGGAAACAGGTGAAGCCAACAAGGGCTATTTGAACTTCAAACACCGCCATAGCTAGTGTAATATAAACATGAACCTAGTTGTGGTTATGTTACCTAGATGACGTCCGTAATGCGTGTATACTCGTTTATCAAGCGGAAACCGTACATTTTTCGGTATGAAAAGTATCCTATGTCCTTTCCCACGATTCAGAGTATTTCCGTACCAAATTTCAGCAAAATTGGTTCAGCGGTTTGGGCGTGAACAGGTAACAGACAGACTTTCAAATCCATACTTAATATCTGTCTGTCTGTCTGTTACCTCTTCACCCTCAAACCGCTGAACCGATTTTGCTGAAATTTGGCATGGAGATACTTTGAGTCCCGGGAAAGGACATAGGATAGTTTTTATCCCGGAAAAATGTACGGTCTCCGCGCGATAAACGAATTTTGGCGCAACGGAGTTGCGGACGTCATCTAGTATAATATAATATGTATGGAATATAGATATTGGATAACATAAGCTGACCTAGCAAGTGATTGCATTGATAACTGAATGTCGTAAAAGACAATATAATATGGAAACCGTAAATTTTACTGCTGAATAAGCATTCCTGGGTTTGTGTGTGAGCAATTTTTTTATTATTTTTTTCTAAAGGTGCTCCCAGACAGAAGTTATATTACGTTATAAAACATTGTGTAACACGATAATATTTTATAACATCGTGTAACATACGCTACAACTGTCAAAAATGTTAGACAAAAATGTTATCTAACGTTCTATAATTTCTGTCTGGGAGCACCGTCAATTTCTCTAATTTCGAGTACATGCAAGGAAACTAACTTTTTCTCTTTATTATAAGTACATATTAAGATCAGTCGTTGGTTTAATATTCGTAAATTGTTTTGAATCTACGTTCACGCATAGCGAATTAATACAAAAATTGTTGAAGTAACTTGGGAACAAACGTTATGAAAAATATTAAGATGATAAAGCATTTTTTAAAATAAGAAACAATATTGGTAAGAAGGTAGCGTATGATCAAAAGGTAATATTAACATAATAAATATTATAATTTTAAATAATAGTAGGAATTTGTCATAATATTTTCTAAGAACTCTATTTGACTCATGTTTTTATAAGTCATCGATTTTATGCTAATTTAATAAAAAATATTATTAATCTCTATAATTTAATTAGACATAGTATTTTTAATATGACAAATTATTTTATTAAGTGGATTCGATGTAACTGTTTTGTTACAATGATTAATTTTGGCAATGAGGAAAACACATTTTTTATTATTTTTATACTTCAAGTCCATACTTATTTTATAAATGCGTCAGTATACAATTATATATACGTGTCTGTTCGTCTGTTACCTCTTCACGCCCAAACTGATTTTGCTGAAATTTGGTATGGGATACTTGAGTCCTGGGAAATAATACTAATTTTAAAAATAAAAAAATAGAATCACGGTAAATAAAATACAATGTAAACTTTACAAATGCAGATCCTTGTCATATTTTTCAATGAAAAAAAAAACACGAAACAACAAAAATCCAGTACTCTACATTACTCCAAACAATTTAAGCAAATGTAGAGCTTACACACGCCACGATAGCACGATAGCATATCGCGTGGCCCATTATTAGCTAATAAGAACCAACAATTAATACATCGCTTAATTGATAGCATCATTATATTTTGTCATATTATAAAGGTTTTTTGAAGTGAAAACTTCTTTAGCGGCGTTGAGCACTTTTGTGGGATGGGTAAAAACTGTGAAACTCGCGTCAGATTTTCGTGTTTATCGAAAAACCATAGAAAAAGCGTAAGTCGGTTGGAGAGTAGTGTTTTGTGTCGAACTCGAACTCGAACTCAAACTCGAACTCGAACTCGAACGAAATGTACACTCGGGGAAATGAGTTGCTTAGCAGAAATGTACAGTCGGGGAAAATTGTGCTAAGCAGAAATGTGCAGTCGGGGAAATGAGTTGTTTAGCAGAAATGTACAGTCGGGGAAAATTGTGCTAAGCAGAAATGTACAGTCGGGGAAATGAGTTGTTTAGCAGAAATGTACAGTCGGGGAAAATTGTGCTAAGCAGAAATGTACAGTCGGGGAAATGAGTTGCTTAGCAGAAATGTACAGTCGGGGAAATGAGTTCGTTAGCAGACGCGCTGATTAAGGCCGCGTTTCCACCTTTTTTTTTTATCGTTGGGGGAATGCATTTACGCATCCCCGGGGCCTGGGGAGAACCACCGAGGTATGTGGGACTCCCCGGGGCGGACGTAGAATCCGCACCCGGGACTACCCACTAAAACCCCAACGGTGTTCCTGCTCCTGAAGGCTGCAAGACAACTGTCGTGAGAAGTGTCTGACAGTCTGTCTGACAGCAGCTTTTTTTTTCGATTGTCGATATTTTTTAATCGATTGTAAGGGTTTCGATTATTTTTACATTTTTATCAGGCACTTATGAAAAAAACCTAATATAAAAATAAAAAGAATAACGGGAAAAAATCAATGTTTATCTTATTAAATTAAAAAAAAACTGACATAACAATTTAAATACTCTACATTGCTTCAAACAATTTAAACAAATGTAGAGCTCACACACGCCGGCTTTCCCACAAAAACGCGAAATTGCTCTCTCAGGATAGCACATCGCGTGCCCCATTATTAGCTAATAAGAACCAACAAATACATCGCTTGATTGATCCCTTTCAACTCCTGACGTGGGAACCCGCGGGTACAGTTATTTCAGAACCTGATTTTTGCTTCGAATGTTTTCCCGTATTGTACGCGAGCATTGTTTTTCAGAGTGTATTTTATGCTAAAAATGCCGTAAATGATATTGGTATTGTATTGTTATATTATGTATAAAATTTAAATTTTGTATTGTAAGATGAAAGTAAAAAAATAATAAATTGAAGCAAAAATAAAAAAAGTCTCTACAATCAATTTTCAGCTCTACATTCTATGTGAAAGCTTCGCTCGCGTTGATGTCTTTTAAAACAAAATTTAATAAACTTACAATAAATATAGTTTTGAGGTTATTTTTGCTATTTAATTGATAAAAATACATTGCTTTAAATTCTAAGAGGTGGTAGAGTTGTACAAAAATATAATAATATTTGAAGTACAAAGAAATCTCCTAAGAAAAGTTTCTGTGTAATAATGGCCCTTTTCTAACAATGATAAATTATTTTATGAGTTATACTATCTATCCCTTCGTACGCCACTGAGGTCAGAGGTCACGTCAAGGACGAAGGTCAGATAACTCACGGTGAGGTCAAGTGTTTGTAATTTTGAAGCTAAAACAGCTTAGAATATAATAAAATATTGCATTCTCAAACTGTCATCGCAAAAGAGTTTTCTATTTTTATTTTAGCATGTAAAAGGGACCAATATTTCTAATTCTGTAATCCAGAACTAACTTAAGTCTTTATCTACAATAACACTTTTGACATAATCCCAGGGTTAGGCTAAATATTTTTGAGGTTTTGAAATGCTTACAAAAGTGTATAAATTACACATTTATATTATTACAAGCTATTTGACCGAGCTTTACTTGGTATTCGATAAAACACGATTAAATGACATTTTCTAAAAAATGAATTCCTAGTTAGATCGATTTGACGACCTCCGTGGCTCAATGGTTAGAGTGTGTGGCAACTCAAGCCGGGGGTCGCGGGTTCGAATCCCGCCGACGGAACAAAAAGTTTTTCAATGTTCCTGGGTCATGGATGTGTATTAAATATGTGTATGGTATAATAAAAATCTTAAATATATGTTTAATATAAAAGTATTAAATATATTTCCGTTGTCTGGTACCTGTAACATAAGTCCTTCAGGCACTTACCACGAGGCCAGACTGACGTGGTGTGAAGCGTCCATAGATATTATTATTATTATTGTGTAAGGTATTCCTTGCTCACGGGCAATTAAATCCCGGACCTTTGGAAGGCATGCGTGGGGCCGAAGCCAACACGTAGAGGCCCGTTACACAATTTTAATCTAATTGTTGTGTGACACCGGCCGGCGACTCTCACTGTCCGCACTATAGGAGTACGACCAAGGAGAGCCAGCGGCCAGTGTAGGACTATTGCAGGGAATGGAATTAAAATGATATCGGGCTATGGGGGTGAGGTGCTAGTGGACTGGGTAACTGGGACTATGGAAGGACTATGGCGTCTGCCGATACAACGTTGTAACATGTATCATAAAGTTGGCAGACGGTGACTCGCCAACTCTTTGAATGGGCCCCTCAAAATGGTCGCACGCACGGTGCACCGAGGCGGCAACATTGACAGAGCGGCTTGAGGCAGGAGAGGTGTCGCTGGACTTTAAACGCCGATCATTTGCACCCTCAGAGGGTCCCATCACGTCGCCCACTCGCCACTTACGCTCCTCCCTCCGAGCCGAAGCTCTCGCGACTTCACTCTGACCGGCCGGTTAAGGCAAGGCAGAGGTAGGGCCTGATTCTCCGTCAGTGTTCACTCTGGCCGGCCGGTGAAGGCAAGCCGGAGATGGAGAACAGGGGCTTCCCTGGGAGCACTCGGGTTCGTGGGGTCGCTACTCCCCAACAGCTCGCCACAAGCTGCCCTGCGGGCTTTATTATCGCCCCCGAAACCCCCTATATACTAAATTTCACGAAAATCGTTGGAGCCGATTCCGAGATTCCAATTATATATATTATACATTATGAATTGCTCATTCAAAGATATAGGATTTAACTATTTTGAGTACATCATTTGTATTTTATTTTATTGGCAATGTAGTTAAATTTAAACATTCAAGCTTCGTGAGAGTAAAAATTGTCCTATAATATATTTTTCCGGCATAAAAATTATCTTAAACACGCAGATAAATATTGCAAGACACACTTTCACGATTAAAATATTAAGTGTGTCTTTATATGTATTAATTTGCTATTAAGTACATTTAAAACTATTAATGTTATAAGTTAATGAACATTTAAACATAATGAACAGTTAATTGCTCATATCAAGTATCTGACAACATAATATAATTGACAAGGAGGTCATGAGTTACAATCTGTTGTCAAACTCATAACTACTCTTTGATGGAATGTCAGTTAAAAGATAATTTTCAGCGGTTCTAGCCACTGATGGTAAATTGACTATAGTGTAAGCTGGAGATAATTCACAAAGATATTTGATATGATATTTTGTATTTGTAATCTAAACCTCGTGGTTTGGATTATACAAAAATTGTTTATTTAAAAGTGACGACTTCTGTGGCTCAGTGGGCGAGCGCGTTGGTAGCTCGAACCGGGGTTCGCGGGTTCGAATCCCGCCGACGGAACAAAAAGTTTTTAAAGTTCCTGGGTCATGGATGTGTATTAAATATGTGTTTCATTATAATTAAAATCTTAAATATATTATGTATGGTATTAAATATAATAAAAATATTAAATATAAAAGTATAAATAATAAAAGTATTTCCGTTGTCTGGTAAGACACCTGTAACAAAAGTCCTTCAGGTACTTAATACCAAGGGGCCGGACTAATGTGGTGTAAATGCGTCCATAATATTATAATATTATTATTATTATTATTATTATTATTATTATTATTATTATTATTATTATTATTATTATTATTATTATTAAAAGTATATTGTTTGATACTTACTTTAGAAAGTGTTTGTTTTATAACAAAAGCAATAAAATAAAAATTATATTTCTTTTATTACAAAATCTTTTTATTTATTTTGTAAAAATAGTGGAGAATGATATTATGATCAATAAAATACTTTGATGTTACTATTAATATTTTTATCATTACTTCTGGTTTATTCATAGAGCTGACGCAAAAAATTACAAAGAAATATTGATGAGTACAAATGCCAAACGACTTTGACCTCTAAGTATCTATAAGTTCAATTACACACAAGGTCCATATTTAGGAAGTATTACAGTAATTGTATCAGTTATTACTTATAACTTAATATTAGGAAGTGAATTGTTAATGGATTTTAACCACTTACTTTTATTACATTATTAATTTGCCAGTAGAATATTTTTTGTTGTTTTGTAACATCTAAGGAGTCGTAGGAATATTTAGTGCAAAAAACTTTCAATACTTATGATCATTGACTAGATTTTCCGTATGATAAATTATAATACTATGTTTTAAAGAGTTTAAGAGGTTAGTGAATGGAAGTGGGTAACTAAGAATTTGGAAATGTTCGTTTTTATGCATAAATGTAGGATTTAGGACCAGGAAAATGGTTTGAAATAAAAAAAAAATACATTTTGTGAATAGCCAGATATATTATTAGCCAGATGATGAAGTAATTAACTAATTACCCTTATGTTACAAAATATTAGTTATCAACTTCATCCACTTACTTCTTCGGTTATTCTTGTCAAAACGAAATATTATAGCCTAGTAACTCTTACACTAAAATAAACTTGAACTAATATACAGGGTGTAACAAAACTAAGTGATAATACTTTAGGGTGTGTATGGGTCCCCAGCTAGATTGAGTTCGCTGTGAAAGTAGCAACGCTGAAAGAGTATCTTTTTTTCACTTTTGTATGGAAAAAATCATGACGCGACTTGCCCATACAAACCACATAAAACTTTTGCTTTTTCAGAGCTGCTACCTTCATAGTGAACTCTATTATCTATACACGGGACTCAATACACACTGTAAAGCACAATGACTTAGTTTTGTTACACCCTGTATAGTTGAACATAAAAAAGCTCTAACACACGATGTCTCAACTGAACTATAACAATAAATTACCGAAATGATTATGTCCGGAACGAATCGGCGGACCGGCTCGGATCGGACAAATTGATTGAAGTCAAATGTTTACAACACCTGCCTTTTGTATGAACTAATATCGCTTAAATATCTTATGTAAAGACGATTGACAATAGCACAAGCTGCGCTGCAAAAGTATATCTACATTTGATTATGCAAGTTACATCTAAATCGATTGTCTTATATTATATTGCTTGAAAAATATGTGATTTCGTTCTTTACATCAGCAATTTTTTCTACCTCATATGGTAATACATTTTTTTTAAATAAAGTAAGTTTTAATCATATTTTAGACACTTTTACAACCATCAAAGTAAATACTATAAACAAAAGTATATTTCATAGCCCGTATTTGTGATCTATGTCGTCTGAATAAGAGTGATCTGAATAAGAGTGAGTGATATATAATCCTAAAACTTACTTAGGCTTATGCTGAATGAATAATCTGAACATGGTTTAAAGGCAAGAGCACTAAAGGATATTTTGCGATGTAAGACTGATTGTATTTACACTTGCACAAAAATGTTGAGCACCAATGTCTCCATACTAAAACACTTCATTTCCTTCAGGTTCGATCAGGGCAAGTCAACCAAAGGCGCGAGCAAGCTCCGACGCGACCTGATCAACGCCGAGATCGCCAACCTGCGCGACCTGCTGCCGCTGCCGCCGTCCACGCGACAGCGACTGTCGCAGCTGCAGCTCATGGCACTAGTCTGCGTGTATGTGAGGAAGTCTAACTACTTTCAACAGGGTAAGTCACTTATGTCACTTAATAACAGTCACAAGTTTAGTATTATTCGAATTATTCACATATTTTTCAACAAAAAATGTTCATATTCGAATAATCCGTATATATTTTTTTTTGTTTAAACTTAACTATACGGAACACAAAAATGACTTCTTTTGGCGTCCTAGCTATAAAAATACTTAACGTTACGTAACTTGAAGTTCAATCGTGATCGTGTAAAAGGCTCAATAGTGTCAGTGCGCCGATTTAGGTGATTTGTTTTAGGGAGTTCTAACGTTGTCTGGTTTCCAAAATATAAAAAAATGTATACCCATTGAATTAACATTTTTTTCTGCATTTAAAATATATTTTTAAACATTTTCATTGCCAATAATAATAATTATTATCTTTTTTCACGCATACAAACCACAAATAACACAAAAAATATTTTCATTATTCAAATTTTATAAATATTTGACCTTGGTTACGCAGCGTAGCCTTAACTTAGACATTGATTTAAAAGCAAAGAACAGTAAGTCACATAACACAGTAAAATAAATATAAAGTAATAAAAATATGAAAAATAGTCGCCACCCGTTGCGACCGACGATTTCGTTAACAAATTAGATACGATTTATATTTAATAATACTCACTATATATCTATTAATAACACCTAATAATAAATTAGTATTATTAATAAACGCTTACTAAACCAACAGCGCTTAAATACAGATTTATGTTGTGAATTAAATATTTGAATAAAACATAGTTTCGCACTTCTGGAGTATTATAAATTGGGTTTACATTTATCGCAAAAATATGAGCTTGGTAATATTTTGTGATAATTATCATAGGCTTTTAATCCTTCAAGCCCCATAAGAGCACCGGTGATCGCGACAACAATAGAATACGATAGCATTTCCAAGAATTCGTGATCGAAGGAGTAAGCGGTTATGTTATAAAACACTATGTAGCAAGTCAGTTAAATATATTTTATGGTAAGAAACTTCTTCTTTGCATCTTCTTTTAAGAAGTTTGGAGTGAAGCTAAATATTTTAATACTAGATGTTCCGCGCGGCTTCGCCCGCGTAATTTAGGAACACAGAAACCGTACATTTTCCGCAAAAACAGCCTATGTCCGTTCACGTGGTCTATTCTTCATGTGTGCCACATAACATAAAAATTGCTCAAGTAATTCTTAAGATTTACAATTTCATATAATTTTCCCCGTTTTTTTCCACATTTTCCTCTATTTCTTCGCTCCAATTGATCTTAGCTTAATATAATATAGCCTATAGTCTTCCTCGATAAATGGGCTATCTAACACTGAAAGAATTTTTCAAATCGGACCAGTAGTTCATGAGATTAGCGCGTTCAAACAAACAAACAAACTCTTCAGCTTCAGAAGACGCCCGCGACTCCGTTGCGTCAAAAATCGTTTGTGGTGCCAGAGCCGTAGATATGCTTTTCCACGACTAAAACTATTCTCAGTCTTTTCCCGGCCCTCAAAGTTACTCCATACTAAATTTCTTCTAAATAGGTTATCTGTTTAAGCTAGAAGAGGTTATTGGCAGACAGACAGACACACTTTCACATTTATAATATTAAGTAAGTGTACAGAAAGATATTCAAGTGTCGCGAATGCCTAATTAAAATTGAGTAGTGCTAACGACTACAACTTTACAAATATTAACGTCAAATTAGTGAATAATTGGTAATTTACAGCCGAGGTATTGGTATTAGATACATAGGTTAAGCTAGCATTTAGTGTATCAGTACTGCCGATCTGTTGTGTAATGTTGTAACAACTTGTAATAACGTAAAGTTCGATTTATAATAATTATATTCTTTGCTATGTAGAATTTTGTAACTTCACTGCGCCAAAATTCGTTCATCGCACGGAAACCACAAATTTTTCTGGGATAAAAAGCATCCTATGTCCTACCCGGGACTCAAAGTATCTTCATACCAAATTACAGCAAAATCGATTCATCGGTTTGGGCGTGAAGAGGTAACATACAGAGAGACTCTTTCGCTTTTCTAATCAGGGCGAGCGAAGCGAGCCCTAGTATATCCCACAACCGGAACATTTTGTGGTATACTTTGTGGTAAAACTATCACGAATATTGATTTGTGCTTTGACATAGTTATTTATAATATGTAGATGTGTTTTCATCAGTCAGTCAAGGTGTGACGACTGACGACGCGAGCCCTCACAAAGCTCGGCTTTTAGCTAGTATTAGCGCATGGATTCTTTACTAGAATTTTGTAACTTCGTATAACCCTTCTTGTACGGTAAAACTGTTCTATGTCCTTTCATGGTCTGTTCCATATACCTACTAGAAAAGGACATAGGATACTTAGTTTTTTGTGGTAGAATTTAATTGAATTAATACACCTTACGCTAAGCTGCCATTAGAATGATGCTCTGACAACCTCTCACTCAACGGTTATCCACGCTTAGTTAATGTTTGAAATTCTTTGACGATTACTAAATAATCATAATGTAATTCCAGCTTCTTTTATACCGTACTGCGTAAATGCAATAATATTACTAATCAAACATTTATTGCTGGTACTAATAATAATAAACGAAAGTTATATTTTGAAATTACAAAATTAACACACATATTTTGACGACCTCTGTGGCTCAATTGGTTGAGTGTGCGGAATCTCAAGCCGGGGGTCACGAGTTCAAATCCCGCCGACGGAACAATAAGTTTTCAATGTTCTCGGGTCTGGATGTGTATTTAATATAACTTTGTATGATATTATAATAAAAATCTTAAATATATTATGTATAGTATAAAAGTATGAATTATATTTCTGTTGTCTGGTACCCGTCACATAAGTCCTTCAGGTACTTAGCACGGGGCCAGACTGACGTGGTGTGAAGCGTCCATAGATATTAAAATATTAATTCTCGGGCTTAGTAATCAGCGTGTGACACACAGGATCCCTTCGTCTATTTTTATTTTTCGTTGAGTTTTCATTACACAGTCAACGTCTCAATTAATTACAACTCCTAGCTTGGAAGATATTCCCTTAAGGCTCTCAAGCATATTCCCATAAACTAGGCAAAACATAGCTTGCCGGTAACTTATAGATGTTACGCTGCAGGCGAAATTTAAAATTCTAAAATCGCAATTCCGAATTCAAATTTCAAAACACTTAAAAACAAAGGTAGCCGGTATTGTGCAAGGAAATGATATGCTAAGTGCGGTTCCCACGGTCTTCGCCGATTATCGGAACTTCGTGCGATTCCGATACGGTTGTCAAGATGTGGATGTATGTTATTGGCATATTTTAGCTAGACATTCTGTCCAGTTTTTATTTTTTTAGTAATATATTTTTATGGCACCCATATCAATAATTGCTAAAGGATTTGTCAATTTTTTTTAAATAATTTATTGTTTTGAATAATTTAAAAAAAAATGGGTGCGTGTACTTATGTACGTGTGTGAGAAGTTATACTTCTTTGGCATCATTAAATAGCAAATATTAAAAATTAATATTATAATTTGATGTTCAATTTTAATTTTTATTACAAACTTTTTATTAAATGTTTTATTAAATTTATTTCTTTATTTTGTGAATATTAAATAACCAATAATAAGTATTTAACATTAATAATTTAATAATATTTAGTGTTAATTATATTAAATAAAAGTATTTTAATTTATATCAATAAATAATACATACGGATAGTTAACCTCAATTATATTGGAGCACTTGAAAAAGTATATAAGCACAATTTTTTTTCACTAATATTCACAAATAGTAAGTAATATCAATCAAAATATTCAATTTAAATCACTACTGAATATAATTTATTAGCACATATATAATTCGCACTTGTATGAAACTCAAACACGTGTTGTGAATGTATAAACTAGAGACATGTTGATAAATATTATAAATATGAAAACAGTGATCAGAGGTGACGAGCGTACCAACATGCGCGACTAATATCGAGGTTCAATTCCTATTTTGTTGGTAGCTTTTTTTTCGAGACTTAATGAGCGGTTAAGCAGACGGCTTCATACTGTTAATTTTGTGTCACAGGTGCGCGCGCATCTTAAAATTTCACTCTCATCATTTTTTCATAACGCGCCTAAAGAAGTATAACTTCAAAATAATAGATACAAAAATACATAAAGAAAAAATTACTGAAGTGTATGCAACTTCAACAACATTCTGAGCATCAACAATAACTTTTGTAGTCTTGGTAATGAGAACTGATTTGCCATAAATCTTTTGTAACACATTTCATCGAGATATAAAAGTATTAAAAAACACATTTTAATATTGTTTTGAACAAAATGTTGCCTTCAATGTTCTCATTTCAAGAAAAAAAAATTAAGGCTTTTTAATGGTCATATCCATATTATTGTCATCGTTGTTGATACACTGAAGTGGTATTTTCTCTGCAGGATTATACAACACCACTACTGAAGAACCGTCTTATAAATCCACTACAGATATCATCAGCATCATCAATTTGACTATTAATAATTTATCTTCTTTATATGTCAAATATAAGACTTAAGATAAATATTTATTATTTACACAATATTTCGAGGATTACACTGAAATATGACTCGAAGCCACGATGGGTATAAAATTAAAATTCAAGCGACAATTTGACAATGATAAAATTTTGCATGCTTAAGTCAGAATGTATAAGGCTCTGAAAAATACTGTAACATCTTATTATTGTGCCTGCATTCTAAGTAAATAAATGATCTAGATAGATCATTTAGATCTTGAATAAATCATCTAGATAGATCATTGTAGATAGATATCTATCGTGTTATTTAATCAAAAATAGATTGCTTTTATGTAATCCAAGTCTGGCCTTGTTTTGTTTCGCTTCAGTGGGAAGTGCTCTTACAATATTGCCAATGAAATAAAAATATCACCGTTCAAAAATTCATACAATAAGAACTCGTATTTAATTTCAGTTTAAAATGCATATTTCACCATGTGAACCGTCAGCAGTCAGCACCGTCCCCTACGGGCACTGTACGTCCCCCTCGGCCACCATTACAGTAGCACGCTAATTTCCCTAATTTTCCAATCGAATACGATAACAGTACAGTCGTGAGAGAATCGATTTTATGACGTAATTAACGATTTTCGATTCGCTCGGCTCGATGCCGACCTTGGTGTAATTGAGCTTGAAGGAAAGAATCGATTTTTTATTTGCTAACTCGGTAATTATTTATCAAAAATGCAAGGTTAACTTTTAAAGCTATTATTTTATGAAACAGAACAAAATTTTGATGTTTTATTTTAGATCTTGGAATAAAAATTTTATTTTGAAATTTACTATTTAGCCGGTAAACTTCGTGTCACTTTTTCCTAATATAAACCTTTCCTGAATTTCCTTGAACATTTCAAGATCAAAATTAGCCAAATCGTTTTAGCCGTTCAGACGAGACTAACAAAATTTAAAAATTTTGAAATCGATTCTGCAATTCAGTTTTAGAGAGACTAAAAATGTAATATCCATTCTTATAGATAGATAGATTTACGTTCTTAATGTTTGGTTGAAGAATGTTTTAGGTATCTCTATATCATCATGACTCACTCGGTACAAACTAATAGGCTTCAAACCAAGACTTATCGTATTCAAATCGAAACAACTAATTGCTTCACGGCTCAACCCGACATTGACATGATGAACTATGAATATAGCCTACAGCTTAAATAATTGTAAGCCTAGATTTTATTTAAAATTTTATATATTCTAACTTATTTCCCCTCGGCTCTTGAGACTTAAAAAACTCAAAAACATATTAGAATAAGCACTAGACAAAAATATATAATTTAGGCCATTGTGGCACTCTAAAATGATAATAATAATAATGTAAGCCTATTTAATATTATTCGTAATTTAAATTTATTTGATTTCTTGGCCTTTGCTTTTTCAATTTTTTGCACTATAGACTGAAAAAAATCAGCAACATAAGTACTGGCCATCAACTGTCAGAATTCAAAAATGGAATGCCGGCCATAGTTCTCATACACAATTAAACCGCGCAAATCAGTCGATCCTAAACGCTGAAATTACTCAAAACCGGCTGCTACACGCACCTTCTGGAATTTTCTCAACAATTTTTGCATACCACCCTGGGAAGTAATGAGGTAAACGCTGTTGGTTCGACGGCTGTAATACTACTGTAATGTACCATACATTGTGGTTATTGCTCGTAGTATGTAATCAATGATGATGGGATATCCACTTTTGGCTATGTGGTATACTTTTATGTAGTTTATGAAGTAATTATGTTGTATTTGATAGCAGTTGAATTACGAGCTGTTGCCCGCGGCTTCGTTCGCGTTAACAAGTATTATAATATACCAACTTTCATCCCCTCCCCATCATCCATATTTTAACTTCTTGGAGGTAGAATTGATCAAAATCCTTTCTTAGCGGTGCCCACGTCATAACATCTACCTGCATGCCAAATTTCAGCCCGATCCGTCCAGTGGTTTGGGCTGTGCGATGATAGATCACCATGTCAGTCAGTCACCTATGAGTTTTACGGATAACACAGTGTACAACAATATATTATACACAATATACACAATCCACAACGTCTGAAATAACGACGATATTTTTGTGACAGACAATAAATTAACCTACAAATTAGTGAGCATTCTCCTTTGCGATATCCATGAGCAATTGAGCATGACAGTTGAAATGTCAAAAAATAATGGATGGACATACTGTCAATGCACACACTTAGGAATTAAGACTGTCTTAGCAGTACTACTAAGACAGTCTTAATTCCTAAGTGTGTGCATTGACGGTATGTCGTATGTATGTACGTACAATTACATTCAATACTAATTTCAAGTAATAGCTTACAAATAATTAACACATAACTCGGTAATAAATACGAGAGTAGCAAACTAATGGGTACTTAGCACGATACGTTTCTAGGATTAGCTTCACCAAGATACAAGTGTGAAGTGATCATTAATAGTAGCACTCATATCAGTTACTATGTAATAAATAAGTATATTGATTTAACTGGGCCCTTAGCTATGGTTTCGTGAATGTCAATGTTTCAAAATGGTCAAGTGCGTGCAAATAGTTTTGACATCGAATCAAACATTTATTAGGTTTGACATCGCAAAGCGCCATGTCACTTGGCGACGCGTTTTATCAAAACGAAGTTGTCTAAGTACCCAGGTCACTTGTATTACAGGCTTCCGTAGTCATAATGGTCCGTTGATTAAGCTACTATTTTTTCGAAATACAGATATCATATCTTTTACATTTTTTCTTTAAAGCATGAACAATACCAATGTACCCGATTATTAGGCGTCATTTCACACTGGTCGACCACGAGGTGACGCCGTAGTCTAGCCAGCCTATTCATGCCAAAGCACCGTCCAAATGATCGAAGGGTTCAAATTTGAATTTGCACTACTACCATCTTACGCCTCACCAATCCATACTAATATTATAAATGCGAAAGTGTGTCCGTCTGTCTGTTCGTTACCTCTTCACGCCCAAACCGCTGAACCGATTTTGCTGAAATTTGGCATGGAGATACTTTAAGACCCAGGAAACGAATGGTACTTTTTGTTCTGAAAAAATGTACGGTCCCTGCGCGTTAAACGAGTTTTGGCGCAACTGAGTTGCGGGCATCACCTAGCTCACTATAATCAGCTAGTACGTTCAAACAAGTACATTTATCTAATACCTAATATGCATATACAAATTCGTATGTCCCTAGCCAATTAGCAGAAAGGCGGTGTCAGATTAGCATAAATTTGAATTTTAAAACCATCTCGGGTAAAACCGGGGCGCTAAACAGGTGTAGATCGGAGATATATGGCGTAGAAAAATGTAACGCGGAAATACAACTAGAACTTAACTTAACGGTTGCACTTAGATATAGTAAAAGATTTTTTAAGAGTAAGTTTTTTTTTATATAAAATAAGAGGGTAAACGAGCAAACGGGTCACCTGATGGTAAGCAACTACCGTCGCCCATGGACACTCGCAACATCAGAAGAGCTGCAGATGCGTTGCCACGCTCTCTTCTTGAAGGTTTACAGGTCGTATTGGTCCGGAACTACTAGTGACAGTACATTCCAGATTTTTACAGTGAATGAAGATTTAAAAATGAAGATTTTGTAAACTGAAATTAACTCTTTCTGACAAAACCTTCATTAAATTAAAGTTAAATGATCATTAAAATACGTCTCTAAGGTCACCTTACTGCAACAATTGAATGGGCCATTAAACACTGAAGTTCATTTTATATGTGTCGCAGACAACTGGTAAAAATAGCCGTTCAATAAAACAGCTAGCCCTTTGACTGAACAACGCCATTCAATCACGGCTATACGTCGTTTAGCCGACTTGTTCACTGCAACGTTCAACACTACAGCTAGACGACGTTTAGCCAGCTGGTTAAATTGCAAATTAACTAAGGTGACCATAGTGTAGTATGTAATTATATATTGAACGGCTATTTTAACTAGTTGGCTGCGACACATACAAGAATACTTGCTGCCCCCGGTTTTGGGCAGCAAGTATGCCCAAAACATTAAATTGACATTGGTCCAAATGACCAAATGACGTTGGTCTGTCAACTGCCTAGGAATCCATTTTCTCGATGGTACAAAGATTTCAATAATACAGCTAAGTTACTATATTGTGTTGTGCTTTCATTATATCACATGATTATGATTAGGTCAAGGTAAGTGTTGTACTGCACCAGATTTATTATCATTATAATGGACGTTAAGGTTATACACGGGCGCAAATATAAAAAAAGGTCGCAATTCTGCTAAATAATCTTACAATGGCTTCAATATAGTTTCGATGCTGTCTCGATATTATAAAATAATATTATAATGTGATTAGTGTCTTTTCAAAAATAACTAAAATTAAAAAATGAGTTCTGGTCGGTCAAAATAAATGCATCATTCGAATCTAAGTTGCGGTATAAGCTAGTAAGACGTAGTGACTGTAAAAAGCTAGAAATATGCAGCCACGTTAAAATGTAGTAAGACGTAGTTGTAAAAGCTAGTAAGACGTAGTTGTGGCAAAAGCTAGTAAGACGTAATTACGGAAAAGCTAGTTAGACGTAGTCGTGGTAAAAGATAGTATGATAAAGTGACGTTAAGAGCTAGTAAAACAATACAGTCGTGAAAGAATCTTGTAAGATGTATACTGTGTAGTTTCAGTAAAAGTTTGTAAGACGTAGTTATAATTAGACGTTGTCGCGAAAGCAGCTAGTACGACGTAATCGCGGTTAAAGTTAGTAAGACGTAGTTATGGTAAAAGCTAGTAAGACAGAGTTACGAGCGTAATATATGAGTTGAGAGTCGCAGAATTTAGGTCGCGTCATGATTTGTATGAAAAAATATTTTCTCACCTCCGGGCGGAAAACGTCAACTTTCTTCCCGCTGCGCTTACCGATGTTGCCGTTTTCCGCCTCCGTCGATGAGAAAAATAGTATACGCACCACGGGCATTAAATAAGAAAGCCTCAGATGACATGTTTGCTGACCTCGGCACATATTATGATCTGAGACATATTTTCTTATTTTCCTGCCCTAGATACGTAATGTACTATTTCATACAAATCATGACTCACAAAATTACGCTCGCGTGAATTAAACAGGAATGCTGCAGAATTTCTGCCAGTCGAAATTCTGCGACTCACAACTCACAAATTACGCTCGTTTGGCTTCGCCCTTGCGGTAAAAGCTAGAATGACGCAGTAAGCACTACTACGTCACCTTGAATTATTAATTCTCTTCGCGCGGTGCATGCGTTTGATTTGTGGATTCTCACGCAATTATTGTTTTTTATCTAAGGCCGAATAGACACGTTTTTACGACGATTACTGAAGAATGTATATTTTATTATTTTACTTTATTAAAAATATTATTTTTTCCTAAGCTGTTAAAGTAACCTTCGGTAACCGTACATTCTGGGATAAAAGTAGCCAAATAATATTATCGAATTCGAAGAAACAAAACAATTTGATTTATTATTATTTATAATTTATATTTAAGAATAATAAGAACCTCATTGCTCAAGTAATAGGAGTGTACCTTCAGACGGGTTTTGTTAGACACTAAGTGCGACCGCACAGTGGAGACACGACTGTAGTTAGACAGTCTTGTCTCACTTAGACAAGTCAGTCTTACGACACAATTAAAACAGTTGTGTCTATCATGTGGCGCACACCAAGTCAAAACTGTCTTGACTACGATGACGCAACGCATACAATTGTATAATATTAAACAGTAGAGAACGCCCGGACAGAGTAGACAGAATTATAGAGTATGCCGACTTAGGAGTTATAAAAAGACGAAAATCGCTAGGGTTGTTAACTTGTCACTACGGACTTAAAACTATGACATATTACAGTCATTAGAGTTTCCTATTACTGTATTTCTCTGGGATGTTAAACATGTTAAACACGTTAAAAACGGGATGTGAAACACGTCAATTTGAAATAATTTATGTTTACAACTTAGGTAAATTTACAAATTACAAGTTGTATATTAATAAAATTAAAACCGAATCCAAAACAACTGAACCAATTTTGATGAAACTTACCTAAATTGAACAATACCTATCACAACAAAGTCAACAAATCAAAAAAGAATTACTTAAATCGGACATGTAGCTCGGACGATACGCAAACACAAACATAAAAACATACTATATACACTTTTAAAAGTTTCTACATATTTTGTTCAGATGCTGATGAAATATACTCATAATATATGAAAACTAGGCAGTTCTAGAAATATTATTCATACGTAAGGCTCAAATTGAAATCTTTTTTTTAAGTTGGTTAAAAAGCACAAAAAATGTTGTATTACGTTACTGAAAAATATATTTTGCGTCTATTGCGAGCAGTTCTGAAATATTTTATAGTTATAGATAGAAAAGTTCTCATTCGGATAAAAATAACTTCAAAAATAAACGGGAAAGACTAGACGGGAAAGATAGTACTTGGATCGTTGGACGTGTTTCTCTTTTTGGTCGTATTATTGTTTTTATTTTGGCACATGTGGCAATCTAATTTATAAATCTATAATTATTTAAAAATAAATTATATCAGCCAGCGCGAGGCACATTCCAGTCATAATCTTAGTGAAACCCGACGAATTTGACAAAATAATATATTGAAACCTGTTCGTCTCTTTGCAGTTGAACTACTGGTAGTTATGTCTATTGTGGCTAGACAGTTTTGTCGTAGATGTGCGCGCTCGCATACACTTTAAAGGGATGTCGACAGTCGTTAGTCAGACTTGTCGCGGGGCGCATTAGACAACTTTGTCTATTAGACGTCTTGTCTCAAATGTGCGCATCTAGTGCATTTTATTATGCGATAGTCTGTCTTAAGACAGTCGTGTCTCAGGTGTGCGGTAGCTCTAACATAATATTTTGCATTGTAGCGCGTAAAAAAAATTTGTTCTGTCATTTTCTTTCTCTTCAATTTGGGTAAAATTTTCAAATTCTTTCTTAATTCATTTCTACTTCATAATATTTATATGATAAATAAATATTACTCCAAACTGTTGAGTGGCTTATGCTGTGTTTAAATAATGTTTTTCTTTCTGTAGTTCTTTTCGCTGGACAATATTGTGACCTTTTAAAAAAACTTGTTATAGAGAATTGTAAAAACAATTGGACGAACAAGGAAAAGCTCACGTTATTCGGTAGTCTACTCGACAATTATCAATTAAACTCTAAGCTATAAAATCATAATTAAATTCCGATATAACTATTGTTATTTTTGGATCGCGTGTGAATTTTATATAAAGTTTTATGATCGATCGATAGTTTATCAGCGTAGTTTGAATATTCTTTAGGGTTAATTTACAATGATTTCATCGAGGACAGCACACTTTGGGAATAGGGTGGCTCCAGGTTACTTTTATTTTTGTTACATAGCTGTAAGCCATAACATTGTAATTTTCCATTCTTTTAGTAAAAGATGGCCCCGTGCAAGTTTCTTACGCCGGTTCTTCTCGGCGGGGTAGTTCCCGAACCGGTGGTAGGCAACGTAGTTTCTTCGTTCGACTTTCAAAAAGAGTATCATGATACCCATTTTGAATAAAAATATATTTTATTTATTTATTTTATTTATTTATATTTCAACGTAATGAAGTCTATCACTTAATACGTTTTGATGATGAGCTTGAGAAGACTAAAGGGGTTTGAACATTTTTGTATAGAGCCTGGCATATCTAGCCACCACCATCTTGATTTTTTTTCAAAATTTCCGAGCACGATAAAAGTGGTATATTTGGCGGCGGCTAGATATGCCACAAAGGTATTCGTACCCCTTTACCTACTCCACGATACGCACATTGAATTGAAATAATGCTACAAAATATATTTTACATATTTCAGTTCATCCAGTTGCATATATTTCGTTCTTAGCTGTTGCATTTTCTGAAAATAACAGCCAATAAAAAACCTTCCGATAAATGACTACATTATAACCTTTTACGTTAGTATGACCACACTTAAACATTTTTCCATTAGTTTGACTACACTATAACATATTTTCGTTAGTATGACCATATCTTTACGGTAGTAGGTATGACCACGCTTTTTTTTCATTAATATAACATTTTTCCGTTAGTGTGACCACAGTTTAACATTTTTACGTTAGTGTGACCCCGCTATAATCTAGCTATGACACACTGGGTCACTAGTTACCGAGAAAGGTCAAAACATCGCCATTCATACACTCGACCTTATTGGCACTATTGTTTTAGTATTTCAAAACATTATTGATGATATACGCATTGATAAAATTAGGTAGCCTTTGTCTTTATATTATTCACTAGCTGTCCCGGCAAACGTTGTTTTGCCATTTAAAATATTTCTACTTCATCAGTTGATACAAATTCTACTTCTTTCTTTTGTCCCCTAAGAGGAGTGGGGCGAAAAATTGTATACACCAGATGTTAAGTTGGAAAAAACAGTTAATAATATGTCAAAGTAAGTCCATTAAAGAAAAAAGTTTGATACAAAATCTGACCCCCTTTTTGGTTATCTTAGAGGGGTGGGGTGGGGGGATTTTTAGTCACCAAATGTTGAGTCGGAAGAAGACAAATATATCTGTGAAAATCGTATGCAAATCGGATCAGTAGTTTTCGTGTTAAAGCAAAAGCCTTATACAAAATCTGACCCCCTCTTTCGTCCCTTTAGAGGTGTGGGGGGAAATTTTTTTATACACAAGATGTTAAGTTGGAAGAAGGCAAATATATCTGCGAAAACCGCATTCAAATCGGATCAGTAGTTTTCGTGTGATAGTGGAACAAACATACAGACAGACAGACAGACAAAAAACTAACTACATTTTTGGCTTCTATAGCGATGAGTGACACCCCCCGCTTATTATTTTTTGAATATCTTTAATGTACAGAATTTTCATTTCTACAGTTTTATTATAATGTATAGATAGCAGTCGGCCGCGGCTCTGTCTGCGTGGATGTCGGTTACCGCTGCAAAAAGCCTACCCAGGAAAGACACGGTCAGCAAAATGATTCCCAGGTCAATTCACAGAAACATCAACGACGCAGTCATTTTCCGCAGGCTGCACAGATTGTCTTTCTGTGGATGTTAAAGTTGTTAATGATGAGAATATTTAAATGTAATTAATAATAAGTTTTCACCTCTGACGGTAGTCCCGGAGTGCAACCCGTTGTTTTAGGATAGATAACTAAAGCGATTATTGTAGAGCTTTTCTATAAACAACATTAACTGACGTTAAGTTATTTTCAGGTAACAAAATATACTGATGGTCGGGATCCCCGACTCGTGATAGAGCAAAACATTCTTTTCATAAATCTATTCCTACTAATTTGAATGTTTGGCCCTGGGATTTACATAATATTTATCGTTAGTGCAAAATATTTTTTTTACAGGAAATTGGAGCCTTTTGAAGGGTATAGGCAAATCAATGGGGATCATTGGTATTCTTGGTATATGAGCCAATTCACCAGCTGCAGGGCCGGTCATAATCTTCGCTACTGTGCACCCCCGCCTTGGTAGCGCCCACTTCGAAACGGGCGTAAATCGCAATTTTTAAACCAAACGTCCAATTTTAATCATTCAAAAACCAAATATTATCTACATAAACTGTACTTACTGATAAAATAATTCATTTTGATAAAGATTAATAGCATGAGTAAAATAAATGCGTTTAAATGTAGTCCAAAATAAATCAAGATTTTTAAATAAAATAATGGTTGTTGTACCTCACTTGACATAGATAGGTATAGTGTGTCGCGGACTTTTTTGTAGATATTTAAAAGATCTACATTTACTTACAACATTGTATTGTTCTATCTTTTATAGTTTAGGCAGCGTACGCAAAATAAGTAAATTTTCTGGTTGATTTTTTTCACCTTGTGTCAGAAAAACCCAAATATCTTACGGAACCCTACATTTTCCGAAATAAAATGTAGCCTATGTTACTTGTAAATAATGTAGCTTTCGGATGGTGAAAGAATTTTTTAAATCGGTCCAGTAGTTTTTGAGCCTATTCATTACAATTAAACAAACAAACAAAGTTTACCTCTTTATAATATTAGTATAGATTATGTTAAATTAAAAATAGATTTTTTATTGTGTAGGTAAGTTTTTAATACTATCCTCTGTCTTTTATTCCTTCACTATTCTGTATTTATGATAAACAATAGGTATGGTATGAGTGTATTTCATTAAAGGTACTGACTTAAAGTACCTACCACTCACACCAAGTTTAGCTAAAATTGGTCTAGCGACATATAATCGTTTTTTTATGAAATAAGGGGGCAAACGAGCAAACGGGTCACCTGATGGAAAGCAACTTCCGTCTTCCATGGACACTCGCTGCATCAGGAGAGCTGCAGGTGCGTTGCCGGCCTTTTAAGAGGGAATAGGGTAATAGGGGAGGGTAGGGAAGGGAATAGGGGAGGGTAGGGAAGGAAATAGGGGAGGTTAGGGAAGGGAAAAGGGTAGGGGATTGGGCCTCCGGTAAACTCACTAACTCGGCGAAACACAGCGCAAGCGCTGTTTCACGCCGGTTTTCTGTGAACCCGTGGTATTTCTCCGGTCGAGCCGGCCCATTCATGCCGAAGCATGGTTCTCCCACCTCAAATTATTATTATTTCGCTTGTTATATTATTAAACAAATAAAAGACAGTAAAGTCAATAATATAGAAAAGTTATTAATAAATAATAAAATTTTATTTCAACTTCCTAACTTCTATCATTAGCTACGGAACTCTAAAATCATTGAGTGTGATAATGAAACATAAATATCTGTTGATTGACTGTCAGCAGCTAATCGGACGGAGCTAAATGTTTTTTAATGCACCACAGTGTGATAAAAACCTCGATTTTGTTTCACCGCGTTTTTCTTTCAAAATACTATAGTTGATAGCTATATAAACATTAGAGTAAAACTCCGAGATCGATATTCTTTGTAGTTATTTTTTTAAAGAGTGTCAAAGTTGGCTTTTTTCCGGGTCGAAAATTTGCATAAAAATTAATTTAAAAAAAAACTAATCAAGTAACATTAATTTTGTTTATACCAATTAAACAAACACTTAATACTTTACTTTTTCTCCAAATTTGGTTAACCTACTGTGATCAAGTAGGGAGATATTTATTTATTTAATAATTTTAGTTTTTCATTTTTAATTTCGCGATTAGATCGAATTAGAAAAAGTTTTAAGCATGAAACGATAGTGTGAGTAATCCTTTATCAATGTTATTAAAAACACACTCTCATAACCTCTGTGTCAGAAGTTATGTCCAATTTAAATTTTTTTAATAAAAAATCGAATTTTTTGTACCTAGGGTTGTCACTAAAGGTTTCTTGTTTGATTTATCCGGTTGATACGCAAATTCGCAATCGATATCCTATACGAAAAATATCAAGATCACGTTCAGGTAGGTCTAATAATAAAAAATCTAAAAAGTGAAAAAATATAACGTAAACTAATGATTTTATATGCTCAAACAGTATCTAATCAGTAATCACCTTCTGATGTAGTCGGGGAAAATAAAATATCAACTTTAGTGACAACCCTAGGTATAAAAAATCCGAATTTTTATAAAAAAAATTGAATTGGATATAACTTCTGACACAGAGGTTATTAGAGTGTGATTTTTAATAACATTGATAAAGGATTACTCATACTAAATCGATCTAATCGCGAAATTAAAAATGAAAAACTAAAATTATTAAATAAATAAATATCTCCCTACTTGATCACAGTAGGTTAACCAAATTTGGAGAAAAAGTAAAGTATTAAGTGCTTGTTCAATTGGTATAAACAAAATTAATGTTACTTGATTAGTTTTTTTTTAATTAATTTTTATGCAAATTTTTGACCCGGAAAAAAAGCCAAATTTGACACTCTTTAAAAAAATAACTACAAAGAATATCGATCTCGGAGTTTTACTCTAATGTTTATATAGCTATCAACTATAAGTATTTTGAAAGAAAAACGTGGTGAAACAAAATCGAGGTTTTTATCACACTATGCGCACCTGTGTAGGTCATTAGTTCTGATTTTGGGCGGCCTTGGAGTTTTAGTGTCTAAACACACTATGCCGAAGTTCCGCGGCGGAAATTCCGCATGATTACGTCAGCAATGTCAAATGCATACAATATGACGCGACGGAATTCCGGCATAGTGTGTCATCGGTAATTTAAAATACATTGCAGGCGGAATCATGCGGAAATTCTGCAGCAGAACTTCAGCTTAGTGTGTTTAGACACTACTTGATAAGAAATTGTGCGTTATCTAGGTTAATTCTGTGTTATTCGCACAGAAATAGTCTGTGGTTATTCGTTTATCGTAAGGGAATTGTACTCGTATTTTTCCGAGACAAAAGTATCATTCGTCTGTCTTTCAAAGTATCTATGGAGATACTTTGAAAGACAGACGAATGATGCTATTTGGTATGGACCAAATAGCAACTACATCGATTTGGCTGTTAAGTGTTTAAGCGTGATGATGTAGTGTGACAAACAGATACACTTTTGTGTTTGTGATATTATAGTAAAGTAAACAAACTATTGCTGTAAAAGGTGCTGCTTTAGAAAAATTTACTTGTGGACTTAACAAAAGGAACTTTTGTTAAGTCCACAAAAATCATATTCAAAAATTCTTTTGTTAAGTCCACAAGTTAATTTTAGTGTTTAGCTAAAATATTTTATTAAATCTTTTAAGTTGTTACTTAAAGCGATAATGCAAATCGGTTCCGTACATTCTCAAATCTCTAATAAATACTGCGCAGGCTCGGTGGGTGAAATGGCGGCCGTGTATCAACGCCCTGCTCTATGTAATTTCTAATCTAACTACAACTTAATTAATAGCCACTTGTTGAAATCGATTTCAAAGTTGATTTATTCTCTCTCGATTATATATCGATTCGACCTGTATTCGATTATCCGTTTGTGTGAATTTATTACGTACAAATTATATTGTGTGACTGTTAAATCATTGAAATTGGGCCTCTTCTTTGTTTTGTATGATTTGTTGAAAATTTTATACTTGTATAACCATAATATACTAGCTTATATGTAACATATCATAATAAATTATAATATGTATTAAGGTGCTCCCTCACCGGGAGCATTCGCGTGTTACAAGTTGTATCAAGATATTACACATTGTATCATTACAAGGTGCGCATTGTGATGCTTGGTTCGCCTCCCTCACTGATGTAATGCTCGACTTTGTAACGATACATATACAAGCGAACGCTCCCGGTGAGGGAGCACCTTTATAGGCAAAATTCGTAGCTTTGGGTTATTTTTGGGTAATTTGAAATATATGGACACAGGCGAAGATTTTTACTGTCAAAGCGCGCTTGTCTTTTCCTTAGTTTTCAGAAATCTAAAAAAACATAATTCTATATTGACTTTATTATTTTATAGTATGCTTCCAAAATAATTACATATATTATCTGTATTTAAAACAAAATGAGTGAGGTTTTAGGTTTCTGTGACATACCTATATGTATTTATTATATCTCAATAAAGTAATAAATGTTATCTACAAAAAAATTCAAACAATGCCAAAATAAATAACCTTACATTGTTGATAAAAATACTAACAAGACCTAACAAGCAAGACTAATTCGAAAAATATGAAAATATTGAAATGTCAAGGTGTAACTACAAAGGTACTTGTGTAACTACAAAGTAACTTTTAAGGTTTAGTATTGAATGTAAAGGATAGCGCACACTAGGGCAATATCATCATTATTATTAAAATATATAAGACGTTTTACGCGGCTTCTTGCATGTAAAAAAATTGAAAATGTAGCCTAAATCTGTGACAAATTAAATAAAAACGGACCAGTATTTCGTAATAATAACAAAAATTATAATTTACAAAAAAAAACATTTTGGCAATTCAAACAGCGCACAAAACTGATTACAGCGCGTTCAAACAAACAAATTCCTTGCCTTAAATAGATAATAATTTTAAAATTATTTTTAAAAATTAGTAAACATTTATTTTACTTTTCTATTGCACTTTAGCTTTTGTAATCTCAATGAGTTCAAGCGATTTTTTTGAAGTGAAAAATTTTCTAGCGGCCTTGTGCACATTTTGGGATGGATAAAATATTAAGATCGCACCAGAACACGTGATTTGATAGATATAATATGACGGAGTACTGAGTACTCATATGAAGGAGAATTTCATATTTCAAAATATTATGTTTGTAAGTTCCATACAAACTAAGTGTACGCCTTCCCTTATCAGATTCATTTGGTTAGTTAACAGGTGTTTAGTGAGACATAAATTTTGTCGATAATTATATACCACCGTGTCGATTGTGTATCTGAATACCAATAAAATAATTCCGATTGTATAATTTAAATATAAATAAGTGCTTAATCTATCGGATGTAGGCCATCAAAACAAATTTTAATGGTTTTGTAGGCGCTAGATCTAAGATAGTTTTATTACTATTGGTTTGTACTTGACGAAGTGTTATAGTTTAAAATAGAATAACATACTTACTAATATCGTAAAAGCGAAAGTTTGTCTGTCTGTTATCTCTTCCCGCCCAAACTGCTGAGCCGATTTTGCTGAAATTTGGTATGGAGATTACTTTGAGTCCCGGCAAAGGACATAGGGTACTTTTTGTCCTGGAATGTACGGTTCCCATACGATGAACGAATTTTGGCGCAACGGAGGCGCTTCATCTAAAACATGACAGAACAGTTTTTGGCGGTTTTCCTATCATGCATGTCATCACCTGCGCGCGGATATGGTTCGCATTAGAGTCTACCGCGTCCTATCATTTCACACAATATGATTTACCTGTCTTGCGGGCAACACGCGTGCGACCAGGAGTATGTTGTCACCTGCAAGCTAACCAGATGCGCTGGCTTGTGACAACACGCATGTCAGGATAAGCGCCCTTTCATTGCAACGAGACGAGGAGAGGCGATGCGTCGATTTTTAGATGAGCCATTTAAAACTGAATTTTATTTGCTACACAAGAAGATACACGTTGAATTGACAGACTTGCCACTCGCGGTGCGGCCGGCCTGGATCAGGCTATAATTACTCATGTAAGAATACACCGCATCGCCACACAATATAGAATGATCCATAGCATTTACTTTTTATTACCTTTCGTGTAACATTTTGTTAAGTACAAAAAGTTTTAAAACGACGTTAAAACAAAGTCGGCGTTATTAGTTAAAGCAACTTGGCTAAACGCTCCAATTTTTCACGAGTAACTCCTAATCATTAAGATCTGATATGACGTGCTAATGTGACGATAATGCGTCATGACGCTATAATGACGCGATGACGCGACTGTGACGCGTCAAAATGACGAGATAACCGTTGTGATAATTACAGTGTTGGCGTGATTGATGGAGTGGTTTTGGTTTATCCATGCCATGTAGTTGCTAAAACATGGAAGAAAACAATATAATTATTCTGACATTAACGCTTGACTTCGTAAGTTTTGGATTTATTTTGGGACTAACTTTAAAATTTAACTGTATTATTGGTGTTTGATTTTAATTATTACGTGTTTTACTCGATGTAATGTTTTAGTGTGTCACAGTATTTATCGACTTCTACCTGCTTTAATATTAACCTATCAAGCCCCTTAAGGACACCAGTGACCGCGACAACAATAGAATAACAATATATTTCCAAGAATCCGCGATCGAAGGATTAATATTCATTTAAGGCGCATATTCCACTTTAATATTAGTATGCGCGAAACTTCCCTCACTTATAATTTTATAATTGTGTTTACTCGAACGATTCTTACTAAACCGTAACCCACAAAACCGAGTAACATTTTCGTGGTTTGTGACTGACAAAATCCTGCACAAAGTGAACTTTTCACGTTCAATTAGTAGACAGACAAACACAATGGCGACCCGAAAAGGCTTCGCACGAACCTTAGACTATTTCTTTGTAATTGCCTATCGGATTTGCATACGGCAATCATTGTCCCTGGGCTGAAGAGAACATTGGTCGAAGAAGCTTATTTTGGGAAAAATATTGTTTTTCGGTAAAAAAAAATCGATAAAAGCTTTTATGCGAAAAAATTATATACATATATCAGCGATGTTATAAAATTAACGGGAAGTAAAAATTCTAAACATGAATTATTCTAACCATGATATCAAAATATGTAAAGTATACTTAGTTAATCTTAAAAATATATAAAAATTTGTGCACAGTATCCAAAAGCAAACGACAAGTTTCGTTATTTTTACTATGAACTGTAAGAATTGAAGCGCAAAAACAAAAGCAATTTAAAACGTATAAAATGCAACTAAAATATCTACCACTACTTGTACTATAATATTTATTCACTGTACTATTAGTACTGTGAAAAAATATTGTACGCAAAATATCCATCAGTAAATAATTCTTTCAAAATAAAGTCTCTACGAATGAAGCGCAAAAACAAAAGCATTTTATAGGAATATTCCCAGCAGGTGGTACGGATTGAGTTGTTCGTTAGTCTAATGTATGTATCTATCATCGCTGGTTATTCGCGCCCACACTGGGACCTGGTTTTTTAACCAATTACCACCATATAGGAGTGAGGTTAGAAAGAATTTAAGTTTACAATTAATAAGTTAAGCAAATCAAAAATACACACAGTATTTATTGTGCTTTTAATTATAATTAATATTATGTTCTGTTTTCAAATTTATATATTTAACAAAGAAAGATACTTTTAATTTACTATGTTTTTAAGCAACTGCCAAAACATAGGTCTTCATCAAGCGAGTGACAAGACGGTAGCCGAGTTTATGATATTTTATATTATAGATAACCTGGTATTTCCTTTCCCTTCCCTTTGTAACATAAACCTTCTCTGGACTTCCACAAATATTTCAAGACAAAACTTAGCCAATTCGGTTTACCCGTTCTCGTGTTTTAGCGAGACCAGCAACACATAAAATTAATTTTATTAATATAGTGTTCTGTGACCAAGCTATAGCAAAAGCCTATCAAAGTCAACAAAGAGTGTAAAACTAACACTGTATGTAGATGATTCATTAGGTAAAGGTCTCTGCCGATAAGTGGTACTTAGAATTGATTAGCGAAGCCACTTGAGCCTGATACTAATTAATTGGACGGTACGGTACCCGAGGTACTATTTTTGGACCTTATTACCATAGTGTTAAGGTTGACATGTGATACCTTCGATAACTGTGCCTATATAACGTACAGGATAGTTCTGATTACGTGATTAACGTCACATCTAGAAATGTCAAAGTTAGTAACATATACGTATAGTAAAGTCAGTATTTGGTACATAAATGATGACGCACTTTCAAGATATCAATTACAAGCACCTTGTGTCACCAAATGAAAATGATAATACTTTAGGGGACGTGTAGTTTATTGTGAAAGTAGCAGCGCTAATAAGAGTTACTTTCAACTATGTATCTTTGAGTAAATTTCCAACTACATGAATTTGCCCATACAATAATTAAAAAAAGAACAAGTTTCAACGTGCTTCCCTATTATAAAATTTTCCAGTATTTCTTTTTAGTACACTGTGGCGCCCACTACTACACGTGGGGCAAATTTTTTTGAATGGTTTAATTGAATAGTTTAGAATATTCTGATGCTAATATAATAATGTATCTTTTCAAACACTCAAAAGTGTTAGCGTTATTTAATTACCATCACGTAAGAATCGTTAAGGTGCGGCCCCATTACCGCTAGCCGTGCGCTCGTTACCGCGACGCAGATGGATGCCGCGGTGTGGACCATCACTTATCTTTTGTTTTAATGGCTGCCATTTTGTATTTGAAGCTGGAGATATTCTTCCGATGCCGTGGGAATTTTAGGTTAAGTCAAAAATTCCATATTTCCTTTGCAATATTTTTAGGCTATATTCGAGTTACATTATAGAAGAAAATAAATTGTTGAACGGGTAAAAATGAAAGTGCTGATTGTACGTAATAATACTGATGATGACTTATATATTTTTATATTATTGTTTAGTAACTTGTACCAAAGTAGGATAAGCTTAACGTATTCAAAATAAAAATATATAAAGCCATACATAGAACCTCATCCTTTTTGGAAGTTGGTTAGTAAATATTATTCTTATTATTCTCGTTCCTCATATTTAAGAAAGAGAAGGCTAGATATTCCAACAAACGGTTAACTGTAATTTGGATTGATTCAAGAAAGAAAGAAAGAAGATAAGGTCTTTATGATAAAGGATTTTTTATTTCTATCAGACCTACAATCCATACTTCCATACTTACTAATATTATAAATGCGAAAGTATGTCTGTCTGTCTGTCTGTCTGTTACCTCTTCACGCCCAAACAGCTGAACCGATTTTGCTGAAATTTGGCATGGAGATACTTTGAGTCCCGGGAAAGGACATAGGATACTTTTTGTCCCGGAAAATGTACGGTTCCCGCGCGACAAACGAGTTTTGGCGCAACGGAGTTGCGGGCATCATCTAGTCATTAATAATAGTAAGTAACATTATTACTATATTTAAGTGTAATAAACATAATCCCGACTTACTTAATATGTTGTAAATTAATGATAATACAGTCTCTAATCAGGTTTAGATAACTTAAGATAAGTTAGAAAGTGTAAATTCCCGTACTCCACGCGGCAGGTCCATTAGGGGTATCGATATTATCGCCCGGTTATTGTATCGATGTCTCGGGAAAGTATCGATTAATTATATCGATGTTTTAGCGACATCGATTTTTATCGATAGCTGGGGGCTGTTACGAGTTATGATCGATGCTAATTCTAGTGTAATCTGTGACTCTTATCGAGTAAGTGGTTTTGACTGGGGGCTTATGGAATGTAGTGTGCCGATTTCATTATATTTATTTATTAAGTTGTGATCAAAACATCAAGATGTAATATTTCATTAAAGTTATAATTTTTGACATTTATTATGAAGTTTGTTGCTTTTACATTTTTTTTACGAATGTTATTATTGTCTGCATTTTCTTCATAGAATATTCTGTCTTCTGTAGTTGTAAGCAACTGCACTACAGTTTGTTTAATACTATATTTTACTATGCAACTTATGAAGTGTCAGGACACATCTGCCGAACGTACGGCGCCGAAAGTTCAGCAGCTGAAGTGTCAGTTGTAATATTCAGTTGTTATGACAAGCCAACTGCCTGTCGCCTGCTATGCAAAATACATCAAATGCGTTAGCCCGACGGAAGGTTACGGACTACGCCGAAAGCGGCGTATTTTACGCTGATGTGTCATAGAGAACTTTCATGAAATATATGTACATTGCGAGCGTATTGAGCCGAACGTTCCGCAGATGTGTGACGACACATATGCTGATAATAATGATTAATTTTTCTACTAACAACATTCCCGGGATAAAAACAGCTATCCTATATTCTTTCCCGTGACTGAAAACTCCATACAAAAATTCTTAAAATCGGTTCAGCTAAGTCGGTAAGATTAGCATTTCGCATATTTTGCAATATTTGTGAGCTAAATTTCAAAAATAACATTTACCTGCAAACAAAAAGCCTCAAGAATTCGAACCCGCGAACAATGCGTTGCGAAACCGACCGCATCCTTCAACAATCGTTTAACGAATAAATTATATACTCAATTGCATTTCCCTTTCACAAACTAACTACTCACAACTCAGTACAGTCGCAGAAATATACAGGTTGGCCACAAGCAACTTTTGTACAAAGGCCTTCTCAGTAACGTTACCTATTCGATATTCTGTCAAAATCTAATAAAAGTTATTATCAAAATATTTCTCCTCAATAAAGGGTACGATTTCGATGATCGTGGGTTATCGAATATCAATAACCGGCCAAGTGCGAGTCGAACTCGCGCACTAAGGGTTCCGTACCATTATAGAGCAAACTTAGCCCAAAAATTGTGTTTTTTGTATGGGAGCCCCCCTTAATTTTTTATTTTATTTTATTATTATTATAAAATATTAAAGTACACATAAAACTAAGGACCTTGAGAAAAATTCAAGTACCTACCTGTTGCCATTATTGATATAGAGCCAAAAAGGCCAAAAAAATCACGTTTGTTGTATGGGAGCCCCCCTTAAATATTAATTTTATTTTGTTTTTAGTATTTTTTGTTATAGCGGCAACAGATATACACAATCTGTGAAAATTTCAACTCTCTAGCTATTACCGTTCTTGAGTTACAGCCTGGAGACAGACAGACAGACGGACAGACATCGAAGTCTCAGTAATAGGGTCCCGTTTTTACCCTTTGGGTACGGAACCCTAAAAAGGAATCTAGCCTAGGATCCCTTCACAGAAGGACTCTCACCGAGCTGTTTACTGGATGAAAAGTATTTTATATTCAATTTCGTATGTCAACAAATTAATTGCAGGTGGGTTGCCTAAAAAATTTCAGTCCAGAATAAAAAAAAATAGAAAAAAAAAACTTTTTTTTTAACATTTCGCTGGTTTGGTTAATAGACAAATTCTATACCAATCGAAAGTATGGAGCCCGTAGAGTATGAAAACGTTAGGTTGTCTATTTTTTTCCTGTCACAACTCTTGGGTAGGCAGGTAAATCGATACTACTACTAATCGGTACCGGTCTGGTTAATGCTTAATGCATATTCTATGGGCTTCATACTTTCGATTGGTATGGAATTTGTCTATTAACCAAACCAGAAAAATGTAAAAAAAAACTTTTTTTTTTGTCTTTTTTTTTTTTTTTTTTTTATTCTGGACTGAAATTTTTTAGGCAACCCACTTGCAATTAATTTGTTGACATACGTAATTGAATATAAAATACTTTTCATCCAGTAAACAGCTCGGTGAAGGTCCTTCTATGAAGGGATCCTAGGCTAATCGTATTTGAAGGCGCTACGATTAAACAGTCGAAAATTAATTCTTAGGCCGTGTTCAAACCAAACTGACTGTCAGCCGCCGAATGTGAGCAGGCTCAGTGCTCACTGTGAGCCCCAGTGTGAACGTGAAATTAAACGATATCGAATGTCCACGCCTACGCCTAGCGTAATAAGTTAATAACGTATTGTCGGTTAGATGTGAACGAACAAGTGAATTAGTATGGAAATACAATAGACTGCGTAACGTTCGCTCACATTTGGCGGCTGACAGTCAGTTTGGTTTGAACACGACCTTACTCCCCAGTTTCATATTGATACTTTTCTATGCATTGCAAACATATTAACAATAATTAAGACTTTTTGCTTCAAACCCACAAGGTCTTAATCCTAAAATGTTTTAATGAAAGTACCGTTTTCTGTTCACAGTTTCTGCACCATTATTTTTTTTTATGCGAACATTCATTCTTTCATTTCATTCGAAAAACATTTTGACTCCTACAACCTTTAACGCACCTGCAGCTCTTCTGATGTTGCGAGTGTCCATGGGTGACGGTAGTTGCTTTCCATCATGTAACCCGTTTGCTTGCTTGCCCCCTTATTTCATAAAAAAAAACCCCGTAGCGTACTTCAAAAATTCTATATAAACGCGGCGGAGTGTACGTAGTTAGGCAAGACGACAGTATTGTACGGCCGAATCGAATAGATGCTTATCTGTGCCGCTCTCAATACGAGCTTTTATGTTAAATTTGTTAATCCTCAGCTACACCTTCTCTTATCATGATTTACAGACTTTAAATCTTGCGAATATTGCGATTCATACTAATATTATAAAAGCAAACCGGTGGTGGTAAAAGGTGCTCCCTCACCGCGAGCATTCATGTGTAATATAAAATTTTAGATTCGACTTTGTGCATTCCATAGAAAGTAGACTTCACTGTCACGAAGCATTAATGTGACAAGTTATATCAAGATATTACATTGTATCATTACAAGGTGCGCATTGATGTAATTCTCCTCCCTCACTGATGTAATGCTCTCTGTAACGTTACATTAGAAGCGAATGCCCTCAGTGAGGGAGCACCTTTAAGGACACATACAAGTCTTATGAACAATTAATTATTTTATTACATAATCCCCGCGTTCCATTTAGCGTCAAAAACGATCAAAACGCTCAAAATGCCTCCTATTTTCAGCGTTTGATTTTTAATGCTAAATGGAACGCGGGGCTTGAGTACCTACGATGATGATGATGATGGTGGTGATGGACTCGTCAACAATCGGTATCATTTGGCAACTGATGCGCGATCTGATGTTTTGTACGTATGTGTGTAAAGTGTCATCCATTATGAAGACCTGCACACACTATAGACGATATTATTTTATAAGTACTATGGTTTAGCTTTCTACTCTAATATTTTTGTACATACATTTGATAATATTATAAAATTTTAATAATATTATGTAGCCATGGTAATAAAAAAAAGTCGATACAAAAGACATCAACGCGTTCAACGTTCTTAGAAAAACAAAATATTATATTATCGTCTACATATTTTTTTATTGATACATAACAATAATATAATTAAAGATTCAAATACTGTGGTTGGCTAATAATAAAATGTTGTGGTAGGTAAACAATAAAATTAAAATATTATTTTGAACATTAAAGTGTTTATTCGATATTTTAGATACTTATAATAGAATTTTTCGATGTTTTAACTTATTTTAAAGCGGAGATTTTATGTTTGCCTGTGGTATATATTATTTTGATGTCTATAGTGTGCGATCATTATAATTTTATTGCTAAACGACAATTGCTACGATACAAACATTGCTCCAATATTTGATATCACTCCGATAAAAACGATTCGATTCATAGAAAGTCATATTACTCACGCGGCTTCACTTTTACAATAACTATGTTTCTTCGGGATAAGAGCCATGCTACACGATGCGGTGCGGCGGTGGTGCGGCGCCTAACCGGTGCCGCTACGGTTTCCTACATATTAAAATGGATGGTATGGCAAACGGCGCCGTCTGGTGCGCTCCGGCGCTGCACCGCACGCGCATCGGAATCGAGACGAGACGGGGAGCGGTGTATGTATTGGTGGAGCACGAGTCCGTCGCTGCTACGGTACTGCAAAACGTTGCGGAGCTGCGCCGCACTCACCGTGTGGTCGGTAGTCCCGAGTCCGGCGAGATGTCCTGCGGTGCGGCGCCGCGCGGCGTTGTGTGGCATGGCTCTCACTCAAGAAGTCTTATTTGCCACTGCCGGGCGCGCACTAGCGGCCAAGCCGCAGCGGCCAGGTCGCGGCGGCCATCGAGATAGATACCATCGTATGAAACGGCCATGGACCACGCGCACCTGGCCGCCACGCGGCCAGCGGCCACACCATACATTCGATGGCCGCCGTGACCTGGCCGCTGCGATCTGGCCGCTAGTGCGCTATTGGGCATAAGATAGTTGCTTATCACTTCCAGAATCCAGACACTCCTAAAACTTAGGGTATCTAGCAGTTAGAAGTGACTGTAAAGTGTCAAGCTGTGAAAGAACCCAAAAAAAGTATTACACTTTAAGAGTCCGTATACAAAATTATCCGATTTCGCTGATTTAACAGACGTGATTTAACAGTTAAAATACAGTATTTCTATAAGTTTTAATGCTCAACATGTAAGATCATTTCAATTGTAATCTAATGTTGGAGCTAGATTTTTTTTTAAAGTATTTTTAAATAATCAAACTCAAACCCGCGACAGTTTTGTGATTTTTGCTGTAAAAGGTTTAGAATATCACCTGTTTATGGATTGTATTGACGTCTTAACGGTATGAAAAAAAAAATGTACTGTTGAGAAAGTCGTCTATAAAATGTTGGAATTACTTTTTACCACTTTAATATGAAATAGTTGAGTAAAAAAATATGTAACTCGGCAAAATTTTAGAGAAAATGGGCAAAGAATTGCTGTTAATTTCGGCAACTTGGAGCTGTAATTCATAAAAAGAAAACGACAGAGATAATCTATTGATAAAATTCTATCCAATTCGAGAAAAAAGAAAAAAAACAAATTGTGCCAAAAAACACGATTCAAAACAACCTAAATCTCACATTATATTACTCGCCGCAAGGCTCGAGTCAGCTTTCCGCGCTTAAATATATTTTTAATCTAATAATTAATATTTATTTTTTTAAGTCTAATAAGGGGAAAAAACCTAATAATATTTCTGTAGCGAACCTTTGCAATTTCGTATTCATCGGCAAAATTTCGTATACTGACTCTTAACGCTATTTCTAAAACCTAAGCATATCGGTTTCAACTTCATTACATACACTTTTTTTATTCCCTTAAAATGCAATACATTTTTCTAAACTATTATTTAACTAATAACTGTACAACTATCTTTTGTTGCAGTGTTCAAACGTTTCGAAATAAGCCAGCAGAGCTCTTCGGCGCCAAACTTCGGATTCTCTAAGGTCAGTTACATTCCAGACACAATTCTATACCATTATTACCTTAAAGCCTAATACAAAGCCTAAATGTTAGTACTAGATAAATACTACATTTAGAACTAATGATCGCTTTTAGAGACATTCAAAGATTAGGTACTTAACTTTAATGAAATGATGTGGATTTTTACACAACCTTGATACAATTTCAGTCAAATTGTTGAATTAATAGTTGTCAAGTGTTTAATTAGTAGTGTAAGGCCCAATTTCACCAACGTCTGTTAATGTTAAAACAGCTTGTTAAAATGTCATGTCTTCTATTTCATTCATAATATGAAAAATGAAAGAGGATACATCGACTGCCCCTAAGTATACTGAGTCAACTAGCAAATTGCAAACTTTACAGGAGAGCGTTTGCAAGAACGAAACGTTATATTTTTAACGTCGTTAAAATTACGGAAAAATAAATGATCATAGATAATTACCTATAACAAGGCCCTTCAACAGGGCAAAATAAAAAATACATTATTTTAGTATTTCCTGGGATAATGTAGTTAAACTAGTATACGTCGATTATCTGTAAGTTGAAATTGGATCAACTACCACTTGTATTTTTATACGTCGTATCATTAAATCTACGTATTTCGACAGTTCTAAACCTAAAATATGGTAAAACTATTTTTCATTTAGAGTTTTCTTTCCTTCGGTATCGTCATTTTTCTCTCATAATTCGTTTTTGTATAAATCTTGGCAGTTGACTCACTGTACATGGATATATTTTTTTTCAGTATGTGTTTCTGCAATCTGTTTCATCGAACATTCAGCAAAAGTTTAAAATATATGGATTTTAATCTTGTAGGGTCGGCTAGCCCAGTGGCTGCTCCCTCTAATTGTGGCTTTCCCTATAAGTCTCTAGGGGTTTTTCTCTTGAGCCTTTGAAATTTTGTATCAATGTTCATTAACTGTGTTGCAAGTATGTTTGGATGCTTATTTAGCCTTTGCTTGTAAGATTCAATTATATATTTTGTCTCTTCCTGGACAGTTCTTATTTTGAGGTCATGATGAAGTTTTTTATTTGTTATAAACCAAGGAGCCTTTGTAATGATTCTTAGTATTTTTGATTGAAATCGTTGAAATATTTCTAGATTTGAATTTGAGGTTGTTCCAAAGAGCTGTAATCCATATGTCCAGACTGGTTTAAGTATACATTTATAAATTAGTAGCTTGTTCTCTAATGATAGCTGTGATCTGTTGCCAAGCAGCGAGTACATTTTTGTTAGTTGGATACCAAGAGCTTTTCTTTTCATTGTAATATGTTTTTTCCAGGTCAGGCGTCGATCCAGCCACAGTCCCAGATACTTAGCTTCGTTCACTTGTGGTATCTGGACACCATTTAGAATTATGGGTGGAAAGTTTTCACGCCTCAAAGCGAAGGTTACCTGAGCCGATTTGGATTCGTTAGCTTTTATTCGCCATTTTTTTAACCATTCTGTAATCTTATCCAGCGATTGTTGCAGTATGCGACTTGCTTGAGACGGATCATCGTCGATAGCCAATGCAGCCGTGTCGTCTGCAAAGGTGCCGATCAACACGCCATCTGATAGAGGTAAGTCTGAAGTAAATATTAGGTATAGACTCGGACCGAGCACACTTCCCTGGGGTACTCCTGCGTAAACTTTAAATAGTTTGGTTGATGATTCTCCTTGCTTGACGTAGAAATATCTGTCAGCTAGATATGATTTTATGAAGAGGTAATAGTTTAGTGGAAGTAGTTTTTTTAATTTATAGAGCAGACCTTCATGCCAGACTCTGTCGAATGCTTGGGAAATATCAAGAAATGCAGCGCAGCAGTATTTTTTATTTTCGAAGGCTTTGTGTATCTCTTCTACTAATCTATGTATCTGTTCTATTGTGCCGTGTTTTTTCCTAAACCCAAATTGGTGATCAGGTATAATTTTATTTTCTGTGAGAACTGTGTTCAGCCTCTTCAGGAAGAGTATTTCCATTACCTTTGACATTAAAGGTAGTAAGCTTATTGGCCTGTATGAGGACACCTCTTCTGGAGGTTTGCCTGGTTTAAGAATCATTTTGATCTGAGCTACCTTCCATTGCTCCGGGAAAATTGCTCGCTTCAAGATGCAATTGAATAAGTGTGTCATAAAACAGATTGCTTTTTCGGGTAGCTCTCGGAGTATTTTGGCAGTTATCAAATCGTATCCAGGGGCTTTGTTTAGGTTTAATTTAGAAATGGTTTCTATGACCTCAGATTTACAAAATTTTGTAATTGGTAAGTCAAGTTGGTAAGGTTCAGCTAGAAAATTGCTTATTTCTTGGTGATTGTTCTTCGATTCGCAGTCATTTGGTGTGAAGACATTAGCAAGATAGTATGCGAAAGCTTCGCCCTTCTCTGCGTCACTCTTAGCCCAGGTGCCATCATTTTTCCTTATGGGTGGATTGGAAGCGGTAGGCATTTTGAGTCGTTTCGTAGCTTTCCAGAGTGAGTAGTCACTGTTGGAAGTCGCATCTAGGTTACGAGCATTTTTTTCAGAACGCAGCAATAATTTGAGTTTTGCAGTTAAATAGTTTAGGCGAGTTTTGTCACCAGGATATCTGGTAGCTTGCCATTGCTTGCGTGCTTCTCTTTTTTCAGCTACTAGTTCTCGAACCGGTTTAGAGCAACTCGGTTCCGTTTGCTTTTTATCAGGCGGGGTGCTTTCCCAGGCTGCGTTTTGAATACAAGTGTTAAAATGCTCTACGGCTTTCGTAATGTCTTCTTGCGTTTCAGTTTCAACTTATCCCAATTTGTTCTGCGGTTGTGAAGCTTTGGCGCCGGTTGGATAGTCTTTACTTCTTGGGTCACCTCTAGTAATACTACACTGTGATCAGATGAGAGGTCTTGAAGTGATGTACAGAGGAAATGCTTTCGAGGAATTCCTTTAATTACACAAAAATCGACCAAGTCTGGAATCTTTTTAGGGTCACTCGGCCAATAAGTTGGTTCTCCATATGAAACCGTATCAAGGTGTAAGTGATTTAAGGCTGCTTCTAGTTGTCTTCCTTTAGGAGTAGTTAAACGTGAACCCCATCTTGTGTTTTTAGAATTGTAATCGCCACCTGCTATAAATCTTGGACCAAGAGTTTTAAAGAATTTAACGTAATCTTCTTTTTTTATATTGTGTTAGGGAGGAGAGTAAATTGAAGTGACATTCAGATGTCCTCTCCAGTCTTCAATGCAGATGCTAGTGCCTTGGATCTCAGGTGATATAAATGGTTCGAGCTTGTGGTGTTGTATATTATTTTTTATTAGAATTGCAGATCCACCGTGTGCCGTGCCGTCTGGATGCATCGTGTGGTAGAATTTGTAGTTTGGGATTTTAAAATATTTTTTTTTTTAGTAAAATGTGTTTCCGAAACAAGCAGAATATCTATTTTATGAGTTTTACAGAAAGCCTCCACTTCTAGGAGGTGGTGTAGCAGCCCATTAGCATTCCAAAGGGCTATTTTATATGAATAGAATTTGTAATTTTAGTCATTATTTCCATAAGGGTGTTAGTTACGGAAACTAATTGTTGAACAAGTTGTGTCATTGTGCTTATCATTTCTTTTACCTTATCATTTTGATTACTTTGTTCTGTTGTGAAATTGCCATAAACTTGTTTAGCTTGTGTATCAGAGGTCTTGTTTTGAGTAAGAGCGTCTTTGTATGTTATTTGGTTTTGTTGTTTGGTGTTATCTTTCTTTTCATATTTGTTTTCACTACTTTTTGTCTGGCGTTGTCTAGCTGATTGTGTAGGGTATTTTATTTTTTGTAATTCTCTGTATACTGAGCAACCTTTATAGTTTGCGGGATGGTTCCCATTATAGAGCACACATTTTAATTCGTCTGATCTACTTTTACGCTCGCATTTGTATGATTCATGGTCACCAGTACATTTTATGCATTTTGGTTGTCTATAGCAATATCTCTATGTATGTCCATATTGTTGACAATTGCCGCACTGGGGGATTCCTCTTTTTGGTCTGACTGGTTCGACAATGACTTTACAGTGTAGAAGACTTTTGATTTCGTAAATAAGTTTATTGTTGTTATTTGGCTCTATTTCTACAAAGTGAAGGGGTAAGGGTCTTTTAGTTGTTCTTTGTTTAACGTTCCAAATGTTGGTGACCTTATGTCCTAGGGTTTTTAATTCCTCCTTAATGTCGGTGGTATCAGTGCTTGGATGCAGATTTTTTAATGCTACTTTAAAAGAGCGCTCTTGCTTGGGCCTGTAGGTGTAAAATTCCGTGTTTTTCTCTTGTAGACTTTTGACTATTGTTGAATATAATTCTGTTGATTTTGGTTGTATTCTAACTTGATTATTGTTAAGAACTTTGAGTTCATAATTGTCTGGGGCTACTTCGTCAAGTAGTTTTATTAGTGGTTGGATGTTGTTGACTCGGTCCACATATATAGGCGGGGCTTTAGCCGGTTTCTCAATTATTTTGATAATTTGGTCTTGATCATCATTCTCTAGTTCGGCAAATCTATTAGAGGTCGGTATTGGTTGGCTTAGCCAGTAAGTATTGAGTTTCTTCTGTTTGTTGGCTTTATTAGCTTCTGGGCTTTCTCGTTGCCTCTTTCTTTCTGGCGTTTTAGTCCAAGTTTGGTTCTCAACTGTATTTGTTTCTGGGTTAGTTACTAACAGGTTGTCCAGGTTGTTTAAAGACTGTGTCCTTGGTTTGTTGAAAAAGGACCTATGGAATATTTGTTGAGTCAGTACTTTGTTTGATGTTTTTTCCGGTTGTGATTGTGTATTTAAGGTTTCATTGTTGTTAATTATTGATTCTTCCATTTTTGTTCCCACGAGTAAGGACGATTTGTACAGGTCGCTAGGAAGGTGACGCCTATTCTCCCTAGAAGGCAAGTTCAACGACGTTTGCCAGGTCCGCCGAGGTTGAACGCTAACGACTAAGTCTCCCACTAGCCACGCAGTCTCTGGCGCGTATCTCACCGTAGACTTGGGGTGAATTTTTATAGAGGCTTTCTACCTCGTAGCCCGGGCGGTGAAGCCAAGGCTACCGGTCCTGCGAAACATGACCACAGGGTTACGGCTTGTGGTGGTCATTTCCTACCACCACAGTGCTGACACGTTTCCGTGCAGGCGCATCGGGCAAGTTAACCGCCGCCCGAGCCTCGGCGTTGTTGTCCGTTTAGCACCACCCAGGGGATACGTGTACCAGGGGATACGTGTAGGGTGGGCTGGGCCCATCCCCCTTCGGTATCGTCATTTTGCTCTCATAATTCGTTTTTGTATAAATCTTGGCAGTTGACTCACTGTACATGGATATAAAGTTAAAAGCATGCTATTTTTGTTGGTGAGTCAACTGTCACAATGTAAGTAAAATAATAAAAACATCTTTTATTTCTTAAATTTTTTATTATAATAATCGTTTCCATTCAAGTCCACTTAAAAAAAGCAGGTGTAGAGTGCGTGAGCTGCAACCTAAGCAATTTCTTCAGAAATGTGTTTAGGATGCCTAGAAGATAAACATACTAAAAGTCCCCGCCCCTAGGGGGTGAGCCGGGGTGGGGGGAGGGGGTTAAAGTTCCCGTTTTTGAGTTTTTGGCACATATCTTTACAACGGTACGTCGTAAAGAAAAAGTGTCTTCTACATAATAAAAGCTAATACAATTTACTACAACTATGTCACTTACACTATGTATCTATCTCCAATCATTGCCATGCTATGAGCTTCTAAAGTGGTCGATTTTCAAAAAAATTTTGGAAAAGTTTTTTTCCAAGTGTTGAAATGTCATAAATTTGTAAGATTAAGATAGGAAATGTTAAGTATACTCCAAAGTATCTACCACGTAAAGAACTGGTGATTTAAAGGCAAAGTAAGCCTGTAGGGACATTTTAAAATAAAAAAATAAAAAAAACTTTATTTTTAAGAAAATAAGCTTTACAGGTGGTTTATGTTGCACTCTATTAAATTGTATAGTCCTTGTTGTCTAAAATGTTATAAAAATTACCAAATAATATAATAATTATTTTAAATATTTTCATAGCTGTAAACTGGCTGTAGCCTCTCAACTCAACGCGAAAATAAAAACGCCCATATATAATTTTTTTATCCGTTTTACCTAGTCTACAAAACCTACTAGGCTTCACAATACTCTACTAGTTAGGAGAGTATTGTGAAGCCTAGTAGGTTTTGGGGAGCCCAAAGTGCTTTCTATGTAGTCACATAGAAAGCACTTTGGGCTCCCCAACTACTTTAAATTAGTGGTTTTTTGGTCTTTTCACTCCGCGCTGACCATATGAATACTGAGTCAACTTTCAATTTAAACCAAAATGCCCGCGATCGCGTCCCGCGTATACTGGTAGAATATAACTTGACTCAGTATTCAATGAGTAAATTTAAATAAGTCAGTAGATGACTCTGTATACGTCATTTTATTTCCGATATTAATAAAGATACAAACCTTTTTTTAAAGCCAGCAGGTAGAATATGATCTAATTAGTGTAAATATACCAAAAAGTGCAATTTGGAAAATTTGTTAGTTGACTCAGTATACTTAGGGGCAGTCGACATGATACTAATTCGAGCATTAACTTTAACAGTTGTTGATGAAATTGGACCTAAGCCTGTTAGTCTTATGATTCGAAAATATAAAACTTAGGTACTCCGTTTTTCCTTACGGGAATACGGGAACTGTAAATTTCTGCCCCTTAAAATATATATTTCTATATCCGTCTCGTGATCTTCATTTATTTAAGCCAATCTCATCAAAATGCAAACGACCATTAAAAATCGTTATACGTAAGTTTTCGACAGAATTAGTCATACAAAACCAAACTTGTCTTAGGTACTGTTAATAAATTCCATACAACATCTTACCAATGTTATAATTCCCACGCTTCATTTTTACCGAGTCGTCTGTTCCCTTCCTCCACACATACATCCTAATGAGTGCGACAGAGACGGAGCAATGAAAGGCTCATTTCTAGTAAATACTTATTAAGTGGGCGTGGCCGGCTAACCACTTATTAACTTTATCTCCGTCAGGAGCTATTTTTCTTGTTCGAACTAATTTAAACAACTTAAAGCAATAATTATTATGATTGTTAGAATGCGTATTTCACACCAGACTTTTTCCTAGTGTAGTAAGAACTAAATAAAATTAAAAATCCTTTTTAAAAGACTATAATAATCTTAGTAAAACCTGCTGCGAGTTTCCTATGCCATGCCGTTTTTCTTGCACGGAAATCATGCATTTTACCAAGTAAGAACTGACTTATTGTCATCTGGAACTTAAAAATCTCCTTAGGACATAATATTATCAAAAACGAGCTAAACATGATGAGGTAACCATCAGAATATTTGGCTTTTCCTTTAATATTTTATTTCCCGCTGAAAGTATATACATGGAGTTCATACTGAACAGTTTCTTATAAAGAATTTTATTAGAAACGAGAGTGGTTTTAACATGAAGACATAACAGAACAACAAACAATTAAACTTTTAAAATATTATACTTTTTTTATTTCTCAGGCACTAAACGGGTTCCTAATGATGATGACGCAGAACGGCAAGCTGCTGTACATCTCCGACAACGCGGCGGAGTACTTGGGGCATTCCATGGTGAGTAGGCAATGTATGTAGAGGAATCAGTGGAGGGCCTACGTAATTTGGTCGATATAGTCTAAAGATCAAGATTAGCTACTATTGATTTGACATTACCCGACCACATACTATTTTTTTAATAAAATTAGGGGGCAAACGAGTAAACAGGTCACCTGATGGAATTTTCATCAGGTGACCTGTTGCTTAAGCAACTAAATTCGCACTGAAAAGCTGCAGGTGCGTTGCCTTTTAAGAGGGAAATATGCGCTGTCTTCTTGAATGTTTGCAGGTCTTATTGGTCCGGAAATTCACTACACAAACTAGCAGATATATTGATTAATACAGGCCAAAAGCCTACGTTATTTAGTCGGGCAATATCAAGCCCAGTCGACCAATTGATTTGACGTAACCCGACCAAATACCGTAAGTCTGCCATCTGCCTATAAATCTATTTCTCTGATTGGACTATAAATTGAGTGAAAAGTGAAAATGGCGGACCTACAGAAGTGTGGTTTCGCACTACGTCCGATCCGCATCCGATCCAAAAGACTGTTAGGTTTAAGACTGGGCTGCCAAAAATATCAAAACACGCTAGCCCCACCTACACACCCCGCTATCCTCCAATCGTGATATAATGATTCCATGAATCGTGCTCGCATTAATTGTACTTTGAGCCGCAGCTAGTAGTGAACAATATCGCGTAACAAGGGTTCCCGCATTATAGCACGAAAGTAAAGGTCGTAAGTCCCAAAACAGTTTTTTTGATGAATACTTAAAAACTAAATACAATACTAATATTTCCTTTAGCTATGATTTTACAAAGTGTATGATTGTAGTAGTGCAAGTTATTTAATGATAGTAACAGAATAAGTGTAACACATATTTGTTGAAAAGCCCAGAAATATTCATAATTTCGAAAAATAAAACTATCCAGTCAAAATAAGTGAATCGTGTTTTCCGTTAGGTTAGTATCAGATAAATATACAATGATTAAATAAATCTCAATTTCATTTAAGTCAATCGTCTCCCGGGATCGTAATACTTATTACAAAACACAGCAAAATTTAACAGCTCGCTCTTAATCCTTCGATCGCAGATTCTTGGAAATCAATTGTAAAGCGTTTAAAAAAATCATTATTTTTGAAGCCTACTTTTTGAAAAGCCTTTTAGTGCCGACTCTAAGCATCTCAACATCTTGGTCTACAAAGTTAAAATTTCTTCAAAGGCTGCATTACATCTAAATGACATAGATTTTGATCTATCAATGTTCAGATAAATCTGCTACGTTTACAGTTGTTAGATACAGGGTGATCATAAAATATATTTTGACAGTACAAATAGTCGGTGATAAACAAAATCCAACATCATTTTTCACTTTTACTTTTACCGACTGCGCGGAGGTTGTTATTATCGTCAATACATCAACACTAATACATAATTAATCACAATAAAATTTGGTTATTGATTGTATACATGGTGTGGTAGCGTGTACTTCACACACCGCCGAAAACTTATACATGGTGTTGTGTAGTTCTATAAATTTTAAGCAGCTTCCAAAAGTAGGCTTTAATTTATTTTTTTTATTAACCTACTAGTTGAGGCGGCAAACATTTTGCCATGTTATAATATGTTGTGTTGTGGGAATATGCTTAAGATCCTTAAAGGATGATCTTCCTACCGAGCGAGAAGAAGAGAATTTCTGAAGTAGGTAATGACAATTCGTTTCAGAACCACTGACTTACAGAAAAACTTCGTTACTGCGATTATTTATCGTTTTTAGGATTATGCGCTATTTGCTCCTAAATTTTAACCTAAATTACTAATCAGTCTTGCCTTTTCGAAGAAGTTTGGCAACGACTAGCACGAAAAAAATTTATTAGAGATTTCATAATCATGCAGAAAGGAGCAAGTAAACTGACATTAAGGAAAGCCTTATCCCAGCAGTGAGGCAATTCAACAAAAAAAACAAACCATATTCTCATCACCCTGTATATCGCGCGGCGAACAATAAAACATTGTGATTAATTCCCCGGCGGTCCAACTAACGAGGGTCAGCGGACCACCGCGGACCACCACGGCCCCCGCTGGCCCCCGCCGGCCCCCCACCAGCCCCCGCCGGCCCCCACCTCGGAATTGGGCAAATGATTCGCCATAATAGATCCGATCTGATTCCGATACGATCAATAACTTATACAGAGTGTTACGAAATGTTAACGTGACGAGGCGATGCGATTAGCTTGTTCAAAACTGAACTTTATCTCGTATTGAATTGTCACATTTTTATTTGCGTTGTTGTGCTGCGTATTCTAATTTTGATTGGGTCATATTTAAAAAGTGCAGTAACAGTTTTTTCTTAAGTATATAGTATATGGGATCTGATGCAGGCCCAAGGTCCAAATCGGAAATACGCCCTAATTCTCCTAATTTCTTCTGATTAATTTCGTTGCAAGACAGCTTTAGCATGTCCCTCGGGCTACCTGAGATCATATTATAAAAAGGTTTTAGTGGTTAGATACCGCTGTTGATCCTGGCGACACACCGACCGACTGGCGGCGACCGATTTTAGTTGACATACGGAAAGGGCCCCCACCTAAGGGCATGGATTGCTTAGGGCATCAAGTAGTCTTAATCCGTCACTGCACACATTATTAGATTTGTGTACCCTAATAGTTAAAACGAGATCCTAATCCTAAGACGTCGCTGTCAGCTGAACCATTCCTCCGACTCGCACTTGACTGATTTTTTGTATAACTATTGCCATAAATCGAGATAATAATCGTAAATTAATAAGCAAGTATACAGTTACGTCCGAGCCACCCACACAACAATTTCGTTTTTAAACGCCATATTAACTGCGATCTATTGTTTTAGAGTCACAGATTAAGTACTTACTAGCTTAAGACTTATCATTAATCTTAATTGCGAAATAGCTATACTCCCAGCTTTCAACGCAAAACATACTCTATGTTGTTGGGATAAAGTTTAAAATAGTTGTACAGCAGCTATCATTATATTGGTCCCATCAAAATGAGATCGTGGGATAATGCGTGGATTGAGATACTTCGATTTTGATGCGTCTCGTACATTTTTAAATTATGATGTATGAGAAACCGAGGTTGGCCTCAGCAGAGATTATCATAGTTACTTTACTATTCTCGAATCGCAGAAATCTGTCTGTAGCGGTCATTGACTCCCTGTCAAAAAACTTAAGGTAATGTTCTATACAAACCGCGAAGTGACACCAATACGGTTTTGCTCGATCGAGCAAAACTTTGAGCAAAACCCGCGGCTCGGGCTTTCGTCCACATATTCAGCATTGTTCGATACTCTTACTCTAAGCAAATCGATATATTTTATTCCATCAATCCGGCTCGATGCGAGCCTTCGAGCGGCTCAATGAGAGCCTTCGAGCTGTGAGTTTTGCGGTCCACACAGTCATTATTACTCGATTTGAAGTAAAACTATCGAGCAAAACCGTATGTGAGTACTTAGCATTAGGGTGATATCGTATTTTGCATACACGATGTGAACACCGTATGAATTATATCACTTCAAACGCATAAATAGTTGGAGATAAACATACGAAGAGCCAATCCATATTTCGATGAAAATATAATAGTCTGTTTCTTTACAAGAATTCAATTTTATTCTTAAGTTGACAGAATGCAATGCGAGTATTTTTTACCTAGCTCCTAGACTAGAAAGGTCAATGACCGCTGGTGCCACCTTAAATTTTCCTGACTATATCATAAAATAAAAAGGCACATGCCTAAAATCACTCACGGCAATTAGTCGTTAAGGGTGTATTAAATACTCGATATTATTTTGAAGGCTTTCGTAAGAGAGAGAGATTTGGCTTGGCGTAATTTAGGACGCCCTTAGGCTCGCCAGGCTGATGATGATGAATATTAATAACGTACCCCACACGTGGCTTCACAATAGGCACAATTGAATACCAAACAATATACAATACCCATTCCTCCCTTTATACCGACCATCATACCTTGACCTCCAAATTTCAAAGCCCGCTCTGTGCTCTCGAGGAAATGCCAGCAGGAGGGGTCTGGTTACGCTGGCTGATGAAAGCCCCAAGCTATCTATCACTGTTATTAAGATTCGCCCATTTGTAAGATAAGTGGAATAGATTGTTCTGTTTCATGTTGGGAAGGAAAGTTAAGGCTGGATAAAGCGTCCGCCCAAACGCGCGGTTTGGCGGCTACACCACGAGATTACCTCCATTACTGATTTCCTACTACCGTTACCACTTACCCCTTCAATTTGCAATAAAATAATATAATTGTGACTATACAATGAGAGCTATCCTATCTTTCAAGTTGAATCAAAGTGGACACGGTCTACAAATCAAATTTTAAATCGGTTCAGTAATTTAGGAGTCCATCGCGGACAAACAACGTGACACGTAAATATTATATTTAAAGATTAACCCATCAAGCCCCATAAGAGCACCGGTGATCACGACAACAATAGAATACAATAGCATTTCCAAGAATCCGTGATCGAAGGATTAAGACGCAAGAAAGAATGGTACCAACTAAAGTTCTGTATTCGCTAGTATTTTATTCCAAAATCTTTTTACTTTGTTTCGAAAGTATACTGTTTAACTATCGCATAAATCATATGAGGTGTAACAATTAGATGTTTCGTAAACCATTGAGTGTAGCCCGCGGTGTGTTGAGCAAGTGTTAACTTTGTTGATACTAATGAATTGCTGCCGTGATTTGAAAGGGAACGATATGAAACATCATATATTTTAGAAATAAGAGAATAGGGGGTAGCAGTAGCCAAATTCTACGCAATCGTCTATAATATACAAAATACCCAAACGAATATTATAAAAGCGAAAATGTGTCTGTTTGTCTCTTACCTCTTCATGCCCAAACCACTGAACCGATTTTGCTGAAATTTAGTATAAAGATACTATGAGTCCCAGGAAAGGACATAGGATACTTTTTACCCCAAAAAATGTACAGTTACCGCGCGTTTAACTAATTTTGGCGCAACGGAGTTGCGGGTGTCGTGTAGTTTATAATTATTAATTGATAAAAGTGTTATATTATACAGAATTCGACTGGGTCGGCTCAGCTTATTTTGGTTTCAAATACGAAATTTTGGAGAAAACGCACGGAAAATATTAACACTGTAATAATTATTATAAAACTATATCAATAGGGATAGTTGTATCAAATTAAACATAACTCACAAAAGACATTAACTTTATTCCATAAATAATTTATTGTTCTGTATACACAATAAGTATGTTGTAATTATAATGTAGTACCGAACATTATGCTAAAAGCGTGCAGTAAATTATTTGGTACAAATTATGTCTGGACCGTATTCTGAGTTTGGTACTGCCCACGGCTCATTGCTTTGTTCTGCAGCTCTCTATACTAACTTAAACAGCTGGTATAAATAAAACTATTTAATAAAGCTGAAAATTGTTTGTTTATATGTGCTAATCCTATGAACTACTAGACCGATTTTATGTATTATTTGCTACGAATAATAAAAACTAAGGAAAAGTAACTCCGTCAAAAAGCATGCTCCACATTATACTTGTCAAAAAAGTGTACCTTTGGTACACATTTCAATACATTTGCAATATTTAGGTGGCCTTGAGCGGTATAAAGGCTGACGTTAGATGACAGTTCGAAAGGAACCTTTAAAACGGTAATAGTATGAGAGTTACGTTTCCTTAGTTTTTATTATTCGTAGGTAATTTGGCTCAGATATTGAGTAAACTACGAGGAATGAGATAGGTTACAGTGTACAGTTCTAGCAGAGTTCCACGAAATTTTCTGTATAACTATACAAAGTCTAAAGCTAGTAAACTTTCGTTCTTGATATCCACTAATACGAGTATGTATGAGAAGTAAAAAGTATACAGGGTGATTTCTGGAGTCATATTTCTTACTTACAAAGGAGCGTCTATATTAGCTTACGTTACCATAATGCTTGCAAAGGATAAAATTTGTAGATATTATAACATAAGTGAGTAATAATAATACTTCAGGGTGTGTTAACTGTCAGTTCCTTGTATAATAATGTATAAAGTTCACTGTGAAAACATTATAGCGCTGAAAGCAATGGCTGAAAGAGTTACTTTTGACTTCTATATTGCCATGGGCATAATTTTCCTATATAATAAAATATATAAAAATATTCCTGACAATGTTTTAAATAGCAAAGTATTAGATATTTTTTTAAGCTGTTTATGTAATAAAAATATCTCTCTGGTTACTATATATCTCGGTTAGAAGTTTCGGGTGCGTACCTAATTCAGTACCAATATCAAAATCAATATCAAAACAATATATTATTACTATTTCAATAACGAAATACATTTATGATTCAATAAATAATAAATTTGATATAGCAGATAGTAGAATATCGATATATCGGTCAAATATCGATATCGGTCAATCTCAATAACGGTCCGAAGATCTCGAATCAATTGGGAATGTATTGTTTGAGATTAGTACTAGATCTGGATGCTATCTAGATTTTAGTCTAGAGTGGAAGCTAAATTTGTAGACTGGTAAGGTTTGGTTCATCTATTTCTTTTTTTAAAGCGGAGGCTTGGTGGTGGTCCAGTAGTTTATATTGTGGCTTTTGACTCGGAGGTCGTGAGTTCAATTCCCGTATTGAAAAAAAAGTTTCCTGTGGTTAGGACATTGTAGACTACTAATTGTTTGAGAAGAAAGATGATATTCTACTCGTCGCATGGGCTTGTAAAGAGTAAGTCTTGAGTCTGTGTAGTGAGAGTAAAGGAATAAAGAGTGCTGTTGTGTATTGCGCATACGTTTGCGCACTAGAAATTTCTCCTGCGCAGCTTGTACAGTATACATGAATATAGTTTCAAGGAAACCGTCTACCGTCACCGAGTCCAGTTCCACTCGATGCCAACATCATTTCTAAAAAGACACGTCCAACAGCACTTGAAGCTCTATCCTTGGGTTACTCTGTTTGATACCTCTTAACGCTAAAGCGGCTGATCCGATTTAGATGAAATTCGGTAAGGATATTTATTTGTGTGAGCGTCCGTGGCCTATTGGGTAGACCTTTGGTTCGCACTCGCAGAGGGTGCAGGTTCGATCCCGGGTGGAGGCGTGTACCAATGAGACATTTTCTGATCTCAAGTACATAATACGGACGCTCGTACGGTGAAGGAAAACATCATGAGGAAACCCGCACCTGGTTGGTCCCAGACGTATTGGCTAGTTCTTTCCTCCGGACTAGGCCGACTATGTTGCGAGAATGCCGTATATGCGCTTGCGCAACCATACAGGCATTTAAAATCTTGTCCCAGGCACTACAGTATTTGAAGAGTGGTTACTTTGCTCTGAAAATGCTGTATAAATCATCCACAATAGATGCAAAGCCTAGTTTTTTTTATTTATTTGTGAGACGGAAAAGGACATAAGTATAGTTTTTGTTGCCGAAAAGTGTGCGTTTCCCGTACGATGAACGATTTTTAGCGCAACGGTGTTTGAAATAATTATAGCCTATGTTTAAAATCTTTTTTGCACTTCCTATTTCTCTTCCTTTCACTTAACCCTTTATTATAACCGTAACCTGAAGTCTGAAAGTGCGCGGCGTGCGGCCGATGATGTCTTAACACAGCGACAGGTGGGCGTGGCCCTGTGACGTCATCTAGGGCTGGCACGTTGCTGATTTATTAATTTTCAACATTAATTTTCACACTGAAATAAACATACAGGCTTTAATGTATGCTATGTTAATCAACGGCTGTACTCACACAGAACATACAGATTTATAAACAGTTTGACAGGCATTGCTTGGTTAAGTTTAAATTTATATCAACATGAGTTGAAGTCTTTCGTTGATCTAATAAATACATCCTCTAGTGGTTATATTGGTTACATGTACATAGGCTGCTATTTATGTATCCGGAACTGGCCACTTACAAGAACAATATTTAAAAAGTAATCACAACATTTGAAAATAGAACTCTTTGGTTGAAGAATACATTTTGTTTCATGTGACTGTCAATTATTTTTCCATTGTGGCGTCATTTTGAAAATTGCGTGTCTTCATTTGCCATGGATTTAACGCGTGAACATTTTCGTGCAATGATTTACTACGATTTTCGACGTGGGCTAAATCAACAACAGTGCTTTATTCAACTCACCGCAACTTTTGGAGATGAAGCACCATCAAAAACCACTGTTTATCACTGGTACAGTGAGTTTAATCGTGGGCGGTCTATGCTCACGGATGAAAATAAAGAAGGTCGCCCAAAAACAGCTGTTGTCCCACAAAATATAGATGCTGTGCGGGAACTAATAATGCGTGATCGTCATGTTACATATCGCGAGATAGAGGCGTCCTTAGGCATAGGGATGACGAGCATACATAAGATATTACACGAACATTTGGCTGTAAAAAAAATATGTTCGCGTTGGATTCCGTACAACTTGACAATCGATCAAAAACGGGCTCGTGTCGATTGGTGCAAAAAAAATGATAAAAAAATACAACGGTGGTACGTCAAAAGCCGTTTATAATATCTACACAGGTGATGAATCTTGGATCTATGCATATGACCCCGAAACTAAACAACAGTCAACGGTGTGGGTGTTCCAAGATGAGCCGAAACCAACAAAAGTTACTCGTGCAAAAAGTACTTTGAAGCAAATGGTCGCCTGTTTTTTTGGAATTAATGGACATGTGGCTACAGTGCCATTAGAGAATCGTAAAACTGTTAATTCTGAATGGTATACGACCATTTGTTTACCAGAAGTCTTTGAAGAAATAAGAAAGGACAACCGACAACGCAGAATCATATTACATCACGACAATACTAGCTGTCACACCTCAGCTGAAACAACTCAGTTTTTGGAGGGTCAAAAGATCGAATTGACTGGTCATCCGCCGTACAGCCCTGATTTGGCACCTAACGATTTCTTTTTATTTCCATACGTGAAGAACAAATTACGTGGTCAACGTTTTTCAAGCCGCGAAGAGGCTGTTGATGCGTTCAAAATGCACGTTTTGGAGATACCTCAATCAGAATGGAAAAAGTGCTATGAAAATTGGTTCCAGCGTATGCAAAAGTGTGTCGATCATCGCGGCGAATATTTTGAAAAGCAATAAAACCATATTAAATGATATATGTTTGTTTCTTTTTTTAATTCCGGATACATAAATAGCAGCCCTCGTATCATACAGAGTGTGATATCACCGGCGGTAGACGACACGTAGGACGTTATGAAAATATTTGTTTCATTCATCAATAAATAAAAATTGTTTTATTTATTTCTTTATTTTTATCCTCATAACATACTCGATAAGTGGCAATCCTGTGCTGTGCGTTTATTTGTAGTTTTCTGAAGAGCATAATAATACTTTGATATAAATTAGCAAGCGGTAGGTACTTCCGGAACGTTTAAGTCCTACAACCCTAAAAAACTCCTGTTATCTTTATCTTAAAAAAGTAAAGAAAATCATAAAACCAAACAAAATTTAAAAGTGACAAAACTGGCAACCCTACGCAACAAAACGCTGCGCCCGCGCCGGGAAATGTTCCCGCATGCTCGCTATGATTTAATTAAACTTAATAAAGCCGCCCGTAATTGAAAGTTTCATGCGCAGGTAAACTATTTCATTAACTGTACCGCAATATAAACACAAATAATAATTGTTGTTACAAACATTCAAAAATACTTTATGAAAGTTGGTGTCAGCTGACAATAATATAGTTATTACTTATTAGTAACTTAAACATACCTTATTAAGGGCCTTTTTCACCACTTCCTGATAAAGTGCCGGATTGGCTATCCACAACTTATTTGACAGATTTTCCATACTCTATGTGTCAAGTTAAGTGGTGAATTGCCTATCCGGCACTTATTAGAAAGGGGTGAAACAAGCCCTTAGCCTTTAGTTTAAACAATACATTAATTTATGATCAAGTGTTTTATTAAGAACATAATATTTTCAACCATGTACTATATTATGTACACAATATTTTGTTGCCATATTTTACACCTAAAGTCGACAATAATATTTGTAATCCACCTATTTTGTTTTGGTCGTGGACTAATACTATACACTAGTCACGAGACCTCTCATGTATCTATAAGTCCTAGTTTGCCAAGCGCCACAATGTTCAATGAAAGAAATTGATTCAAAGGCAGATGAGATGCTGGAATGTACTACGTAATTTGGTCGGATTACGCCAAGTCCAGACAACAGACCACGAATAACTATGACATGACAAAACCTTGACATGACATGCCTTCGAATCAACTTCCCTGAGCGTTTCTTTAATCTAAGTGCAAATGAAACAATTAAACACACTACAATTCCAAACAATTTCATTGTGTGTAATTGCGAGGCGTCAGGCCGTCACCACAACGCTTTTATTTTTAAAGAGGCGTAGAGATTGTGGGGATATTTTCATCAGAGACCGCAGCACCGCAGAATTATTACTTTAATAGGACCACCGTTAGACGCATTAGGGTTCTGTAACTTGAAAGGGAAAGGTACCTTTGTAGCAATATTAATATCCAAGACTAATTTTGCTTACAGAGAACATGCAAAAATTAAAAAATCAAGAGCAAAAATTATGAATAACTGGCTTTTCCGGCTCATGTAGAACTTATAAGTCAAAAATCTTTGATCTCCTATTTACCCTTTTAGGGGTAGAATTCGAAAAATAATGTTTCATTGTGGATGTAAACTAAGAACCAGTAAACATGAAATACATAAATATAAAACTCATGACCAGTTCACGTTTCTTTGAGTTTATTTCATGTTTCAAGCTCTAGAGTCTAGACTCTAGAGAGTATTTATAAAATTGAGATTTTTGTAAATTTACTTCTAAAAACACCATTTCGACCTTGTATTCTTGGTTCTTTAAGTATTTTTATTAGGTTCTTTTACTAGCAAGGCTGTTTCAGTTCTTTTACTCACATTCGTTCGAGGAGTGACATTTTCTCCTGTGTGAACAGTCCGTCTGTCCGTACGGTGATGTATTGGACATCTCAACAGTATTGTAGATCATGTATCACTGTCGCTGTCCCCGCAGACTTGACATATTAAGTCTGTCTGAATATTTTATACTAAATTTCACATTTCGCAAGGTACCTGTATGGTAATTCGGGTGGTGTAGAAATCTCTGTTCAAGTAATACGTTATATGTATTACTATTTTCATTCTGGAGAAGTTTTAAAAAAGTCTGTTTAAAATTGCCCAAGATTTTCATGCCTCCAATGTGCCTTCGATCACACATTCACGTGTTGCATTGTGCTCAACATATTTGGCATTCCAGTCAAGAGAGTAGACCTACTAGTCTTCATCATTTTTTCATCAAATTGTTAGGGCTTTATCATACTAGCGGTTGACGAACAGCAATTCTTCGCGAAAGAATGCGTCGCAAACGCGCAACGGAATCGCAGCATTTTGTGCTTTACAAACTCGCTGCAAACACGCGACTAAAACGTCTTCCCTGCGTGCTTGATCTGTCCTAAATTAACTCACCAATCGCTACTATGAAAAAGGCCTTACTCCTTTAATTTTTCAATACTTATATCAACCAATATAATATTATTATGTTCTACCTGTAATGGCGGCTGTACACACTCGTCGAGACACCTCAAGACAGGCCGAGCGCGAGTGTACAAGGCACTCTCATCCTCGTCTCATTTCTCATTGGCTCTCGAGAGGAAAACCAGAGCAAGCATGTATGGTCGAGGATCTCGGCGAGAGGCTCTCGTCGAGTGTGTTCAGCCGCCATAAATTTGACGACCTCTGTGGCTCAGTGGTTGAGCGTGTTGTCAGCGCTCAAGCCGGGGGTCGCGGGTTCGAATCCCGCCGACGGAACAAAAAGTTTTAGATGTTCCTGCCTGTAGGGTCATGGATGTGTATCAAATATGTGTATCATATTATGATAAAAAATGTATAGTATAAAAGTTAGAATATAATATTTCCGTTGTCTGGTACCCGTAACACAACTCCTTCAAGTACTTACCATGGGGCCAGGCTGACGTGGTGTGAAGCGTCCATAGATATAATAAACTTCACCCTCTCCTACAGGAGGACCTGCTTATCCACGGCGACAGCGTATACGACGTGATCGACAAGCAGGACCAAGCAGCAGTGCGCGCCGAGCTAGCCCGGGCGGCCGACGCGGAGGACAGAGTGTTCCTGTGTAGGATGAACGTGGCGAGGAACGCACGACGGCAGATGAGATTCGGTGATCAGAAGGTGAGTTTTCCAATTTCTTTTGTTTTTTTTTTTTAAGAATATCCACTATCGAGTGAAAGCCTCTCCATGGTCTTGCATTCCTCCTTTCGCGTTTCCTGGGCCACCGCTGGCCAACCTAGCTGGTATTCCTCCAGCTCATAATGCCATCTTTTTCTAGGACTACCAATTTTTGTGTTAAGATGAAGCCAAAAATGAGGGTTTTTGACATGAAAGATATGGCTACATAGCTCCATGATGGGAGATGGTAGGTAGGATTAAGTGTCAGAAAATTCTTATTGGCTGTTTTTGAAAACCCGAGTCTACCTGGCGGTGCGGTGTGGTGGTTCTGCCTCCTATCCTAGCGTTGTATTGCATACAATTTCACTCTTAGTTTAAAAGGTTAAAATGCAGCATAAACTAGCTTATCGCAATTTTTTTTTTGATAAAAAGTTTCAGTAAATTTTAATACACAATTAAAAATTACTAAATTTCAAATAATAAAACTTACTTAACTTACTTAACTTAACAAACTCATAAAAACTTGCTTAACAACCGCACCTACATTCACAAGGTATACTTACTTTATCAGAGAGTTAAAAAGCTATCGAAATATTAATTGAAACATTATTTAACTACTTATTAAAAGATGATGTCTAACATGTTAACTGCCAGGTCACACGAAATAATAATAATAATTATCGGATGCGATAACTTAAATTGGTTAGTGGGTTCCGTATTTAATTATGTTTTAGACGTTTGTAGCAAGGCCTACAAAATATTATGCAATATTTGTTGTAAAGGTGGCTTCCCGATCTTTGCCGCAAGCGACCGCGACTGACAAACATTCAGATAAAATGCTACTTTATGACCTAGGTCCTAGGCCATAGGTTTTACTATCTACCGACATTGGTCTAGATACCCATAAAGCCGTCATTCCACCGCGGCGCACGCTGTGCACGGCCACGCGGCGCACGTTTTTATACTTTGACTATGTCAATTCGTGCGTAGCGTGCCCGTGGGTTGCAGTGGACATAGTCACATATTATATTTTCTTGCAAAGCGAAGCTTGACGCACGAGCGTAATCTCTCCGTGCGCTGCGGTGGACTAGCGGCTAGGCCGCTGCTTTGAAGTGGCGAGGCGTCACCTGGTCGGCGACAACCGCGACCGGAATAAATTTGTATGGATTTGACAGATTCGCAAGACGTCTCACGCAATTGAATTCAGTCAAATCCATACTTTAAAAGTGCATCTACGCGTCGCGTTGCGGTCTGAATGGACCCTAAAGGTACAATTCCGTGCATCGCGACAGTCGTAAGCCGCGCGCGGCCTACGACTGTCGTCGGCCGCTCGCGACAATAGTCATTGTATGAAAATGTATGGCTTCCGCTTCCGAGGCCCGCGACAGACGCGCGCGGCCGACGACTGTCGTGAGCCGCGCGCGGCCGTGTCTTGAAGTTCATTGTCTTGACGGCCGCGCGCGGCCTACGACTGCCATTATCGCCCAACTTGTAGGACCTTCACATGCAATGGTTCTTATTAGTTATTCGAGGATCCCTAATATAATATAGACGGTAAAGAGCTTTACCTGATGGCTATCACGGTGATTGCCAATAATTGAATACTCACGTTGAAAGTGTGAAGTGGGATGATGAGCTAATCGCTCTCGGCACCTCACATCAGGTGATTTCGTGCTTATTGAGTATACCTATCAATTAGCCATCAATCAACATCATGTTACTATCATGGTCTAGTGGTATAAGTCGAGCATCTCCCTACTCTATGGTCAAGGGATTGATTCCGCCTTGACTCATTACGAAACCTATATTTTTACTGGGACAAACAATATACAAATTACATATTATTGAGTGATTTCCCGGTACTCAAAATAGCACTTTCATAAGTTTCAGCAATTTTTTTTTTTTATGTAATAAGGGGGCAAACGAGTAAACGGGTCACCTGATGGAAAGCAACTTCTCCGCCCATGGACACTCGCAGCATCAGAAGAGCTGCAGGTGCGTTGCCGGCCTTTTAAGAGGGAATAGGGTAATAGGGGAGGGTAGGGATGGAAAGGGAAGGGAATAGGGGAGGGTAGGGAAGGGAATAGGATTGGGGATTGGGCCTCCGGTAAACTCACTCACTCGACGAAACACAGCGCAAGCGTTGTTTCACGCCGGTTTTCTGTGAGAACGTGGTATTTTTCCGGTCGAGCCGGCCCATTCGTGCCGAAGCATGGCTCTCCCACGTAAAAATTCAGCGGCTTATGCGCAAAGTAACTGTCATTAGGTCTGTCATTATTATCAATTATCATGTCTATACTATTATCTAGTATGAATATTGTGAATATGAATTTAGTAACCAAATTAATAATATCTTAACAAATGACTAACAAGACTCAGTATACACTAACACTTAGTAGTAACAAATACACCACGTCAGTACAGTTATTGGGCGTCATTTGTCGCGCACGTGCTGTACTGACTGTCGCACGGAATCGTATGTTCGTCTGTCACGTCGTTACTCATAAACTAAGGTACATGGATTTTAATGGGTCCACATGGTTTTAAGACTTTTGATTAATTTTGGACTTTGGATTGCCGTTTTAGTCGCAATTCGAACAAGAATTAACTGATATAAATTATTATCTACACATTAATTTATTATTTACTCCCTAATAATAGTAGAGGATTGGGTGATGAGGGTGCTATTTGTGTAGTCACTCGAGCGTCATGGAGACCTAGTAGGTTTTTTACGTTAGGTAAAACTGATAAAAAAATAATAAGAGCGTTTTTTTTTATTTTAGCGGTGGGTTCAGAAACTGCAGCCATTTTAAAGTACTTATTGAAAAAGAAAATATGTTCAAAAAATTGCTTATTTTGGTAAATTGTTAATATATTTTAGACAACAAGGACTAAATTATTTAGTTTAGTGCAAAATAAAATATCTGCGAAGCTTAGTTAGGAAAATATTAAGCTTTATTTTTTTATATTTTAAAATGTCCCTATAAGCTTACCTAACCTTTGAATCGTCAGTGCTTTATATGGAACCTTCTTTGAGGTATACTAAGCATCCCCTATCTTTATCTGACAGATCCGATAACATTTAAATATAAAAAATAATAAAAAATTTAACCCACCACGTGAGAAATCTGATTTCTATACCATGATAACTAGACACATGTTGGAAGCCTATACAAGCTTAATCTGACACTCGAGCTACTCCCGAAATCCCCTCTTCCCCTCCCCAACTAAAAATACATGACGCCCGACGCGTCGAAATTTGTCAATCGAACAAAAACCATACATTTTATCGAAATAAAAACTAGGGTAAATAACTAGTAGATTGGACAGTACTAGTCATTGGAAAAAGCACAAAAACACCATATTTATTAATGTTGCTTTAAAAGTTTCCCATTTTTAAAGTAAAAGAACGCCTGTTTTTTAAGAAAAACAGTCAGTTTTTAAAGCAACATTAATAAACATGGTGTTTTTGTGCTTTTTCCAATGACTAGTACTGTCCAATCTACTAGTCATTTACCTTATACTTTGTTATTTCCCTCTCTTGAAGCAACTTAATTATACTTTTTCCATCTTAATCGGTTGAGCCTTAGAGGTAACATATTATGTGATTTCATCTAGCGAATTTTGACACAGCTATCAAACATAGTTACAAATATTATGTAACTATACTCCGGTCGATTTAGACCAAAAAATGAGAGTGAAGTTACAAAAAGTCCCAGCAAGCTGAAAATCGGTGAAATTTTGGCTTACAAAATCGCATTATTGTAGTTAGCTACAACATAATTAAATATTAGCCATAAAATTATACCTTCGGGTGCCTTATATTTTATTCCACCGTAATAAAACCAGACATAGTAGCGAATTATATATTCAAATGGAACTACATAATAAACAATCGCTTATGTACACATCAATCGCTATCGATACAACACAGAAAACCAATTATAAACAGTATTTTCCTATTCAAGCTGTTTAGTTAGATGAAAAAAATACTACAACTTTTTACACTATTCTTGTATTATAATATAAATTCCTATTACAAAAATATGTACCTAGTACTCCGGTCGATTTAGACATTCGAAGTTACAAAAAGTCCCAGCAAGCTGAAAATCGGCGAAATTGTTAAAAACATAATTATGAACAATGTCTAAAAGTTCCCCATCATTCCCGTGTGTGGATTTTTTTTATTCAAGGTCAAAGGTCAAAAAAATTAGTTTTTCGCGATTTTCAGCAAAACGGTAAGTTTTATCATAAAAGTAGCTCAGACAAAACTTGCAGATCATAAAATTATCTATAAAAATATATCAATAATTTTTTTCTTACGAGCCACCGTTTCTGAGATATAACGTTTAAAAGGTTATAAAAGTTGTTATCGCCATAATATGCATAGGTACGCCACGTATACAGTGTGTTTGGTCAGCAACTAGCGATATTTTAAGGACTTATGTGTATGTACTTGTTATGCAAAAAAACACTAACTACAAAGGTCTAGCCCCCTTCGCCTCTGTGTGGCAGGCACTTTATTATTGACTCTACCCGGTTAGCAAAAAACATTCTTAATTTGCGAGGTTTTGTCCTATTGTCATCCAAATAGCCTTAAATGAAAGGGGATTAGATAGTCTACCATTAAAAAAACACAAAAAGGGTTTTTTATGCAACAAGTTTAAATAAGTCATAAAGTTCTAAAAAAAATAGAGAAACACGTGCAAATTTTACAACTATTGTATTTTTTTACAGAAACAGCCCTCATAACCCATTTTTATTAATTATTATATCCAAAGAATTTAAGTTAAGCTTCAATACAACATATTCATTACGTCCGTATGTCAAATACTTTAAGAGCTATTGTTCTTTGAACATTGGTCGTGCGCGAACACGAAATGTTTTTGACGATCTCTGTGGCTCAGTGGTGAACACGTTGGTAGCTCAAACCGGGGGTCGCGGGTTCGAATCCCACCGACGGAACAAAAAGTTTTTCAATGTTCCCGGGTCTGGATGGATGTGTATTACATATGTGTATTATATAATAAAAATCTTAAATATATGTATAGTGTCAAAGTATTAAATATATTTCCGTTGTCTGGTACCTGTAACACAAGTCCTTTAGATACTTAGCACGGGGCCAGACTGACGTGGTGTGAAGCGTCCATAGATATTATTATTATTTTATTTTATTTTGAGCTTTTTGAGCATTTTGAGCCAAATTTGTAAATTTTCAAGTGTAATTAGACAGTAAAATAGTTATAACATTTTAATCGTTACATCTCAGAAACGGTGGCTCGTAAGAAAAAAAGTATTGATACATTTTTATAGATAATTTTATGATCTGCAAGTTTTGTCTGAGCTACTTTTATGATAAAACTTACCGTTTTACTGAAAATCGCGAAAAAATCAATAAATTCCTCTTAAGTTATTATAAGTTGAACATAGCCTATGCGTAAGCACTAAAAACGATTGTGTGCAACTTTATAAGGAAATCATGAAAAAAAAACACTGCACTTTTTAATAACTATTTTACTGTCTAATTACACTTCAAAATTTACAAATTTGGCTCAAAATGCTCAAAAAGTTCAAAAAAACATTTCGTGTTTGCGCACGACCAATGTTCAAAGAACAATAGCTCTTAAAGTATTTGACATACGGACGTAATGAATATGTTGTATTGAAGCTTAACTTAATATCTTTGGATATAATAATTAATAAAAATGGGTTATGAGGGCTGTTTCTGTAAAAAAATACAATAGTTGTATAATTTGCACGTGTTTTCTCTATTTTTTTTAGAACTTTGACTTATTTAAACTTGTTGCATAAAAAACCCTTTTTTGTGTTTTTTTTTAATGGTAGACTATCTAATTCCCTTTCATTTAAGGCTATTTGGATGACAATAGGACAAAACCTCGCAAATTAAGAATGTTTTTTGCTAACCGGGTAGAGTCAATAATAAAGTGCCTGCCACACAGAGGCGAAGGGGGCTAGACCTTTGTAGTTAGTGTTTTTTTGCATAACAAGTATATACACATAAGTGCTTAAAATATCGCTAGTTGCTGACCAAACACACTGTATACGTGGCGTACCCATGCATATTATGGCGATAACAACTTTTATAACCTTTTAAACATTATATCTCAGAAACGGTGGCTCGTAAGAAAAAAAGTATTGATATATTTTTATAGATAATTTTATGATCTGCAAGTTTTGTCTGAGCTACTTTTATGATTAAACTTACCGTTTTGCTGAAAATCGCGAAAAACTAATTTTTTTGACCTTTGACCTTCAATAAAAATAATCCACACACGGGAATGATGGGGAACTTTTAGACATTGTTCATAATTATGTTTTTAACAATTTCGCCGATTTTCAGCTTGCTGGGACTTTTTGTAACTTCGAATGTCTAAATCGACCGGAGTACTAGGTACATATTTTTGTAATAGGAATTTATATTATAATACAAGAATAGTGTAAAAAGTTGTAGTATTTTTTTCATCTAACTAAACAGCTTGAATAGGAAAATACTGTTTATAATTTGTTTTCTGTGTTGTATCGATAGCGATTTATGTGTACATAAGCGATTGTTTATTATGTAGTTCCATTTGAATATATAATTCGCTACTATGTCTGGTTTCATTACGGGGGAATAAAATATAAGGCACCCGAAGGTATAGTTTTATGGCTAATATTTAATTATGTTGTAGCTAACTACAATAATGCGATTTTGTAAGCCAAAGTGCTAACTTAGGGCCTGTTTCACTACTTTCTGATAAAGTGCTGAATAGACTATTCACAACCTTTTTGACAGATTCTCCATACTTCAACTGTCAAGTTAAGTGGTGGATAGCCTATTCGGCACTTATCAGGAAGTGGTGAGACAGGCCCTTAGAATATTGTACAACTACGAGTAGATGACGCTCGCAACTCCGTTGCACAAAAATTCGTCTATCGCGCAGGAACCGTAAATTTTTCGGGATAAAAGTTTTTTATTCCTTTCCCGGGACTCCAAGTATCTCTATACCAAAATTTTGGCAAAATTGGTTCAGTGGTTTGGGCGTGAAGAGGTAACAGTCGCATTTTCTTCCGCATATTTTTTTCCTACAAACAAAGTGGAAATTTTTTAAAAGCATTTTTTGGAATTAGTTTATTATGTCCCATATCCTTCCCGTCTCTCAAAGTATTTCCATGCAAATTTCTTCAAAATCGGTTCATCTGTTTTAAGCATTAAAAGGACAGACAGACACACTTTCGCATTTATAACATTACTAAGCATTAGGATGTTACTAAGGATGATAAGAAACTGATTATGATGCTGAATTGCTAATATACAAATTGGTATATATTGATATCGAGTCATTATGGTCGTTCCAAATCTGTCCCGTAAAATAAATAATAGAATTAATATCGTTCATAAAATTACTATTATTTATATTTCATGATATAAGGATTTGTACACACTAGCGACTAATCCTGTTCTGCGTTTACGCAGCGCGACGACGACGTGACCCATCGTGACGTTTTTTTTTAAAATAAGTTCTGATAAATTTTCCAGTACAGTAATATTTATTTGTAGTACAGAATCGAAGCAGCAGAAACAATAATTATATTTAGATCTTAAATATTTTGGAAATGGTGTTTAGATGTTTGCTGATTAATACGGTAATAATGTAAGTACGGTTAAAATTATCATCTTTAGTTTTTTTGCAGTCTACTTAGTTGCTACTTAATAAGTGGTCCTTCAGATACATAGACAGTATGGGCAGATGCCCAGATAATAATAAGAATAACTTATATTTATGGCAGTGCGGCCCCACTGCTGCGCGCTACCGCGACATTTTCAATCACTACTCCCCAATCGCAAGTGTGTATCGTTCCTAAATAATTGTAACTGGTTATTGAAGCTGTAATCTATATCACATGCCCGGGGGAGCAGTTTAGGCTTAATGGGCCGTTATCACTCCATTGTCTGTTATGGAGTTCATTAGGAGATTGTGAGACACATACGTTTTAAAATCGATATTGGGTAAAGCATTTTGGGGTTAATAATTCGGGTCAAACGGTTGCATTTGGAGAAATTTGATAATTACTTCTTAAATTAATTTAATGAAACTTAAATTAATAATACAAGAACTAGGTATACATTTTCAGCCTAATACCCTTTATAAATTGAAGTTAACTTAACATGTTTTTTCTCTGAGTGCGACTGTTGAGAATACTTTCGATAATAAAAAATAAATTTTAAATTTTATGCTGCTCAACCGTTTTGTCATAAAGCAGGTGAAACGTTAAAAATTTTATTTCATTATTTTTGTATCTAAACTCATTTTCATGCAAACTTTACTACAGCCGTCTGGTAATTAGAATATTTTAATTATTGTGCGGATATTTTTAGCACTGTGGTAACTAAAAAATGATTGATCCAAGCCCAACCTTTAAAACTCCATATCTCGCGAAGGCCTACAAAAACGAACATAACCCTTCTGTGCGCGCGGGTCTGAATGTCCACTAACAAGGGTTTGGGACGTAAGCCATCGCTCGTGTCATCTTGACCGTGATAAGCCTCATTAGCCGCTAACTTCATCAACGATCCGGCCCGCGCTCACATTTAGCGTATCTTTAATGTTATTACCCAGTACATGGAAAATAAATGTAAAACTTAAATAGTTTAGCTTAGCAACGTGTTGTGATTTTTCTAAATTCTATATCTAACTTTGATAAAGAGTGGTCAAGTACAGCAAAGGATAGAGACGTGTGTGAAAGACGGGAGGCCTTTGCCCAGCAGTGGGATACCATTTGTTATTAATAATAATCTCTAGCTGTGCGGCAGTTAGAGACGAACTCAATGTCAACCAGAGACGAACATTAATTAGGTAACTGTAATTAAATTTAGATTTTAACACAGGTTAAAATCTATTTTTTTTACTATTCTTATATTTTTTACAATTTACAATTTCAAGTTCTTCAATTTATTACAATACAATTAATAGTCGTCTATGAGTGCGGCAATAAGGGTTCTACTCTGAAACTAAAGAAATAAGTTCTGAGTTTTTATTAAACAGATTTACATACCAAAGGTGCCATAGAGAAAAAATCCTTTCCATCTTAACCTTTATGCACACAACAAAATTAATTCACCCATAAAGCCAAACGCGTGTATGTTAAACACTTAAGCGTTTTAGCGTTATCCGTAACACTGTGTCAAATGTACCCGGTGCGTTATCGCGAGTAATTTAGTGTTAAGTGCAAAGACGGCTGTGCAAATGTGATACGAGTATGTGATGGATACTCATTACTCAATTATTACTGTTCACTAACATTTTACTTCTAACCGGACCTTAATACTAATAACATAAGGATTATATTTCAGAGTAATAACTAAGAATTGTTCACGATAGAATGAATCATGTAGTACTTTAATGAAGCTAGAATTTATTAGCACTAACTTCGGATATCTAGCTCTATCTACCTGTACCTATAAGAAAAATAGTGTTTTTGGTTGAAGGTAATTTTAAAAGGAAAAAAGTTGTATAATTGAGTTCCTATTTCTTGTATCTATTTGACTTGTCTAGGAGGTCGTTATTCAGATTTTACGGCTGGTAGAATGTTCTAAGGTTTACTAGGACAATGCTGGATTGCTGATCATCGACTGATTGTCTGACTAGGAAGATGATCCATGCGTCGGATGCGAATGTAAAAAGTTCTCTCGCCAGTCGCGTCGATCATCTGACCCACTGTTTTACGAAAGAGTGATCTTGTGTAATGCGTACACACTTAAGCACAATAAATTATTCCTAACTGGCCTGATGTCAATAAAACGAGCCACCGTAACAGAAATCGGTATGGGAGGTGTTATTATTGAATCTTTATTTATGGCTTATTATTTTAATTATACCAATACAATATAATAACTTATCTATCCATCTAACCCATTGAAGGTGTAAATAACTTCAATGAATTCAACATTTCAATGTCAATTCTATACACGTCTCACCTCTAACCCAGCCTTGGATTATTTCATAAGCTCCTAACGAAAATAATTAATTTTGTACAAGTGCAATCAATAAAGCGTGTGTTCCGAAATTTAACCCAGTCTACTGGTTTATGACGTCTTGAATTCGACGCCATATTGCACTGCACTGGTGAGTGGTGACTGAGACAAGTGTGGCGGATGAATAATATGCTTACTAATATTATAATTGCCGTAGTGTGTCTGTCTATCCGATCCAACTGTCCGAATCGATCTATTGAAATTTAATGGAAAAATTAAGTGGAAATACAGCTGTAAGATGGAGAAAAGACATAGTTTTGACGAGACGCGCGACATTAGACATACCAATTTTGGCACAATGTAGTTGTGGGCGTTATCTAGTATGTAAAATTTGTAATAGTGACATCGTAAAAAAACTATTTTCAAAGCACTGAAAAGAATATTTTGTACTAACTCAGTAAAACAGTATATCTTCAATTCTGTTGTGTCTTCTTTCTTCTAATAATATGTTACTTTCTTATTGTTTTTGTGTGCAATAAAGTGTAAATAAATAAATAAATAAAATTCTTGATATCGTGAGCACTAGCCAGTACTGGACTTTATATCGGAAGTTCGGAACTTACCCAGTCTGACATATTTTGACAGAGCGTTTTAAAATTAGAATATTATGACTTTCTCTTCATCAACGAAAGTGGAAGCATCGATCTTAAAAATTTATACAAATACCAAAGGAGAATAAACTTTACGTTTATAATTGTAGAGTTGTATTTCCTTTGTCTGATGATGTTGGTTATTATAAGATTTCTGTATGGCACATGGGCCTAATCGCCGCGCATTCCTAGTCACAAAACATCAAACGTTGAGCATCATTATACAATGACAAAAGATATTGTGCAACTGTCTCAATGTGGCTCGGTACAGACAGCAGAATTGTTCAGGCATTTTGTTGAATGCTTGCTGTCCTAATAAAGACCTATCTATCTGGTATGTAGTAGGATATGGTATATAATAATCTGGTATGTAGTAAAATCCCAGGTTTGTAAATAGTAGAATCTAGTAGAATTACTTTATCAAAATAGACTTATCCATAAGGGTCAATTTATATTAGCGCAGAGTCGAAGCGCATCGAAGCGAAGTATCAAAACTGAACATAGCAAATCTAACCTAGCGTCAACCTAGTATCAAAACTCCAAAGCGTTAACGCACATATTGCACCTGAGAATCTTAAAAGGCGAACGCGTAGGGCGCATCTGCGCGAATTCGCGCGCATGCGCCCAACCAACGCCGGTTGATCTCGTAGAAGTAATGTGTGCGTTACGATCTGGTCTCTGGAGTTAAGGATCAATTTTTTGTGTACAGTTTTTGGGAATTCGCTTCGCTGCGCTTCGACTCTACTCTATTATAAATTGACCCTTAGAATTTGGAATGTAGTAGAATATGCTATAATATTAGAATATAGTATGGAGTAAAAACGCAGACTACTAAATAGTAGAACCTATTAGCTTCTATCGAAATAGAACAATGCAATTTGTGTTCGGGCTCTTAAGTACGATAGATGACGCCCGCAACTCCGTTGTGCTACAATGCGTTTATCGCGCAGGAACCGTACATGTCTCCGGGATAATAGATATCCTTTGTCCTTTCCCGGGACTCAAAGTATCCCCGTATCAAATTTCATCAAAATTGGTTAAGTGGTTTGGGTGTGAAGATGTAACAGACAGACATACTTTTGCATTTAGAATATTAGTATGGATGATATCACCCGTCCCAATTTCTGCTGCTGACGGTCCACAATCGGTTCCACTATACTAATCTCATTCCATATTATCGTGCGGTACGAACATTCCGACAGCGGTACCGTCGGTATGTATATACAATTGCAATCGTATGATTTACATGCGTCTGTACCGTAAAATTGTCAACAGATGGGTTACGAAACGCGTAAAATAGGAAATCGAGCGTCTTGCTCCTAGTAGACTTAGGGTGAAGCCAAACGAGCGTAATTTGTGAGTTGTGAGTCGCAGAATTTCGCTTCAGCAGAATTTTGCTGCATTCAGTTTCATACAAAAGTCCTGTTTGATTCACACGAGCGTAATTTTATGAGTCATGATTTGAATGAAAAGATATTTACGCGGCAGAAATTTTGCGACTCACAACTCACAAATTACGCTCGTTTGGCTTCACCCTTAAGGTCGCACTCAAAGTTAATGATTACTTAACTTTAATTTAATGAAGAGCTTAACAAAAAATGTTTGGAGGTCACGGAATAAAAAGGAGTTTATGTGTTAATACAGATTCCAAGGCCATTAAGGTGACGCCGCGTTAAAGTAAAGAATCGTTTTGGATATGTTTTAGATCTGAAGAAATGAAACAGCAAGAAATGGAAAGGGCGTAAGTGACAAAATGGTTTTTGCAAACGGGTCACCTGATGGACAGCAATTTTCGTCGCCCATGGACACTCGCAGCATCAGAAGAGCTGCAGGTGCGTTGCCGGCCGTTTAAGAGGGAATAAGCTCTCTTCTTGAAGGTTTTCAGGCCTATATTATATTATATTGTTGACATGATTGCTAAATGTCCCACAAGCTAGTGCGAATAATATTATAATTGACAGATAATTCGTCCGTTAGCTGGTCAAAACTATCACACATCAAAAAATAAATATCCACAGCCATGAAACATAGAACCTTCACCTTTTTAGGGAAGTCGGCTTACACGCTTAACAAAGAAACCTTCATAATACTTGGTGGTTATTCAATATTCATCCTTCCATACAAATATTATAAAACCCGCGAAACGCGTTGAAGTCCTTTATACCGAAATACTATTTTTTTATATTCAGTTCAGTTACAACCGCGTATTTATTTTAATTTCACATACATAGACAAATCTACAACGATATACACAAGAATAGATCCATACTAATATTATAAATGCGAATGTGTGTCTGTCTGTCTGTTACATCTTCACGCCCAAACCACTGAACCGATTCAGCTGAAATTTGGTTTAGACATACTATTCATCTCGAAAAATGTACGATTCCCGCGCGACAAATGAATTTTGGTGAAAAGGAGTTGCGGGTGTCACTTAGTATAGTATAAACTACAAAGACACCTACTTATCACGTTGAGTGGTTACAAAGTAAATATTTCTAAACATTGTCAATCGTTGAATGGACCTATCATAGTATTCCAAACTGAATGGCCGGTTAATATCGCTCTTGACATTTCTAGTATGTTTTTCTTGTATGATCTGAGTATTTCCTCACACATTATACAACTTTAAATGAGTATAGAGATGATTCTTCAGTGGAAAGTGCTAGGCTGTTTAAAAGTTTCGTCTTATAGTTAGACTAGTTGACGAAGGACTCCGTACATTTCTCCCAGATGAAAAGTATCGTTTGTCCTTTCCTGGGATTTAAAGTATTTCCATACCAAATTTCAAAGTCAAAGTCAAAAGTAAAAAGTCAAATTTAAATAGTGTGCTACCTCTTACATTCTTTATAATATATTTTACGAAAGAGATAACGTTTGTAGACTAGGACCAATAATTTTGAAAACAAAAAAAAATCACAGTAGGATGAAACCCATTACAAAAGGAGGAGAATATTATAAAAATTAAGGCAAAAATAATTTACGGGCGATCTGAGTTAGGGAAAAGTGGGGGGGGAGGTTTTAAGGGGGAAAAATGGTTTATCTCGATTTCTGGCAAAACTAATATTCCTATGAAAAAAAGTCAAATGGCAAAGTTGTAGGTAAAAAAAAGATCTAAAACTTTTGTATTTACACTTTTTTTCCATAACCTCAAAATTTATGTGAAAATTTAAAAAAAAAACATGTTTTTGGTTTTTTATTCATATCTTTTACAAAAATTTTTTTTTTTTCGCGAAATTTGGTGATAACTTACATTTTCAAGTCCCAAATACGCTGTCATTTATTTGATTAGAAATATTTATTTTTTCACCTTATTTTGAATTTAAATCAAAAAAATACCCTAATTTTCAATCGAAAATTCGACCGTCAAAATATCAGGTTTTTAAAAAAATTGTAATACTCTTTATTCTTTAAAATCTCTATTTTCCGATGATGAAAAAAATATATATATTACACGATAGTAAATCTCAGAAAATGCAAAAAATCGAAAAAAACTCAAATTCGAAAATTCTTTATAAATCATTATGAATAATTTTATATAAAAATGTGATTGCTGCAATTAGTTTTAATTTAAAAGTTGATTTATTTCATTATAATTACATTTCTGTCATAGAAAATATCATTATATATAAATATAAATGTAAATCTATACTCATAAAATAACATGTCCTGACTGACTTATCATCGCTGAGCAAAAACTGTTTCGATTTTTTGCTTTTTCTGAGGAGATTTACTATTGTGTAATATTTTTTTTTTTTTCATCATCGGAAAGTAGAGATTTCATTTTTTTTAAAAAAGCTGATATTTTGACGGTCGAATTTTCGATTGAAAATTAGGGTATTTTTTCAATATAAATTCAAAATAAGGTGAAAAAATAAATATTTCTAATCAAATAAATGACAGCATATTTGGGACTTAAAAATGTAAGCTATCACCAAATTTCGTGAAAAAAAAATAATTTTTGTAAAAAATATAAATAAAAAACCAAAAACATGGTTTTTTGAATTTTTCACATAAAAAATTGTGAATAGAAAAATTTTAGATGTTTTTCTTACCTACAACTTTGCCATTTGACTTTTTTTCATAGGAATATTAGTTTTGCCAGAAATCGAGATAAACCATTTTTCCCCCTTAAAACCTCCCCCCACACTTTTCCCTTACTCAGATCGCCCGTAAATTATTTTTCCCTTAATTTTTATAATATTCTCCTCCTTTTGTAATCCATTCTACTGTGATTTTTTTTCACTTTTCATTATTTTTGAAGGTATTGGTCCTGGTCTATTGATCCAGGGTTAACTTTAACCCAGATCTGCGCAAGTGGGCCTATGTGACACCCGCAACTCCGTTGTACCAAAATTCATTTGTCGCGTGGGAACCGTACATTTTTCGAGATGAAAAGTATGTCCATACCAAATTTCAGCTGAATCGGTTCAGCGGTTTCGGCGTGAAGAGGGTTACCTCTTGTTAAGACAGACAGACACACTTTCGCATTAATTAGTATGGATGTAAGTAGAATGAAGTAAGAGTAAAAGTTAATTAGTTTCAAATTCACTTACGCAATAGAACCTGCAGACTCGCACAAGATTTATAGCAGCGTCCCAAATGAGTATTAATTAAGCCTAATTGTTATTACTGAGTTTGTTCTGCCGGTTTTCTATCAATCAAATAGTCATCTATCTTACATAATTTTGGATCATCCGAATCCATGACCAAAGTTTTGCCATTTCTTTAAGTCATCAATCATAAATTATTATGGCTAGACATCTGCTCGTGGTCCAAACTCCAAATTAGTCCATAATTATTATAATTCATAGATGACGCCTGCAACTCCGTTGCGTCAAAATAAGTATCCTATGTCCTTTCCTGAGACTTCTGGAAGGGAAAGATCTCCATACCGAATTTCAGCAAAATCGGTTAAGCGCTTTGGTTGTGAAGAGGTAACAGACAGACAGACATACTTTCGTATTTATAATATTTGTATGAATTATAATGATTTTTAACTTTGAATGTTTACGGTCTCTTTTGTTTCCTGCTGAAAAAATGGCAAACTCATACATACAGGTTAAATAATGTTAGCCAAGTTCGCTTTTAAAAATATCGAATGCAATTAATTGTAGATATTACCCTGGTGATGCAGATAAAAATGAGCATACCTCACTTGCCTGCTCACATTAAGCAATCACTTAATAAACCTGCATGCACAAAAAACCCATTGTCCGTCAAATTAGGCATTATTAACTATCATGATAGCGGTAAAAATAATCGATATCGCAAATTATCGATAACAATTACTCGAACAAAGACATATCATTTCGATTCTCACGAACGTAAAAATACTAGACCCGTGAACCACCACGTACGGATATTAATTCTAGTAATGATCATCTTTCGTCATCGGAAAACATCGAATGTGTAATTAGAGATTCGATTATGTAGTGTTGAGTTTCGGTAATCAATTACAGGTAATGTAAATTGCAATAAGTATGATACAGCGCTTTCAAATCATGCACTAAAAATATATAAATTAAAAAATATATTTTATTGAAGGATATAGGGGTAGAGGAAGAAAATACCAAGAAAATACTAATTAGTCACCTACTAGAGAATGCTAATGTCATATTATACGAGTATACAGAACTGAAAGTGCTGGCAGACAGGGAAAAGTGGCGGCAGCCTTACCGACAAGGGCCCTTAATCCTTCGATCGGAGGTTCTAGGAATTCCCATTGTATTCTTTTGTTCTCGCGATCACCGGTGCTCGCGCGGGGCCTGAAAGATTAATTAGTAAAAACAATGGTTTTGCGACCTCAGAAACTTCACAGGGGTTTAAGATATGCCTACAAATTTAGTTATCAATTTTAAACAATTTTCAAGTTGACATTTGAAAAATAACCCTTTCTTATAAATGCGAAAGTCCAAGTGTGTCATTATATTAATGCTTTTCACACTTATTAGTGAATCTATTTGAATATTTGCTAAAAAACTTGTAAAATTTCGATAGAACAAGAGGATCGTAAAACGATGAGCTTAGAAACAAACATCACGATGCGAGAATTTAATATTTAAGATCTTAATTATCCGTTAACTATTCAAAAACCCTACAAACATTTTTCTCAAAAAGTCTGATAGTCCTCACAATTAGCATAACCAAATGATTTGTCAAGGCAAAAAAGTATTGTTCACATTAGTTCGTTTTTGCTCACATATTCACACCAGCGAGCGTGCCGAGTTATTCAAATGCAACTCAGTTATGTCCAACCCGAGTCGTTAAGTCGAAGATGCATTTATTTATGAAATGTAAATTCATCTGATTGTAATAACAAAACGAGCCACCGCACTCTATATTAAGATGTTATATTTGCATATGCAGTGGACGTGTTACACTTTTTGTTTCGTCCCTTTGTCAATCTGTTTTTGTGTAGTGCAAGAAATGTCGCGATGTTTTTATGGTTTATGCTTTGATTTATATTTTATACTTTAAAGATCTTTTTTATTTTTCAATATAATTCTATGTATCTTAATTTTTTGACGTGACAACGTCTTATAATTCGATATGGACTGCGCGCACGAAAAAACATGACGCAATATGCGGCGTTACCTCGCTCTGAGGCGTTCCATTTGAGTTGTTTAGCAGAAATGTACAGACGGGGAAAATTGTGCTAAGCAGAAATGTACAGTCGGGGAAATGAGTTGTTTAGCAGAAATGTAAAGTCGGGGAAAATTGTGCTAAGCAGAAATGTACAGTCGGGGAAATGAGTTTTGACGTGATAACGTCTTATAATTCGATGGAGCCGGCTGCACGCACGAAAAAACATGACTCATGCGGCGTTACCTCGCTCTGAGGCGTCCCATTTAAGGCTTGAAGTGCAAGCGAGAGCGCGGAACGAGTGACAAAGAGGCACGTTGTCACGTTCAACTATCGTCAGTAAACCGACTTTACAGACAACCGTTTTTTATCAAGTTCTGTGACATAATGATGAGATCAAAATCTGAGCGCACGATACATTTTCAGCTCATTAAAAGTATATAACCAAATGGCTGGTCGACAATCCAAAAACGCTACGTACCTATACTGCCCTGATAAGAAGAAAGGGCGTAACTTCCATTTTTGGTCAAATAGAGTTATAAATACATTCAGAATCAGCAGAGAAAACTATTTTTCTGTCTAGGAAACATGGTCGAATTCCGAAAAAAAAATTTTTGTTCCCTAACAGAACATTAAATAGAAAGCCATAACATGTCCTTCTACGTTCTGAATGTTATGATGAAAAGCCCTAATTTCCAAATTGTGGCTTTTCATACAAGTAAATTTATGTTACTAGGATGAAAGGGCGTTATTATATTTTTTACGCCTTTCATACAAGTAATCTGCGACTTACCAGGTGGAAAATGCTTCAAAAAAGAAGCAAAAAATATATATTTTTGACGATTTTATGAAGCTGTTACAAAAAATCATAAAATAATTATTAAATAAAATCGGCCAAGTGCGAGTCGGACTCGCGCACGAAGGGTTCCGTACCGTTTTAAGGAAAAACAAGCTAAAATTGTTTTGGGAGCTTCCTTAAATTTTGATTTTATTTTAAAACTATTAATATTAATTATCAAAATACACATGTAATATAATTAAGGCCTTTGTGAAAATTTCAAGTGTATACCTGTTGCCATTATTGATATCGAGAAAAATGGACACAAAAATCACGTTAGATGTATGGAAAAAGTCACCCACATCCATTTTTTAGGGTTCCGTACCCAAAGGGTAAAAACGGGGACCCTATTATTAAGACTTCGTTATCTGTACGTCTGCCAGTCTGTCTGTCTTCAGGCTGTATCTCGAGAACCGCTGAAATCTCTCAAGAATCTGAAAATTGCAGAAGTCTAGCTATAGCTCCACTTCAAAATTTTTTACAGACTGTGTATATCTGTTGCCGCTATAACAACGAATACTAAAAATAAAATAAAATAAAATAAATATTTAAGGGGGGCTACCATACAACAAACGTATTTTTTTCGGCATTTTTTGCTCGATATCAATAATGGCAACAGGTAGGCACTTGAAACTTTCACAAAATCCTCAATTGTATGTGTACTTGAATAATTTATAACAAGATTAAAATAAAAAAATATATTTAAGGGGGCTGCCACACAAAAAACAAAATTTTTGGTCTATTTTTGCTCTATACGAGTAACGGTACGGAACCCGTCGTGAGCGAGTCCGATTCCCACTTGGCCGATGTTTATTTATTTCTTATTACTAAGAATTTGATTTTTTTACTTAGTGCCACTTCATTACTAATCATAACTGTACCTGTGTGTTTTAATTTGTAAATATTCAGTGAAAAGGGAGATACTCAGTACTAGTAGGTGACATTTTCCCATCATAACCACTAATATCTATTTGCCACGCTAAATTTTGAACATTATTTTGATTATTTGAACGAAAATATCCAAATTTAAAAAAATACCAGCTTAAATCTTGTTTTAAAATAATTTATTATACACTTATTTAGGTACAAGTTAAAACATCCATAGTATGAAAAGCCATAATTTCGGGTTTGAACAAGAAAGGCCCTTACTTCCTTAGTTATGGCTTTTCTGTTTAGTATGAACATATTTTTAATATTTTATTTCATAAAGTGAAACAAGAAAGTTGAAATAATTAAGTAACCCCCTCCATTATTACAAAAGTAAATGTGCAAAAAGAAGGAAATATTTTTTTTATACATAATTCAAAAGCAAGTCATATCAAAAATGTTAGCCCAATAGTTTGAAATACTCTTTTTACTAAAATGCGATTATCTCAAAATCGTGTTTGTGGAAGTTACGCCCTTTCTTCATATCGGGGCAGTATATAAGTTCGTACATCTTTTTGGATGGATTAGGAAGTATTCTTATTGCCGTACTCAGAGACATTGAACTATGATTAAACTTCATAGTTATGAAGAATTTGACAGCTAATAATGTATGGGGCTTATGTCAAAATCTTCATTTAATGAGGGTTTTATGGCGCTATGTAGCCGTAGGGTCTATCGTGTCAATTGTCGTGTCAAACAGCTGTCATATGTCACGAAATAGCTTCCACTTGTCACGATATAGCTGTCATATGTCTGACTGACACGAAAAGCCCTACCGCTCCTCTGGTTGCAAATGATATTAATTATTATATTGAAAACCCTCATTACAGTTAACTAAGTAATGTTCGTCTCTGAGTGCGATAGTTAATGACCGATCTATTTTAAATGCGTAACATTATAGTCTGAAAATCTAAATACTCGAGGCATTTTTTCTTTTTGTGACGCTTGATTCTCTAGCGTCGAATATTGGCTGTCTGACTCGCGCGCGCAAATGTGTCTTACGCCGCGTACGCGCGAGCAGACGGCCTGTAATCGATATCACATTCGACGCTTGAGAATAGGACCCCAAGTCATTAATATTATCTGTTACAGGAAAAACAAACTAAAGTTTATTCCCCTTTATCCTTATACTCCGTTATAAAACAAATCAATCAAGTTATGGGCAAAAAATGGCTGGGTCGTGTTGACGGTGTGAATTCGGGCAAACGCTGCACGACTCACGACCGCGACACGTCACGACACGATATACTGTTACGTTGACGTGTTCATTTGGCTGGGATCTTTTTTGAATTTAGAATTTTTTCTTTTTTTGTGCTGGTGGCAAATTAAATGACGTGTGTTTATATAAATATTTGGTTCATTTCTTGATGCTGTGCGTAAGATTCGTTCGCGAAGAAATTCGTTTATCAGGAAGCATACCTTTTTTCGGAATAAAACTACCTATCATAATATTGTTACGTCCTTAAATTAAATATAATTTAAGGACGAAACTTGCTCTATATACCTAAATTTTCATTTTTAAGCAATTGAGCATAAGAAGATAACAGACAGGCAAACAAATACAAATTTCCCATTTATTTAAATATTAGATGGCACCCATACTATGGCTTTAAAATTTCCTTTTCTCAAAAAGTAGACCAACCTCAAAAGTAATTAAATATAGAGATCTATTTGGTCTAGCACTGAAAATTTCCAATAATCTACCGACCACTGAAAGTAAAACAGATATTACTATAATAAATACAAGGACTAGACAGTACTTTGTGGAACATCCATAGAATTTGCAGAACATAACATAAATATAGCACATTATACATTCTGTGCAGCATTCAATGCGGTTGTATGTATTATTGAAATAGAGTGAAACGGCGACAGACACCTGTAAAACAAATCTGTAACATAAATGTGTCGTAACAGTTGTAATGTCATTGTAGACTCGTATTGTAAATTGTTCATACGCAAACATTGCATGTACTTTTACATAATATAATCGCCTTTTTTAGGGTTCCGTACCCAAAGGGTAAAAACAGGACCCTATTAGTAAAACTTCGATCTCTGCCCGTCTGTTTATATGTCCGTCTGTAAGTCTGTCTCTCTGTGTGTCTCCAGGCTGTAACTCAAGAACCGCTGTAGCTAGACTTCTGAATATAATTTGCATAGATTTGCATAGATTTGTGTTGATTATTACTTATTAGGTTAAAGCATCAACTGATAAACATATCAGTTGATGCTATAACAACAAATACTAAAAACAAAATAAATTAAATTTTCAAAGAATTAAACTATTAAGAATTCCCATACACCAAACGTGATTATTTTGGTATCTCCAAAGAGCCCAACTCGCACTTGACCGACTTTTTATTTGTATCCTTTATTTTTTATCCATCTAAGATTTGCACACAAAGATTTCGCATGCGTGATGTTTAAGAATCGTAAAACATACCGTTAGGTCTAAAGCGGATTCGGTAGGTGTGTCCTGACGTAAGAGTCGTGACCGACCCGACGTGAGTGCTGTGACCGATCTGATGAAACATTTGCTTCATAGCTACCAAAATATTGATGAGTGCAGAGATTAATTCCACTTTCAATTTTTTGTATTGCAAATAGTAGTAATTCAATATTTGTCTATTATTGGACGTGCAGATAGCTTCCACCCCAATTTTGGGGTGATCGATTTCAAAATTAATGAGGTCCGTTATGCAGAAGTATTTTCTAAAGTTTTCAAGTGTATCTTTAAGAGGACTCTGTTTCTTCTACTTCTGTAACGATAAACCGACATGACCATCGAGAGATTAGGCGCAGGATGAACTTTTTATACCCATATTAAATGGAGCATCATTTTGCTAATCAACAGGTTTTAGGTCTTTAATCGTAGGGAATCGAACCTATAATAGTCGAAAGCCACGCTCTAAGCCTCTAGAGTCTAGACCAGCCTTTCCCAAAGTGGGCGATAACGCCCCCTTGTGGGCGCTGAAGGTCTGAAGGGGAGCGGTGTGGGACCCAGAAAAAAATGGGGGCGTTGTGTAGAGGCTTGGGGGGTGATTTATTTCATCAGGATGCATTTTAAATTGCAACAATAGGGGCGCTAAAATATAATTTGTTCATAAAGTGGGCGGTAGACAAAATAAGTTTTAGAACCTCTGGTCTTAGACCATGGTGGCGTAAAATTGCGGCCACACATATATAGATGGTCTTTCGAGGTAGGGAATCGAACTTAGGATCCATAGTTGAAAGCCTTGCTCTAACTCCCTAAAGCATGGAGACGTTCCATAGCATGATAATATGTTATGGCGCCAGCATCCCATAGGGCGTAGAATCAATAAATTAATTCACTTTGACGATTGCAAACACTAAATCAAAACCGTATCACAATAACTCTCGCCGTGATCAACACTCAAGGAAACACCCTATTTCTAAAATTTCACTTTGCTTTGACATGTTATGTAAAGTTACACTTTTGAACCTTATTCACATAGGCATAAAGTCGATATGCTAGAATATTTCAGTGACAGTGTAATGTAATCAGCATAAACACGAACCATACTCCATTAAGTTAAAGTTATGAAGTTCAGAAATGTCGTTGGTTCCGTTACTAATGGTAACTGCAATGTTTTAGACATGTGGCTATTTGCTTTTACGTTTTATTCGTATTATCTTGAAATTTTCAATGAAGTTATAATCTTTAATATTATTTCCTTAGTTTCTGATGACTTTGTTTTAAGCGCTTTGGAGTAATGGAGTATCCATTATTGGTGAAACTGTTTTATAATGCTAGAGTCTAAAATACTACCATGCGTATTTTTATCTAAGTAAATCAATAAAGTCGTTTCTGCGTGAACAGAACATACAAGTTCAAAAATAATATTTACGATCATGCCTTCAGCGTAACTCTGTAAAGGAAATTGTCATGGGTTCATTAAATTAGTTTCGAATTTAGGACAAGATCAAGCATCATTTCGATTACATTGTAACCGCTATCGAACCAAGAAAATACGTTTACTGTTTCCGACACGACTTTTTCGATCGTTTTAATTATTTGAATAAAAAATGGTTATGCAAGCAATTTGTGCACATTTCATTAAAAAAGTCCACTAATAAATTAGACGTACGAAGACCTCTTAGTAATTTGTTGAAAAATCAATCTAATATTATAAATGCGAAAATACTAATATTATAAATGCGAAAGTGTGTCTGTCTGTCTGTCCGTCTGTCTGTCTGTCTATCTGTCTGTCTGTCTGTCTGTCTGTCTGTCCGTCTGTCTGTCTGTCTGTCTGTCTGTCTGTCTGTCTGTCTGTCTGTCTGTTTGTCTGTCTGTCTGTCTGTCTGTCTGTCTGTTACGTCTTCACGCTCGAACCGCTGAACCGATTTTGCTGAAATTTGGCATGGAGATACTTTGAGTCCCGAGAAAGGACATAGGATAGTTTTTATTCCGGAAAAATGTATGGTTCCCACGCGATAAACGAATTTTGGCGCAACGGAGTTGCGGGCGTCCTCTAGTGGCCTATATACATAAGCTGTTGCTAACTACAGCATTGGTATATAGGCCATGACTACCGTACCAGTAAACGGTCTGATTTTTTTACATATTAATTAGTATCTGTCATATAATGATTTCTTATATTTACGGGAATAATATAAAATCCGTAAGTGCTAAAAATTGTTATCTTTATAGTTTATAGCTTTCCTGTAGTCTAAAATCGCAAGTCGTATCGTATCGCCTAAAAGTCCGAAATCACCGAAACCATTTATCATGTCTCCTTATCAACGTTAATTGTCAAAATTCGATACAATTGACATCTTACTCATTGACCGGACTGGTACTATAGACTGGTACCACGGACTGGTACTATATTAGGTACGGATCGAACTAAATGGTTAACTGGTCTTTTGTTCGCTGATGTAATGGATCGGAATGTGCCATTTTGATTTTAATCGATAATTCCAAGTCTATTATCATCAGATTTTGGGTGCTTACGATGAGATATGAAGAGGTTTTTAGAGATAAATATTCTGAAATATGATCTGGAAATAATCGGCCTTGGTTACTTACTTCGTACACTTTGAATATGAAGATTGATTTTTTTCACTTAATTAATGACATCTATTTTTTATCTTACTAGATAACCTGGTGAACTTCGTATCACTTTCCTCCTTTATAAATCTTCTCTGGACTTCCACGAACATTTCAAGACTAAAATTAGCCAAATCGGTTCAGCTGTTCTCTAGTTTCAGCGAGACCAACAAAATTTAAAATTGATTTTTATCTCTATATATTATTATAAAGGGTATTTACGCATTACGAGCATGTTGTCATAACATTCACTTTGAGCATCAAGAGATAACATGAAGACAAAACTATCTCATTTACAGTAAGTGTGGATTTTAAGCTCATACTAATAAATGCAACTTGAGACAAATTCCTAACCAGCCGTCAAACTAATCACAGTTAAGTAGGAGTTGACATTTCCACAATCGTCTAAACTAATCTCTGTGAGAATCGCTGATTAGCCGTTGACACTTCCTATTGTAAGACCCGCCTTATTGACTTTACTTTTGTTTTGATCTACGATTATTGATTTTATTATATATTTTGACAGGGTCTTAAGCAATTCGATGCGGTTTTTTCTCGCTAAACATTAATCCTTCGATCGCGGATTCTTGGATATCTATAATTGTTATTCTATTGTTGTCGCGGTCACCGGTGTCCTTTTCGGGCTTGATGGGTTAAAAACATTGACATATTTTAGTTGAAAAAGAAAAGACAGACCTAAACAAAATATATATTAACCCATCAGTCGTGGCAAAACGAGACACAATAGCTTTTTCATTGTTATCGCGGCCGGATGTGGCCGCTTGGGGCTTCATGAATTAATACATCTTACGTAATATGCTGCTTTATTTTTTACAATGCATTTTTTTAATATTATATTTTAAAAATCGTCATACGAGTATAAGATAGGAAGACAGAAAACGTTTAATGCTGTGTAATTAACCCATCAAGCCCCATTAGGACACCGGTGACCGCGACAAAAATAGAATACAATAGCATTTCCAAGAATCCGCGATCGAAGGATTAATAACATTTTTTTTATGAGGGTATAGCTCAAAATTGTTTTAAGCACCAAATTTTATTCGAAACGAGACGCTAACTTTATCTGTAGGTAATGACCTATACCCAACAAAAACATACAAAAGGACAATCAAAACACATTTATATCTTTTTATGAGTCACATTAATATTTTTTCGTGTCAGAAATGATAAACGAGGCCATCTTAGCAAAAAGCTCAATCGATTGTATTGCATAAGGCTTTACTCAAGCTGCGAGATCAATAAATGTACCAAGGCCTCGGACCCGGATTGAAGATAGTATATAAAATATAGTATGTTAGAATAATATGATGCTTAGAATATATAGAATTGAATATTTAAAACGATTCTGTCTGTTTGTTCTTCTGTTAATGTTTTTACCGCTGTAACTATTGAGATGCGTTATTATGAACTTTTTTTATTTGCCTAAACGGGCTAATCTCTGAAACTACTGGTTCGAATTGAAGAAAATGTTTAAGTTGGATAGTCCATTGAAGGTTTTAGGCCATATAACATGACACTGCGACCAAAACATGGATAACATTAAATAATCGGGCAAGTGCGAGTCGGACTCGCGCACGAAGGGTTCCGTACCATTATAGAGCAAAATTACGCCAAAAATTGTGTTTTTTGTACGGGAGCCCCCCTTAATTTTTTATTTTATTCTAATATTATTGTTAAATATTAAAGTACACATATAACTAAGGATTTTGTGAAAAAGTGAAGTACCAACCTGTTGCTATTAGTGATATAGAGCAAAAAAGGCCAAAAAAATCACGTTTGTTTTATGGGAGCCCCCTTAAATATTAATTTTATTTTGTTTTTAGTATTTATTAATATAGCAGCAACAGATATACACAATCTGTGAAAATTTCAACTCTCTGGCTATTACTGTTCTCGAGTTACAGCCTGCTGACAGACAGACATCGAAGTCTTAGTAATAGGGTCCCGTTTTTACCTTTTGGGTACGGAACCCTAAAAAGTGTGTTTTTTATCGCAGTTATTATGTGTTGACGGGGACGAAGTCGCGAGCCACATCAAGACTATTATACAAATGCTGAGCTTTCAGCTTACTGATATTAAACTCCTATGGCAGACCTCGTGAACTATGAACTATCTATTGTGGTTCAAAAGTTTGAGTAACCGCCCACCGCTTTCGTCTAGACGCCGCTTAGCATAACCTTTGGAACGCCTTCTGATTTACGAATGTAAATGTCTTATTTTGTTCTATAAGTACAATTCGGTTCAATTTAATCGGTGTTCAACATTATACATAGATACAAGTCCCAAAAGAGTCATGGCCAAATTTGTATAGGAGCTGGGCTCGACTTTTATTTTTGATGTCCCAAAATAAACTATAGTTAGATTTGGTTAATCTTATGCTCTAAACATAATTCCGTTTAAGAATTATGTCTAAATAGCCACGGTTTTTTACAATAATTAATAACGTTAACAATTATTTTGAGGTTAGACTTAAGAACTACCTTTTTCCCGACTGCGGTGTAGCCTACAAGTGTATATTCGGCGATCTCGTTTCTAATTATTTCAATTTTTCCTAGAGTATTACCCAAAAAATAGAACGATTGCGAATAATCGCCAGCTGTCAGAACATAAAGAAACTAAAATATATTGATCTTTTTTTGTGGCTATTTACAGACACATTTCTAATATTTTTCGATGCCTTAAAATATTAGAGAATTTTTGCTACCAATGGCATATCGGGACGCCATTTATCATCTGGTACGATTTGGCCATTGTTCTTTCAGATATTCTGACATAGAACTCTCAATTAAGCTAACTGGCACCAACTTTAAATGAGTGCAGAAATAGTTGAAGTTTAGGGGAATTAAAAAAGCATTTTTCAAGAGTAATAATTAAGTTATTATCATTTTGACTTTTTAAACATGATAATAAAACGAGCCATTCAGTTTTACATTAGGCACTAGGCAGACCGACACTTCACATAAGTCTATCAATGCAATGTGCATCTTCTTGTCCATGAAATATAGTTTAGTTTTGAATGGGTCACAAAAAACTTACTTTGCAATGTCAACTGACTGATCTTTAAAAGGTAATGTCATCTTTCCTTCCCAGGTCGTCCTAGTCCGTGGCCACTACGTCTCCTACCTGCCGCTGTGTAGTCGCAACGAGCCAGTCTTCCTGGCAGCCTGCACCCCGCTCGCCATGCCAGAGACCAGGGAGTGTGTGGTGCATGGTGCCACCAACGTGTTCACTACCGTCCACGCCATGGATATGAAGATCCTGCATATAGATAGCAAGTAAGTTGGCAAATTAGTAAGAAATAGTTGGCAAATTGATTTCAAGTAGTTGGCAACACGACAATATTGGTGCCAAGTAAGTTGGCAATGTGCCAGCTAGAGCTAGTACTAGTAGCGTGCACCCCTCGCTATGCCAGTAAGCATGTAAGCTCCTAAGCCTAGCAAGTAAGTTGGTAAAATAGTGGCAAGTAGTTAGCAAATTGTTGCCAAGTTGAAAACACCATATTACTAGTGCCAAGCAAGTTGGCAATACACTAGTTAGGCCCAGTCTTCCTAACAGCCTCCACCCAAGTCGCTATGAGATGTTGTACAGTAAGTAGGTAACACAATGTTATTTGTGCCAAGTAACTTGGCAACACAACTAGAGATATTTTCCCTATAGCTAATTTAAAAAAACCTACGTTCTATTTTCAATCTGGAAACCTCTTTTAGAACAGTTTTTTAAACATCAAATAAAAAACAACAATCGCTAACGACGTAGTTGTGTTGACAGCTTAATTTAGCACCATAATAAAATTAATTAAAGCAATACGTTACATACAATAAGAGTATGTTACACAAGAGTTTTTGCACTTTTGTATAGAACAACCTTGAGAGTGTATGTATAGACATTAATGCATACGAAGCAGCCTTGCCTTCATAAAGAGAGAAGATACTTCCTAGTAGTGAAGGTTATAACTTATAACAGCTATGATACACATCCATATTATTATTTGAAAGTGTGTCTGTCTGTCTGTCCGTAATCCGTATGTCTGTTACCTCTTCACGCTTTACGGTTTCAATTAAATATTTGATTCAAATTAAATATTCCATTCAAATATATATATTTTCTATGTGAATGGGAAAGGACATTTACCTACTATTATATACAATAGTATATAATACTCGTAGTAGGTAAATGTCCTTTAACTCCTAATAAGGAGTTTTTATTTCGGAAAAACGTAAGTACGGTTTCATCCCTATAATTCCGACGCATAATATAATGCTACTTTTGGGATTTTAGCTTTATAGCCTGAAGAATGTTGCAATTTGAATTTTGTAAAATTCAATTAAGATTTTAACGAGGTTAATTTTCAATGCCCTGAACAGATTTCGATGTAATATTTTTTGGTCCGGGAAATGACAAGAGATAAATAATATTGTTCGGAATCAACGCGTACAGTACCTATGGGATAATATTTTAAAATACATAGTCGCAGGAATAATTCCAGTCTATTCTATTTTTACTTCTATATTTTCAAGTCTAATACGTTAAACGTTATATTGCTATACTGTGTCTGTAACAGACTAAAGGTACATGTCACATCACTCAACATTTAAATTATATTCATACACGTCATTGTGAAACCTCTCTTACACTTCACAGCTACTGTTTCTACTCAATACAGTTTTACATGACGTGTCTTTGAGTATGGTAATGTGTAGCAGGTACATATTGTGTTTAACCATCCTTATTAATATTATAAACTAGCTGACCCGACAGACGTTGTCCTTTCTTAACGATGATTATTGAATTTGAATTGGTATAATTAAGAAAACAATTGATTAAAATTAGTATCTTCTTGCCAAATTTCATCAAAATAGATTAAATAGTTTAAGCGAAAATCATAAAAGTTATCATCATAAAAGAGCCGTACATTTTCCGGGACAAAAAGTATCCCTTGTCCTTTCACGAGACTCAAAGTATCTCCATACTAAATTTCAACAAAATAGATTGAATAGTTTAGGCAAAAATTATAAAAGTTTATTGTGCAGGAACCGTACATTTTCCGGGACAAAAAGTATCCCTTGTCCTTTCCCGAGACTCAAAGTATCTCCATACCAAATTTCATAAAAATAGACTGAATAGTTTAGGCGAAAATCATAAAAGTTTATTGTGCGGGAACCGTACATTTTCCGGGACAAAAAGTATCCCTTCTCCTTTCCCGAGACTCAAAGTATCTCCATACCTTTCATCAAAATAGATTGAAGAGCTTAGGCGAAAATCATAAAAGTTTATTGTGCGGGAACCGTACATTTTCCGGGACCAAAAGTATATCTTGTCTTTTCCCGAGACTCAGTGTATCTCCATACCAAATTTCAACAATATAGATTAAATAGTTTAGGCGAAAATCATAAAAGTTTATTGCGCGGGAACCGTATATTTTCCGGGACCAAAAGTATCCCTTTCCCGAGACTCAAAGTATCTCCATACCAAATTTCATAAAAATAGACTGAATAGTTTAGGCGAAAATCATAAAAGTTTATTGTGCGGGAACCGTACATTTTCTGGGACTAAAAGTGTCTCTTGTCCTTTCCCGAGACTCAAAGTATCTCCATACCAAAATTCATCAAAATCGATTGAATAGTTTAGGCGAAAATCATAAAAGTTTATTGTGCGGAAACCGCACATTTTCCGGGACCAAAAGTATCCCTTGTCCTTTCCCGAGACTCAAATTATCTCCATACCAAATTTCATAAAAATAGACTGAACAGTTTAGGCGAAAACATAAAAATTTATTGTGCGGGAATCGTTCATTTTCCGGAGACAAAAAGTATCCCTTGTCCTTTCCCGAGACTCAAAGTATCTTCATACCAAAATTCATCAAAATCGATTGAATTGTTTAGGCAAAAATCATAAAAGTTTATTGTGCGGGAACCGTACATTTTCCGGGACCAAAAGTATCCCTTGTCCTTTCCCAAGACTCAAAGTATCTCCATACCAAATTTCATAAAAATAGCCTGAATAGTTTAGGCGAAAATCATAGTTTATTGCGCGGGAACCGTACATTTTCCGGGACAAAAAGTATCCCTTGTCCTTTCCCGAGACTCGAAGTATCTCCATACCAAATTAATCAAAATCGATTGAATAGTTTACGCGCAAATCATAAAAGTATATTGTGCAGTAACCGAACATTTTTCCGGGACAAAATGTATCATATGTCCTATTCCTGGTTCTAAGCTACCTCTCCACCAATTTTCAGCCAAATCGGTTCATCCGTTCTTGAGTTATAAGTGGCGTAACTAACACAACTTTCTTTTATATATATAGATGTGAAAATTTGTCAGTCTGTTTCTTACCTCTTCATTTAATAAAGATTTTTACACAAATTCCATAAAATATTTGTCAAACTCTACATTAAATTAAAGACGAGTAATAATTAGAAGCAAGATGCAAACATCTTGTCGATATCCTTACAAACATTATGCCAGAGTACTTAACGCCCACGCGGCTGAACCGATATTAACGAAAATTTGGTATGAAAAAACAAAATATCATTCAATTGAGTTAACAATTATTCGAGTTAAAGTTCTAAGGGCCAGGCCACACCACTACGTTGCGGCGTCGCATCGCAAAAAAATGCATTGCTTTACAAAGGTTGTTTTTGCGATACGACGTCGCAACGCAATGTTGTGGCCTGGCCCAATGGTTTATTTGCGATACGACGTCGCAACGCAGTGTTGTGGCCTGGCCCAATGGTTTATTTGCGATACGACGTCGCAATGCAGTGTTGTGGCCTGGCCCAATGGTTTATTTGCGATACGACGTCGCAATGCAGTGTTGTGGCCTGGCCCAATGGTTTATTTGCGATACGACGTCGCAACGCAGTGTTGTGGCCTGGCCCAATGGTTTATTTGCGATACGACGTCGCAATGCAGTGTTGTGGCCTGGCCCAATGGTTTATTTGCGATACGACGTCGCAATGCAGTGTTGTGGCCTGGCCCAATGGTTTATTTGCGATACGACGTCGCAATGCAGTGTTGTGGCCTGGCCCAATGGTTTATTTGCGATACGACGTCGCAATGCAGTGTTGTGGCCTGGCCCAATGGTTTATTTGCGATACGACGTCGCAACGCAATGTTGTGACCTGGCCATAACTGCTGATATCAGCTTTACACTTATTTATTTCTCTGTATTCTGTAGAATAGTAAAATTTCAAATCTGCCTCCATCTCATCTGACTCACTGATCAGTCACCCGATTCCCATCTGTCACGGGATTGACAGTACATAAATAAAGTCAGAATTATTCAAAGATATACTAGAACAAGGATTCCCAAAGATATGTATTTGACAAAACTTTTAAAGTTAACAGAAAATGATATCGAATCTTTTGTAGTATTGTTACACGTTTTCCACAGTTAAGTGAGTACCTACGTGCAAAAATTTTAAGTGGCAATAAAAATATACAACTTTTTAAACTAATAACCAATTTCACAAACAAAAGACAATTGTTGTGACGTGATACTACATTGTTCTATTACAAGTTTACTCTCTGTCTAAAATCATACCAATGTATGCGTGTACACATTCGGGCGATGTAGTATTTGAAGATGATCGACTTAAGCCTGATTGAGCTCGTAGATTAGCGTGACACAAACAACGTCTGATATAATATCAGTGGGCTCTAGCGCCTTTTTAAACATATTTTTTTTAGTATAGGCTAACTTTATTTCTACCGCCTCTCTAGGACGCTGCCGCTCCTAGGCCGCGGTCTCTACCCTCTATTTATAAACCAGGTGGGTTCATGCATATTTCAGATACCATATATTTTCAGCTACGTTTTCCAAATCAGCCAGAATTTAAACAAATAATATTTCTATGGTTTTAAACAAAAGAAAAACAGATTTACCAGCCGTTCAACAACAATAAATTAATAATACCCACACCCACAGATTGACATAATCTTAGACACGGCTAATAGAAACATTCGTCGGCCGCTATCTAAGTCAGCTATCTAGAATTGCCCATTCACAGAACACAGTGTATGTGTATGTGTGTTAGAGTAAATCTCAGAAACAGACGTGTGGAGATTAGAAACGGCCTTTTCCGTGGTAGCGTTATTTCTATGATAGATAACTACAATAAGAGATATATCTTTAAAGTTAATCTACATATTATGTACCTATTAATGGTGTGTAGTATTTAAATACCTACAATTAAGTATTATACATTTAATAAGACATTTCCGCCAATTTGCTTATTGCGCGGGAACCGTTCATTTTGCCGAGATAAAATGCACTGAACTCAAAGTATCATCATACATTTTATCTAAATAGATTCAGTGGTTAAGGCGTACACAGCTAACAGACAGACAGTTTATTTTTTCTCTGTGCGTCAAAATACAGAGTGTAATAAAACATAGTGACAAAATGCCCTAAAGCAGGGGTTCCCAAACTGTGCGCCGCGGCGCCCTGGTGCGCTTCGGCGTGGAAAGGCAAGAGGGGCGCCGTGAGTAGATCCTCTATCATAATCCGAAACCACATATATTATAAAATAAAATTAGAATATAAATTATACAAAGTAGGCAGATGATTAAATATATTTTGTTTTATTATCATTCATTACCTGCTTAACCTAACTATAATAATCATTACAGGTGTTTATTTATGTATCTTTTTGTAATAGCTATAGGTAAAGAAGGGCGCCGTGACAAAATATTGAACGTGTAACTGCGCCGCAGGCTGAAAAAGATTGGGAGCCCCTGCCCTAAAGTATTATCACTTAGTTTTGTTACAGCCTGTATATATTTATGTATTTTTATTTTTTCTACATCCTATTTTTGTCGTTACTTAATCTAGTAATTGAACATCGTTGTGATCTGCCTACTAATCACCTGCAGTGGCGATCTTAGCATACAATGACAGACATTTTATAAGCTTCCGTGCATACTGTTGACTTATCTGCACGATTTTGTATCTATGGACTGAGTTTTCTGATAAATATTGAAGGGACTTTTGGAGTTTTGGCAGGCATGTGAAAGAGTGCTGTTGTGTTTTTGTATTATTTTCTTAAAATTGTGTTAGCTGGGTTTTTAGTGTGTAATATTGGTAGAATAATAACCATTAGATATTCGTGTTCATGCACAAGTGTAGGAAAGTGATGTAATATCCAGAAACGTGCTATTTTGTGTTCCCTCCAAAACTCCATCGAAAGTTTCAGTAAAGCGTCTACCACTTTACTGAATCGACCGACTTGACTCCTGTGACTGTATTGACTTTTACTTAGACTTTGACTAGACTTTAGACCTGACGATACATGAAAACGATGATGAAAATTATAATAGGAGGAATATGGTTTTCCCGCCATATTCCTTACTTTTTTACCTTGTCTGTGGCACAACATACACATCCTTTGTGTCAAGTTGCCAAAAAAGAAGAAAAAGAAAGAAAGAAGGGACTTTTCTGATGAATTACCCTGCATCAAGTAGGCAACAGCCATATCCATACTAATATTATAACTGCGAAAGTGTGTCTGCCTGTTTTTTTTTTAATGAAATAAGGGGGCAAACGAGCAAACGGGTCACCTGATGGAAAGCAACTTCTGTCGCCCATGGACACTCGCATAATCAGAAGAGCTGCAGGTGCGTTGCCGGCTTTTTCAGAGGGAATAGGGTAATAGGGGAGGGTAGGGATGGGAAGGGAAGGGAATAGGGGAGGGTAGGGGATTGGGCCTCCGGGTTACCTCTTCACACCCAAACCGCCGCAGCGCGCTGAACCGATTTTGCTGAAATTTGGTATGGAGATTTTTTGAGTCTTGGGAAAGGACATTGTATACTTTTCATCTCGGAAAAATTTTATGTTTCCGCGTGATAAACGGATTTTGGCGCAACGGAGTTGCTTGCGTCATCTACTAATAATCTTGTCCAATGAGACGATATTATTGAATAACATTAAGTTCATTCGTTGTTGAACTATGAGATTTCCTAGTTCGTTCATAGATTGATATAATAGTTTGTCTAACTTATTTTATATACAATGAATAATGTATGTTTCTAATATAAATACAATGGAGAATTATACGCATTCTTATGCAAGAAACAAAAAGTAAATCGTTCAATTATTAAATATCTTTAGTTGTCAACGTTTTTATCTACATTTTATTTAGTTGTGATCAGAAACTATAAGCTTGTTTCAATTAAAAACTAAAGCTATGTTTAAAACCATTTAAACAATATTTTACTTAAAAATAAGAAAACTTTTTATCCCCTCGAAGAAAACTCAACTTCCGGTTCGCGACGATGAGCTTACTAACTGGACCACAAGGGTTGCTTGTCGCGTAAAAAAATTTATTCACAGCCGAATATAGAACCTCCTACGTTTTCGGTAGTTGGTTAAAAAAATATACATAATATAGTTACAAAGAAATGACAGACTTGCCGCTCGCGATGTCGGCCTGTTCCACTTTTGAATGGCTGATTTAATAAAAATGGATCACATCTTTGCAAAATTATGGAGACCCTTAAGGCACAGCTGTTTCTGCACCCCCGGCTCTTGTAATTATGAAAACCTCCTTGTAGGTCAAAATTTAACCCTAAAATAACGCAACATCCAAGATTACCTTGCGATTAAAATCTAACGGCCCATTAGACCCGCGTATTGAACTTGTAATTAAAATCTTATTAAGAGTTTCGGTGTTCTGAAGGTTATGATTGATCGATGTCTTAACCTCAACTAATATTTGTTTTGAGCCGTCAAGTTCATTTTCATTACATATATCATTATTTTTAATCAACTTATAATGAAGTCACAGAGTTTCGTAATGATAAATTCGTTAACACTAAAATGATAATTTATTTATACTCGACTATGATAATTTATCCCAAAAGAATTATTTTATGTTGACACGTCATGCAAGGGTAAAAAGAACATAATATTTTATAATCATGTTTTATATTTTATTACTTGTATAATTATTGTAACTCTATACTTTTCTGCTGGAGAAAAAAAATTGAGGTATCTGATAACTTCTTTGATTTATACTAATTTTAGATTTATATGCGGGCATTACTCATAAGTAATAACATAATATTTTGTTTTTAAGTTTTGGATTATCAAAAGGAGCACTTTTCTAATTTTCTCTTAACTATGAAAAGCAACAAATAATAATAGTATATTAGAACGATATTTATTATGTTTATTCTATCTGTGTGTAAAGCCATATCGCTCATATTTTATCATTAATCATATTGTACTCAATCTACGAATAATAAAAACTAAGGAAACGTAACTCCCATACTTCAACCGTTTTAAATTTGGCTCCTTTTCGTACAAAAAAATATGACAATTCAGATTTTCGCCAAGGTCGTATCCCAGGTAACGTATCATAATATTGCGCGCCGGACGACATCCTGCGCGTTTATTGTCATTGTCATAGTTATGAAACAAAGCCGTGGACAATAATAATTGTCAAAAGCGGATAGTATTATGCAGTATACACCAAGCACATCTACTATCACGAAGAAAGGGGCACATAATATTAATTATTATTTTATAATCAAACATTTTTATCTGATCCTTAAGTCATCGATATTAAAAATATATAATAATTTTGAACAAACCTTGTACGACACTGACGAATTTAAAACTGTCCAGATCACCTAGAGAAGACGTTTTCAAATGACAAAAATCGATGTGCTAAATTTTTACAGAATTGAAATAAAAAACTTACGGTGCAAAAGGCAATGCAGATTTTCGTAATCTCTTTAATTTTCGGTCATTACTTATACAAATATCATGACTATTAAAGTGTATGCTAAAGTGTATGCAAAACAAGTAATCTGGCTCGGCATGCAATTCGGTTCGTTTCTTTCTAAACGAACGGCAGTTATCCACTTTTTTCGATGGATTGCATTCTTAGGAAATCTGTCAAAATAAAATACGTATTCATACTAATGTCAGCCAGACCCTAAAATTTCGTTTATGATTAATTGTTACATCTTGCATAACACTGTCCATGGCGATTATGTAAAAAATTTGTAATTATCATGAACGTAGAAAAAAAATTATATTATTTTTTGATTATTGCACTTTTACAATAATAGTCGTATCTGTATGACTTCTACATCATTTCACAGGGCATTTAGGCATTTTAACAACAAAATGCTATGGAAAAAGCTACGTAAAAAGTAAGTAAACAAATTGCGAAATGAGTTTGACACTAATTATCATGTCAACCTGGTTGAGTGTCACACGAAAAATGTGTACCGAACACATGCATAAAATATCCATGTATTCGGGTCACATTTTGTAGCCTTTTGGTGCACTTTTTTGACGGAGTTACTTTTCCTTAGTTTTTATTATTCGTAGTACTCAATCTTGAATCATTATAAAAAGTTAACAATAACACCCCGCGCGATCATCCATTTGGTTCCAAAAACGATTAGCATTTTAGTGTTAAGTTACGGTATCAATAGCCGTCGACAAGTGATTATTAATTTTAAAATGGCCTCGCCACCTGTTCGACCGCCAATTATAAGTAAATTCTTATTGACCGTCATCATTTATCTTATAATATAAAAGATAAACAATATGTTTTATGTTATGACTCAATATGTGATGAAGACTGATCTTTGGGGTGATAATGTTTTGTTTCTGTTGTAATAGGGAATGTTACATAGCTTTGGGAGTTTATAGAGAAGTGGTACATCCTTATTATAAATGCCAAAGTTTGTCTGTCTTCACGCTTCGCAACCGCTGGGCCGATTTAGATGAAATTCGGTTTGAAGATACTTTGAGAGACGGGAAAGGACAGGGAAATTTTTGTGGTGGAAAATGTACGGTTCTTTAGATAAACTTTATCCTATAACTTCAAGGTCCCTCCTACCAGCTCTGGATTTATGTATAGGTAGTATAGGTCATGGCCTATGGGCGGCAGCGTCCTATTACGTCCTAGAAAGGCGGCAAAATTAAAGCCTATAACATGTATTTACCTACATTTCACAAATAAATGATATTCTATTCTATTCTATTCTATTCTATTCTATTACTATACTCATAAAACATAAATCCGGCCCTGCCTCCTACTTCTACTTCTGCAGCTATTAACACTGTGATTTCTGTCCAGTAGCGAGTGGCACCTGGGCTGGGACCGCAGCGCGCTGCACGGCGTTAGCTGGTACCACCTGTTACACCCAGACTGCTGCAAGGAGGCCCAGACGAAGCATCGACTCAGTGAGTCCTAGAGTTACCCAATGCACTATAGCGCACCAAACAAAGTACAAAACTGAATCACGCTATCGAAGTTTCTGAGATCGACTCTAATAAAAATTTTTCTAATAGGAAAGGATGGGAAATTTCCCATCCTGTCCTATTAGAGAAGTTTTAAGGTGCTGGTTGGCAGCGAGCGACACGAAACAACCGCAGATGACGTGTCGTCGCTACACTACTGGTTTCTATAGTTGGTTACTATGAATAAGTGTCGCTAGTTTCGTGTAGGCTAGGGTGTTTCATAGAAATATATAGAAACCAGTAGTGTCGCGACGACACGTCGTCTGTTGCAACTTCATGTAGTCGGCTTCTTACTTGTACTTAACAGTTGGCGGACCTACGTAATTTTATTGTCATGCTTAGCTGACATAATATCAAGACTATAATAATTGACTTAACATAACCTGAACAAATAACGTGGGTCTGTCGACATTTGCCCAGGAGCCAATTTCTCTGATGCTATCTTTCACGTCTTATCTAATGTTAGTGAATTTCTTAACATTGCACAGAACCAGACATTTTTTTTGACCTAAACTCAATAAATACTAACAATCTGTAGATCATTCTCACCGCGAACATATTTCTTGGCACGGCAAATGCTAACTCGGTAATGGCAGATATCGTTAGCTGAATCTACAAAAGGAAAATACTATTGCCTTTATAGAACGAAGCGTACTCTATACTCTATAGCTCAGTGGCTAGAGAGTGATTGCACTAAGGGGCTACAGATTCTAAAAATATAGTGAAGCATCTCTTCACCGGTTTGAGTGATGGTGGCTGGGTGAAGCCAAACGAGCGTAATTTTGTGAGTCGTAAGTCGCAGAATTGCGGTCGCGTAAACTATTTTTCATACTAATCATGACTTACAAAATTACGCTCGTATGAATGAAGTAGGAATTTTCTATGAAACTGAATGCACCAGAATTTCTGCAATCCGAAATTCTGCTTTGACACTGATAGAGCAAATTACGAGACACATCTAAGACGTGTTGTGCAAAAATGTAAGTTTCTTCCGAAGTCTCATTTTAAGTGTTTGTACAACAAATTGTTATTTCAATTTTACTTCTGATCTCGTAACACAAATTAGTAAACAGGCAATTACTTATGGATATTGCATTGGCGATACAGTGTGAGATATAATAATTTTATTACGCATTAGGCCTTTATTAGTTATGCTTTTGCGGTTAGTGGTCAGTAAATCACACCTACAATTTGTATGTCTTGGCTAATATTGAAATTACCTACAGTGCTTTAAATTATATTTTATATACTAACTGATTTAGCATAAGTTTGTTCGCCATTTACGTTATATTTGTGAGCCACTAATCCAAGGAGATAAGGAAGATCCTCTGACCGAGCGAAATTGCTTCAGCCGTTTCAAAAGATTTCAGCAACAAATTTCACGACGTAAACGAAATATACAATTTATTATCATACAGGAATAACTAGCGAAATAAATACCAAAAAATTACCGTACCACTTACTTTAACAGTTTACTAAGGGCCTGTCAACATCTCCACGTCACAACGTCGTCAACGTGGAACGGTGCGGTAACGTGGCACGGTAAGTTGTCGTGACGTGAAAATTTACGTTAACGTAACGTAAAAATGCACGTCACGGCGCGGTGTGGCAATTTTTTACGTCCTTTTTTTCTTATATCTCTCTCTCAGTCTTCTTAACAATAGCAGAAGCAGAATACGTATTGTGCGATCCATGTCTATACAAGTAGTGAAGAATGTAGCAGTTTTACAATGCATGGTGACGTACAATGTTGCTACATCGTGACGTGCATTTTAACGTTACGTTGGCGAAAATTTTCACGTCACGACAACGTACCATGCCATATTGCCGCACCGTTCCACGTTGACGACGTCGTCAACGCGCAACGTAACGTGACGTTACTGCACCGTTCCACGTTGACGACGTCGTGACGTGGAGATGTGGACAGGCCGTTAGTCCTAATTTAACAAACCATCGTTTGCATTTTCTTGTTGTACGAAAAGCAAATGCAATCACAAAGTATTTAATGCCATAATTTTAATAGGCCATAGTGAAATACGCACTAAGCCTAGCTTAGTTTTATTGTACGAGTACCACATAATTTAATTACATTCTTGTCTTATATCACTTTATAACGTATACTGCATTGGGTGAAAAGTGAAAACTATACAATGGGCTGCTTACATAACCAACTAGAGTCTCCAAGCCTAATTTTTTATACGAGTACTTACTATAAATTAATGAGCATTTAAACTATCAATCTATCACTAGTACTCCGGTCATACTGTACTTTTAACATTTTTAATTTGGTGACATTGTAGAAATATTAACACCACAATATTATGCAGGATAGCTACACTCGCGGCGCGAATTGCGGCCGCGATTTACGGATGCTACGCGCCGTGAACACGATGCGAAGCCGCGAAGCGTGAACGCGAAGTTGCGAAACCCTCCACACTCGCGGATCGCGGCCTTCGCGGGCTTTCGCGCCGCGAATGTGGAGCCCGCATTAAGTTTATTATTGTCAATATGTTATTGTCAACATGTCGATATTATGTAGGTACTATGATTATGTATCACTAATATCTGTTAATTAGTGAATGGTGAAATATACAACGGCTCCTAGAACCAACTAGATTCTCCTGACCTGAATTCCTCAATTTAATTAGTCGTACTTTAAGATGAGCGAAAACTTTCAATCTATAACAATTTATGTCAGTCAGTGCGTATGCAATTTCTAATTAATTGTATTACCTGGGTAACCTAATTGCTTGATTACTGATATTTATAGGTTTATTATGAAGTCTAGATGTAGCCTTATTAGGTAAACCGTCAATTACTAGATAAAATATCAGCGGTTTAGTGACCTTTACGATTTTTACTGCGCTCACATTTCAGGTGCGAAAGTTCAAGCTATAAAGAGAAAACAGTTGGGAAATTGTGATTTTAACCGATTTCAAAGAAGGAAAGGGTTATTACCGTTTCCTAGTTTATGGAGAAATGTAAAAGTTTCTAGTATATAGTTTAAGAATTCCATGATCAAATGGTAAAATGGCTGGTTTACATTACTTCAATTCAGCGCCTTTTTTGCAAAATTGCTCTCCATTATTTCCCGTTGCATTGTTCCATTTACATTTCTGAATGTGTCGCCCATAAACTAAGTACGCCCATAAAATGCAAGTATATTATAAGTCTATGGTGTCGCCTAATTTAAGACGACATGTATGGGTTCAATATTGAAAATGGAATTTAAAAATATTAAACAGTTCTTATAATGTAAAAAGTACATTATTCCAATATGGCCCATTTACATTATTCCAATAGTAATCCAGTACTGGATTGGAATAATCTAAGCCGGCCAAAACATCCACTAACGACATATTGAACATTGGTAGTTGCTCCTAAGCAACTACCACAAGAAATAAAAATAAAATTAAATCAGCCCTAGCTAATTTTATTTTCTTCTCATTTTTTGTCCAGTCCATTTAGGGTTCCGGATTTTTTCTCGATTTCAAGAAATGGTACGGAACCCTTCGTGCACTAATCCAACCGGCACTTGGTAAATTATGTTATTTCACGGGTTTTTTACGTTAAAAGCTGTAATGTGCCATCCAAGAAATTGAATCATAGCTGAATCTTTGTTATTTGATAGGGTTATGTGAATTCAATTTTAGTCGTGATTCTACTGGGTTTGATATAACCCTACCAAATTATATAGGTCCGCAATCAAATTCTTACAGTACCTACATAGACTGGTTTGGGCTGAGGTACTGTGGTCTGTGACTTTCAAACGCGGCCTTAAACCTCGCCTTGACCACAGGCCCATCAGCTGAGCGGGTCTGAGGTCGGCACCTTTTACTGTTTGCTCCTTATCGTTTGTTAGTTAATTTTCCAAAAAGATTTGACTATTTCCATATTTTTTATTATTACATAATATTCTACTAAATGTCGTGTCAGCCCGCAACTCTGTTGCAGCGAAATTCGTATACTGCATTTTGTGATTTTTACTTGAAAGTCATAAATACTAATTATTGGGACGAAACGCCGGATGAAAAATTAATAAAAATTCAATTTTAGTCATTCGTCCCATTGGGACGAAAAAGTATGGTACAAAAGACTCAACTACTCCTTTTTCCGTCTCTCAAAGTATGTCTATGCCAAATTTCATAAAATCGGTTTAGCAGTTTAGGCATTTGCGTGCTTTAACTATATTAAAATATAGTTAAAGCACGCAAATCAAATGCAACATATCCGAGTGCCCAGCTTTATAAGCTTATTGACAGATACTCTGTTCAAGCTGGCTGGAATCTGGATCAGACAATGTACAGTATTGAGACAGTTTAGTATGTAGACAAATCGAGACGCGGGATAAACACACGCCCGGTACCGACCACAATCATGGCACTCGTCAATCTTACGAAAGGGGTGTCGCACACTATAGGTCTACCAGAATCTGATGGCAAAAAGTGAGAAAATAAATTGACTCCAGCAATACCGGGGTAATTGGAATAAAAACATTTTGATCCTTTTTTTTCTTATAGCGGCTGATTTTGTGTGTTAAACATGCAAATATAAAAATTTATCCAATGATCAAGAATATTTTTTGAAAATCTGCTGTCAAAAATTGCCATCAGATTCTGGTAGACCTATACAAAACATTCCCTATAACTAGATGACTCCCGCAACTTCGAACGCAATTATCGCACAGGAACCGTACATTTTTCCGGGATAAAAAGTATCCAATGTCCTATCCCGGGACTTGAAGTATTTCTAAACCAAACAGTAAATCGGTTAAGGGGTTTGGCCGTGAAGGGGTAACAGACAGACAGAGACAATTTCGCATTTATAATATTAGTATGGATATGTATATTGTAAATACGAAAGTAAGTCTGCCTGCCTGTCTGTCTGTTACCTCTTCAGTCTTAAACGACTGAACCGATTTTGGTGTAATTGGTATGGAGACGTAGAAACAAATTGCTAGATTTTTTCTTGGTTTCGTCGTTTCTATTCTATTCGTGTCTATTGAGTGGCAAATTATTTTCAAAACTAAGAATTTTTAGTGCCACGAAACAAATTGAATTCAGCAATTTAGTTTGTTTTTTGGTAAGTACTTCAACTTCTTTTGATTTTTGAAGCAGTCCTCAGTCTTTACAATATTAAAAATATTTAAAAGGCCCCGGCTCAGTGTACGTTTACCTTTAAACCAACATTCGAGATTGCACAAATTACCGCCTGGCATTAACCCTTATTACTCGTACAAATATACTCCACCTGCCCAAATATAAACCCTGTCATGGTGGGGTAGAGTTCAAAATCGAGTGACACCCGGCTATTCGATTCTGCGTAGATCATAATTCGATGGCCGAGTCGAGTTCCCTTAAATTTAAATCTAGATCTGAAATAGGTATAATTATGTTAAGTATAAAATGAATGCAAGCATATTGTGTGTACAGTCGAGACAATGAACGCTTAGCAGAAAACTCGATTGCTAAGTATTATAATTTATAATTAAATATTTTCGACAGACTACCTACTTACCTTAGCCTTATATAAAAGGCTTTCGCACCAAGGATATATTTTTTCTAATTTTATAATACTATCTAGTTTTAGTCCATCACGCCTTAGACTTTTTTTATTGTCTTGGTGGAGAGTGGTCACCCAAGCTAGATGGGGTTTCGAGGTGAAAGATATCGTTCTGAGCCGAACCTACCAGCTGCCAGCCAGTGGAATAGTGGAATGTCTGTAAAGTTGGCATGTGTGAAATGCCAACTGCCAAGGGATGATACTGAGAGTGACAGGGCCTGTCAATTCCACTGACAGGTCCAGGGTCCACACTTGAATTTTAATCTGTGTTAATTGTATATAAATCCACACCAAACATTAGTTAAAACCTAATAAAGCCCTTGACGGTCGTTAAGTGTGTTGGTGAAAATGGGAGGTATGGTGAAAATGAAAATTAGTCGAAAGTCAAAACAACATTAAAACTTAATGTAAGTGAGTCTCAACAGCTGAAATTGATCAAAATCCATCCATTTGGAAGCTACTTCACAAGAAACAGATAAAATGTATAAGTCGGGAGTAAAAAAGGAAAAAAAATGACTCAACATACACACATTGTTAAAGAGCAAAAGGCTGAGTACAGAACTACAGACATACAATTTATTACAATGTATTTTGCAACTAAATCTTTACCTAGTGAACTCCGCAATTACCAATCTAAAATAAACCTAACTCCCTTATGATAAAGTTCAAAACGTATTTTTGGTCATTTGAACTGGTATTTTGTACGAAGCCTTAAATTAGAAAACAATACAGCCGTCACCCGAGTATTGTCCAAGATTGTATCGAAAACGATATAACTTTGTCGAATATACTGACATAATCACATTTAAATTAACTCGTGGGAATTTCAGTAATTACCTTACAACAATAGCTTTGATATTGTATGTCGGAGACCTGCGTGTTTTATGAAATATATAGTCTGTCACTTTACTGAAAAATCAGGTGTACTAAATTCTCTTAAATGATCTTTCTTAGCTGTTTCTGTCGGTCACTTAAAATATGGTCATTATCACCATCACCCCGTAAGTAACATTAACCGTAATTAACTACAAAGGTTTTAATGTGTTACATAATGATTTTTGGTAAGCCCAAAGCTTACGTTAACCTAAGAATTAAGTATAAGTATAAATTATTTATTAGAACTCTTTTCTTTATATTAGGAAAGATAAACATTACGGCAAAGTGGTATTTAACAAACTCTTAACTATCAATTATTATTAAATTAAGATCTATCCCACATTATGCAATATCGATAAAATCTAAGATATTCATGACATAAATAATATATACTAGTCGTAAATAAAACTAGAACTTAGAAGTTCAAACTATAACACCCAGCCCATTCCACCAATAATAAATTGTAACTTAAACGTTGGTTATAAATCTATTCAATTCGTGAATGCTTTCATTAATAATAAGTCTTTTGGAAGCATCCTTTGCACGGCATCTGACCATAAGATATTTTAATAATATTTATAAGATAATAAAGCGTAACATTAAAAAAAATATAATCAAATCAGCCAAATAAATAAACATCTCAGTTTTAAGATAGAAAATATTAGAATAAGTTGCGGGTACGAACTACCCAGCATTGAAAGCCCATAAAATAGATTGAAAGTCTAAACTCTAAAGTTGGTTTGAGTAACTTTAGAGTTTTTAGTGTCTAGACCAAACCAATAGTTACTACCTACTTATGACTTTTTGATTTCAAAAGTAAACTTTAAATCCAGTTTAAGTAGGTATGCGTGGGATGAATTCAGTGTCATAGCATTTTAACCTGTTGGTGAGACTCGGCCCAAGTAATGAACGAAGGTCTCGTAAACCTACACGGATGTTCAGTAGGACGTGTTTTATTGACCTCAGTGCAATATGCATATTGTATCATTCAGATACTAACTTGTGGTCAAGTTATAAGTGGCTAGTACTCTTACTAAATAAATAATGAAAAATATATTAAAAAAAAATCAGGGTAGAACAAAAAATACTTACGGAATAGGGTCAGCAATGAAAATATTGTGACTTCGATTTGTTATCAGAACTGAACTTAGTATTTAGACTCTAACTTCCATTTTCTCTAAACATGCAATATTGCCGGCAACTCAGTTGCACCAAAAAATCGTTCATCGCACGAAAACCGTAACACTTTGCTGCGATCCAAAAAAAATATATTTAGTCCTTTCCCGGGCCTTAAAATATAATCTCCTTAGCTTTCATCTGTCGGTTCAACGGTTTAGGCATGGAGAGGTGACAGACATACACCAGCATGAGTAGTTTTTTCTTTTAGTTATTTAAACTTTATAACAAGTGTAAGTAAATGCAATGTTTAATATCTAGACACAAAACATCTATGGCTTGTCGCCATGGCATTCTCTACTAATTAATTGTATATTGTCAGCCATTTTGATTGCTGTTAATGTCTTTTCTCACGACACCACTCGGGTCCCCTGATTTATTTGACGCAGTAGATACAAATATTATTAAGATTTATTGAGATATTTCTAACAGTTTCCTTATCAAACGTTTTTTGCTGTTAGAAGGTTAATCCATACTCATATTATAAACTAGCTGTCCCGGCAAACGTTGTTTTGCCATTTAAAGTATTTCTACTTCATCAGCATACAAAATCTTACCCCCTCTTTTGTCCCCTAAGAGGGGTGGGGGGAAAAATGTTATGTAGCACCAGATGTTAAGTTGAAAAAACAGTTAATAATATAAAGTAAGTCCATTAAAGAAAAAAGTTTACTTAATACAAAATCTGACCCTCTCTTTGGTGGGGGGGTGATTTTTATACACCAGATTAGTTGAGTTGGAAGAAGGCAAATATATCTGCGAAAACCGTATGCAAATCAGATCAGTAGTTTTCGTGTTAAAGCAAAAGTCTTATACAAAATCTGACCCCCTCTTTTGTCCCTTTAGAGGGGTGGGGGGAAAAATTTTATACACCAGATGTTCAGTTGGAAGAAGACAAATATATCTGCGCAAAACCGCATTCAAATCGGATCAGTAGTTTTCGTGTGATAGTGGAACAAACATACAGACAGACAGACAAAAAAACTGACCACATTTTTCGCTTCTATAGCGATGTAGTGACATCCTCCACTTATTATTTTTTGAATATCTTTAATGTACAGAATCGTCATTTCTACAGTTTTATTATATGTATAGATGTGAAAGTGTGTCTGTCTGTTACCTCTTCACGCCTAAACTGCTGAAGGGATTATGCTGAAATTTGGTATGGAAATATTTTGAGTCCCGGGAAAGGACAGAAAGACTAGAAAAAATTACGGTTTCTACGATTACATTATAATAAAAATATATACTATAATCAAACTACTCCAAAACACAGCAACGTAAAATTATTATGTAATATATTTAAATCTAATATATATAAATACATTTAAATACTGTAATATATATAAATACATTTAAATCATTTTAGTCATTCAGACTCATTACGTCATCAGATGTCTATGTCGATGTATATTTCATTCTCTGTTGATTTAGTAGACCGCTGTTCCATACAATTTTCATATTTTAATACCAAGTAACGCGGCAAATGTAATTAGAGCAATATATTTGCATAACATCAAAACATGTCCTCATTGTCTATATCGGATTTGTTTTGTTTTTCCCATCGTTAGTGTCTAAACACACTAACTAGGCTGAATTACGCCGGCGTAAATTCCGCCGCGTTTACGCCGCGTTTTAAAATTTCATACAAAATACGGACGGAACGCGACGGAATAGTGTGTCACCCCTCGCGTTCCGCCCGTATTTTGTATGTGCTTGAAACGCGGCGTAAACGCGGCGGAATTTACGCTGGCGTAATTCAGCCTAGTGTGTTTATACACATAGAATCGATTTTAAATATGCGTCCGCGCTGACGAGCGGTTAGGCTGTAGTGATGAGCAAAGCAAGACCAAGACCAAGACTCGACCAGTCTTGGTCTTGGTCTTGGTCTTGCTTGTGCAGTCTTGGTCTTGGTCTTGGTCTTGCACGCCTAGTCTTGGTCTTGGTCTTGCAAAAAGCAAGACTCTTGCAAACATTTTTCAAAACTTTTTGTAAACGTTTTAATTTTGTTAATTTTCTCGAAAAAACATTTTCAAACCTAAATTACTTGGACTAGCTACATGATCTTGTCTTAACTTGTTAAGAGAATGATTCTTGAATTGAAAATACTAATGAAAAGTCAAGAGCCAACTCAGCATAGGCTGATCTTTTAGTGGAAATAATGTCCTTAAGAAAAAAAAATTTTTTTTTTAAATAAGAACTTACCCTCGAATTTCTTCTAGAGTATTTTTAGGGTTCCGTAGCCAAATGGCAAAAAACGGAACCCTTATAGATTCGTCATGTCTGTCTGTCTGTCCATCCGTATGTCACAGCCACTTTTCTCCGAAACTATAAGAGCTATACAATTGAAACTTGGTAAGTAGGTGTAGTCTGTGAACCGCATTAAGATTTTGATACAAAATAGAAAAATTATTAAAAATTGCAGGGGTCCCCATAGGTACAACTGAAACAAAAAAAATATTTGGAACGAAGTTCCTTATCGCGCGTTGCGAAAAGGGGTTAGACCGAAAAAGTGGTAACGATACTTTTTGACCGACACTTTTTGCCACAGACATAGATCAAGATAGATGCGGTATCTATCTTGATATAATATTATGTCTGTGCTTTTTGCTATAGTTGTTTACTATAGCCGTGTGGTGTGCGCGTCTTTCTCTGTCTGTCTCTCTATCTCTCTTTCTCTCTCATAGAAAGCAAGCCAGTTATGATTTTTTTTGTTTTATTTTCTTTTTGTTTCGTTTTTTTTTTTGTTTTTGTTTTAGTGTATACAGGTTTTTTGTACATAAGAAATAACTTCGTGTCCCTTAACACCTATCAAGTTTTTTTTTCATCTAACCTATGCGTGTGGGGTATCTATGGATAGGTCTTTCAAAATCATATTGAGATTTCTAATATCATTTTTTTACTGAATACAACCTGAATAGTTTGCGAGACAGACTCTTGACTCTTCCAAAGTGGTAAAATCTGTGCCCCCCCCCCCTCTAACTTCTACAGTTAAGGCATGATAAGTCTAAAAAAATATACGCTGTACATTACCATAAAACTACCAAGGAAAATTGGTTTGAACTAGACTAACTAACTACTAACTAACACTACTACTACTACTAGCAAGTAGTTTTTTTAAACGTCATAAATGGTAAACCCTAATAATTTAACTTTCATTAAATCAACTGAAATATAAAAATAAATCAAAAGCCTTTTAATTTCATAAAATAAACCTTTTTGCTGCTGCGGAATTCTTCATGGGCGAGTTCAACTCGCACTTGGCCGGATTTTCGGATTCTCTCTCGGTTGGAAGATCTTCCTTTTCGGCCGCCACGTATATATTCCCAAATGTTTAGTTTAAAAGCATGGTTACATAATCAAAAGGGTAAAAACGGGACCCGATGGGGATTGTCCCTTTTTTTTTAATTTTGCTCATTACAAAAACATTTCGAGGAATAAGGTCAGTGACCGTTTTTCTGTATATAAACGAAAAAAATACCCATTCGTTACTTATATTTTTGAACAAATATGTTTAATCTTAGTTTGACCTTCAATGGCGTTAAATTTGCAATAAATTCGACCAACATTACGTTTCGACCTTTTGGTAAGCTTCTCGTATCAGCTTTCACATAATGAGAACTTGCATTTGACGAACCAGCCATAATAAATTAGATTGAAAGGAAATTTAAAACATACTGCAGAGGTCAATTGGGCCGTGGGCGCCGATGATGACGTCAGAGCGAAACTTTAAAAATTTATTGAGAAAAAACTAGCCAATGAATTTCAAAATTATTTAATTTATATTCTTAAAATACCCTATTTTAACGAAAAAAAAATATAAAAAGTACATGTGATTTTTTTTGGACAATGCCCATTACATCGCTGCCTGTTCTTCTGCCTGTTTCCAGGCTGTATTACAAGAACTTGAAATTAATGTTAAGTAGATAATAAAATATTATTGTTATAAATATTTTATCTCATATTATAGTCACTGCGACTAGGTAAGTAAAATTTTTTAGCAAGACTCTTGCATAGTCGGTGATAGCGATGGGCGAGGCGGACTGTAATATTAAGATGAAAACGACGATAGCTAATAACTAGCAAATGATACACAATGTGAAGCGACAACTATAATGTTCAAGGTTCAGAGATAGACTAAGTCAAAAATACATCGAAAATATAAATTGTCAATACGAAAAAATGTGACATAGAAAAGTAAACAAATATTCAAAAACAGAAGTATTGGCTCTGGTCTGTCCAGCCAATCGCCAACAGTCGGTCTTGGTTTTGGTCTTGTTCTTGCACACCTAGTCTTGGTCTTGGTCTTGCTAGTCTTAGGGTAGTCTTGTTATTATCTCTTCTATCTTCTCTAGTCTATACTCTTAATCTTTACTGCAAGACCAAGACTGCAAGACCAATACCAATTTTGCTCATCACTATTAGGCTGCTCCACCGCTAGATATTTCTGAAATTTCGAAACGAATCAATTCCTTATATTTTGATACTATGTAAAACATTTTTGTTCTGTAATACCTCGATCGTGGGAATCGCAGACACAATAGATTTTCAAATGTTATGCGGCAACTGCCGCTTGGGGAGTGTTAGGTTAAAAAACCAAATGTGCTAGAAAATAAATAAGTTGAAAAAAAAAACTTAAACGTATAGTAGGTCTAACATAATATATAATATTATAATAAATAACAATGTTTTTAAACATTCTACTGACAATATAACGGAAAATTAAATTTTCTAAACAGTAATTAAAACTACACTTTAACACTTCTTAATTAGTATTTAGTTTCACAAATTGTGACTCTATATCTATATTTCAAAGTTGAAAATCGCCTACGCCGCTAGAGTATCATTAAAACCGGCTAATCCATTTATTAGCTCCGATCTAGCAGCTATTATACATCGTTATTGATTAAGTCTAGACTCAGATACGTCTAGCCGCTAATTACTGTCAATACTAGTAATTGTCTAACAATAGGTGCTTATTAAGTCCTGACTAAGTACTATAATCTAGGGTTACGGTTTAAGCACTTTATTTAGTAAGTTATTAAGGCAAGGATTTAGTTCTGTAGGTTTTAAGTAGATAAACCTGATTTAATAGCTAGTGCTTCTAGACTAAAACTTACTTTAAGCCTTAAAGTACGAAGTTCAATGTTCACTGTTGCTGTCTGTCATGTGACTTTTGCAATGTGCCAGACGAAGACATAAAGTAAACCTTGCAAGTAACAAAAAAAAACTTTTCTTAAGCTAAAGCTTAGGTAGAAAATGGATAGAAAAACCTAGATAAGTGTTCCTGTTATGTACCTGTTTGGGTAGGTTATATTACTTGAGATTATTTTTTATACTTATTATTAGGGCCCGGAAAAATATGTATTAAAAAATCCAAAATATGTACATAAAATATGGACTAAAAAATCGAAAATATGGAAAAATATGGAGTATAAAATAGAAATATGGAAAAAATATGGAGTATAAAATTACAATAATTAAACGTTGTTTTAGTGTAGGTAAGAAAAGAGTCACTCGTGACAATTAACAAAGAGATAGAGGCCAGAAATATGCTATGCTGGCTTTGCCTCTGCATATTTGGTAGGCCAGAAATATGCTATACTGGCTTTGCTTATGCATATTTGGTTTGGGAATAAACATACGTTACAGTATAAATTGTGCAACTTGCATGACATGCCGATCATATTGTAAGCATGACAGCACGTAACGCACGTCTTGCTGCATGATTTTACGTGGGAGAGATGGCTCTCCCATTCGTGCCGAAGCATGGGCTTCGGCACGAATGGGCCGGCTCAACCGGAGAAATACCACGGGCTCACAGAAAATCGGCGTGAAACAGCGCTTGCGCTGTGTTTCGCCGAGTGAGTGACTTTACCGGAGGCGCAATCCCCTACCCTTTTCCCTTCCCTACCCTCCCCAATTCCCTCTTAAAAGGCCGGCAACGCACCTGCAGCTCTTCTGATGCTGCGAGTGTCCATGGGCGACGGAAGTTGCGTTCCATCAGGTGACCCGTTTTGCTCGTTTGCCCTATTATTTCATTAAAAAAAAAGGTCGTCTTGGGTTCGCTTAATATTGGCTAAATGATCCCTGCACGTCACAACTCACGATTCACGATATTTTTTTTTACTTCAGTTTTTATTTAGCCTTGTCAGTAACAGGACCTTCAGCATCTGAAACTTTATTTTCTATATTTCTTTAATAATCTTCTTTCAAAACAGGATACGACGATAAAACGCGAGAGGAACGAAATACGCAGCCGCATGGTGGCGGGAACGTATTTTTTTTTTGTATTTTTGTGAAAATATGGACGATTGTGACATTTTCTTGCAATATATGGACTTATCTTTGTAAAACCCTAAAATATGGAAAAATATGGAAAATAAAACTTGGTTTTTCACAGTCTAAACATGATAATTCGTGTTAAAAACACATTCTAGGCCGGAAATTGCGTAAAATAAAAATATGTATTTACATATAAATCCGGGCCCTACTTATTATACATAGATATAAGTCATAGAAATAATATTTATAACCCAGAGCCAGCGACACTCAGATTTTTGTCATTTTATTAACCGACTTCCAAAAAGGAGGAGGTTGTTCGGCTGTGGATTTTTTTTTTCAAAGCTAAAGTTTTCCTGTATACGACCCCTATGTAAGAACGACCAGCAACTATGGAGTTTCGGTCGCGGTTACTTTAGTAGAAGGTCTTCCTAATCCATACTTCCATACTAATATTATAAATGCGAAAGTGTGTCAGTGTCTGTCCGTCTGTCTGTTACCTCTTCACGCTCAAACCGCTTAACCGATTTTGCTGGGCATGGAGATACTTTGAATCCCAGCATAGCTAGCACGGCGTTGCACAGTCGATTCTTCGGAAGAAAGTAATGGCAGTTTCTTTCCCATGTCTACATATCTTTTTCCCGAGCATAGCGCTATCCATCGACTCGAATTTCAGTGGACAAAGACAAGAAACTCTTTCCATAGCAACCATTATAGCAACCATGGCCAGTGTCGAGTAAATGGCGGCAAATTCAAAAAATCGACGTGTAACAACCTTGTCTATAGCTGGAATTATAGTTTTGATCTACGAAATACGAATAATAAAAACTAAGGAACTTTCTTATTCGTAGTTCGTAGATCAAAACTATAATTCCGGCTATAGACAGGGTTGCCATACATCGATTTTTTGAATTTACCGCCATTTACTCGACACTGGCCATGGTTTTATAGCCGAAGTGCCATAATAAAAAAAAAAGAAGTGTGTCAGCTCCGACGCACGACTGGAGTTTACTCCTTAAGTACGAGTATAGCAATATAAATACATCGACACTGATAGAAACAAACAAGCCCAATAACATATAGTATATAGGTATAGTCGCCTATACAGCATACCATATGTACGTCTTAATCATAAAGTTAATATACCTATCGGAATATAATATTATATAATAATGTATAAAAAAAACAAACATATTATATAATTATATATATAATATGTTTGTATATAGTATATATATATATATATATATATATATATATATATATATATATATATATATATATAATTATATAATAATATAATATTCCGATAGGTATATTACCTTTATGGTCTTAATACACTCACAGCCAAATTAGAAAGTTGCGCACTAAAGTTGCGCACCAAAAAACGTGACACGATTTTTCGTTACTTGTTAGTAGGTTTTACCCCTCGGATTTTTCATGAAAACCTATGATATAATATTATAAAAAAAAGGGGTAAAACTGTCAAAATTTAGATTCTTTCGTTTGTCTACAACGGTATGCTAGGGTAGCATTAAAGGACATAAGATACTTTTTTCCCGGAAAAATGTACGGTTCCCGCGCGATAAACGAATTTTGGCGCAACGGAGTTGCGGGCGTCATTGATAAAGCATAAAGCTCAATTTTTATCTTATTTTTAGCCATGGAAAACACCTAACCGACCTTCATACGGAAACTAGAAGTCCATACAATCCAAACTAACCCTGAACTAATTATATATTTTACTGAATAAACACAATTAACCTTTGCAATTACATTTTAACCTTTATCTTACTGTTAAGTGCAAAAAACATACTCATCATGAGGTCATAGTTATATATGGAACAGGATATAGTGGAGAAAAACCCGGATACAACTGCATTATACATTTGTATAAAATTGTTATACCTTAAAGCTCTTGTATGATTACCTATAAAGAACTTGACAGAACGATGAAACATTGCAACAGACTAAAACTGAATATGTATTTTCAATTTCTTTGATTAGAAAGAAAAACCGGCCAAGTGCGTGTCGGGCCACGCGCAATATAGGGTTCCGTAGTACCGCTAGTTTTTTTTTTAATTCCTTATGGTCAATGAATGTACATTTATAACGTGATTTACACTACTAACAACATCATCTCAGTTACTTTCAAAGGAATTTGAGCGAAAAGTTCCTTTATACTTCGCCGAGTACATTTTTTTAGTTGATCGACTATTACTCAATAACTTATGAAGTCTTCTTAGCCGTGATAGTTTTCCTTTTAAATTCAGCATATTTCCAACTCCCTTGAATTTTTTCACATTTCCAGAAGCAGCCGTTTAGCTGGTAGAAGGGGGGGACACTGGACTCTAACGATTTTTTCCACTTTAAAATGAAATATTTCACAAACGGATCCCTAGATTGGAAAATGATCTATGAATATTGAATACTCATAATATTTTAAAAAACCTATCCAACGACACCCCACAAGATGGGGTGGACGTGAAAAAAATATTTTCATCCCCGCTTGATGTGTTGGGAAGGTACCATAAAAAATGTTTTTTTTTTAAGATTTCATCTACCATTTTGTCGGTAGTATTAATATGTGCGTTCATGCTAAATTACAGCTTTGTAGGTCCTATAGTTTCTGAGCAAAACCGCGGACAGACAGACAGAGAGACGGACGGACAGACCGAAAATATAAGGGTTCCTTGTTGACTACGGAACCCTAAAAAGGGGTTTCAAACATGTATATTTTAGTATATTATTATCTGACTTACAACTTATAATATTTTTTTGACTTGGAAAATACCATTTAGTAGTTTTGGTATAAATCGTCTCTACATTAAAACTTAAATTGAAACTCTTTTACAATTTACAGTATCACTACTCAGCAAAATTTACCTGCCTTCTACTAGCCAAATTCTTTTACGTTCCATCGCTATGACAAAGATACTAAACATTTTTAAAAACCATTAGCGGTCGCCCGCGGCTCCGCCCGCGTGGATATCGGTTACCGCTGCTAAAAGTCTACCCAGGAAAGACACGGTCAGCAAAACGATTAATCATTTTCCGCAGGCTGCACAGATTGTCTTTCTGTGGATGTCAAAGGCTTTTTTTCTATAGACCTCACGGAGCCCGAGACCTTTCCAACGAATGCAAAACCGTGGAAATCGGTTCGTGTGTCCTGGAGTTATAGCGTCAAGAAGGAAAACCTGACATATTTTTATATAATTATTAGATAGCCCTTGTCCGAAGGTAGAGTTTTACTATGCGCTACGCAAATGCTATAAATAAATTCATAATAATATTAGTAATCTTTCTCCACCAAGTAAGTCGGCTTTTTTTCTTACCTTTTACCAATTCACTAACCCAACTCTTCCTCCACAGTTACCCAATCGGAGCAGGAGCGGTCCTGCATAGCGTTGCTGCGACTCCAGCGGCGCTGCGGACAGTTCCTGTGGGTGCACGCTGTCCTGCAGCTGAAAGACAACCTGGAAAACTCCCAACGACCGGTCATCGTGTGCACCAACCAGGTGTTAAGGTAAGAACCACATTGCTTTCACCGTTTGATAACTCCTAACAGCAACCCAAACTCTACCGATTGAGTGTACTGGACGCATCTTCGCCCCACCAAAGAAACTTTGAATGGAATACTACGCATTCTTCTTCCATTTTCTCAGCGATCTTTAAATTGTGCGTGATCTTGATACTTTCTAAAGTAAGCGCAAATTAATTACTAACTATCATTAGTCGCTGGTTATTCTTAGGGGACATGTGCAGAAAAACTTTCAGCTATTATAAAGTGACGAAGGTTGACTGCCTCTGACTCCCTATTTATAAAAGCTAAAAATAAGATACCAAATGAGAATCCCCAATATTTTGATCCATGCAGGCATGCCAAATGTAAACGTCACCACTCACCAGCCAATTGAAAGTTGAAACACGAAATCATAAACGCTAAGTACAAATAATGAAATTCAACAAATAAAAAATCATTCTGACTATAAGCAAATAATACATTTTGTTAACTAAGAATGATCTTCAGACCATAAAAACATAATTGACTCGTAGGATTACATCGAATGCGTATGATTTACATGGCGAAACAATTACGTGTTTACGTCTTATTCAGGCCGGCCATTAGCTTTCGTAAATCGCCGGTAATCGTTCCCAGGGCCTACGTAGGGCCAGGCCAATATATCACAGGATATAGGGCCCGGAATCACTTCATCTTCAGGGACGATTATCTAAAACACACGTCAAATCGTTATTAATGTTGCTATCTTCATGGGGAAATGATGGCTCTTTTGCAGAATTGTGGTAATGCTATAAGAGCCTTGCTTTAGATATAGGTAAGACTTTGAATGTTCGGTAAGGCTGGTGGAATCAGTGCATGACATGTTTTTTTTAAATCGGGCGTTGGACCACCACACATTCGCACCACTGTAATATCTCCTGTGTCGCCAGGATCGTGCATGACATGTGTCAATATCTACCAATAATATGTCACTGTCTGATCGCGATCTACCAATCACGATTGGCTTGATCCCTGATCCACCAATAGAAGTACTCGCACTCGCCCCGCTTACTTCTACTACTACCGACACCCCACCAAAGACACCCAAAATGTTTTTTCAAAAAACCATTTTTGTCAAGCGATGTTGTAAGTAGTTGTAACTTGTGCATGACCTTTAGTTTTTGCAAAATTTAGTTTTAACATAATGAACATAATGTAAACTAATAGAAACTAAGGCCAAGATTCTCAAAAATAAAAATCAATCATGTTTTGTAGCAACGATTACGAACAAAAACAACTATTAACGCCATAACTGTAGCAGTAAATAACGTCTATCGTTTATTTAATTTAGCGCATCATAAAATATTAATGGCGGAGGTATCTTTAGCGCAATGAGATCAGTGTAACGGTGAGGAGAATAAATATTGGTGAGGTGTGATTTATGCGGTTCGGGCGATGCGATCGGCTTGAAATATGCCTGCAGAGGACTATTGTTGTGATGTGAGAACGGTGTTTAACAAGCGGCGAGCTTGATCGATGGTGTGCTATGGAATTCGCTAGGGATGGGGTAGGGTTAGCGCATAAGTTAGGACTTGGGAGGTTTAAGGTGGTTCGTTTCCCATACAAAAAAACAATCGACATTAATTAGCTAATTTCATACTATTACTACATAAATTTATATGCACATCTATTTATTTTGCAATACCATTGTCGCGAAATATATTTAAAATACTTTATTTCAAACAGAAGTCACATTTTTATTGATTTTTTTTTATAAAAAAGTGACATTTGTGGCTTATGTTACTTTTTTATAAAAAAAATCAATAAAAATGTGACTTCTGTTTGAAATAAAGTATTTTATGTCGGCTGTACATTCTCGCCGAGACACAGCGAGGCGGCCCGAGTGCGAGAGTGTAAATAGGTGCGCTCGCCTCGTCTCGCCTGTCTCGGACCCTCTCGGTCCGGTGTCGGTATTTTGCGCCCGAGGCAAAGGGTCTCGCGAGGAAAGCGAGCGCATTACAGTACACTCTCGCGTTTTTCACTACTAGTCGCGCCGTTAGACAGTGCAGAACAGAAAAATAACAATAATAAACGTCATTATCAGTCATTATCTGTGAGAAATAAAATTAAATATGATTATAGGTCTTTGGATTACAATGATATCTTTCGATGCATGCAGCATGGTGAATGGTGATCATTGATCGTAGATACGTTTTCGCTATTTTTTATTTTTGTATTTTTATTGTGTAAATATTTGGTAATTACTAATTATTTAAAATAGCTCATAGCACAGAGAGCTACGGCAGCTGCAAGAGAAGTCTTTTCTTTTCGTTTCGTCCATCTCATAGATAAAAATAATGGTCCATCTTCTCTGAGTTCATAACTGCGATTGAACTAAGCGAGAATGTACATGATCGCACTCGGGCAAGGGGCTCTCGCACGAGACTCTCGCCCGAGAGCTCTCGGCGAGAGTGTACAGCCGGAATTAAATATATTTCGCGACAATGGTATTGCAAAATAAATAGATGTGCATATAAATTTATGTAGTAATAGTATGAAATTAGCTAATTATTAATGTCGATTGTTTTCTTGTATGGGAAACGAACCACCCGAATATCAAGTATTTGTTTTACTGTTGCAACCCGGGGACTAAGTAATGAGTGACTAGAGAGACTCTTATAGTTGCTTTTTTATATAAAATAAAGGGGCAAACGAGCAAACGGGTCACCTGATGGAAAGCAACTACCGTCGCCCATGGACTCTCGCAACATTGAAAAGTTTACCAAAGTCTTACATTATTTTTCCAATAACAAAGCTGTTATTTGGTTATATAGGATGTTATAGAACTAAGTGACAACATTTGTTCTGTTCCTAATATGAGAAATACGCCAACATCATGAATTTGCCCTTACATCAATTAAAAAAGAAGTACTTAGATACCCTCTTTTAGCGCTAATTCTTTCAAACTGAGTTCTGCTTAAGAGACATAATATACACACCCTAAACTTCTAAAGTATTATAACTTTAGCGAAATTGGTTTCTACCACATTTTGTCATAATATAGCGTTAAACTGAATATATGCTTACTTTACGAATGTTGTATTGCCATTACCATTAACAATTACCATCACAATTTATCCGAATTCGGATAAATAGTGGTGATTTACCTCCGAATATGCGCTATTACAAACTCCACCGCTCTTTACTCCAACATTATTGTAGAGCGAAAACGCGCTAAAAACACAAAGATTTCGCGCGCAAGATAAAACTCGCTTTATTTTCTCCCAGAATAAATAGCGCGCTGATTATACGCTCTTATATTAAATATAATAAGCTTAAACAAAGATTAGTATTTATGACATGTAAGGCTTAGCTTGAGAAAATTGAGATGCTTTCTTGGAATAGCTTGCTGTATTTTAATAGAGATTGGAGTATTACATGCTGCTTTAGGAGTATTATGTATTTTAAATTTTTATTAGAGGGGTTTTGTGTTCCTGAAGATAATATATGGTAGGATGAAAGTGTTTTAAAGTAAATTACGCACTTTTAAGGTTTTCAATTTTACGTTGTATAACCTAAAAATTCAGAAAAATCTCACTTCATGAATGTACCTACTATCAGAGAAGTTGATCCCTAGGCAGAATGACGGATCTAAGTATAAATTTGGTCGCGTTATGTCATACCCAGCCGACAAATCACAGCTTACATTGAATTGACATAATCCTACCAAAAAACGTAGGTCTGCCATCTACATCGATAATTACTACATACTTCTCTGATAATAATACTTTCGATAATTACTACATACTTCTCTGATAATAATACTTTCGATAATTACTACATACTTCTCTGATAATAATACTTTCGATAATTACTACATACTTCTCTGATAATAATACTTTCGATAATTACCACGTCATAATTACTCTAAAATGTGCCAAATATAAGTGAGAATTCAACAAACATAACCCATTTTAGCGACTCGATCGCAACTAAAATCTCTACCGTTCACCCAGATATATGAGCTATTCTGACTCATACAAGCCCGGGGCAGTATCATTAATTGAATAGATAATTCGGTACAAGCTCATTATGACTAAGACTGGAATTAATCGTTGAGCTACTAAATCTCAGTTAAGACGAGGACAAAGGGCAGGCCCTAGGGCTATCTACGTTAGCTTTATCTTACTATAGTACTTAGAACTAAGATTTCAGAAGTAAGGATGTGGCAAGTATATTTGAGAGAAAGCTTATTAGAAGAAATGTAGCAATTTTCTACTGCCTATGTTTTGCATCAAATCACAACAAAAATATTATCCCAAAAAGGGCTATTTTATTTAACCAGGTTTTTGAATTTTGCCCGACAAACCAAATCTCATATTCTAGTTAAATCTTCCTCTTATCAAACGGGTTTTTGCAATTGCTTGGTGGGTTTTTTTTATTAAACTAAACATTATATTATAACTAGTTAGTAGTTACTTATAATAGTTCTTTAAAATTCCATAATAAAATATTATTTGAAAACTTGAAACATAGGTACTCTAATTTATCATGATACTACTTATTATATTATACGGTTCCCGCAGGATTTGCATATTAAAAATCGGGCTTAACATGTTTATACTAAAAACCAGAAATAAAAAACATGGCCTTCTTTAAAGGGATTGTCCGAGAGATGTAAAAAATACAGCCTAACTTATAACCTCCTCCTTTTTGGAAGTCGGTTAAAAACACATGACGTCTGATGTAGAGACGTAAAAAACAAATGACGGTAGAACGAGAAATTGTCAACATGCACGCCGCCTACGTCAAGATTTATTCCCCGGGTCGGGGGATACAAATTGGAGTAAGAACATTCCATTAACTTGGTCACAGATGTCTGCTGCACTGGATACGATTCTGAGTGTTCGTTAATCTATATTGATATTATAAATGCGATTCTGTCTTTTACCTCTTTACGCGGCTAATCGCTGAACCGATTTTGCTGAAAGGAACATACTAGGATACTTTTTATCCCGGACAAATGTACGGTTCCGGCGCGGTCACCTGATTTTCGCGAATCGATTTTCGGCGCTGGATTGGATGACTTTAAACAGCAGCATTTAGTAGCTAAACATATACCAGATGCAATTGCATTGCATCTGGTATATTCTGTCGTTACTGTATGTCAACACCAAAACAAAATATTTCCATTGTCTCAATCAGAGGGGCTAAAATGGTCACTTTAGCCCCTCTGATTGAGACAATGGAATGGAAGTTTAGCAATTCCTCTCAATCAATTCAACAAATGAATTGTCAAAACTGACAAACTCACGAATGTCAAATTAGTACGAAACTAGACAAGCAGAGTGACCATTATCCGATTTAAAAAAAAAAATATTATGATTCATAATAATATTATTAATTATGATTCTCCAAAGCGACCATTTTAGCCCCGCAGTCCCCGTAAAGCCCAGCTAGCATGACAATAGATAATAATCCTACTAATATTACCTATCAATCCCCGTAAGGCCCAAGTGGGACGCGATAATAAAAGATTTCCAAGAATTGGCGATCGAAGGATTAACTATAGGTACATGATTAACTAATTAGTAACTCTAATAAGCGCGAAAATGTCAATCAGATAAGAATCCAACTTCTAAGTGTCTTGTGTTTAATTTGCTACTTTTTAACCTAGAGGTCCACAAGGGGTATTTTTGAGATGTTTCACCGATATTTTTTTAAACCGAATCTGGACTGGTCTGCATTCTCTCTACTATTTAGAAAAATGGCGGTGTCGGCTACCCACGGGTCAGTGATATACGTATTAGTTAAGTTTTGGATACTTCCTCCTACTTTCAGTTCTACTTCACGGTTTTGGATATCTTCCATTTCAATTTTAGACCCATTAGTCATAACTCATTACAGACTGAATAAATTGAAAGACGCGAGTATCCAGTAAAATATACAGCTGTGGCAATGCATAACAACTAACAAGACGCTTATTATACTGATGTATTGAAATTTCAATTATATACCAGCCTGATCCAACTGCAATGTTTACATCTCTTCTTAAAAATTATGACTTCATTTACTTGTTTCGTTATAGGTAGGTATATTTTGTTGCTTTTTGAAGAGAATTTAGAAAATGATTTTAATTTTTATATTATGCTGATTGGGATTCTAGTAAAACTGTTAAATATTTAAGTCGTTTTAAATGTGTCTGATCCCTCAGAAAAAATCTAAGAAAGATGGAAGGGAGAAAAGAAAGCCACCATTTGGAGCGTTCCTGCCCCAAGCCCTTATAATTAATCCATACTAATATTATAAATGCGAAAGTGTGTCTGTCTGTCTGTTACCTCTTCACGCCTCAACCGCTGAACCGATTTTGCTGAAATTTGGAATAGAGATACTTTGAGTCCCGGGAAAGGACATAGGATACTTTTTATCCCGGAAAAATGTACAGTTCCCGCGCGATAAACGAATTTTGGCGCAACGAAGTTGCGGGCGTCGTCTAGTATGAAATATGCGACTAACAACTGGGTACATTTAATTTAAGAAATTTACTGGTTGCATCCATTTATAACGTACCTACTTATTGAAATACTTAGTGGCTACGATCTGGAAGCAAAAGTCATCAGCTGGTGGACATTCAATGGAATATTCCATTGAATGTCCACCTTATGATGACTTTTGCTTATCGCGATTTAGTCAATGGTCCAAATATTTCTTTTCATACTTAATGAAGTATGAAGAGAAATATTTGGACCATTGACTCAAATCACGATTCACGAAAGACCCGGTGCCGTTCCTCTGGTGACCAATGATAATACATATTATATCGAAAACCCTCATTGACACTCGATATAAAAATATGATCTTCAGCTTCATTCAGTGTTTTGAAGTTTTTCCAAAAGTTACATATAGTTTTTTTTTTTTTTTTCCTGACGTGGCCTTCGGAATTCGGATTCTTATAATCGGCGAGACTTGGCAGTTACCACGGTAGCGTCTTTACGTAATATAGGTAAGTCACGTAGCTGAAAATTAAAGGTTATTAGTAAAAACCCAACCACGTACCTAATGATCCACGTTCAGGGTCATACGTGTTGGTAATAAGCTGGTTATTTCGACCCCTATCGCCTAGGTAATAAGCGTGGTAACTGCGCCTTCCCACTTATCTGCTCTATGCGAATGCTAAGCGATTTGTCGCCGTCCACCACATATCTAAACTTTGATGTACACTCGCGTTGAAAAACGCTGTTATTTGTTTGGCACAAATAAAGAACATAGTAACTTTACGAACTAACTAGATTGAACACGAAGTTTTGAAATTTGAGAACGAGGTACCTAGGTAGGTACCTAGGTAGTAAAGACTAGATAGGTTACCTACTTACCTAAAAGAAGAATAATATATAAATTGTGTATAAACCTAATATATAAACCTTATATTTCATATTGAACGTCTACGACGTTTGACAGGAAAATTGGTAGATATAATATTAGTGACTACTGAATAATTAAATCAAGTTAATTACAAATTATTTACCAAGTATACTTAACTACCGTTATCAAATAGCCCACGTTTACAATTTATACAGTATATTGTTGGCTACTTTTAAATAATTCATCAATTTCTCTATCCGTAGGTCTGGCGATACATTACCTTAACTTATAACCTCAAAATGACAGACGATTGATCGCTCGCCACGTGGATATTGTCAGAAACATTGTCGTAGATTTATGTAGACGATGTATTATCCATTTTTTTCTATTAACTTGTGTATAAAATTATAATTTATTATATTAAAAAAAGCGTGTGATGGAATGCGAGGTAAAAATAACATAGCAAAATATTGCCAAGCGTTAAGTAATACTTAATAGTACCTAAAATGCTACCTACTATTATATCGCCTGACTGTGATATTTTTACACCAATAAAATATTAAAAAAATTGAGCTGTCCAAAAAAAACGTAGTTAATATATTTAAAAAAATATTACAATTTTCCACGCGACAGTACTTATTCCAGGACTCAGTCCAACTATGTGACATTTTCCCGCCAAAAGGTTGTCTTAAAAGTTACGGAAAGGTTACATTACGAATTTAATGCCTTACCAATCGCTGACGATAATACTATTGTAGGTTTGTTTTGTTTTTATTGTTTAGTAGATATTACAATCTACTTAGTGCTTCGTAGATAGTTAATTAGGCAAGTGTAAGTTAGTTGAACAATAATAATTGTTTTGTATCTTTTTTAAACTTAATTCGTCTATCCACTTGTACCTAAGGGAGATCGCAGACGACAGACTATCCGTGACGCACTTTTTATTCTGTGGAAATAGAACCTATGCAATTATATGCAGTAACGCACATGACGCGCAATAAGTCCGACGCACAAAAAATTCGTATAAGGGAGATCGCACACGTCACACTTTTTGTGTGATCGAGTCTGCGGCGCACAAAAGGCGCACAAATGTCGTTCGCGGATTTTTCACAGACTTAACACACACGACGCACATCTTCGATCATTCTGTCCGCTGAACTGTAGGGACGTAGACGCTATGGAAATCGTGCAAAGATCGCAAAGTATTATTTTGTACTTGAAGTACAGAAAGAGAAGAAAAAATAGACAATTTTGGGTACATCCTATAATTTCGGACAGATTATTGAAGGGACAGTTCCATATTAAACATTCAATTCTGCATTATTCTGCCTTAGAGGTCAGAGGCGGTGCAAGGCGTGGGCGGTGTGGGCGACCGCCCACGGCCTCGCGGTCCTAGGGGCCTCGCGCCCCTTGGACCACTAGGTTTTTTTAAAGGTTTTACGAGTTGTACGTGATACTCAAATATTCATAAATAAAAAGTTTTATAAATAAAACTGTAAGTACTTATCAAAAAATTATTTCTCTCAATAAATCCGTTCTATAGAGTCATCCATCAGGGGGGCCTCGCATAATATATTTTAGGGGGCCTCGCAAGATATATCTTGCCCACATAAAATTTAGGTCTTGCCCCGCTACTGTTAGAGGTATCATAAATTACTGGTCTGTTTTGTATTTCATGAGTCAACATCGTTACATCGATATCTGGCGCCATGTTAATTAAATAGATCGCGTACGTTACGTCACTACAAATGCAGATTGTAGACTAAAAGTATGCGCCGTCTGCGTTAGCGCGTGTTGAAGCAAACGTTCTATTTTTTTCGCACACTTTTTGTGCGGCGCGGCGCGATGCGGTCTGCCAGACCTATTTCCTATTTTCTCCCGATATGTTCCCGCTACGCAATTATAATTGGAGCACTAGGAGATTGGTAGACTAATTACAATAATTATTGCAATTGGTCTATCAACACAAAGTTTTGTTTTATCACCCTGAATGGAAGAAAATAGGCCTAAAGATAGCGTTGCTCTCGGTATCTATAATATCTAAAAAAACCAAGGGCGTTGTTATAGAAGCTCGCACAGGGCGCAGTTGTAGAAGCTCGCACAGGGTGTGTCAATGGATAAAAATACCTCAGGTTAAAAAGTATTTCAGTTTCTTGAGGCGTACTCGCGCTTTAAAATATAGAACCCATCTTATGCATAAACTTAACAATTCCTTTCATATCAAGATTTCACAGATAAGCGAAACCCAATATTAGCAAATAACATGCCCCTTAATGCATATGTCTTATCCACCATGTTTATTGTAATTTCATTACGCATCAATACAAATAATTTCTCCAACGTCCGCATCTTAGTACTTAATATAAACATTAAACTTTAGTGCTCATTTTCCTCGCTTACTAATGGCTAAAGCGTGTACTGGAATAGGGTTGACGTTTGAAAATGGAACGTTTTTACTTTTCTTTTTTGTGGACAGGTTTTATGGGTCAATCTGGCTTTTAAATGCTTTAGATTCGCCGCATTTTTAAACTAAGAGCCTATTAAACTATAGAATATAGATACACTTCAACTTATTTAACTTCAACTAGGTAACTAGTGTACGCATCTTGTTTTTAAATAAACAGAGGGGCACACACGTTAGGATACGTTTAAGAACAGCTGAAGTAAAACAAGCCATTGACGATTTTAACTGCAATTTTTTGTCCCCAGTGAACAAGAGGCTGCAGTTATGAAGGCGAATCCTTGGCTCTACCATTACTACGCCGTCCAATCGAAACTCCACTACGGTTTGGCTTACGAAGCGGCGACACGGATGTACGGACCCCCAGCGCCGGATGTCCCAGTGTACCCCATGCAGTATCCACCAACCCCTCCGTGTATCAACGGAAACCAGCCTGTGATGATGCCCAACTCCCTGCAGACCCATGTTCCACATGTACCAGCTCATCTCACCCCCATACACTACGCGTACGAGAGGACGGATAATGGCCCAGTAGACTATTCGGTCTCACTCCAAGAGAACAGGTGAGTAGAATGTTGACTTTATATTGGATTGGATCGGATATATTTTAAGGAAATAGAGGCGGTTCTCGTTAATTATTTTAATTAATATTTATTATGAATTTAATATTCCTGCCAAAATTAAAAGTTGCAAAATTTCACACGTTTTGATGATGCCAAGTAATATCTATCTCGAGTGAGAATATTCTAGAGTTTTAACTACAGCTCTCCTACCAGGTACCACAATATCAGACCAGATGACACCAGATTGCAGTCCAACGCCAAGAGAAAAGGAAAACAAGAGGACAAAGCACCCGTACCAAATCTATCACCGCGTTTCACCTCCACCGGCGAAACATTAGTCGCAGTAGCCTCATCCATTGCGAGTCGAAGACCGGGGTCAAAGAACTTTAACATCACAGAAACGGAGATGCTCGATCAGTGGAATCCTAGTCCGACGTGGTCCGAATCGGCCCTACAGAAAGTTCCTGATGTCTGTCACCAAGACTTGAGTCCATACGTGACGACCACACCACCCACCCCCTCTGGGACCCCATCAGCGTACACGCAGAACTATAGTCATACATTCGTGTTCGACTGGTCCCCAGAGCAGTACGTACCTCATACTAACAATAGATGTAGCACAGTAACTACGGAAAGTTCCTATCAGCAAACCTGGAATCGAAGTCAGAGGACCTTCGCCAACACTGACAGTTCCACTGACGAGAATAGCAATCCTAATAGAATAATTCTACCGTTAAGAGTCAGCAGAACACCACCGGAACACATCGCTAGGGATGGTGAATCACATAGAAGAGCCATGGGTAAGCATTAAAAGTTTAGAGTTGAGTAAGTAATTATTATTGTAACAATAGGCTACTTGACCTATATTCAATTTCATTGAACAAATGCATATTTCTAGTAGAACTTGGCCTAGGAAACCGTATTTCACCCTTATCATCAAATAAAAGCTTATGATTGATAAATAAAGTCGATTTGAAAATATGATTTTATGAAAATAGGATTTGTACTGACGAAAATGCTTTTGCGGTACTTCCGATTTGGATGTGACGTCATCCTCATAGTAATTTAATATCTTTTATTTATCGCGCTCGTTATATGTAAGTTTATTTGTACATAAATAATAAGAATAAGCCTTGAACGATTTGTAAAATATATTTTCTTATAAATAATTCACTTAAAACATCGGTTTTATATATTATCTCCATTTATTGTAGACGGGAAATGAAATGGCCAAAACTTTTCTCCAAAAGTTTTCGATATTACAAATGATTTGTAATTTCTTATTTAATTTTTTAATAATTTTTGGGCACTTTTAGACTCGTACATTTAGCACATAAAAAATGTTCAATAAAGAGAGTTTGAAATACAAAGCGTATGACGTCACACTATGGCGGACAGTGTTTTCGGCGCCATTTATAAGGCATATTTTTCAATAAACATTTTTATGTGTTTCTACTGTGTAAAATATTAAAATATTAGTTTTTTTTTGTGAAAATGAATGATTAAGAAGCGATTAGCATGAAGAAAAAAAGTAGGTCAAGTAGCCTATTCAGAGATATCACGAAATGCCACTTAAGAATCCGTATACGAAATTTGCCGATTTCGCTGATTTTACAGACGTGATTTAACAGTTAAAATACAGTATTTCTATGAGTTTTAATGCACAACATGTAAGATCATTTCAATTATAATCCAATGTTGAAGCTAGATTTTATTTTGAGTATTTTTAAATAATCCAACTCAAACCCGCGACAGTTTTGTGATTTTTGCTGTAAAAGGTTTAGAATATCACCTGTTTATGGATTGTATTGACGTCTTAACGGTATGAAAAAAAATACAATGTACTGTTGAGAAAGTCGTCTATAAAATGTTGGACTTACTTTTTACCACTTTAATATGAAATACCTAGTTGAGTAAAAAAATATGTAACTCGGCAAAATTTTAGAGAAAATGGGCAAAGAATTGCTGTTAATTTCGGCAAATTGGAGCTGTAATTCATAAAAAGAAAACGACAGAAATAATCTATAGATAAAATTCTATCCAATTCGAGAAAAAAGAAAAAAAAACAAATTGTGCCAAAAAAACACGATTCAAAACAACCTAAATCTCACATTATATTACTCGCCGCAAGGCTCGAGTCGGCTTTCCGCGCTTAAATATATTTTAAATGTAATAAATAATATATATATATTTTTAAGTCTAATAAGGGGAAAAACCTAATAATATTTCTGTAGCGAACCTTTGCAATTTCATATTCATCGGCAAAATTTCGTATACGGACTCTTAATACCAAATCAGACCATACATGTATCCCTAAATAAAAAAAGATTTTTTTTTCTCTCTGGACAAACCCAAGTGGCTTTATTTATGGAACTACATACTTTTAATTCTTACTTTACTACTATAAAATCTGTTAATTTCACATTTTGTGCTTAGTGTGCACGGTGCAGTTCATAGTTGGAGACCTACCTCGCAGTTTCAACTCTTCACGGACTTAAATTGATTAATCTGTTTCAGAATGTCCCCATCCCGACTCACCGGACGCTAAGAAGCCCGCATTATTATAGTTAAGCCTTGTTACCTATTCTATGTTAAATATTTAATTAGTAGACATAAGAAAGAATCTGGAACTCTTCTGTGATCATCTGTCTATATTTTTAGAATATTTATCGTTTAGTTGTTTAGTTAGTAAAGATATTCAATTATTTTAAAATTGTACAAACAAAATGCTCATATAAAATATGGGTTATTCATAAATTGTATATTATGTAAATATTGTAAGAAGATAATGAGTAGATAGTGATGAGTTGAGTAGAATAATATAATTATTATGTATTATTAAAACTATTACAGAAATCCGTCCAGTTGTAGTATAACTTTATGATTAGATTTTTCCTATGTTTGTAGTAGATATCTCGATGAGTCAATTAAGCCCTATTAGCATAAGGGCCTGTTTTACAATCTGGCACGTAAGGGCCAGGCCACAGCACTACGTTGCGGCGTCGTATCGCAAAACAGCTATTACACAGCAATGTAGGTCTTTGCTTTGCGACGCCCCAGTGTAGTGTAGTGTCCTGGTCCTGAGTGATTAATTATTAATAAACTTATCCGAAAATGTTGTTCACTATTGTGAATCGCGTGACGTGACGATTAGCGTATCTGGAGGTATTCCTCCAGATACGCTAGCTTTGTCCATACTGGGCCTTTTTAGGGTTCCGTACCCAAAGGGTAAAAACGGGACCCTATTACTGAGACTTCGATGTCTGTCCGTCTGTCTCCAGGCTGTAACTCAAGAACGGTAATAGCTAGAGAGTTGAAATTTTCGCAGATTATGTATTTCTGTTGCCGCTATAACAACAAATACTAAAAACAAAATAAATTAAATATTTAAGGGGGGCTCCCATACAACAAACGTAATTTTTCAAACATTTTTTGCTCGGTATCAACGATGACAACAAGTAGGCACTTGAAATTTTCACAAAAGCCAGAATTATGTGTGTATTTTAATAATTAAAAATTATATTTAAATAAAATAATAATTTAAGGGGGACTCCCATACAAAAAACGCAATTTTTGGCCTATTTTTGCTCTATAACGGTACGGAACCCTTCGTGCGCGAGTCCGACTCGCACTTGGCCGATTATTTTGTTCATCAAGGGCATGCGTTATAGCGCAGTCAACAGCGAACGTGAGGCATGCCCGTGACGCGCGTTGAAATCGTAGCGCTCGCTATGACACTTTTCTTTCAACGCGGGTGGATTTTGACGCATTCAATTATTGAATATGCCAAACGAAAGTTCAATAAAAAGATGACGAAAATTGAAGATGAAAATTGAAATTGCATAGTGTGGACATAGGCCATAGTCTGGCCATAGCTAATCGTCACGTGACGCGATTGAGAAACAGGCACTAGATGGAATATAATTATTTATTAGAAATATTGTTTCGAATTAAGTACATACATTCAATGTATCGTCCAATATAGAAAAAGATCTTGCAGATAATTTGGAATTATTCACCTTTAACAGCAACAACCTATTGTTGAAAAAATAGAGTTACGATTAAATCTTATTACGTTACGAAAATTTTGGATTTGATGGAAATAAAATGAAAAAATAAACTCTTGAATAAAACTGTAGTTTTATTACATTTTCATTTAAAATACATATAATAATTATTAATGACATAATATTCATTTTAATAAGACATTTATAAAACTAACAAAGAACTGTGTTTAAATTAATGCCAGAAGCCTCATATTTCTTAACAGACAAAGGTCTCTAGCAGTATCTTTTCTACCATATACAGTAGAGAGGTCATACAATCTTAAAATTAAGCCAATGTTGAAATTATCAGGTAATGCCTTTATGAGGGTAGACACAATTTCACTTGGCATTTTCTGTAATACTGCTTGAGCTCTTTCCTGGCCACACTGAACCATATACACCAAAAACTCGAATATAAACTTAGTTTGTGCAGTTACATCACCATTTTTTCCAGCCAACTGTGTAAAACACTTGTACAAGACCTCCAAAGCGGATTGCAACGGCTCTCTGACCACAACACCAGAGCTTTGTCCTTGAGAATAGTACATTGTAGCATCAGATGTGTTATCATTCAATCTTCTCACTTTATTCGCAGCACACATCACTTCCATGTCTTCAGAATCATCTATTCTCCTCTTTCTACTGCTGTGCACTTTATTAGACATACTATATTCGAGGGCTGCGTAAATACTGTAGACAGCCAATTTAGCAAGAGTCGCCGATTGGGGCTCAACTAGTTCCTCGCAAAGTTTAGAATTGTACAGATACTGAGGAAGGACATTCAATATCAGTGCTAGAGTACACTTTTCTATGTCCAAATGGAACATAGCAAGCACTATGTCGACTGAGCGATCCAAGTCTTGTTGGCAGCGGAATTTCAAGGTCTCATTAACTAAATTAGTTACGAACCAAACTGGCCCTCCAGTGTTAAGAAGGCTTTCTACCACATTGGTAGCATCTATGTGTAAGTATCCTCTGAGTTTAATATCTTGCCACACTGCCTGTAGCTGCTCCAAAATCGGCTGGCGAGAAATGATGCTGTATGGTAAAGTTATATTTTTGGCTTTTGGTACTGTTTGAGGATGTGTTTCATATTGCAATTTTCGAATTATTTGAAACATTAACAGTGTTCGTTCCTTAAAATTATCGATCTGAGCTAATTCTACATCACTTGGTGGCGTCAAAAACTGCTGGATCATATTCACTGGCTTGAACAAAGCATCCTGATGAACTACATTGATGTAGGATGCGAGCCAGACTGACGCACAAACTGCTAGTGATGCCATTTTCTGTCTCAATGAGTCCAACATCCTTTTAACATCGGCTGCTAAAATTGCACCTTGTTCCCACGCAAACAAGATTTCTTTGATAACTCCACTGACATTATTGCACAAATCATGAGGCTTCAAGTTCGTGTTTTTAAAATCGAAATCTAATGCACCGAGATGGTGGATAAAAATGTCTACCAACTGCTGATCACATCTTTGTAAGATTGCATCTGGGGACTTGTGAACTCCTTTGTGTATCATACACTCCCTTACCCACTTTTCAAAGAAAGAATCGCCATTTTCATCCAAAACAGTTTCCATTCCGTAATCCTGTACTATTGAGCACAGCAGTAAAAATGTTATATCAAACACATAAACCTTGGATTGGGAAGCACCCTTTTCACTGGCAGCAATCAAAGCAAATTCATTAAACTTGATCAGCCTTGTTACAAACTGTTTTAGTTTTCCTTCCACTGTTGCAACGGCCAGCACCATATCAAGGGTAGTGCCTCCACTGACCATTGAACACAGCATGGCATACAGATCTTGTGTCTTATGAAAATCTCCACCTAATGTCTTAAGAGTGCCGGCTAAGACAGGTTCAGCTTGAGTTATAAATCCTGGCACGGACCCCTGTAGTCCGGCTGGTTCCAGTTTCTGCAACTTTATATCCCTACTTTCCCTTTTCTGACTGAAGTATGCCAAATGAGTTTCCGAGACAACATTCAATTTGACTAAATTTTCTAGCAATGAAGTAACACAGTTGCAGGAATTTTTAGCATCGACTATATCCAATAATGATGTTGATTGTAATAGGATTTCAAAGGCTTCTACAACTTCAATGGAATATTCACTATCTTTGCCTGTAGTACCACACATATTGTGAATATACTGGATAATTTTAGGCAGTTTCAAAAAAGTGAAAGCGGCCCACAGTGATTGCTTCGATGCCTCCTTGCTGACATCATTGAGAGAGATGAAAGAACCTCGTATGAGTTCACAGTAAAATCTAGGTAACGGATAGCATTTAATTCTCTGGACGACTAGAAGCTGATTTATGATATGCTGCATTTCTGCACCAGGGTTGGATAACAGATCAATAGCAATTATAGCTTGTAAACAATGAGTGATTGGCTCAGGTTTGGTATTCAATGGAGCTATTTTATCAATATCTAAAGTGCAGAGCTTTTGTAATGTTTCATGTATAGTCCCTGGTGCTTTGAATTGTGTATTCATTAACATGTAAGCACTGATCTCTTGACACTTCTTTGTAACAGAAATATACTCCTCTGGGTCATTCTGCTTAGCCAAATAAAACATAGCAATAAGAAAATCAGCATTCACTATAGAGTGTAGAAGTGTTGTTGACTTCTCCAAAATGTCCTGGCTCTGAATGGGATTTGATGATGGATATTTACTCAAGGAGTAGTGAAATACCTGCAGCAGCCACAGAATTATAGATGACACTGCATACGATAAGATATCTTCCTCCATCTTGCTTCGACATGTTATGTTATCGAGAAAGCCTTCTAAGAACTCCAACAAGCTCAATACACAATGTGGCTTGTGAAATGCATCAAACTTGGCTATTCTCTGAAGTACAGCTGCGTAGGATACTAAGTGTGAGGCTAAGGAATGTTTCAAATATGATATTACTAGCTGGTTAGCACCGCAGCCCACCATTGCCTGCTGTAGAATACAATCAGCGAGATTATACAGATCCCCGCTGACTCCTCTTGGTAGTATTGTTTTGATGTTGATTCCCCATTGAATATCAGTCCATCTTTCACGCCAAGCTTTCAGTATGAGAGCCTTTAGCGAACTTGTTTTACTGGTGATTTGTGATGCATCCATGTTTACCATTTTTCCACAGATTCTTTCGAACACATGGAATATTTTTGCAATAAATAAAATAAAACTACTGATTTCACTTATGAATTACACCTTTTACTAGCTTTTTATTGATTACTTTGGTATAAAAACAAGATTCTGAAATCTGATCGAAAGCAAACACAAAGTGCAAACTTGTCAAAATTTGACATAACTCGGATTTTGACATACAATTTTTTTCTTTGCTGCAAAAGTACTAAAATCCTAAGGTGTAGAATTATGTCAATGAGAATTAGTTCAAAAAAATTAACATTAAGAATTTAGTTAGATCATACAAATTGATATATAAATTATTGAATAGTGCGCTAGCTTGATATATAGATTATTTTTAAAGTTTAAGAGTCCGTATACGAAATTTTGCCGATGCATACGAAATTGCAAAGGTTCGCTACAGAAATATTATTAGGTTTTTTCCCCTTGGACTTAATTATTAGATTTAAAATATTATATTTAAGCGCGGAAATCCGACTCGAGCCTTGCGGCGAGTAATATAATGTGAGATTTAGGTTGTTTTGAATCGTGTTTTTTGGCACAATTTGTTTTTTTTTTTCTTAGAATTTTATCTATAGATTATTTCTATCGTTTTCTTTTTATGAATTACAGCTCCAAGTTGCCGAAATTTACAGCAATTCTTTGCCCATTTTCTCTAAAATTTTGCCGAGTTACATATTTTTTTACTCAACTATTTGATATTAAAGTGGTAAAAAGTAATTCCAACATTTTATAGACGACTTTCTCAACAATACATTGTATTTTTTTTCATACCGTTAAGACGTCAATACAATCCATAAACAGGTGATATTCTAAACCTTTTACAGCAAAAATCACAAAACTGTCGCGGGTTTGAGTTGGATTATTTAAAAATACTTTTAAAAAAATTTAGCTCCAACATTAGATTATAATTGAAATGATCTTACATGTTGTGCATTAAAACTTATAGAAATACTGTATTTTAATTACTGTTAAATCACGTCTGTTAAATCAGCGAAATCGGCAAATTTCGTATACGGACTCTTAAGCCATAACGCGATGATCTTTCCGTTTTTAACTGACTTCCAAAAAACGAGGAGGTTATATGTTCGGCTGTGGATATATATATATATATATATATATATATATATATATATATATATATATATATATATATATATATATATATATATAAAATATATATATATATATATATATATATACATATATATATATATATTTTTTTTTGTATGTTCAACGATTACTCCGCCGTTTGTGAACCGATTTTCGAAATTTTTGTTTTGTTGTATTAGGTTTCACTCCAATTTGGTACCATGTTCACAAAAGTGGTGACCTGATGATGGGATCCATGAGTCATCGAGGGAACTCCTCAAAATTTATATAGAAACATATGGTGATTTTGGTTTGATGAGAAGCATCCTAAGCATATGCTACCAAAACGCAAGATTTTTCACCAAGGTATACTATGGTTCCGAAGATACTAAGAGAACTCCGGATTCCTTATACAGGGTGCAATTAAACCTTCCTGCCAAATTTTGATATATTGATCCTTGATAAAAATAAAAATACACGTATTTTTTCTTTTTAATCACTCAGTACTAAAATGTTGAGAAATAGCCTCCGAAAGTTATCCTAAAAAACACTACAATTAATGGACACTACGCGTCGCCCGCGCGTGATGTGCCCCCGCGCGCGCGCCTCGCCCCGCGTCACCCCCGATCATACCCACCGCCGCGAGTGAGCATTCTGCAACGATTTTAAATGGGATAAAATATGTCATGAACTAAAAAAATAACACCCAATTTTTTTTGGTTAAATGGATTCTCCTAATGATACCTAAGCCCTGGAAAAAATTTGGCAGGAAGGTTTAATTGCACCCTGTAGATACAAGTTTGGGGGTTTAGGCGCTGTTTTAAGAACTGAAAGCATATTATGCTACTTTACAAATTACATTCATCATCATCATCATCATTACCACGTCAGGGTCAACAATGTCACCAAAATTGAACATAACAAAATATTCAACCTTATCTCCAGAGCGTAAGGTACACATTTGACATTACTTCTGAGAAGTAAGTTGCTTCGATAATACAAGTAACATGCTAGTGCACTGTCACACTTACCAATCGCGGCCACGGGCGGCCGTAGACTTCTCAAGCGATACTATGTATTACAATAATGAAGATAAAGTTTAAAATCATATGACACTGAAAGCCTCGCCGCTGCTAAAATTCCGGTTTGGCGCGGCCCTAGCACGTGTCCACTTCGATTTTTTTAAATGTATTGTTTAAAATTATCTGCAGCTGATATTATATTTTGTAAGTGTGACTGTTAACAAATTGTAATAAGATACGTAGAATAATATACAGGTGTATTAGGGCCGATTCACACCGGAATGGTGGAGACGAGGCGAGCAGTTTCAGTGTCATATGATTTTAAACTTTATCTTCATTGTTGTAATACATAGTCTTTATATAGTATCGCTTGAGAAATCTACGGCCGCCCGTGGACGCTCGTGACCTCTTGCGGCCGCCGGCGGCGTCGATTTCTCAAGCGATACTATATTGTATTACAATAATGAAGATAAAGTTTAAAATCATATGACACTGAAACTGCTCGCCTCGCCTCTACCATTCCGGTGTGAATCGGCCCTAATCTACGTATAGTACGCGATGATTTTACTAGGTAACTAAAAAGAGTGAAATTATTATTTTTAACAAAAAATTAAAACGGACTTCCAAGGTAAAAACAATAATAACATCCTTATAGTATGAACTAAAAAGTAGTAAATAATTTTTCCTATCTCATGGTGCCTTTTTCCGAATTCGGCTAAACTCAACTATTTCTGTACTCAATCTTCATAATTTTGAAGTCGGTGCCAGTTACAAATGTTTCAAATATTCTGGCATCTGGATTCAGCTATATCTGGTACCGACTTCAAAATTATGAAGATTGAGTACAGAAATAGTTGAGTTTTAGCCGAATTCGGAAAAAGGCGCCATGATATAGGAAAAATTATTTTATACTTTTTAGTTCATTAAAAGGATGTCAAATGTCACATTTTGATATGAATGTCAAAGAAATCAGAAATGTCACTTCCACATGTTGATTTGTTTACAAAATAGTCCGGTGTTTGTAAATTTTGGTGTGAAAATTGAAATCCATAATGAGTTTTAAAACGTATAAAGACACAATTGAGGAGGGTGATGTTATTATATTATACCTGAGTAATAACCTCCACGCCATTGAGGTACGGCCTGAGATTAAAAACAAAAAGGGAGAAATGGTGGAGAATGTTTACCAAACAACATTCGGTGCTCTGAAGGTGAAGAATCTTATTGGAGAGGCTTATGGTGGTAAAGTAAGTAGAACTATCATGGTTTCTATATAAAAATAGGCATATTGGTATGAAAAGGTTATTGAAATCTATAAAATGATGAGTACAAAAAGTTAACCTCTAAACATTACACACTAAAATATTTTGTAATTGGCTTTAACTTCTAGGAAGATATGTAATAAAACTAAAGATATATCAAATATTATTTGTAAAAATACTTCGGGTATCTGTTATGTAGATTAGACAGCATTTGGAATTGCTTGTATAGTAGGTAGGTATAGAGAGATTTCAAATTATTCCAACCACTCCAAACCTTTCCTTATGGATTAAAAATTCTTACACAACAATAAACTACGCAGGTACAGCTATCAAAAGGCTGGGGTCATGTGTTACAACCGACTCCAGAACTGTGGTCGCTGACGTTACCTCACCGCACACAAATTATCTACACACCAGACATAAGTATGATAATGCTGCAACTGGATTTAGTGCCTGGCTGTGTTGTAATAGAGGCTGGTAAGCATTGAAAATATTTGTTTGCTTTATTTTATCTATATCTATTAGGCACTGTCTTAAAAATGAAAAAAACTTTGTATGATAATTATATTTTTTTGCACGAAAATCCAAATGAAATTAAATCTACTCCGAATTCTAGAAAGATTGATAGACATATTGAGTGCCTGTGAATAGATTGCTGAACTTAAACCTGAGAGGTATATTTATATTTGTGTTTACTGTGAGAGTGACTTGGGGCATATTAAAATTAAAAATTAAAAGAAAGTGGTAGCTTTTTAACCCATCAAGCCCCGCAAGGCCCATATGGGGCGCGATAACAAAAGATTTCCAGGAATTGGTGATCGACGGATTAAATACCTATACTTATTTATTTTCTTGTTTACTTTTTTTAAAAGTACTATTCACATAGTCTAAATTACTACTTACATCTTTACATCAGTGGCTATGTAAGTAGTATGTACTACATAGTCCATATAGCTGAAGAAGCGAGTCGATGAAATGGGTAACTAACAATTTAAAAATGTCCTTTTTTTGCATAAATAGTAGCGACCGACCGAACTTTTGTTTTCGGTTTCGGCCAGTTTCGGCTAAAAAATCTAGTTTCGGCCATAGTTTCTGTTTCGGCCCAAAATATAGCCGAAACTTTCGGCCCCGCCGAAACTCATGCGTCGTTCGGTAAACTTTGCAGTTAGTTCGTAGTAGTCGCTTGCTTGCCAGCGAGGCCCCGGCTCAGTTCGCCACCATCTATTTAACCTTGTTTTGAGATTATGTTTTCCAAATTAGTCCCAAATCAGAAATTAGCACTTCGTTTTATTTTCATTAAATTGTCTAAACTTATTGTTATCGAAATTATATTATTGAATTTTATTTCTACGACAAAAAAAAGTGGCGGCCTGAGTTTTAAAATTTCTTTCGAATTCTTAACGAATTACAGCAAAAAATAACAGAAAATTAAATTTAAATTTAAATTAACAAAAATATTCTAGGAATTAGTAAAAATAATAATAATAAGTACTTAATAAAATCTTAATACAGCAACAAAAAATAAAATTCTTAGGTTAAATAATTGTAATTATTATATTATTTATTGTTTATTAACCATAATTAAGTGTATAGGTGTATATGAAAGTGCGTGTGTGATTGTGTGTGTGTTTGTGTGTGTGTGTGTGTGTGTGTGTGTGTGTGTGTGTGTGTGTGTGTGCGTGTGCGTGTGCGTGTGTGTGTGTGTGAGTATGAAGTAGAGTATGTCTTAATAAGATGTATGAGTTATTTGTACACTATAATTATTACATTTTCAGTTTCTATGTATGACCAGGTTAAAATGGATTTTATAATCTTCTCTTAATCACGAATAATAAATCTAAGTTTACGTTACGTCACGCGATGATTTTTATACGTTTTTATCATCTTGGAGCCTTGTCACGTTGTTTTAGGAACAAAATAGCATGAAACGATAAATAAGGTTGGGTTGCAACTTGCACCAGAGGCGTGGTTAAAGTTAAAGTTAAGGTTAAAGTTATCTTTATAGTTAAATATGGCGTCCTTTAACTTTAACTTTAACCTTAACTTTGACCGGAGAAATTGACAGTTGACAGCTGGTCCAACAAGGTTATAAATGAACGTGGGCGGGGGCGCTGCTGGTAAAGGAGAACTGTCAAAAATGGCGTTTTTGTATGATGACAGCGTTAGTTCCTTTTTTCGCCACCTGCATTTAAAACCTTGTCGAGCTCATGGTTATGGTTAAATATGGCGTCTTGATGGCGTCCATTTTTAACTTTAACCTAAGATTTGACATTTTGCATTGGGGTAAAAGTTAAAGTTACAGTTAAAGTTAAAGTTAGTTGGTGCAACCCACTCTAAGCTAACCAAACGCATCAGTGAAAAATGTCATCTTAACAATTTTTTCGTCTATGTTTTTCGATCTGTCAAGTGTCATGACACTACACTGACAGGACTCAAATGTGTTTTATGAAGTTAAAACTCGAATATTGGGCGTTCAGAAGATAAAAATCGGATTTGCTGTGGACAAGTTTAGCCTATATTGGTGAAATGCAATTGAGTGTTATAAACGTGTTTATACGTTTAGAACCGGTTTAGTATGCGCTAAGCGCGTTCAATTTCTTTGGTGAAATCGCACCTACTTGGAATCGTATAAAAAAACGGAATATAGTACAAAAAAGTTTCTAGGGAACATATTCGAGTCTAAGATTATTAATATAAAATATTTATTTTAAGAAGTGTAAAAAATATTTATGTCGCAAAAAGTAAAAAAATCAATGTGGTACTTTTTATTTAGTTTAAAAAGTTGTAATTTATGTAAAAATCAATAAATTTCAGTAAATAATCGTAATTTTAAATGTTTTACCAAGTTTCGGTTTCGGTTTCGGCCGAAACTGAGAGTAAGGCCGAAAGTTCGGTTTCGGTTTCGGCTGAAAAATTAGTTTCGGTCGGACACTAATAATTAATAGAGACTTTAGGAACGGAAAAAATATTCTATTAATGAAAAAAAAATCCGCTCCTAAGGTTTAATGTAGAAAAAAATTGGATTTAATTTATAGGCAGATATAATAGCCAGATGATTAAATATGTAGATTACAAGGTTTATTCAAATTATTATTTTATTTGTACAGAAGAACTTACAGCTAAACAAATCTTAATAACGACTAAGTTATAAGGAGAGAAATTGGTAACCGTCCTCATGTTATAAAGTCTTAGGTATCCCCTTCACTCATGTCTTCAACTCTAAAGTTCTATACCAATTCTCTAATTTTAGGCACAGGCAGTGGCTCGCTAACCCATGCTCTGATCCGTCGAGTGCGGCCAAATGGGCACGTGTACACCTTCGACTTCCACGACCACAGAGCTAAGCTGGCACAGGAGGAGTTTGAGTGCCACGGCGTGGCTGAGTTTATTACTGTAAGTGTTTTCATCCATAGACAGTGCTTATGATTATACATGCCAATCACGATTTCAAAGATTGTCTTCGATTTAACGCTACACCAGTCAACACTAGCTTTACGCCATAAGCAGCGGCAGCATGGGTCGCTACTCGCTACACTAATATCGGTTGAAAATTAAACCTATATCTATATCTATGTATACATATTATTATAAAACAAAGACGCTTTTTTCCCTCATGTCCCTTTGTTCCCTTTAATCTTTAAAACTACGCAACGTATTTTGATGAGTCTTTCAGTATTAGATAGCCCATTTATCGAGAAAGGCTATAGGCTATATTTTATCACGCTAAGACTAAAAAGAGCAAAGAAATAGAGGAAAATGTGGAAAAAACGGGGAAAATTATTTAAAAGGGCTAACTTGAACGCGCTTATCTCAGGAAGTACTGGTCCGATTTGAAAAATTATTTCAGTGTTAGATAGCTCATTTATTAAGGAAGGCTATAGGCTATATTTTATCACGCTTAGACTAATAGGGGAATGTGGAAAAAACGGGGGAAATTATTTGAAAGGGCTTATCTCGCGAACTACTGGAGCAATTTTTATGTTATTTGGCACAGATAAGAAGTAGACCACGTGAAGGATAGGCTATCGATTTTAATCATTTTTTCAGTGGCTATATATTTTATACCCGTGCGACGCCGGGGTGTGTCGCTAGTATATATCATAAAGTGGCATTTTATTTGAATTTTTGTCCATCGTGGTTAGCCGCGGCAAAGATCGAAAAGTCACTTGCGACACTTCAAGCTTCCATAGCGCTGACGTTTCCTATCGCGTAGCGCCATTCTCGCTTACCCATATATTGTAGGGGGCAAATGAGCAAACGGGTCACCTGATGGAAAGCAACCACCATCGCCCATACGATTTCATATCTATACTAATATTATAAAGCGGAAAATTTGGTTTGTTTTAACGCGTGAAGGATCATAGGCTATTTTTCGTGGACTAATTTGTCTGTGAAATATTTAATTTACGCGGGCGAAGCCGCGCGGAACGTCTAGTAAAGAATAATTTATTTTGGTCGTGTCGCGTAGCTCCGCTGCAATGTAGTGTCTGTCGCCTAGTGTAGTCTCACTGGACGAGTTATATAGTGACAGTCATTGAAAAAAATGTCTTTTTCAGGCACAACACAGAGACGTATTAGCTGAGGGTTTCGGCGATGAGCTGACCGCAAGGGCCGATGCTGTCTTCCTGGATCTACCCAGCCCCTGGTTGGGTGTGGAGCACGCTGTCAACGCTATGAAAGATGAAGGTGAGTGGATTTATTTTTAGCATTACCAGATCCTAAACGAGAATAACTTAGACGCCGTTTAATCCTCAACCCAATAAATTGTGGATCAAACATTAAAATATAGCAAGCTGCAAGCCAGGAAAAAATAATATTTTTTTACGGATAGTGTTTAAGGTAAACTCTAAATTCTGATCAAAGGTCTGAACAATGCTTTCCATTATTTCCTGTGTTGTCTTGGCCATACCGAATATGATAATACTTTATGATATTGGTATTCAATACGCGTGACTTATGACTATATTATGGACATAAAGGTTAAAAAATATAATCTTTATTTTGAGTGACGTAATAAATTATTTATTATTAAGCACACCAATGTGTGAATGGCCCTCAGAACAACGCATGTAAATATTATATTAAAATTTCAATGTTGTGAGGATGTAAACATAACCCCAATGTGAAATAAAAGCAATAAATAATTTAACAAGAAAGTGAAACAATAAAATTGGACGTATCCAGCCTAACTACAATCTGAATTCCCCGGGCTATTTGCTAAATAAGTGCTGACAACACTAGGAGAATTAGTGTTGCTAGTCTACATAAATAAAAATGAATTTTAATTTTTTTTTGTCGCGCTAAAACTCGACAATGACTGAACCGATTCTGCAATTATTTTATAATTTGTTTGTTAATAATATCGAAGTAAGCGCGTTAGAGAAAAAAACACCTAGAAAATTAGAAAATTTAAGAATATTATTTTCACCTCTGTATAGTATTAAACCTGAAGACGTAACCTCATGGCTTTTGACAACTTAGCTTCATAGATATGACGGGATGACGTCTGTCGGGAGCACTAGCATTAAATAAAACTATACTGTACTCAGCGAAATGTGGCGGTAGCGGTCATTGACTCCCTGTCCAAAACTTGTAATTTTCTATACAAAGCCGCGATTGACAACATCTGTAACTTCATTGTCAATCGCAGTTTATATAGAAAGTGACAAGTTTATTACCGCCATGTTTCGCCGAGTACAGTATAGACACCAGCCCCTCTAGCATACGCCAACGAGAAAATTTTGTCTACACGTTTTCTCGATGTTTGATGGCTTTTCTCTTCATCTCTATTGACCCTAACATGACATACTTTTTTTCTCGTGTAGATCTGTCGTCAAAATCTATCGACATAATGTTAAAAAATGATTTTAACTTTATGTCGTTATCGACAATATATCTACACACGAGAGTGAGATATCTCGAGATTTTCTCGTTTGCGCATCTTAGGCCGGCACAACCCCGATTTTCCTATGTTAATTCAACGGAGTATTAACATCTTGTATGTAAATAATTCTGAACAGATAATGTTCGTTACGAATTACGATCTTAGCTACAAATCTGATACAACCGCGGGCTATTTGAATTTTATGTTGGCAACACTGGGAGCCATGTCTGTGTTGCCAGCACAAATTACTAGAAGTCCACTAAAGATTAGATCGCAGCAGGAAACTGTAGATCCTTATAAATCCGATTCGATTGTGATCTGATTACTGAGCATCGATTATCTCGAGTAAGTTATTCGATTCTATTCATTAAACAAGCGTCTAATGTAGATAACGATTTGATATCGATTTATTAACTATTGACACGATTTACATTATGTGATTAACTCGAGAGAGTGCTGATTTAAATGCCTATGTCATAGCTAAATAGGCCTGGCTAATTGGTCGTACTATCAGAGAAGTTGATTCATAGGCAGACCTATAACGTATTTTGGTCGCGTTTTGTCAAATCCAGCCGATGGGTGTCTAAACACACTATGCCGAAGTTCCGCGGCGGAAATTCCGCATGATTACGTCAGTCATGTCAAACGCATACAATATGACGCGACGGAATTTCGGCATAGTGTGTCATCGGTAATTTAAAATACATTGCAGGCGGAATCATGAGGAAATAAAAACAATAGGTGACGACTTACATTATGTTAACATAATCCGACCAATTAACGAAGGTCCATCTACTGCCTATGAATTAATATCTTCGATTGTACAATCTATACGTTTTTGCTTATCTGGAGGTATAGACAAGGTTTTGAAACAATTACACTGACTTTGATGAAAAGAACAGATGACCACGGAGATGGTCACGGACCAAAATACTTTACAGCAAGAAAATGGGCGGTTCCCGTAGGATTCCATATCATAAGGTGCAGAAAAATGCAAATTAAATTACAGCAGATAGGATAGGTACCAAGTTTAGTGGTTACCTCCGTACCAGCAGGTACGGAGGTAACCACTAAACTTGTGATGTTTGTCATTATAGAAATTTAGGGTTGTACAGTATTAAGGGGCCCATAAACTTTAAGTGGATTTTGAGAATCCATACTTCCATACTAATAATATAATGCGAAAGTGTGTCTGTCTGTCTGTTGATTTCCGCGCGATAAACGAACTTCTGCGGAACGGAGTTACGGGCGTCATCTAGTTTCCAATAAGAAACACATGCTTTCTTATTAGTACAGTAATTGAAGGCAAAAATCAGGTGCAACCTCCGATTTCGTTGAACCCCCATCGATTTGGATGAAAATTTGGCATTAAGTACATTAAGCCCTCTACTTTAAAAGTGACATACGCTCGTATCGCGCTTTTTTTATTTTAGGGGTGAAATCCACCCCTTTTGTTGAAAATAGAAAAAATGCAGATTTAACCATTCTGGCTTAACTAATTGTGTTTAATTTGATAAAATAAACGTTTTTAATGTTTTATTCATGATTTATGATTATATTATAATTAAGTTTTCAATCCTTTTAGCAACCATTTTAATCGTGAAGAAAACATTTTTTGTATTTCTTTGCTTTATGTAATGTATTTACATTACATAAAGAGTTTGTTTAATATTTATGATATAATTTTTGGATAAGACTGAAATAAAAACCCGTAAAAGTACCCCTTTATTGCGGAATAACGGTAAAAATAGTGAACCCAATTTTTTAGTTTATTTACTTAGTATTAATTTCTTATTAAGTTTTTTTTGCGAAACTTTTTCACCCCTGTAAACTACCCAATGTTTGAATAATAAGCTTATTAAGTTTTTATTTTAAGTTTTTTATCAGCTTTAATGAGTTCGAATATTTTTTCATAGTTAGATAAATTTTAGTAATATATAATTCAAACACTGATATTTTTTATTTAGTCCAAAATATTCAAACAACGATTTCAAACCACCATCTGTGCAAAAAATTGGCTGAATCTGCTAGACTGAAATATTTAATAGACGCACAATATCATTATAAAAAACCCCACTCTTATTTAATAGACATTAACAGTTTTGTTTACTTTCTGAATATTGAAAGACTTGAAAAGATTAATGTATATTGAGTATGGATTAGATGACGCCTACAATCGCGCTGGAACCGTACATTTTTTCGGGATAAAAAGTATCATAATATGTCCATATCCAGTCCAGAGACTCAAAGTATTTTCATACTAAATTTCAGCTAAATCGGTTGAACCGTTTAGGTGTTAAGAGGTAACAAGTAGGCAAAAACACTTTAGCATTTATAATATTAGTATAGATGTACCTATTGACAGGGTTTCCTACAATATTTGCATCCCAAATCTCTGCTTCAAAATTGTTTTCAAACAAAATCAAAAAAAATATTCGTTAATATCACAATAGCTCTGTTAATTTTTAAGTTATCAAGTTCATTTATGGACCATTTTAAAGGTGATTTAAAGAGCTTTAAGATCGACTTGACAAATACTTTTTAAAGCCCTTGGTTTAAAAAAAATAGGGTTAAAAGGTCCCGCTTTCATGGTTCTTGCGGTAAAAGTTAGGCTTTAAACGTCTCTATCTTCGTTATTTTTTATCCTATAAAAATCAAAAGAAAGTCAAAAGATTTCTTAAAAAATGGACACAAATTTTGCTTTTTATAATTTTTACGAAGGTTCAATATTTTTGAAGTTATGTTCAAAACAAAACGATATTAAGAAAAAATTTAATAATTTCGATTTTACTAAATCATTCTTTTTTCAAAACTAAGCATTTTAAACCAAGAAAAATTTTGAGGTCATTACTTATGCTAAAATAAAAAAAACCTTTGGGGATAACCATAAATTTGAATTATTGTAGAAATGGTCAAAGTTTTATTTTTCGATTTTTCCAAAAAAAAATTGTAAGGGTCACCTTATTTTTATCATAACTTGTTCAATTTTGATGCTATTAACTTTTTAAAATGCTTCTTAAAAAGGTAATTTTAAGCACTTTAAAAGGTCTTAAAGAAGTACATGTCATAAAATGCATCGGTTTACCGTTATTTAAGTTTGAATGCTTAGACTTAGGTACTCGCCGAAAGAAAATATATATACAATCACCTATAGCTCACTTTGAATAAATATAGGAAGGTATTTCAGGGTAGAAATTAGTTTGTTTTTTTATTGGCTTTAATTTTGGTAATTACACATTTTTCGTAAAAACCTATAGTTTCTTATTTAACCCATCGATCGTGGCAAAACGAGACACAATAGCTTTTTCATTGTTATCGCGGCCGGATGTGGCCGCTTGGGGCTTCATGAATTAATTATAAAAAACCGCTTTAAGACATGTATTTTTCTCATGCAAAAACATGATCTTTAATAACTCCGAAAGTATTGATTTATTCAAAAAACTTTATATAACAAATTTTGCTTAAAATTTGTGTGTCTATTGATTTCTGGGGTTATTTTTATTAAAAAAGAATTCACCCCCCGAGAAGGTTTGGCTTCCACCCCCAGGGCAAAAGCGCAAGTTGACACTATGTCACTTTTGTTTCTTAGGGTATCCCCCACCTACTCACCAATTTTCATGAAAATCGATGGAGGTTCAACGAAATCGGAGCTGAAAACCTTCATTGCCTTCACTATATCCAATTCGGAATTAGTCACTATAACTGAAGAGTGGTTTCAGAAACTAATTTGTGACTTCAACGACGAACAAACACATTTGTTACTACTAAGCCTGTATTGTTATTCCCAATCAATAATAATACGAAGCCTCGAATAGAGTATTGTCCGTCTGTCTGCCCAAATACGTTCGTATATAAATGGAGAGGACCTGACAATAGGTTACAAATGTGCCCATTGTGGCGCTGTTATTACGGTCAATTATTGTTTTGGACAATTGTCTGTTTCTAACTAGAAATACACAACCCTTTTGATGCAGTCGGGTTTGTACCCTACTGCTATTTACCTACAAAAACTTAGCGGGGGAATTGACACCGGAGATTTCTCCAGAATTCCGCGGCAGACGCGCATCCAATATTATTTGTCTCGTATTCAATTTGTGTGTTACACTGTTGACATAAAGTTCATTGTGCTATTTACAGTTTCATTGCAAAAAGTCGCTTCGATTCGATTTTCGATTAGATTCGATTTAGCCTATCCCTAAACTCTAAAGTAACATTACATGCAAGTTTGGAATTTTGGAATAAACCACATTAAGTGCCTCAAGTGCTATTACACAAATAAAGTAGTCTATCAAATATAACGGCTTGGAACTACGTCGTTTACGCTTAATGCCGCAAACCATAGAGCAACGCATATAGACCATTAGTGGTAATGTCAGCGGTTCTACAGTCTGTGGTTAGGTGATGTAGTAATTGCTGGACTAGGTGCGGGGTAGATATCCTATTCAGACTTTTTTAGGAAGACCTAAGGCGTCTTAGGTTGTACTTTTTTCTTTCTACCGTGTTGTCAAGACTTGCGACTTGCGAGTATTCTGAAAATAGGATGACACACGATGCGGAAACAGATTGTAGCAATAATAAAGTTTGGTATTTTAGTATCTAAACACACTAGGCCGAAGTTACGCGGCGTAAATTCCACATGATTACGTCCGCAATTTCAAACGCATACAAAATACGGACGGTGTCATCGGTAATTTAAAATACATTGCGGGCGTAATCATGCGGAATTTACACCGCGTAACTTCGGTCTAGTGTGTTTAGACACTAAATCGCTACCTTAAAAACGAACGCACCTGCAACTTTTCTGATGTTGCGAGTGTCCATGGGTGACGGTAGTTGCTTTCCATCGGGTGACCCGTTTGCTCGTTTGCCCCCTTTTTCATACAAAACATATTTACCCGAATAAACTACGTAGGTCCACCATTTGCCTATCGATTTCTTTGATGGTACTTTGTGCTCGGTAGACGTCCGTTTAAAGAATTTGCTTTATCACATTACATTCCTTCGCTTCTTGATTTTGACCTTTAATCCAGTATTTAAACAAACATTAAACACGCGTACTTTGTCTCCTTGTATCAGGCGGGAGTGACGCTAAATAATGCGCGGGCGCACAGTTAGCGCTAATAGTGGCGGTAATCTCACTAATGTCCCGTGTCCTGGTGGTCCTGTGTCCATATCAGGGCTGCCAACCGCCAGAAAATAGCTACAAGTATGTTCAGTGAATCCCACCGCTGCCACCATAAAAATTGGCATTTTATTTTTAATTGTACTGTCAGAGAAATTGATTCAACGTTATTTGTTCGAATTATGTAAAATCGATGTAAGTCTTCATCCATTGTTTTTTAACTTGACATGAAAAACAGCCAATGTACCGCAGGACGGTATGTCAGGGGTGGGGAACTGGTGGTGCTGTACATGAAAAACAGCTAATGTAGTACAATGTGTTAACCTCGTGAAAAGTTGATAACTTACATGAAACATTTTGTAATTTTGTGATATTTTAAATAAGCGTAGAATAATTTACATAACATTGTATTTTATGAAAAGTTACAAAGACATCAGTTGCCAAATCGTACAATAATTATAATATTTTGTCACAAATATTTTTGGCAGCCCTAGGCTTCACCCGACGCTATCTTTCGGTGAAAAATTGTGCCTTTTGTGTTTCCCCGAGACTGGCCTTATTAAGTACCGGGGGATATGGAATTACTATTTTTGTCCGGGAATATAAGTGTTTATGATATTTAGTAAATTTTATTTTAATACTTGCTGAACCGGCAAATGTTGATTTGGCCACGGCGTGGCGTGGGAACGTGCTTGAGTCCACTGTTATATGACGTTGTCATGCAGAAATTCTATAGCAATTGTAATCAGACTTCGATGGTGATCGAGGTGTGATTCAGAACTGTCAGCTTTTTGGTACGAGTTATTTCGTATACTATTAATTCTATCTCAAAAACTACTGAACTGATTTTGATGAAACTTACAAATTACAATATTCCCTAATTTAAACTATACCTAGCACAACAAAAAAATACCTAAATCGCACTTGTAGTTCCGGAGATAATATACGAACACAAATATAAAAACATACATACACATTTGTTCAGGCGATGATATGAGAGTAACTTTTCGACAACTATTTAGTTCTGGAAATATTACACACATACTGGTCGTATTGATAACCAACTTTTTTTGAACACTTTTAAAAATAGATGTTGGCCGATTCAGGATAAGCACAGTTCAGAATATCACACAGACATACATGAGATGGACACACACATTAATTATAATATTAGTATGGATATGGAAAGTAGTGACTATCAGATACTAATTAGTCTGATTACTACCTATACAAACTAATATGCAACTTTCGATTTTAATTCGAAACCCCGAACTTGTGTTACTCCATAATCGATTATATAGAATCGATTAATTCTCTGTTAATCGATTTTACAAAACGTAACATTACTCGCCGCGATTAATTACCAAATCTAATAATATTGATAACGATCGGCCTGTGTTGCCACTTAATGAATTCTTGTACTGTACACAGTATAATTATGAAATAGTAGAGTAACTATAAGGCTTTGTCCACATTTTTATCATTTTCACGTATCAGATCTCCGTCGCGTAGCACCGAAGCGTATCATGTTCGCTAGTGTTGACGCAAAATGATCGCCATCATGATATACTTCTTATCATGATACACCCCGATCGCTATAAACCGCGTATCTACGTTTCGTATAAAAATCGATAAAAGATACGCTATGGTCAAAATAGGCGTCCACACTCGATACGATACGCCTGATACGGATACGACTACTTGATACAAATGTGGACAAAGCCTAAAACGCACAGTAAGTATATCATACAGTAGAGTAACTCAAACTTGTCAATTAAACTTGCTCAACGCAGACGAACATACGTGCGACTTTCTGCTTTGTTTTGCTTCTTCTCGTTATAGAAATAGATTGTTATATCTTGACACATAAACTATTATACGGATTTTCAGTCAGTTCCGTCAGATCATGGTACTCGTAGTAGCTAAGTTAGCCTTTGAAACAACACATTATATGCTATATCCCAAAAAATCACTCTTTTTGGGTCACTGTCGTAATCTAGAAGTAACACGTCTGTATAGTGCAAAAACTATTGAACAGATTCTGATAAAATTTTGTATGGTGATAATTTTTGATCTGAGGTAGTGCATAAGCTACTTTTTATCCTAAAAAAACTGAGAGTTCCCGTGGAAAACTGCATTTACCAGCTGCTTGTAATGGACGAACTTTGGCGCGCGTTGATGTCTTTTGTACGTCAACTTATATAATTGCTCTCCGTGGTCTAGTGATTAGAACGAGGCTCTCGACTCCGGAGGTCGGGGGTTCGAATCCCGCGCTGGAAACATGTTATTTACAAGTTTAGTTAGGACAATTCAGGCTGATCGCCTGATTGACTGACAAGTAAGATGCTCCATGCGTCGAATGGGCATGTAAAAAGTCGGTCCTACGCCTGACCTCTCGCCAGTCGTGACGGTCTTCCGTCCCACTGGGTTATGAGACTGAAAGGAATAGAGAGTGCTCTTGTGTACTGCGCACACACATGGGCACTATAAAATTACTTAACTGGTTCCAATGAAACTGACCACCGTCACCGAAACCGGTGTGGGGAGTATTATTATTATTGCTCCTAATATTGTGACAATTTTATTTATACTAAGAAATTTTTGGTTCTCACGCGGTAACCGCATATTTTGCTGCTGTCATAATAATTTTATTGTCCTTTCTCAAAGGCTCAAAGTATTATAAAAAGTCTCATCCAAATCGGTTGAGCACAGCAGACGGACTTATAACTTATTAGATGATGCCCGCAAGTCTGTTATGCCAAAATTCGTTTATCGCGCGGGAACCGTACATTCTCCGGGATAAAAAGTATCCTATGTCCTTTCTCGGAACTCAAAGTATCTCCATGCTAAATTTCAGCAAAATCGGTTCAGCGGTTTGAGCGTGAAGAGGTAACAGACAGACAGACAGACAGACAGACACACTTTCGCATTAATTTTAATAATAAGTATGGATATTGGATAAGTAATATTAGTGTGAATTATTATGAATGTCCTTTAAAACTATTTATGTTGTAGTTTTTTATGTACTTACCTATCTTTGTCAAAATGTAACACTCAATAAAATGTAAACACACATTAATTTTCGATTTCGTAAGTCTCGCTAAAACTAGAGAATGGCTGAACCGATTTGGCTAATTTGGGTATTGAAATATTCGTAGAATGTTTATATTATGAGTGATACGAAGTTCACCGAGTCATCTAGTGTTAAATAATTGATAACGTCATCTTTTTTTGGAAGTAGGTCAAAAATATTCCAAACGTTCCTTGATTGTAACCACTTACAATGTCTAAGGCCGTCACTTCCTAAAGATAATAATCTCATATCCTTTTCAAATACTTGTCATACATGTCCCCTACGGCGCACAACATACGAAAATCACCCTTACGTCCATACACATAGGGTTATATCTGTGACGAGATTTTATCAAATTTTCTTTCACCCAATCCATTCATTCGTGAATGTTATTAATAAATAATAACACTTTAAGTTGTCGTTTTAATTTCGACTCTGTGCTAATAGTGATAAGGTTTATATTGAGTAATAAACAAGTAGCCAAATGAAATTAAGATAAAGCCTACAATGGTGTGACTAATGTTGAGTGTGGACCGGTCAGGAGTTCATACGGTATGTCAGGGGTGGGGAACTGGTGGTGCTGTGTGATAAATATTTAATATTTAAATTTTATTAGGCGCAGCGCAAACGACAGACTATCCGTGACGCACTTTTTGTCTGTGGAAATAGAACCTAATATGCAATTACATGCGGACTTTTTGCGCGTCGTGTGCTTTACTGCATATAATTGCATAGGTTCTATTTCCCACAGACTAAAAAGTGCGTCACGGATAGTCTGTCGTCTGCGCTGCGCCTATAGTTAATTAGATGAAGCTCGCAACTCCATGGAAATTCTGTTTTGCAAAAGCCGTACGTTTTTTCGGGGATAAAAATTCTAATATGTCCTCTCCTGGGACGCAAACTATCCTCATACCAAACAGAAAAATCGGTTCAGCGGTTTGGGCGTGAAGAGGTAATATACAATAAGAGATAGATACACATTCGCATTTTAATATTAGTAGGTATATATTGCTATAGGTTTCTGAAAGTTCTTGACAGTTTATAATTTATTCACTACGAGCGCGCGTTCAGACTTGTGCGTTTTTGGGCGCGCGGATTCAACGCGCGTCGCGTGTTGTCCCAAACGTTATAGCAGTTTGCGGTTCTATGCTAATTACATAAATCTTATTTTCATACATTTTCACAAACACCGCGTACGCGCTGAAATCGCGCACGTCTGAACGCGCCCTAAGGCTTATGATTGGCTAACGTCAAAATATTATCCAATCAACAACGCTGTTGATAATATAATAAATTCCTGTCAAAAACTCAGAAACCAGCCATCAGACATGTTGCTTACCTATTTGAAACAAAAACCGTCTTTTTTGAAAGTCAAAGACTTTTCGATTTCTTTTGGAAGAAGGTAGCGGTTCTATTTTCTGCTATAAATATTTTTGTTTCCAAATAATACAAAAAGGTTGGCAGCCCCTGGCTTATGACATAAATATTATACGACTAAAATCAGCAAAACACGCGCCCGATTAATATAAATCGCTGTTGAATACTGTCCACGTGATTACGGACATACAGACAATACAATGTTTAGTGTTAGTAATAGAGCGATTAGGCTCTGAACATTGTGTAATATACAGGGTGTGACGCCTTCGTGGTCTAGTGGTAAAGAGCGCGGCTCTTGACTGACTTGACTTGGTCGTGGGTTCGATTCCCGCGTTGCAAACATGTTATTTCCAAGTTTGGTTAGGACAATGCAGGCTGATCACCTGATTGTCTGACAAGTAAGATGATCCATGCGTCGGATGGGCATGTAAAAAGTCGGTCCTGCGCCTGATCTCTCGCCAGTCTTGTCGGTCGTCCGTCCCACTGGGCTATGAGAGTGAAGGAATAGAGAGTGCTCTTGTGTACTGCGCACACACATGGGCACTGTTAAATTACTCCTGCGTAGCTGGCCTGGTTTCAAACCGGCCACCGTCACCGAAACCGGTGTGGGAGCTATTATTATTATTAGGGTGTGACAAATCAATGTGATAATGCTTTAGGGGTGTGTAATGTGGTCCTTATATAGAATTTACTGTAAAACTGGCGGTGCTGCAAGCGCAAGGCGCTTTTGACTATGTTTCTATGAGAAATGCCTGAATTTTCCCATACAAAAAAAAAAAACTTTTAGCGCTGCTATTTTCGCAGTCAATTCATTATAAGGGACGCCCTTTACTCACACCAAAGTACTAGTAAGTATTTAGTTCTGTTACACTCTATATACACAACATTATACAATCTTTATTTATATTATAAAGCTGAAGAGTTTTGTTTGTTGATAATCTCAGGAACTACTGGACCGATTTCAAAAATTATTTCACTAATGTGAGTATAGCTAAGATGTCTAGGCTATGTATGTACCACGAGCGGAGCCGGGGCGGACCACTAGTATTGTATAATCATTGTCTATTTCGCTGTTTGTCTTCAATATGTTATGCGTATTAAGTTTAGTATGACTACAATGGTACCAATTTAAATGCTACTTATTATTAACTGACCCATAAAGAAATGCAACTTCTCTTATTTTTGTTACATTTAGACTAAAATCGATTGGAACGATCGATGTACAGACAAACAGATAATTCCTGTTTAGTGTTAGTAATAGAGCGATTAAACTTTTCTAGGTTCAAGACATTTCCGGAGTTAGACCTGTTAGGGTCCATTTGATAGCCAGTTAAATAGTCCATTTAATTCAACAAAGTTCAGTTTAATAGTCCATTTAATTGTTCCTATGTGAAATCTGAGATAGCCCTATTAGCTTAAAGAGAAACATTTACTTAATTTTTATGCAGTCATTACAATAGTTGCTACAACACCAGCTGTTAAATATAAAAAAAATGTTGTGAAAACTTCTTTTGCGGCGTTGTACTTTTAAACCAACTTCCAAAAAGAAGGAGGTTATATGTTCGGCGGTGGATATATTATTTTTTGTTATGAGTAAAATTGTTGCCGTCAGCACACGCGTAACTCAAAGTTCCACAAGAAGGAGAGTAAGTACCTACTGGAAAAGGAAACTCTACTCTTTCTTACTCTCTCTCTTTCTTCCGCCCGGCGAAAATATATGCTCAGTAACGCTTCGTTTTCACTTACCGACTCTCCTGAAGTTGTTTTTTTTAAACAGCATTTTTAACCGACTTAAAAAAGAAGGTTATCAATTCGACGCGTATGTATGTAATATTTCCAGAACTGCCCAGTTTTCGTATACATAATATGTTAGTCTATATAAGCGTCTGAACAAAAGTGTCAAATTTTAAAAGTGTATGTATTTATGTGTATGTTTATGTTCGCATATCTATGTAACTAAAGTCCGATATTTTATGTTATTCTTTTTTTGTTGTACAAGTTAATGATCAATCATCGACCTAGGCAATTTTACAAGTTTCATCGAAATCGGTTCAGTAGTTTTTGAGACAGTGAATTTTAATTCTCAGTTACGTACAATTTTGAAGTCGCTTTTATCTCTTTAATCCTTCGATCGTGAATTCTTGGAAATCTATTGTTATTCTATTGTGTCTCGCTCACCGGTGAGCTTATGGGGCTTGATGAGTTAAAATATATTTTTTAATGACCATCACAAGTCCTGACTCCTCATTTCTTGGTATCGCTTTCTACTAACCTATGTTTGATCTACTGTATAAAATTTTTCCAACTCCACAGCCAGTAATTAAACATGTTAATTTCGGTTTCGCTTGACAGTGGACTGGTTGAGTTAAACGCCTTTCTATGACCCCTTGCCTTGACTGGCGCGCCCTACCCGCATACCGACATATTGTCCAAGTAGGAAGCTAGGCTATACTACTCGTATTCGCCTTGGCGCAGCGCAGACGACAGACTATCCGTGACGCACTTTTTAGTCTGTGGGAAATAGAACCTATGCAATTATATGCAGTAACTCACACGACGCGCAAGAAGTCCGCATATAATTGCATAGGTTCTATTTCCACAGACAAAAAGTGCGTCACGGATAGTCTGTCGTCTGCGCTGCGCCTTAATCTAAACGTAAACGAAAGAAAGAATGTGCCCTTGTATTTGTTTAATGAATAGAAGGACATCTAACATTTTTCTGAATGAAAACTATCTTCTTTAACTGGACCCAAAGTAGGAATCTAGAGGTATTTTAAGGTCCAGACCTTAATCAAAATCAATATGAAGCAATGAAATCAAAATCGGTTGAGCTGCTTACGCGTGTTGGGGTGATAGACCTAAATTACCATTATGATGGAATGGATGCAAAAAAACGTCTCCCACACCGGTTTTGGCGATGGTAGTAGGTTTTATTCAAACGGTCCACGGTACACAAGAGCACTCTCACCTTTACTCTTATACCCAGTGGGACACAATATGACCGACACGACTGGCGAGAGATCAAACGCAGGACCGACTTTTACATGCCCATCCGATGCATGGATCATCTTACTTTTCAGACGATCAGGCGATCAGCCTGTATTGTCTTTGCCTAGCTGGAAATAACATTTATCAACGCGGGAATCGTACCCATGACCTCGTCCTACGCTATAAACCACAGAGGCGCCTAATGTTCGACTCAACCCTAATATGAATTGCCTTCAGTATGCATTACGAGTATCTATCTATGTTTACGATATTTACCGTTCCCGTTTTCGAGGCATTAAAGTCACAAACACAACGCAATCAAGTATTGTAAAATATGTGATCCAATACACCATATAAACTGAGTTACGAGGCAAAACAATGACATGGAGACATAAACCGGGCTCTAATTCTTGGCCTTTGATCCTCGTTTGACTGTGTGACTGTCCGAGTATGCAAAATACCTCATAAGTTAAAGATCGTTGGCCAAAATGCTCTTGTACCATCAGAGAAAGGGACTCATAGGTAGATGTAGGACCAACGTTTTTTGGTGGAGTTATGTCATGCCCATTTGAGAGATTATGACTAACATTAATTTGACGTAGCTCAACCGAATGACGTAGGTCTGACCATCTGCCTGTGAATCGATTTCCATGAAAGTACAATGACTTACCAACCTACCTAATAACGCTCCAACTGCTGACTAACATCCATTCATAAATCGATCGCCTGACAACCTATAATGTAACGATCTAGCTGCCGCTCTAAGATACATTTAATCATCATAATCATAATCATTTATTTCTGATGATGATTAAACTTCAATTTAATGAAGAGTTTGACAGTTAAGTTACTAATAGTCGACTCTGAGTGCGTCAGTTAAACATTAATATGCCTAAAGACCCGCAAAATTTGTCAGTTTCCATACATTTAACATTATGTTCGATAACGTTACTGTAACTCTACAGGAGCACACGTTCACCTCTATACAGCATTCGATCTGAGTTTCGAAGTACGAGAATTGTTCCCTGGGCCCTGGCACATAATGAGAACGAAATTGGCCCACGTAATGACCATAATTTATCTATTATCGTCGGAAATAATAGGAAATGGTGAACTATGCTGAAGTGGGATTGTATTGCTATTCGAATAGCTCGTGTTTTTATTGCCATAGATTTGAGTAAAGCCTGGAATTTTAACTAAAATACTAAGGTACCTAATACCTATAGTATCTATCTTGTATATAAAATTCTCGTGTCACAATGTTAGGCCGCGCACTCCTCCAAAACGGCTTTACTGATTTTAACCAAATTTTATATGCATATTCGTGGGTCTGAGAATCAGCTACTGGGTACTTTATATATTGATAAGTGCATTTGTTGAATAAATAATAGTAAATTATTACAACCTGAGACTGACGGCGACCATTAGTTTGTGCGACGGGATAGCGATCGACGTTGCCATGGTGACATACTTATTTAGTCACTTCAATAAAATAATATGGGCGAAATACTTTATATTATGGCAAAGCAACGTTTGCCGGGACAGCTAGTATTCTATAATAATGAGTCCCACAAAGGTTTTGTTTGAGGTGGCCGGTTTTATTAAAACTAGACCAGCTACACACGAGTGATTTAATAATGCCCAATTGTGAGCGCAGTACTCAAGACATGGAGTCCCACCATACACAAAACTGTGTCGTTCAGAGTCGGCCAGCTGGCTGTATGTACACGGTCCGCACGCACACATTCTTGCGCTAGTCCATACCATTTGACAGGCGTAAGAATGTGTGCGTGGCCGACTCTGAAGAAAAGTGAAGACACAATTTTGTATATAACAAGACTCCGTCCGCCTTTTTTTCTACGTTCATGACTCAAGATCTCTTCCTTTACTCTCATAACTCAGTGGAAAGGGTGACGTACGACTGGCGAGAGACTAATCTCTCGGAGAGTCGCTGAGCCCATCACCGACTTTTTATATGTCCATCCATATGTCAGATGGGTATGTAAAATTCAGCCAACGTTGCCCTATCCAAACTAGGAGCCATGAACGTAGAAAAAAAGGCGGACGGAGTCTTATTATACACAAAACTGTGTCTTCAGAGTCGGCCACGCATCATTCTTACGCCTGTCAAATGGTATGGACTAGCGTAATAATGTGTGCGTGCGGACCGTGTACATGCAGTCAGCTGGCCGACTCTGAAGGACACATTTTTGTGTATGGTGGGACTCCGTCCGCCTTTTTTTATACGTCCATGAAGCATGGACGTATGGAGCCATCAATTCCAATGCAGGAATCGAAAGCCACGACCTCCGAGTCAAGAGCCAAGGTATAAAGTGTAAACCACAAAACCACGGAAGTATCGAATGGTTTTGAACGATTGGGCCTCTTCACGCCAAAACCGTAACCAAATTAGTTTTTATTTGCAGGAAATTTCTTTTAGAGATTCTTTTAATCCCATTAAGGCCGTCCCCCGAGCAAACGACCTTGGCCATACATTTGCCGCGTTGCCGAGATCGCACCAAAACCCAATTTTTTTTAATTATCTTAGTTCAAAATTGTCCTTAAAAAAATTTAAAACGGGGAATGTGTAGTTTATGATATTGTCGATCTATTGGCGTGTGTTTCAAATAAAAGTAATTTGTAAATCCTAAGGAGATGCTGAATGTATGCTTGAATTTTAATTAATTGGTTTTACTTTGGAAGCTGATATCATGAGTATAATAAACAAAATAGAAAATTAAAAACTATTATTATATATTAGAAAATAGAAAATTATACTGAAGATTATTGCTGTATTTTTATTATAACTTTGTAGCATTCAAATTATGAGTTTATAAGGCTTGAAATATGTTAAATTACGGTATCTCCGTAAGGAACTCCGTGAATAAAAATGTACGGTATCAGTGCGATAAACTAATATCGGCGCGAAGTTGCGGGCAGTATCTAATGGGGGGTGAGCCAAGATCTTTTCAGATCTTTTCTTTATAGAATGGCCGATCAAAATATTATTATATGGAATTGACATAAGACGAGTCGAACGTCAACCTCACATAAACGAACGCTTATGTCAATTAGACCAGGACCAATACCTTCAAAAATAATGAAAAGTGAAAAAAATCACAGTAGAATGAAACCCATTACAAAAGGAGGAGAATATTATAAAAATTAAGGGAAAAATAATTTACGGGTGATCTGAGTTAAGAAAAAGTGTGGGGGGAGGTTTTAAGGGGGTAAAACGGTTTATCTCGATTTCTGGCAAAACTAATATTCCTATGAAAAAAGTCAAAAGGCATAGTTGTAGATAAGAAAAAGATCTAAAACTTTTGTATTTACACTTTTTTTCCATAACCTCAAAATTTATGTGAAAATTTCAAAAAACCATGTTTTTGGTTTTTTATTTATATCTTTTACAAAAATTATTATTTTTTTTCACGAAATTTAGTGATAACTTACATTTTCAAGTCCCAAATACGCTGTCATTTATTTGATTACAAATATTTATATTTTCACCTTATTCTGAATTAAAATCGAAAAAGTACCCTAATTTTCAATCGAAAATTCGACCGTCAAAATAATAAGTTGACAGTATGTTTAAAAATTTTAAATAATTATTAAATTTTATAGATTTATTGATAAAAACTCTAAAACAATACAAATTAGGAAAAAATAATTATTGATTTATTTTATTTTACATTAAAAAAATTGGATTTATTAACTGTAAGTCACGTGATTGGAAACGCCAATCTGAAGCAGTGACGTCATCGTTCAGTGTCAAACAAGATTGACAGTTAGATTAAACACTCATTTTTGCTGTGTATACGCTTGTATTGTTTCATGAACGATGACGTCACACGTGATCACGTGACCATAATGCCGCGTTTTTGTGACATATTTTGAATTCAGTATTTAAAATAATTTTTTACTAATTCTAGGGCATAATAATGAATAAAATATTAATTTAAGTACATGTATTATTGTAAATATAAACTGAAGTGCTTAAAACTATTTTTAAAAAGTTGTCAACTCCCGGATTGCATACATTTTGATTGGCGATTCTATAACGTAGCGATAACAAAAGAGTTTTGGCTAAATGGTCTGACTTTGACCTCACCGTGTCAAGTGTAAGCTGCTTCTGAGTATCAATTACGTTGACAATTATTATGACAATGAACTCACGGTGTTTTTTCGATAAAATTGGCGAAAAATAACATGACAAGTACTAATAACGGTAGAGCGAGATTAATTAAGGAGATACGACAAAGGTGTCGGGTCAGTGTCATGACACTAATATTACGACACGCTTAACAATAGACTTAATTAATTAATGACATGGATGACAACAGGAGGTGTTAAATATTCCATGCGTAATCCGACGTAACATTTGCTAATAACATTATGATTTATTGATAACTAATTTAGAAATAAAAAATGCTAATAATATGATAATTATGATGAAAATTGAATGACCCGATGGAATTTTGGAAAAATCCTTATAATTATTTTTTTACATGTTTGTAGCTGTGACACTTACAGAGGATATTGTTTTCTACAAATCGGTTCGGGAGTACTTTTATACAAATCGGTTCAGTACTCTCTGAGATCATCCTACAACGTCACAAATCCACAAACCCTACAAGGGTGATTTTCCTGTCATGCGTGTCATCGCCCGCGCGCGGATCTGGTCCGCTTGCGGATGACGACATGCTCCTGGCCGCGCGCGTGTTGCCCGCGTGACGGGAAAAACATCTATGAAAATATAGGATGCGGGCAATTTTTATGCGGTCCTGATCCGCGCGCGGGCGATGACACGCATGACAGGATAAATGCTCTTATAATAGCAGTATAGTAATATTAAATTACTGCTTATATTTTAGTGCTATAAAATTTAAATTCAAACACCTAATCCAATAATTCTCATAAGTCAATTCGTAGTAATTTTCTATTGTCTACTCACTTATTAGTATCGCATTATCTTATTTGCACGTAATAAATTCGTTTCCAGCTACGTAGGCTATGATTTGATCTAGCAATTCCGAAGGTACATTTTCAATGCCATAATACGTTTTTCCGCTTTTGCCACACCTATGCCATATTACCTAGTTCAGCCGTTCTCAGGGATCTGTCAGACAGAGAGCGGTCACTCTGTCAAGCGTTCAAGCGGTCAGATTTGCGTTCTTTGTGGTATGTTACGTTAGAGATACTCACACAGGGGTCATTCTGAACGCGTCAGAATTGCTCCTGTATGACTGACCGCTCGAACGTAGAACGCTTGCACGCGTGACCGCTCTCTGTGTGATAGGTCTCTCAAAATTTGCTACGCGGACACCTGGGGCTTGCCAAAGACCTTGTGGGGGTGCCGCGAGTACCTACATAAATTGTTTTTAGAAATGTCATCAGACACCAGCATGGTAGTTCATTCATTCAGACAACACATTTTTGGGGGTCCGTCAAAAATGTCATCACGTTTTATAAGGGTTCCGCCGCCAAAAAAGTTTGAGAACCGCTGACTTAGTTATTACTATAAGGGGACCTCCATAAATCATGTCATGCGTAATCCGTAATTTTCGGGACCACAGCTGGTCATATTTTTTGTAGGGCTTCCTAGTGTGACGTCATAATTTTTTAACTACAAAATAAATTCATCATTTTTTAAAGCTTAACTAAGCTTACTAATTGCAATTAAATTCACGGGTACGCATGATTTTAATATTGCATTTTATGTTAATTAAAGTCTATTAAAATACAATATTTAATTTGCATTAAACGTTTAACATCTAAAAGCTTTTTAAGTCGGTTCAGTCGACACCTATAATAATAAATAATCGTTTGTCCACATTAATTAGTCTGTACAGTCGGTGCCCTGGTCATTTTCTCAATTTCAATGCTAAAGTATGTTAAGGCGGTTGTAGATGAGGGGCCGTCCAAAATAGACGTAAAGAAATTTAGTGACAAACTGAATCTCGCGAGAAGGAGGTGTCTGAAAATATTGTTATGTTATATTTACAAAATATATCTAGTCTCATTGCTGGAATAAAATATCTAGACACGCGGTAGTGTGTCAAGCCAAGTTCAAGTATATATAATATATATGTCGCAGTCCACCATATGCCAATATCCGTTATTATACCAATAGCCGTTCGATCAAACGGCTAGCCCTTTGACTAAACAACGCCATTCAATCACACGGCTATACGTCGTTTAGCCGACTTGTTGGCTGCAACGTTCAACACTACAGCTAGACGACGCTTAGCTAACTGGTTAAATGGCAAATTAACTAATGCCCGGTTTCTGAAGTTCTCAGTTATACTCTCATTAGCTATTGATACAATAAAGTTATCTATAAGATAAACGTCGGTTAACTGTCACTGGGTTTCTGAGTACGCAATGAACCGTTCAATAACTATCAAACAGATAAGCAGTTCCACAATCTGTCGTTAGATGGGTCTTTTAAAATTCGCTATTTTTAATTCAGGATTATTACTAGTTTTATTAACGAATACGAATATTTACGAATAAGCGAATAATACGAATATTTTATTCAAGAGTAAATAAGTAAATAAGCATTGTTTTAATTATAAATTATCAATAGAATGAACGTTCGTAGTCAATTTTTTTTAATAAACGTCAAAGTCATTGATGTTCAAAAAAGTTTCGTCTAATTTCCATTCCATTGCCATGTTCATAACTATCGTTTGTGCTTTATCTTTTCTTATAAAACTGCTGAACCGATTTTCATGAGATGCACACTGAATAAAAATGCTGCAATTTGCATATCATTTACCTACTAGGTATGTAGTTTTAATACAACCACAGTCCACATTAAAGAACACAATACTTTTATATTAACGGAGAACCAAATCAACATCTGTTTCATGTTTGTAAAGACAAGACTACCTACCTGCTCTTTTATTTTGTTGTAACACTTGTTGCTTTGTTTAGGCCAAACAATGCACTTTTTTGGGTTTTGATATCTCACGTTCCTTGGCACCCAAATCGTGTCAGCCAAAAATTTCATTATCGAATTTAATAAAAAAAAAACGCGTGTAATCGCGTAACTCGTTATAAAAACATTAAAAAATATATGTTTACTTTTGAACTATTTTTTACGGTTATAATAAGTAACTAATAATTTTTATCTGTACTAAATAGACCGTACGTTATTGAAAACGGCCGTAAGTTTCTAGGTAAGTAGGTACTCCAATATTAGAAATAAACTCCAATACTTCCAAATCAGACTCTGATGGGCTGCTCGTATTCATCACGTTAATTTTAATATTAAGTTTTCACTGACAATTTAATAATAACAAGCTAAAGCCTAAAAGTTTATGTAATTTGCTTGAAGCAAAGCGTCAAATAAAGTTATGAAATCGATAAACGGCACACGTTGATCAGTTAAGTTAACCTTAGAATAAACGGACTTTATCTTACATTGCGATGTTCAGAAACGCATTTTCTTAGTTTATCGAACCAATAGCGCTATTGAATAGATAAACGGCCGTTAAAAGTTCCTCAGAAACCGGGCATAAGCTGACCATTAGTTTAGTGTTATTATTACACTAAACGAATGGTCAGCTTAATTAAGAATGCATAATAAATTGTATTGTAACTCGTTTTGAACACAATAATTGCAATTAATACCTTGGTGATGCATTTCATAATCCCGTAATTTTTCCTCGAATATTTGTTAAAAGTTTGATTCACTCGTATGTGCCCCCATGATTTCTGTCACTTTAATAACACTTGTAACGTATATTTACGAAAAATAGCTTAATACAATCACAAAACACCGGCTAGTTGACGCCATATTGTAAACAAAACGCACCTAGCGCCGCGGTGGTGAGCGCTGAACTAATTCAATCAAACGGCTGCTTTTAAATCAGCTGTAGTGTTGAACGTTTTGAACGACTGAAATATTCATTTAAAAAGCTAGCCGTGAGATTGAATGGCGTTGTTCAGTCAAAGGGCTAGCTGTTTGATTGAACGGCTATTTTAACCAGTTGGCTGCGACATACATATTAATCTGAATAAACCTTGAATCGCACCAAATACAATAGTTAAACGAAAATTATGACAATATGACTCACTTATTCTTATGGCTGTCATGTCTATAGGTTTTCAAACGTATAATAAGACAAAGACATAAACAGATTTAAGAGTCATATTAATTAGGTTGATTATTTTTCCGACCCAAATATCGACCAATAGAATTGCACCATTCGACGTCACGTGGTACAACCTACATGGTATTATACTGATAATTTTTTGAAAATTTTCTCTGGTCGTTGCTATATATAAAAAACAAAACATGATCCAGTCAAATTAACCACACGTCAAACTGACAGGTTGAATTCAATTGTGAAAATTGGAGATTTTGCATGAAAATGAGTCGATTTATAGTTTGTTCTCTGTCCACCATCGATAAAAAAGTCAAAGGAAATGTTCCCATTAATACGGAGAAGGCAAAAAAAACAGTTTGGAACCAATTTACTACTTTTTGTACTGAGAGGGAATACACATTGAGTGCTGAAACGAGTGAAGCGCAATTGGCAAACATTATGAAAGATTACGCTTACAATATGAAGAAAATGGATGGAGAAGACTATAAGGAAGGTACAAATTCTTATTTGTTAACTGTACATTTCGTCTCATGGTGCAATTCTATTGGCCGACATTTGGGACGGAAAAATAATCCCCCGAATACCACACGAGCTTCAAAATTATCTGGCATTTCCCTCAAGGTTCCCTGCAAACAAATAAAGTCGTCAAGTTTTTCAGGAAAAATCACTCGCGCTTCGCGCTCGTGATTTTTTAACCTGAAAAACTTGAATCCTTCATTTGTTTGCAACGAACCTATCGGGAAATACCCGATAATTTTGAAGCTCTTGTGGTATTATAAGTGAATATCGTTACTCATAACTCAATAAGGGTCTTGTTAACCTCACGAGGAGAATTACGATACTTATCTTCCTACTTAATCAAAAAAATCCTCAACATCTTACGTAATTTATGGAAGCCCCCTTTGTACCCTATTCGATTAATTGTACGCCCCAAAAAGATTTAATCTGCAATGATACAAATCTCACAATAACGATCTACGCTCCTCTTTATTTCGTACGTAATACCCTATTGAAATGTTCTGTAATTGATTTTAATGACAATGAGTTTATAAAGGTGGGCGCACACGTGCCGAGACATGCGTGTATCAAAGGTGTTATTAAGGTGCTAATAAATATGGCGGTATAGTAGTTTTCGAAGAGAAGAAGAATAATATAATATTATACTTCCATATGAATGTTATGAATGCGAAAGTGTGCAAGATGTCTGTTACAGCTAAGTTGTTTAATCGATTTAGATGAGTACAGATATACTTAAAGTCCCAGGAAAGGACCTAGGGACAGTTTTTGATAAGAAAAAAAACTTTTTCAGATCTTAATATTTTTTATAAGTAAAGTAAATATATATACAATTATACATAGGTACATAGGCAAGAAAATCTTTACTCTTTTTCTCGTTTTTCTCTAAGGGCCTGTTTCACCACAAATTCTTGATAAGTGCTTGATAGGCTATCCATCATTAACTCAACAGATAGAGTATGGAGAATCTGTCAAAAAAGTTTTGGATATCCGGCAGTTTATCAGGAAGTAGTGAAAGAGGCCCTGAATCTTTTTACAATATTCGTAAACCATTAAAACTGCTTATAGATTTTGCTCTAGTTTATATCTACGGTTAACCTCCAAGTATTAGAGTCTATTGGTTAGTATTTATTACATAAATTAATTCGTTCTCTTATCTAACTGCTAAAGTTCACTTTGATCGTAAGATTTATGAAGCCTTAATTAACTCATACATAAATATCACTCAGTTTGATGTCACCTTAATTTGTATTTAATTAATGCTGGGAATTTTATTGGTATAGGGTCAAACTGTGTTGTATTTCGTTTTAGTAGCAAAAATATTTGATTTGAAAGTTTCTCTGCAATTTTTTTGTTATTATTAAAACAATTGATTTTAATTATCGCTGGCAATCGTTAATTTGTCCCTATGTCGTTTTGTAGATCTGAAAAAACTTTCCTGTGTCCTTTTCCGGGGCTTAAAATGATTAACCGATGACATACACATTTTTTTCCTCTTCTTGTTTGTTCTTTATTCCCAGTTCGTTTAAAAATCTGCTCTTTTTCATTTCCCACTTCACATAAATATGTCAATCTTTTTACCATAGTCAATTCTCCTCTATTTCCTTTTTTTTTAACCTGCTCTGTCTTTCCACTCCGCATCAAAAATCTAGCCTTTATTAGATAATATAGTCAGGCGCGTCGTCACACGTCCGTCACGGGGTAATCAATTGAGGGCCCCGCGATGTGATGTCTTCATCGGCCGGCGGGCGTAACGCCCCGCGCCGTGCCTCGCCGGGGCCTAAACTTTTACTTTTATTTTGGTGAATCTAGAATTATTTTAGACGCAAAAGGGTATGAACTTGTTCTAGAATAAATGCAGTATCTGTTACTTCATCATGCTTAAACTTATATTTAAATGAGTATGGATCCTGGAAATGTTTTTCTGTGGCAGAATGTACGGATTTCTACAGGCAAAATGTAAGTTCAGTTACGTTAAACATAGTAAACAATAAAGCCTCTATTTCTGGTATCAAAGTCTGGAGAAAGACATATTAGGTCCCTCCGCGTTTAAAAAGCGCAATATGTCTAAACATAGGCGAGATTGCGTCCGTAATTTATTTGTGTCCATTGAAAGTGGCCACTTAAAGGGATCACAGCGGAGCAAATGGAACAAGGGGAGGCAATTACTGGGCACAATGCGTGCGTGAGAGAGGCGCCGGGGCACGCAGCCCGCGAATTAGACTCGTTATCTGGGGCCCCGGTAATTAGGCGTTCTCACGGGCCCCCGACAGGTGGATCCGCTCCTGATAGGTCAATGGACTATTTACTTTGCAATAGATTCGATTTAAAAAAAAGGATTTGATGTAACTGTGTTTTGACCGAATTTTAGATAATTGATGATTTGAGAATGATTAGATGACTCCCACAACTCTGTTGCGCCAAAATTAATTTTTCGAGCGAGCATCGTAAATTTTTCTGGTTTAAAAAATATCCTTTGTCCTTTTCCGAGACTCTCCATACCAAATTTCAGCAAAATCGGTTCACCCGTTTAAGCGGGACACACTAAACAGACACACTTTCGCATTTATATTATTAATATAGATCTGTCCGTCATCTGACTTGTTCTGTGACTTGATTTATTTTAAAATATATCGGGCAACATCAATTTTTTTTTTATTAATTTACTGGCATTAAAAATTATTGTGTATCCCGTATAAATTATTCTTAAAAAATTTCATCTACATTGTTTCAGTGGTTCAAGATTTAGGAGGTAATAGACATATTATTTATAATATTTGTATAGATAGTATGTAAAGGTCTGCGCAGGCCCTTACAATGTAGGTTTACTCTTGAAATCAATATCAATAGAATCGAAATTGAGGCTTGAAACCTTAGACCTAGTTAGGTATAAATCTAGGCTATGAATGCAACTAAATGATTTCCTTCAATAAATTATTCTGACAATGGCGTTCGATTTCCTAGTTCTGCGAATATCCCTCAGATATGTCTCCTATACCGACTACTGCAGTAAGGACAGGGTATGACGACGTGTGTAGTTGCCAGTTGGGGCCAACGTGATCGTGGTCAGAAATAAAGATAGAATAAAGTTGATAAAACGAAGCCAAGTATCTGTATAAATCCATGCTAATATTATAAATGCAATAAAATTATAAAATATAATATAATGTGTCAGTCTGTTCGTATATTATCTGTCTATCTATTTGCACTGAACGTCTTCACTATAGGCGATTATGATGATATATTTTGGCTTGGAAACGGACCAGTCATTGTTTATATACCCGGAAAATGTATAGTTTCTACTTTCTACGCTATTAACGAATTTTAGTTAGCAAAGTTGCAGGCAATATCTAGTACACCTGTACTAGATGTTGCCTGCAACTTCACTTTTTAATTTTTTCTATAAAAATTTAAAAGGACCTATCCTTCCTTTGGAAACGTTGCTCCTGTCATAGTAATCACACACAGATAAATCACCGACTTTTACAAAGTGGGACACGAATAAATTTGAATCCTAAAATCGATATCGAATCGTCGCATCGATATGGAATCGATTTAATGGCGTCCGCTATGTTGATGTACGCGTGAATGAGCTTTATTACCTTATCGAGCTTACGAAGACACTTAAATAAACGAATCGATTTTCATAAATTACCTACTCGGGTATCCTTCGAATCGATAATATATTGCGAGTCGGAAAATATTAATCAGTGAGCATTCAAATTAAAGTCGCTGTTTTCGGAGACTTTTAACACTTTGAATGCCTCCAAAATACTGGCATAATTATAGCTAACTAGATGACGCCCGATTTTCCGTTGCGCCAAAAGTCGTTTAGCGCAGGTCCCGTACATTCTTACGAGATAAAAAGTATCCTATGTCCTTTCCCAGGACTCAAAGTATCTCCATTTCGGTGAAATTTCAGCGGTTCAGCGGTTTGAGCGTGAAGAAATCACAGATATATGGACAGACAGAAACATTTTTGCATTAATAATGTTTGTATGGATGTCGCACACAAGATCAGTTCCCACTTCTCATCAATAATGAAACCAAGTTCCGTACAATTATAGAGCAAAATTAGGCCAAAAATTGTGTTTTTTTTGTATGGGAGCCCCTTAAATTTTTTATTTTATTTTAGTATTATTATTAAAGATTAAAGTACACAATAATATATAACTAAGGATTTTGTGAAAAAGTGAAGTACTTACTTACCTGTTGCCATTATTGATATAGAACATAAAGGGTCAAAAAAATCACGTTTGTTGTATGGGAGCCCCCCTTAAATATTAATTTTATTTTGTTTTTAGTATTTATTGTTACAGCGGCAACAGATATACACAATCTGTGAAAATTTCAACTCTCTAGCTATTACCGTTCTCGAGTTACAGCCTGGTGACAGACAGACGGACAGACGACGAAGTCTTAGTAATAGGGTCCCGTTTTTACCCTTGGGTACGGAACCCTAAAAACGAATTAGCAGACCAGAAGGGCTAGCATAACAACAGTAGACATGGGAAAGAATCGACATACTGACAGATTTTATCAACAAAATGGCGGATTTCCATTGTCTAACTGTCACTTTGTCTTGTTTAACTGTCACTTTGTCTATTCTTCCGCAGAAAGAAACCGTTTCTATGGTGGCCATGCTACGCCTGCATTTTCGTCGCGTAGTAGAAAAAGAGTGATGTTACTTCCTTCTCTCAGCTGAGGTCTATTAACCCTCTTACGTATTTAAGATCAGGTCACGTGTTCTTAGCGTCAATTCAGACCGCAACGCGACGAGGCGAGGCGAGGCGCATCATTTTGTATGGATTTGACAGATTTCAATTGCGTGAGACGTCTTGCGAATCTGTCAAATCCATATAAATTTAGAAATGCATCTACGTGTCGCGTTGCGGTCTGAATCAACCCTTACGTATTAAATTTAAGATTAACATATTGATTTTTTATCCACCCTTAAACAGCTTACAACGCCGCTAAAGAAAGCGATCTTTTGGTTCAAAGTTTAATGTAGGTATATTTTACATTGCTCATGCTGCAAACTACTGTACATTCAAAACAAAAGTTATTTACGTCTGTTTTTGCAGAAGCAATTCTTTGGCTAGAAAGCCAAGGAAACCTCGCATCCACTCACTTACAAAGTAGCTATCAATACTTTAATCGAAATTATCTGATCAACCTGTTTTTCTTTCAATTCAAATTTAAGACAGACATGGATAAAATGGATAACTAACAATTTGAAAACTGTCTTTTTTTCTTTTGCATTAACTCATAAAGCCCCATAAGCTCACCGGTGAGCGAGACACAATAGAATAACAATAGATTTCCAAGAATCCACGATCGAAGGATTAATGAAGGCTTAATGGCCGAAAAAAACATTTGAAATCAAAAAACGTGAATTCTATATATATATATATATAGCTAAATATATTAGCTAGAATCTAGATTCTAGATGATGAAGTAGGTAAGTTTTAAGGTTTGTTCAAATTATAAGGGAAATAATGAGTAACGGTTGGTTGGTTAACAACATGATCTTAAGTTTTTAAATGTTAGTTAACCAGTTCTTCCACTCATGTCTTCGATTATTATCGTCATCTAGTTCAACATCATTGAATGGGTTTTCTGCATATTGCAATGATTAATTTAAATCTAATGGCGCATTACGAGCAATCTAACGACAAATTTGTGCAATGTAAGCTTATTTGGCGTGGCAGACATGATTTATTTACTCATTCAATTACTAGGAAATTATTCAAAACCCCGGACTAGCGTTGTGTTATGACAAGTTGCCGAATTGCGAGAATTCATTAACGTTGCTCTGGTTATAAATTACTAGCTGTCACCTAGCATGATGCGAGAGGCCTGTTCAAGCCAGCGTTGCCAGACGTCCCGATTTTTTCATCAAATCCTGACCACCATCCAATCCATCCATCCACCCATCCATCGGAAACCATCCAATCCCGCGCGGGATAGGCTCCCGCTTTTCGGGGAAAGCCCGAACGTGCGTGCAGCCTGCTGAGAAAGAAAGGTTCGTAATGAAGATAAGAGTGTGGGAGGTAGGGGGGGGGGGTGGATTTTCTTTGACTACTTTTGCTATCTGTTGTCACGTAAACGTTATTTTAACGCAAATAAAAAGATAAAATTAAAAAAAAAACTTTTGATTTCTTACCTTTTTTACTTTGTCTGAAGAATCCCGCTTTTTCACTCAAAAAGATCCAAAGTCCCGACTTGGCACAAAAAAATCTGGCAACGCTGGTTCAAGCGTATTGATACTTATGTAGTAGATCCAGGCTTTCGTCATTTTATAAGAGCTGAAAGTTTACCTGTACATGACCCCTATAGAGGTAAGAACGACCTGGAACTATGGAGTTTCGGTCGCGGTTATTTAGGAGTTTCCAGTTTTGAAAGTCTACCTAACCTTCGATAAAGTATAATTTTTTAATTTATTTTGGATAACTGTAAGAATCTCGTCACTCACTGCCGATAATTTTTGATGCTTTCCACTGCCAAACACACCTAAAATATTTATTGAATTTAGAGATGGTTTGCATGCGCGTATTTGTGTGTGTCTGTTTGTAGCATCGTAACATCCAAACCGTCCACCCTTTGCCACTTTCGATCTAGTTTTTTTTTTGTTTCAAAGCTGTCATGATCGAGAGTGTTCTAAGACCTATATACATCGAAATTTTCAGCTCCTAATTAGTAGTTTTTTTTTACTTAGTTTTCTTTTTTTAATGTCATAATAACGTATACTTAGTATTAGTTTATACTCGTATTGCGTGTGTTTGTCGAAGAGCGCTCAATTACTTGGGTTTAACCTATACGGGAGTGCGTCGTATAAGGAGCTACATGTTCCCTCACGGCGCGGCTATACACCGTATATAATACGTCTACTCCCAACTTGGGAGACGTCTAAAGCTTATTGTGGTAGACTAAACAAAATAACACTTTTAATTCATAAGCGATCCTAAGAAAAGATGTGTAATTAAATGATTAGCGAGTATGGCACAGTACACCATCCCGGCAGGCGGCAAGTGTACCATATTCCGAAATTAATTGACAAAATTTTAATCAGCAGTAGATATGGATATCGGATATAGCTATATGGCGCACTTGCCGGGATGGCACACTTCGCCACACCCACTATGGGTACTTGCTTTTAACAGAAAAATGAAAATGTGTACCTATTCATACGATCCCATTATCAATAAAAGTCTCAACATTTAGTATACAGACGCGTATGTCTTCAAAAGTAGACGTTTCCGCAGAGTTTCCGTTTAGACTTTAGAGGAATTCCGCAGTAATCGTACGGCAAAATACGATTAGTTATTCATTCAGCGTTGAAACTTTTACAAAAGTCCTGTTTAATTCACACGAGCGTAATTTTATGAGTCATGATTTGTATGAAAAGATATTTACGCGGCAGAAATTCTGCGACTCACAACTCACAAATTACGCTCGTTTGGCTTCACCCTTAAGCATTATCATTTAGTTTTGATACTCTCTTTATACTAAGGGCCTGTTTCACTACTTCCTGATAAGTGCCGGATAGGCTATCGACTACTTAACTTGACAGATAGAATATGGTGAATCTGTAAAAAAAAGTTGTGAATAGCCTATTCGGTCTTTTATCAGGAAGTGGTGAAACAGGCCCGTAATGTTTTAATCTGACCTGTAGTAAGTCAGGCTAAGGTAGTAAATTAAATGAGAATGATTCTAAATAACTAGCGAATAAATTTTTACAATATCTGTTATGTATCAACTGTTTAAGTAAATGCCGCATTAAAATAATCTAGATAGTGAATAAAACATCTAAGTCGGCAAGCGTGGAAGGAGATTAGATACAGGTATTCAGTGTTGGAATTAATTAGTCTAATTGATATTGTACTGTACCTACGTGGCCCGTAACCCGTTCAGAAATTCCGTTTGCGGAGGTCAAATGACAGTCTCCATACGTTTAGCTTAGAGCTTAGAATGGATGGACAATCCATCCATACTTCCATATGCGAAAGTGTGTTGGGTGTTACCTCTTCACGCCGTTGTACCGATTTTGCTGAGGTATGGAAATACTTTGAGTCGCTATAAAGGACATCGCATTTCCGTGCGATCAACGAATTTTGGCGCAACGGATTTGCGGGTGACATCACGCCGTAGTCCCACTAAGTTAATGAACAGCGGTTTCCAACCACGAAAACCCTTTGATATGATATCAGGGAGCTCAAGGGACATTCTATAACTGTCTTGGGAGATGGGACCCACAAAGAAATAAATCAGAAGAAAATACGAGGAAAAAATGCGAAAGTAAAGTTTAGAAACCTACACTAATTTTGATGCAGGTGATCTTACACGTTGACCAGGAAAGACACTTGGGTCCCAGAAAGTCCGCGAAAAGTGTAAGAAGTTGCGGGCAACATTTGGACAATCTATACTTAGGCTGGGTATAAAAATAACCGCGATAGAATTCTCGCGCATTTTACACGTAAACACGAGAAAAATATTCCTAGAATAATAAATCAATTTATCATTGGCGATTGTGATAAGAATAATATTTTGCTAATAACATGGTGACATCAGTCACTGATTGAGCAATGAGCATATTATTATCATATTAGATATTTTAGCTATATTTGTCTGAAATAAGTGTCCAAAATATTCTTCAGTATGCGCATACTGAAGAATGGCATAGAACTGGCATAGAACTCAGCCATTGGTGCAGTTCTAGCACAATATACAGAACAAGTTAGTTCTGTCTATCTCGATAATTCTAATCAGAGTGCAGCAAGATTTTTAACATTATTACTCTAGCTGGTATTTTGGCAAAATTCACAAGTACCTAATACATAAAACGATTAAGACCGAGTTATCGTTGATGTTTTTTCCAAAAAACCCATGTTTGGCGAAACCTAAGGTTATGTTCTGACGGCAAGTGCTCAACGCGCATTACGACCAAAGTTTTGGCTTTGGTCTACTTTCGCCAAAAAACATGTTCAGATGACAAGCGCTGGCGTGTTTTGATAACTCGCGATTTCAACTACTTACATTTTATTGGCGAAAACGCACGTTACGCCGGAATGAAATGTATGAAACGCGCGTTGAGCTCTTTTTTGATTTGAACATACTCTGAAGCCTTTTTTGCCGTTCCTGTAATTGTATATTACTGACATATCTAGCCACTTCCATCCTCTATGGTGGCTTTCAATGACAAGCGCGGATATGCGGATCCTGGATGTTCGAAATCGGTTCGTTTACGTCTCAATAAACTGTTAAAAGCCTACAGTGAACGTATATTTAAGACGATTTACGCGATGTATTTACGTTTGGTCCATATAATTATAACCTTTACAGCACTCCTAAATTAATAATGCGCATGGAAATCTTGGAAATCTTCACTAATTATTGTCGTAATCACGAAAACACCCGAATCTATGAAACGTAAAAGCCCCAAACAATGCACTTGCATTTTGCACCTTGTTCAAAGGAAATAAAAGTAAATATCATGTAGCCGGTGGCTGTCCGCTGTCGCCGGTCCGTCAATAAGTGCTATAACTCACCGGAAAGCCATCGCGGCGTTACCATGGTCACATCCAAGCAACGTCAGGCGCCTCTACGTCGCTGCAAAGCGCTGTTTTTCTTAAACTTATGTTTAAAACAGCGCTTGCAGCGACGTCTTCCGACGCTCGGGAAATACGACCGTTGCCGAAAAATTACGAAAATTTCGATGCGCATTATCACTTTGGGAGAACTGTACTTTAAAATACACCAGTGCTCTCTCTCTCTGCTGTTTAATGCGACAATAATGCAGCATCGATCCAGGTCGAATTGAATCAAGCAACAAAATAGTATTTTATAGGATGCGACAAAAAGTCAAACGATTAATATATTCTGAAAAGTCGTAATTGCTGATAAATCTGATTCTGGTTTGTGGAATTTTATGTGAATAGTGTGTAGTGTGTAGTGTTTACTATTTTTATTTACAACTAGATGACGCCTGCAACACCGTTGCGCCAAAATTCGATTATCGCGCGGGAACCGTACAATTTTCCGAAATAAAAATAAAAAGTATCCTATGTCCTTTCCCGGGACGCAATGTATCTCCATGCCAAATTTCGACAAAATCGGTTCAGTGGTTTGAGCGTGAAGAGGTAACAGACAGACAGACAGACGGACAGACAGACAGATAGGCAGACACACTTTCGCATTATAATATTAGTATGGATTTATTACAGCTTTTATCGTTTCGATACAGTCTCAGTAAAATAAAATGCTTATCATAAAATATAAAAAAATAGTAGTTAGAGATAGAGAAATTTTGACGCAACGGAGTTGCGGCCGTCATCTTTACAAATAAGTAACCCTTCATAAGTAAATCGTTATAAATAAGTAATATTTCACAAAATTCCGGACTAGATACTGAGATGGTTCAAATAGACCTAGAGTTAAGGGGGCGACTAACCCAAAATTTTCGATTTTATAATTCATTTTTATATTTGAAAATAAGCCCCGAATTGTTTCATTTTCTATAATTAGATACTACATTATATTTCCAAGAATTCGATCTGAGCAAAAACACGATATTATCTAAAAATTTTCTCGATAGAAAAAAAATCACAACGATGCATCAATTTTTCACGAATTTTTCATTTATTGCCATAACTTAAAAAAAAATAATATTTTAACACATTGTAGAAAATGCTATCATTGAGAAACCGACCTAGCGGATTTTTTAAATGTTGTATATGTACGAGGGCTGCTATTTATGTATCCGGAATTAAAAAAAGAAACAAACATATATCATTTAATATGGTTTTATTGCTTTTCAAAATATTCGCCGCGATGATCGACACACTTTTGCATACGCTGGAACCAATTTTCATAGCACTTTTTCTATTCTGATTGAGGTATCTCCAAAACGTGCATTTTGAACGCATCAACAGCCTCTTCGCGGCTCGAAAAACGTTGACCACGTAATTTGTTCTTCGCGTATGGAAATAAAAAGAAATCGTTAGGTGCCAAATCAGGGCTGTACGGCGGATGACCAGTCAATTCGATCTTTTGACCCTCCAAAAACTGAGTTGTTTCAGCTGAGGTGTGACAGCTAGCATTGTCGTGATGTAATATGATTCTGCGTTGTCGGTTGTCCTTTCTTATTTCTTCAAAGACTTCTGGTAAACAAATGGTCGTATACCATTCAGAATTAACCGTTTTACGATTCTCTAATGGCACTGTAGCCACATGTCCATTAATTCCAAAAAAAAAAACAGGCGACCATTTGCTTCAAAGTACTTTTTGCACGAGTAACTTTTGTTGGTTTCGCCTCATCTTGGAACACCCACACCGTTGACTGTTGTTTAGTTTCGGGGTAATATGCATAGATCCAAGATTCATCACCTGTGTAGATATTATAAAAGGCTTTTGACGTACCACGGTTGTATTTTTTTATCATTTTTTTGCACCAATCGACACGAGCCCGTTTTTAATCGATTGTCAAGTTGTGCGGAATCCAACGCGAACATATTTTTTTTACAGCCAAATGTTCGTGTAATATCTTATGTATGCTCGTCATACTTATGCCTAAGGACGCCACTATCTCGCGATATGTAACATGACGATCACGCATTATTAGTTCCCGCACAGCATCTATATTTTGTGGGACAACAGCTGTTTTTGGGCGACCTTCTTTATTTTCATCCGTGAGCATAGACCGCCCACGATTAAACTCACTGTACCAGTGATAAACAGTGGTTTTTGATGGTGCTTCATCTCCAAAAGTTGCGGTGAGTTGAATAAAGCACTGTTGTTGATTTAGCCCACGCCGAAAATCGAAGTAAATCATTGCACGAAAATGTTCACGCGTTAAATCCATGGCAAATGAAGACATGCAATTTTCAAAATGACGCCACAATGGAAAAATAATTGACAGTCACATGAAACAAAATGTATTCTTCAACCAAAGAATTCTATTTTCAAATGTTGTAATTACTTTTTAAATATTGTTCTTGTAAGTGGCCAGTTCCGGATACATAAATAGCAGCCTATGTATCAAGTTATTGAGAAAAAACTAATTTGACGATGAATCCGCGTCGTCCTTTTTCACCTGGCATAATAATATGAAAGACGGGCGTGACGTTGATTTTTTGGGTTAGTCGCCCTCTTAAGACGAGTATTGAAATAGCAAACGTAAACTATAATATTGCAATAGCTTACTTTCAAATAGTCTATCATCAGTGCTAGTGTCGTTTAAATCTCAGACGTTATATTTCGTGACTGAGACGATGCATCAGTTTCAATTATATTGTACCGTCACGATCCATGTGTTTGTCTGTCTGTTTACATTTCTATATATGATGGAGAATGTAGTAGTGTGTAGTAGCTGAGTTTGTATCATGCATACTAATATTATAAATGTGAAAGTGTGTCTATCGCGGTTGATTCCCAGGAAAGGACATAAGAGTATCCCGGAAAAATCTGTTGCGCGCAATAAACTAATTTTGGCACAATGGAGTTGCTGGCGTCATCTAGAAGTCAACGAAAAGAAAAAATAAAACTCAATTAGTATCATTTACATTGTAAACGGGAAAAATATATTTATTTGTATGCTAGATATTGCCCACAAATTCGCTTATCGCGCGTAATCTGTACATTTTTCCACTCTGTACTTTCCCGAAACATAAATTCACATAATTCTGAATGTAAATCGGCTCAGCTGTTTTAGTGAAAAAGATAGACACACTTTCCTAATAAAACTACAATAATTTCAAGATATTAGTCCTAACATGACCATATACGTTAGAGAATAGCTTACACAAGTAATTATAAAAACAAAAAGTCAAAATACTAAAACCCCCGACTAAGAGATCAGTCGATAAACATGCTTACAACCCGTATCTTGTATCTAGGGCTACGTAAATAAAATATTATTGGGTTCAGTATAAAAAGATGGCAGATAGCGTTCCAGGTACTATCAATTAAAGGGGTTTCGTTAATTTTATTAATGCTCGCACTCGAATCTACGATCGCGGTAAAATTAGGATCATGCGACTCTGTTTCGGGGTCCGATTCTAGTAACTCGAACGTCACTTCCCTCGAGAGCTTCACGCGTGAGTGACGAAGCCTCAAATACGATGAAAATCGAACCGTAAAAGTGAAAATAATTAAAAAATTGTTTAATAGTAGAGCTACTCTTATGAGTTATCAGTTAGTGAAGGTCTTATAAAAATCGGTTGAGTTGTTGATCACCTTTACCGAAAAAATAAGCGGGGTAGACGCAGAAAAATTTAGCCTTACTATTTCATGCAGCATTTTTAATTTGTACAGTATTTTAACAAACGGACACTGCAATTTTATTTGTATATAAAAAGGTAAAACAAAGGCAAAGGGACAAGATAAAGAATACTTAAGGTGCTGCGTCCGAGGGCGAGATAACACCATTAACGCTGGGGAGGCTTACCGGCCAGTCGAGAGAGATGGAAGATATGGAGACGATGGAAAAACGACGCAAGTTGGAACACCACCAGATGAGTTGCAACTCTAAGTAAAAGAGAATAGAGTTGGAATTAACGATGCAGATGAAGCGGTTGTTAGGGTTAAAAATGAAGATGCCGGAGTAGGTGAGAGAGGAACGGTGTACGATGGTATAGATAGCGCAATGAGTGAAGTTTTTCCCAGCCACCCAGCCAGCAACATAATTAATGATGCTCGGGTTTCAGACGAATTTATAAATTGGCTGTATTCCGTTTAAAGGACACACCAGATTGAGGATCGCGACATAATTATGGAGGCCTTAAGATATTTAACGCGTGCGGTTTTAAAATGCGTTTAAGGTGAAGGAAAGGTATAAGAGAAACTAACAGCCGCACTGTCAGCCATTTCATTAATATTAAACTTTAATTTAATAAGGAATTTTCTATCGAACTTATTAACCCATCAAGCCCCGTACGAGCACCGGTGATCGCGACAACAGCATTTCCAAGAATCCCCGATCGAAGGAATAAGTTGAAGTTAAAAGAACTTAATTGTTAAATGTGTAACTATAAGTGCATACGTAAGCCTGTTACCGTCGCTGTCTTATGGCATAGATTGGCATCACACAATTTTTAATGCTTTTTCAGATTTTTTCCCAAAATCCATACTTCCATACTAATATTTCCATACTAATATTGTAAATGCGAAAGTGTGTCTGTCTGTCTGTCTGTCTGTTACTTCTTCACGCTCAAACCGCTGAACCGATTTTGCTGAAATTTGGCATGGAGATCCTTTGAGTCCCGAGAAAGGACATAGGATAGTTTTTGTCCCGGAAAAATGTACGGTTTTTGTTTTGGCGCAACGGAATTGCGGGCATCATCTAGTATTATGATTAAACTCGAAATTGTTACTTATACTCAATATGAGCAATATTGAGTAACAATATCTAAAGTGAAAGAATAATTGATCATTGCTAAGTAGCTATATCCTCTGTTTTCTTTATCCAAAATTTATAACTCGTCCGATCCCTAGTTTCATGATAATAATAATAAATTAGTATTTCCATCTATTACCTTTACGCTTAAACGGCTTCATTTATTTTTAACCGACTTCCAAAAAGGAGGAGGTTATATGTTCGTCTGTATATATATATATATATATATATATATATATATATATATATATATATATATATATATATATATATATATATATATATATATATATATATATATATATATATATATATATATATATATATATATATATATATATATATATATATATATATATATATATATATATATATATTGTATTTTCAACCTCAACTTCGCCGTTTGTGGACCGATTTTCATGATTCTTTTGTTGTTGTACAGGGTTGAATTCGAATTTGGTACCATGTTCACAAAAGTGGTGATCTGATGATGGGATCCATGAGGAATCGAGGGGACTCCTTGAAATTTGTATGGAAACATATAGTGATTTCAATTTTTTCTGAAGCATTCGAGGTAAATACTACCAAAAAGTAAGACTTTGCACCAGGTTATATCCTGGATCCGAAGGTACCGAACAGAACTTTTGAATCCTTATAGATACAGGTTCGGGGATTTCGGCGTTGTTTAAACAACTGAAAGCATAAGCCAATATATCAATTTGATTAATCATCATCATCACAACTAAAATTATGCTATGCATCATCACATTATGACCCAATTATTGGTACTTTTCGTGATATTTTGCTTCGAAGCAGATGTTTTTGATGATTATTTCGCTGTTTGTAGACCGATTTTCAAAATTCTTGTTTTGTTGTATAGGATATAATCTTAATTTTGTATAACAATCACGAAAGTGGTGAGCTGATGACGGAATCTATGAAAAATCGAGGGAAACCCTTGAAATTTATCAAAACACTCATAGTGGTTAAAATGTTGTTGCTAGTTACTTAAACATAATATGTTACGAATAAAAGAAATTTCATACAAAGGTGTCCCTTGGTCCAAAGGCACTGAACAGAACTCCTGAACCTTTAAAGATAAAAGTTGGGAAATTGCAGCATCGCTTAGATAACTGCAAGCATTTACCACAATTTCGCTTACAGTACTATGCTATGGATAATTAATATTCGTAGTGGTTATCTACGCATAAAGTCTTGTCTTGTAGATAGATAACTAAAAAGAGTAAAATTATTATTTTTTTACAAAAAATTGAACCCGCCTTCCAGTGTAAAAACAATATTCTTAAAATGACCTAAAAAGGATGAAATAATTCTTATTCTTCATTAGTGCCTTTTTCAAAATTCGACTAAATCTCAACGAATTCTGTACTCAATTTTCATTCTTTTGAAGTCGGTACTGGCTAAGTTCTATGTCAAGTATCTCAGTTCTGGGTTGGTACCGACTTCAAACGAATGAAAATTGAGTACAGAATTCGTTGAGATTTAGTCGAATTTTGAAAAAGGCACTAATGAAGAATAAGAATTATTTCATCCTTTTCAGATCATTTTAAGAATATTGTTTTTACACTGGAAGTCGGATTCAATTTTTTGTTAAAAAATAATGGTGATTGTGGAGAAGCTTTGAGTAAGGGATAAAGCATTTCTATCGCAAAATTAATTCCCAATACAAGAATTGTGCGAAACAGACTACATCTCATAACTCACATGTAAAACTTTTATAAAACCCTATACCCTTTGCCCTGGCTGTCGAAAAAGGCATAAATCCACAATCTGATAGCACATAAACATCGATCGCGGATAGCTAACGCGGGCACGAGCAATCTCGGCGGCCCGCCCCGTATAACTTACTGCTATCGACCGAATATTGTTAATCAGTATCATTAGCTTGGACCTACAGGGGGCGAAAATGTTGGGAAAATAAAGCTTAAGAGTTTTGTATATGTGAATCTTTAATTTTAAATTAAATTTATTAAGGCTTTGGATTTGGAAAGTTAAAAATAAATATTTAATTGTAAATTTTAGATGTTGACTTGGTCTCATTTTATGAATGTAACTATTTTTGTAATCAAAGCGATGCCGATTTATAAATTTTCACCTATACTTTTATTATTTTTACGCTAACAATTGTATTTAATAAAAAATATTGTGCCAAAAAGATCTAAGTTGTAACTTCGTAGGTTGTAACCGAAACTTTTGTTTGCATACAAAAGACATCAACGAAAGCTGAGACGAACTTTGTGCGTAATAAAGGGTGGTATGGCTTTGGCTAAGAATAAGATTGTGTAGCGGCTATTAATCCAACTAATCTCACATTGACAGAAGGCTCGACTTGGATAAGCAGATTCCAATCTTATATTGACAGCAGATTCGACTTAGCAACCGACCATACACTGCTGTTGCCTGTAACTTCGTCAACGTCAACGCATAATTACAAAGACGAATAAGTTTCCACGTTTTTTCCACATCTTTCACTGATTCTTTGTTACTATTGGTCGTAGCGTGGTGTTCTATTGCGTACTCGATAAATGGAGTCATCTCGTCGTCTATTTCAAAAATATTTTTCCATTAAAACCGCAGTTCCTGAGAATAGTGCGTTCAAACAACAAACTATTCAGCGTATATTATAAACATAGAACTAATCAGGGCGAGCGAAGCGAGCCTTTATAGTTTATGATATACCCCACAACCCGAGCACCTTTGTGGTACACTTAACGGAAAAACTATCACGCCTATTGATTTGTGCTTCGACATAGTAATTTTTATTTATATGTAGATGTGTTATCATCAGTCAGTCAAAATTATTACTATTAAAATATAAAAAACTGCCTTAATTATTTTTTTAAAACGACGCGAGCCCTCACAAAGCTTGGCTTTTAGCTAGCTAGTTCTATACTTATAATATAAGCTGAATGAAATACTTAAATATTTATTTTATATTCAACCAGTGTGTCTCAAGCAGACGGTACGCAGTACCATAGCGCACCGCGATACAGATTAGCGAGGATAAATCCGAACTTGAGAGTCAATGTAATTAATACTGAAAGTGTATTGCTATATTCAGCATTATTTTTAACCGACTACGAAGATATAATGGTTATGATTTTGCAATATGGCATGATTTTAGTAAAATGTAACTTTTTCGTAGTCATCTGTGTATTGCTTATTTTAAAGAAAATGTAGTATATTGTGAATTTATTTTTTATTTTTCAGTCAAAAGTGTTTCAAATGTTGAACAATTTTCAACGACGATTTGCGGTATAATGTATTTGACGACAACGGTATAATGTTTAAAAACGAGTACTAAAGTATTTAACCTTACAAATCCAAAAATGTATATATCCAAAAAAAATGTATACGAAGCGTATACATTTTTTTTATTTGTACAAAGTGATAGAACGAAATTCTTCGAGGAAATACATTTAAGTCTTCGAACGGACCCTCGGTAATCTAGTTGAACATAAACGATCTATTAAGCAACCAATACTGTCCAGATAGAGTATAGAGCAATAAAGTATTTAAAGTGATAGAGGAATGCTGCGCGCGCGCAATCTGCAGACAGGATCTAGCTATAAATACTGCGCTAGATCAGGTGGGCTCATCATGTTATTGGCGCAGAAATTCGCAAGGGAATCCTACATTTTGCCGTCGAATCTTATTTTTATGACTTGTATCTCTGTACCAAAATTCATTTTAAAAATCGGCCCATTTGAGCTAAATCAGGCGAGCTTATGACAATAATAATTTATGTCGTGGTGTTGTTTGCGCAAAGTCTTTGGAAAACCTCACATTTGACTGTAAAAATTACCCTATGTTCTTACCTGGGACTCAGGGTATCATAAGAATCATCGAAATCGGTTCATTGGTTTAAGCATGAAGTGGAATTCGTAAAATTAATCCATTTTGGCGTCGCGTAATTTCCTGTGCCAAAACTATTTTAATATTTCATTTCCTGGGATTGAAAGTAAAACTATTCGTAAGAGAAAACTTGACGCCTACAGTAAGGCAGTGTATTTCAATATACTCGTATGGGTATGCAATTATATAATTTTTCTCTTCCCGGTGGGTACTCATAGTGTAGTATTGTATGGCTCTGTATGGGTGTGGTACAGGGCTTCTCAAACTTTGCCTAAGACGCTAGAAATGTGGTCCTAAACATTGCAAGTTTTTACTCATATTAATTTAATAGAATAACCTAATAAGCAGAGAGGTGTTATGGGGTTTGCGCTCTATGGGTTTGCGTGTCTGTGTCAGTTCTTGCCTTGGTCTCTCCTAAACAAAGTTGACAAGTGTGAGAGCTATTCATCATCATCAGGTTGCTCGTTTCTTGAAAGGTTTTGAGAATGTAATTTTAATACTGAAATTGCGTTTTTCTTTTCACACACTTCTGCATTTATAATAATTGTATGTAAGGTGGGTAAAACCATAGACAATCCACAGATATAATATTATGTAGCAGCTAGGGCTTCACACGAGACGAGAGTAAGCGAGAGTAACAAAAGTCTCGTCTCGGTCTCGTCAATCCTCAAAAAATTGAGTCTCGTTCAAGTCTTGGTCTCGTCTCGTTACCAGTTGTGTCGTCTCGTCTCGCTTAGTTGTAAATAATGATTTATTTCTATAATATAATAAAGAGAATAAGGAATATTTTATGACTAACGTATTTATATGATAAAATGCAGTTTGGATGGTTACCAGATTTTATATTTTGTAAAATATATTGTTTTCTAAGTAGACCTTTTCTGATTTTTCGAATAAAAACTTCATTAAAAAAAAATAACGAGACTCTCGTATTGCCCTGTATGTGGTCTCGGTATCGCCGATAATATTTTCCAAAATGTCTCGTCTCGTTTTCGTCTCGTAAAAACGAGACGAGAACGAGACGAGACGAGAAAAATCTCGCTCTCGCGTGAAGCCCTAGTAGCAGCTCGGATAGGTAATATCATAGACAATTTACAGATATAGAATAGCTAGAACCATAGACAATCCCCAGTTATAATATTATGTAGCAGCTTGGATAGGTAATATCATAGACAATTTACAGATAATATAGGATATCTAGAACCATAGAGAATCCCCAGAGTTTGAGAGCACACGGCACGGGGCGGGGGCGGTCGCGCGGGTGGCCGGCCCGCCCGCGCCCGCGGCGCACCTGCTCACGTGATTGTGCTGTCATAACGTTACGGGATAATCTATGGTTGCACACGTCACTGGGACGAGGTGGTCTAGGCGCGATTCTTGTTACTCGATCTTCGAAGGATGCGTGTAGTAAGAAAAAGGTGGTCTAGGTGTGATGCTGGTAACCCGATCTTCGAACGTAGGCTGCGTGTAGGAGCATTAAAGATGTGGTCTAGGCGCGATGTTTGTAAATCGAATATCCCTTTCGTATTCTGCGAGTATGAGTATGCGTGAGACAGGCGATGGTAGGTATGAGAATCGGGCTCTTATGAGGAAAAGTGTGTTCGATTGGTGGAGTTAAGATTAGGGGTGCCTTTCGTAAGGTGCACGTGCAAGAGCGTGTGTGCATATGAGGATCAAAGGTTTGACAATCGTGCTACTACGGTCCTAGGAGCAAAAGTGAATTCAATTCGATCGATCGAAATAGGATTTGAAGTTTTTCGTCTTTGATATTTCGCTCCGAGATTTTGCCCATCAGTTCATTCGAAAGTTTGTTATAGAGTAAACTAATAGAGATTACTCTTATGTTCTGCGCACACACTTGGACACTAAACATAAAAATACTTCGGTTTGGCTGGCCTGATTTCAATTAAACTGACTACTGTCACTGAACCGTTGTAGAAGGCATTACGTACTTTGGAAAAATTGTAGTGTAGGTACCATAATAATGAGTTATCTACTTAATATTATAATTAAATTACTATTACTTTCTATACACGTTATAGGTTAAGGTATTTAGGCACAACAATGCCGATGATCCATTTAGATAAACGAACAATTAAATAGTTAGATGTATCGGCAGTACGCTCTTGTGACATAAGCACTTATTAACAATAACCTTTCCATAGCGAAAGAGAGTTCAGTGATCAATATTACTGTAGAGTGTAGCCTGTTCTCAATAAAGAAGAAGGGGAATTTTGTATGGAGCACGTCCCCAACACTGTAGCATTTTTTTAAATTAGCCTATGCTGTCCCACTGCTGGACAAAGGCCTCACCCAGAGAACAGAACTGAGAACTGCAGCATGATGGCACAATATACTAAATGAAAGAGCCCTTAAAGTAATTAAAAGTATTAGACTTTGATGTGGTCTGGCAGTGGGTATGAATTGTTAAATGTCTGGCAGTAATAGAAGAAGAGATTCCTTCAGTTATCTCGAAAAAAATAAGATAAAAAATTGAGCTTTACACTTAATCGAAGATTAGGCAGATTTTTAGAACTAATAAAGGATGAATGAAGAAAATTATACCTCCTAAAACCGCGACCGAAATTCCATAGTTGCTGGTCGTTCTAAAATCTAACTTTTATAAGGGTCATAAACAGACTAACTTTTAGCTGTTGTAAAGTTACGAAAGTATTACTACCCTGGCGCAGAATCTATAACTTTGCTGTCGAAATTATCGACTGTCAGTTGACTAAGTACCCAGGACCCTTAAATGTCGTTTCCCAAACTGTTAATCTTGCAGACTCTATACTAGTTACTAGGCAAAGCTCTGCCAGTACTCAGATGATTTTGTAACAACCACATCATGCCCTAAGTGGCACTTAGGACGTGTAGAGATGCCGAAAGCTTTATCGATGTCAATAAAATCATCCATATTATTTATTTTATACTAGATGACGCCCGCAACCCCGTTGCGCCAAAATTCGTTTTTCGCGCGGGAACCGTACATTTTTTTTTGGGATAAAAACTATCATATTATGTCCTTTCTCGGGGCTCAAAGTACATGTTTCCATGCCAAATTTCAGCAAAATCGGGTCAGCGGTTTGAGCGTGAACAGGTAACAGACAGACAGACACACTTTCGCATGTATAATATTAGGGACTATAGTCCGCGCGGAACTAGTTGGCTGCGCCTGAGGTATGTGAGCGGTGGGACGGAGAGGCAGGGGCGCTTCGCACAAGAGATTGCAATAGCAAGATGAGTCCGCCGATAAAAAGACAATCTAAGTAAATAATATTTAAAGTGGATACGTTTTTTAAAAAACGGAAAGCCGATGTCAATAGTTTAGAACAGTGGTCCCCAACCTTTTTTTCATGCGGGCCACAAACATGTTTTGGTCTTGGTGTCGCGAGTCGCGACTCGCGGGCCGCAACAAAAATTTTTTAGGGTTAAAAAATAACTTTCTTCAAAATTAAAGATTTAAAATTGAAAAAATTTAACGACTATCACGTAGACTTTACGTTATTTTGCCGGTGGGCGTGAAGTTCAAAATTGTTTAACATCACGCAGGCCACAAATAAAGTCCCGTCGGGCCGCATGCAGCCCGCGGGCCGCGGGTTGGAGATAGCGGGCTTAGAATATAAAACTGATCAATTGTCTAATGTCTTTAATTTATTCTTTCCTATAATTAAATAATATTATTGTTCACGATATCGCGAGACTGTCTAATCTCATGTGCATTGCGAGCAGCAAGCAACCCGCCCCCTCACCCCCGTCCCTACCTAAGGCGCGGCCAACTAGTTCCGCGCGGACTATAGCTGGTGCTTGCAACGGAGTTGCAATTTCAACTCCGTTTTTGAGTCCCAGGAGAGGACATAGGATACGTTTTATCCCGAAGATAATATGTACTGTTCCCGCGAGATAAACATGTGTCCATCTGTTTGCCTCTCCGCACTATTGATTTGACTGATTTAACCTGTACGGTTAAATGGTCAAATCAAAAGTGCGGCCGTTAGGTGCGTAAACAATTCTCGCGATCTTGCTGTCTAAACTAAATAATTATTTTCATTTCATTGAATTTCAAACTGTATCGTAATCTGAATTCATTTCAACAGATGACTAGTGGGCTGATTGTGGGTGGCTTTATATCAGTTTACTAACTGATTACTTGAAATCTTATCTTTCTGCATTAATCCATACTGATATTATTATTATCGGTCTGTTCTCTTTTCGTGAACTTGTACTATTAATATGTATTCTGTGCTTCGTGCTCAAACGATTTCGATGAAGTTTTGTATGGATATAATATTTATATTATTAGTCTCTAGAACAGAATATATTGTATAGTTTTAAACCCGCCAAAATGTACGATTCCCAGGCGATGCACGATTATAAGTTATAACGCAACATGTAACTCAATATAAAGTAACGTTAACTACTGAGCTCATTTTAATAATTTAGTAGACCATCCTAATTTTTTTAACGTCTCCGTTGATACCAATATAGACTATAATACAAGACTATAGTAGTATAACGCAATCACACTAATTCGAGAAATATCGATAAGCTACCCCCGTCACTACACATCATAATAGCCCAACACTGACAATAGTGGACAATCTAGTGATGTATTAGCTAAGATAAACTGGCAGTGAAATCACACGGGCACACACACACACACGGGCTACGCAATAATGAGCGGCGCGTGCGCATTGTCTCGCGACGATCCGATTATAATCGTAATTAAATCGATACCAGCTCTAAGTACGTGTAAATCGTTTGTGTAATCGAATGGAATGGTAATCCTTTATATTGTGACAGGTTTATTGAGGCTAATGCTGGAACTTTTTTCATCCATTATAAGTGCCATAGGCTTACTTACACGTTGGCCACTGACCAATACAAATAGGAACGTGTAGAGGGGCATAATATTCTTCTAGGATTGTAGCCTAACCTAATAGGGCATAGACGAATATGCCGTTGTGAACAGATTTTTAACCCCCCGTGAAAACAAAAGGTGTGTTATACTGCCCTGATAAGAAGAAAGGGCGTAACTTCCATTTTTGGCCAAATAGAGTTATAAATACATTCAGAATCAGCAGAGAAAACTCTATTTTTCTGTCTAGGAAACATGGTAGAATTCCGAAAAAAAAATTTTGTTTCCTAACAGAACATTAAATAAAAAGCCATAACATGTCCTTCTACGTTCTGAATTTTATGATGAAAAGCCCTAATTTCCAAATTGTGGCTTTTCAATTTTCATACAAGTAAAGTTATGTTACTAGGATGAAAGGGCGTTATTATATTTTTTACGCCTTTTCATACAAGTAATCTGCGACTTACCAGGTGGAAAATGCTTCAAAAAAGAATTAAAAAAAATATTTTTGACGATTTTTATGAAGCTGTTACAAACAATCATAAAACAATTATTAAATAAAATCGGCCATACCATTTTAAGGAAAAACAAACTAAAAAAGGGTTTTTTTTTTTTATGAGAGCTTCCTTAAATTTTGATTTTATTTTAAAACTATTACTAATTATCAAAATACACATGTAATATAATTAAGGCCTTTGTGAAAATTTCAAGTGTATACTTGTTGCCATTATTGATATCGAGATAAAATGGACACAAAAATCACGTTAGTTGTATGGAAAAAGTCACCCACATCCATTTTTTAGGGTTCCGTACCCAAAGGGTAAAAACGGGGACCCTATTATTAAGACTTCATTATCTGTAGGTACGTATCTCAAGAACCGCTATAGCTAGACTTCTGAAATTTTCACAGATTGTGTATATCTGTTGCCGCTATAACAACACATACTTAAAATAAAATAAATATTTAAGGGGGGCTACCATACAACAAACGTAATTTTTTTTGGCATTTCTTGCTTGTTATCAATAATGGCAACAGGTAGGCACTTGAAACTTTCACAAAATTCTCAATTATATTTGTACTTGAATAATTTATAACAATATTAAAATAAAAAAAATATTTAAGGGGGGCTGCCACACAAAAAACACAATTTTTGGTCTATTTTTGCTCTATAACGGTACGGAACCCGTCGTGAGTGAGTCCGATTCCCACTTGGCCGATGTTTATTTATTTCTTATTACTAAGAATTTGATTTTTTTACTTAGTGCCACTTCATTACTAATTATAACGGTACCTGTGTGTTTTAATTTGTAAATATTCAGTGAAAAGTGAGGTACTCAGTACTAGTAGGTGACATTTTCCCATCATAACCACTAACCAGCTATTTGCCACGCTGAATTTTGAACATTATTTTGATTATTTGAACGAAAATATCCTAATTTAAAAAAATACCAGCCTAAATCTTGTTTAAAAATAATTTATTATACACTTATTTAGGTACAACATCCATAGTATGAAAAGCCATAATTTCGGTTTTGAACAAGAAAGGCCCTTACTTCCTTAGTTATGGCTTTTTTGTTTAGTATCAACATATTTTAAATATTATATTTCATAAAGTGAAACAGGAAAGTTGAAATAATTAAATAACCCCCTCCATTATTACAAAAGTAAATATGCAAAAAGAAGGAAATATTTTTTTATACATAATTTAAAAGCAAGTCATATCAAAAATGTTAGCCCAATAATTTGAAATACTCTTTTTACAAAAATGCGATTATTTCAAAATCGTGTTTGTGGAAGTTACGCCCTTTCTTCATATCGGGGCAGTATAAGTATGACATGTCTCTCTGTCTGTCTGTGTGTGACTGTCCGGGGCATTATAAGTAGTAGCATCAAAATACAAGACATAACTCTACATTGTAGTGTAATATCCTATTGGGTAAAAAAAACATTATTTATTTACTTGGGTAGACCGATTTTATTACAAGAAATACCTTCAAGAAGAGAGCGTATTCCTTCTTAAAAGGCCGGCAACGCGCCTGCAGCTCTGATGTTGCGAGTGTCCATGGGCGACGGTAGTTGCTTACCATCAGGTGACCCGTTTGCTCGTTTGCCCCCTTATTTAATAAAAAAAGTCAATTTTTTTAAATCATGATCGAGTGTTCTCGACAATCTTTCACCATCAGCCTTCCCAGTGCCGAAAAATTTTGGGTTTATCTGCTCAGGATAACAGAATGATAATTCTGTGAATAATAGAGTAAATACTAGCTGGTGTTGCCCGCAACCCCGTTGCGCCGAAATCGTATATCGCGCGATACCCGTACGTTTTTCCGAGATAAAAAGTATCCTTTCCTGGGATTCAAAGTATCTCCAAACCCAGCAAAATCGGTTTGGGCGTGAAGAGGTAACAGACAGACAGAAACACTTTCGCATTTATAATATTAAAATATATGGATAATGCGTTCTATGACATATTGTGTGTTAGTTTATTAGTAAGTATAGTATAAATAATATGTTCTATCAGATCTTGTAGGTCAGTTTGGTGGTCACATGTCATAGAACAATGGGTGTTAGTCATCCTCGGTTGCGCAGGCGCAGGTCAGGTCACAGGAATGTCGCCCCGAACGACTGACTGCCCAAAATGTTGCTCTAATTAACCACTAGATAATAATGAGCTAGAACTTTGTAAGCTAAAGCTATTTATAGAAACAATAAAGTAACACATGAATCATGACAATGAAAATTTTAAAAACACCACAAAAAAACTTACTCCTAACACAGGACACTCATTGAGTTTCTTTTAATGTCCTGTGGGCTGTGTCAGATCATATTAATACAAAATTGCCGATCAAACTACTCGAAGCTACTACAGCCTAACAACTAGTCAAATCCAAAATTCATCAGGTGTAATCGATGATGATTTTAATAACTAAAACAATTTTAACAAAAAACTAGATCAAAACTTGGAAAAAATTGGTCCCGTATTTCGCGTTTAAACAAACCATTTCTTCAGCTTTATAGAATTTATAGTGAGAATGACAAGCCCAATTCTCGTGCAATATAATCTGGTTTTGGTGCTCGAGATGTCGCAATTTAACTGAAATATCAAACAGTTACTAGAATCGGATGGATGATACAAGTATGTCACCATTGTTAGTAGTTAGTACCTCACACGAATTTAGTAATACTGTTGTGGCGTGACTACGGATGCATTATGATCACATATTTCGCCACCCAATGCCTTCATTATTCTCCGTATGATATCAGAGCACGCTAGCTGGTAATGCCACATTCATACCATCGAGGAATTTGACAGACCAACGTCATTTGGTCGGATCATGTCAATTCAATATTAATTGCGATTCGTCGGCTGTGTTTGACGTAACGCGACCAAACTACGTAGGTCCCTCATCTAACTAGGAATAAATTTCTCTGATAGTACATCGCTACAGCGGTGCCGCAGCTTTGCTCGATGTGTTAGTAAAATGTTAGGGCCAGGCCAGAACACTGCCTTGAGACGTCGTGTCGCAAAACAGCAATTCCACAGCAGTGTAGAATTTTGCGTTGCGACGCCGTAATGCAGTGTTGTGTCCTGAGTCCTGAGACACTGTTTCGGTGCTTTGCGGTACGTCACCGCAGCGACGCTGCAAGGGTGTCACAGCGAGCGACACTGCTTGGGTCTGTAGTTTGTGTTGACGAATAGATTATTAGCCCAGCCTACAGATATACGGACTTAGTAACTTGGTCAAGTTATGTCGAGACAATGTTAATTCTGTTGGCTTGGTTTGACATAATATCCGAAATTATGTAAGCCCACCAGTCTATGCCTACGAGTCAAAATCTCTCATTGTACCATCGAGAAATTGATTCATAGGCAGTTGACGGACCAACGTCGTTTGGTCGGATTATGTCAATTCAATGTAAGTCGTCTAATGTAGGCTGGGTTTGATATAATTCGACCGAATAACGTAGGTCCGCCATCTGCCTATGAATAAACATCTCTGATAGTACATAATAAGAGCTCTGTCTCGCGAATTCAAAAACATTTAATAGACTCCGATCGGCACGATACGGATCTCCACGTCATACTGTACTGTATTTGGACATTTTTTGTGCGCTATCTGTTACGTCGGCGATCTCGTAACTATGGTAACTTGTCTCGGCTGTCAATCAGGGGCAGGGAAACAATTTGAGGGTGCCCCCCGCGGCGCGCGGGATTGGCATGCTGAGTGACGCCGTCCTTATACGATAAGATAGCGGCGGCTCTTTAGTTTCGGAGATCCTAAATGATTTGGAAGTAAGGATGAGATCTGACGAACTTTGTCTTGTGAACACTGTGCTCCGTTAAGCTATTGTACCTATCTAAAGAGTCAAAAACAACAGCAACCTAAAATTATACCAATTGAAATGTCAGTTTATTTTCATGCATAATAAAAAGCTCAAAGAAGAAATACTCTCATTAATTTGTTTGAATTCCATATTTTTATTTAAGTAAGTTAATACTCAGATTCGAACCACATTTTACGAATGAGAGTACATAATAATATAACATTACAATCGATTGTCAAGTTTTTTTTTAATCTTATCATCTTAACAGAAATGTAAGCTCAAAATAAAAAACAAAATCTTCCAATTTTATGCTGGTTAAAAGGATCCTGAACGGAGTCTCTTATTATTGTGTTTCCGGTCTAGTCTAAAGAAGCCTATTATAAACTTAATAGGACACTGTCGTTGGAGACATTTTTACGCTCAACAGTGCCTGTCCTTACGATAGTACATTAGTATGCCTAAAACGGTATCAAGACGGGACGTCTATGGGATGTACTCTGGACCGAAATTGTGTCTATATTCTAGAACCTGATAATGATACATTGACAGGGACGATAGGATCAGATCAAAGCGGGCGAATAAATATATTCTTGGTCAGCACACATAGATAGGGTTACTACACATGTAGTGCCAAATCGTCAAATGAAAGCTTGTCTTTCTTCCCTTAGATATTGTTTTGGTGTTTGTTTCTTCCTGTTGTTTTTCTATTTTTTCTTACTAGACATACAGCTTTAACCACAAAGTTATAAAGGGAACTGAAAACCTCTGTCTGTCTGTTACCTCTTCACACCCGCTGAAACGATTTTGCTGTTTGGTATGGAGATACTTCGAGTCCCGGGTAAGAACTTACTTTTTATTGCGGAAAATGTACAGTTCCCGCGCGATATACAAATTTAGGCGCAACGGAGTTGCGCGCGTCATTTAGTATTATTTATTTTCAAATGGAACTTTAACATATTTTCTCGTTTTCTCAAGTAAAGCCTTCCACCGGTTTAATAGTAACCTAAAAGATCCGGCGAAACAAACTCTATGCGTTCTTACTACAGCATCTGTCAGTCGCTTGACCTCTTCGACCCAGTGCCTACTGCATGTCAGTAATGTGACCTGGCGGTTCGGACAATGGTTAAAACCGGTACAGGCCTTGAGCTGATGCAATATATCATCAAGACAAATACTGTTTGAGGCCTATAGTATCTAGTTTAGTATATCTATTATCTTTAAAGTCCCTATGGTCATTACTAGGCTTAGTTAAGACTAATAATCACTCTTTTTCTTCACATTTAAAACAGTAACATGAGCTTCGGCTTGCTATTACACACATTTTCAGTATGATGAATAGTCAAAATCGGTGCAGATCGAATCGGGGAAGAACCGTAACCAACCACATAAATATTCGGGTTGTCCAAGGGACATCTTGTCTTAAGAATTCAAATTTAATCAGAAAATTAGTAAGGAATAAGAAGTATTCTACGAAAAAGTGTCTTGTAAGGGAACACAATGTTTGTCCTTTAAAATGGTTAATGTCTTACCTAATTTCTCTACTTAGACAACTCTATAGATCTTAGTCAATTCTTTCCTTTAAATTTCGTCATGGTTTTAACCCATCAATCCCCAAGCGGCACCCGGCTGTCGCATAACAATTGAAAATCGATTGTGTCTGCGATTCCCACTATCGAGGTATTAATAATTGGAAACCGTCGCAAAAAAACTACAATCATGAGAAATTGCTAATTAGCGTCAGATTTTTTAAAGCTCAATCAATCTTTTCCAGGTGGTCGTTTCTGCTCGTTCTCTCCCTGCATCGAACAAGTCCAGAGGACCTGTCGCGCGCTGGAGGAGCAGGGGTTCCAAGACATCACCACCATGGAGGTGCTGCAGACAGAGCTGAAGATCAGCAGACGGACGGTTCCAGTAAGGGATCTAGGATTCTTGAAGACTAAGGTAAGTGGAAATAAAACATACGAGATTAGTTATGAATGCGTAGCGCGTAGTGTGTGAGCATTTACTGTAAAGACACGAAGTTCATTTAACTGAAGCTCTCGAGAAAGCTCACGTGAGATCAGCTAAAACAGTGAACATATTCGTATACACGTATCCGGAACGAATACAGGCAAAGAGGGAAGCTAGAGTAAATTGCGGGCTATATTATGTATTTTATAAGATTGACTTTAAGTTTCAGTACGTATCAAACGTCTTAAACGTCTCTTAAAAGTAAGCGACGGCGTGTGCGAAAGCTAAGTTTTAAGTTCTGCAATAGTTTCTCTCTAAAGCACATGATGTTCGAAAAAGAGGGAATCTTCTAAATCTAAAGTAAGGATCAAACGTGTAAAATAAGCAACGTCGCGTGCAAAAGCAAAGTTTTTACATTCTGCAATAGTTTCTCTCTAAATGTCCCTCATTGTCCACGAAGCACGTACAGATCCTATTAGCGCTTGGTGTACGGAAAATGAGAGAATCTCCTAAAATGCCATTTTTAAAGATTTTCAAGAAAGTTAGTCCTAAAATACATCCTCAATCCTCGTGCATTTTTGGACAATCTCTCTTAAAATATTAAACCTGTTAAGTAACGTCGTGTGCAAAAGCTAAGTTTTTACGTTCTGCAATAGTTTCTCTCTAAATGTCCCTCATTGTCCACGAAGCACGTATGGTCCTATTAGCGCTTGGTGTCGGACGCGAAATATCGTGGCCCGTGGGAAAGTCATAATTGGGAAATCGACTGAACTTTGAATCTGCATTTAATCCACTTATTGGCTCGTTACGAAACTTGAGCGAATTTTATAAAGACTATAAAACTAAGAGATACTAAATTAAGATGATGCTATTATTCCTCTTAAAAAACTTTATACGGTACCTACTACCTACGGTACTTTATAATGCACATATACCTCTTTAAAAACTTTATACGGCGTGTATCAAAACAAAGTGATTAAAAGTAACTTTTTCGGCGCTGCCCCTTTAACAGTAAACTCTATATCTAAGGGTCATAGACACACCCTAAACTATAACATCGCTTTGTTTTATTACACTCTGTGTAGTTATGATCAAATGCATAATAAGCTCTACTTAATGTCAAGATCTCCTTCTGTCTGTCACTGTCTCTAAGTGCCAAAATGACAAAGACAGTATGAGAATTGAGTCTTAATTTGTGTTTGAGTTAATCCGTTGCAAAAGAAGGTAGTTCTTAATATAGTGGAAAAAGTGCACAAAAAATTGTGTTTTATTAGTGTTCAACATGAATTTCCACCAAGAACCGACAGTACAATCAATTACAAAGAAGGTAGCATCCGGATATAGTAGCCGGAACCTAATAATTCACAAGTTAATCTCTACATTCCGAGCAACATCTACTTTACACATTTTATTGGGATATATTAATCCAAGGTTCATTGTGACTCATATTGTCTGAGGCGTAGGGACTAAATTGAAGTTTGTTTGAGGTCCCAGTATCGACGAGATAAGGGCGCGTTCAGAATCGTCACGCGAGTCGTTTGTCGCCAACGGTCACGCTCGGACGGTAGCCGATAGACGTGGGCTTATGTCGATGATATTTTGTCGATAATCACAAAATTGTCGACATTACTTACTTTTTCAGCAAATACTGATACTTGATGTTCTTTAAAAAACATAGGTTTGTCCCGTTTGTATCAAAAAATTTGTTCGACTTTGACGAAAAATCATAACTGCCAGCACTCCTTCAAACAATAATTACTTTAATATTTTAGGAGCTTTCGAAATTGTGCTACATAACTGTAATAATATTAGTTATATTGATAGTATAATATGCATTATGAAATCTAAAACTTAGTAATTTTAACCTGCATTGTGTGTTTAAATTATTCTGCATTATTATGAGAAAATGTGCAAGTGAAAGTGAGCTAAATTTATAATGTACGTCGCTGTGCGATACCGTTTTATGGGATGAGGCTGTGTCAACTTTACAGTGTAATAACATAATTTTATGCACCTAACCACACGAATAATATGAAATTAGATTAATAGTGTTTAGACGCAAGACTAAGCTTGCTACAATTTGATGCAAACAGTTTTGAAAGTTATGTTGGTATAATGTAAATTATTAAATTTTGTTTCAATTTCTACGCTGTGGTTTACCAAATTAAATTAATTTTGAGCAGAATCAGGTAAAATAAACTGTCGATATGTTTGAACAGTTTTTTTTTATGTACTTATCTTTTTTTGTGAAAAAATATATCGATAACTCTATTTTGAATGAGGCCATCACCAGCAACAATAGCTTACGAAATCCGTGGGAAAATCAGTATGGCTTTTTAAAAGGCAAGGAGTAGGGTATCGCTCATTATTAGTATGCCAATATTTTATACCATATTTGTGAAATGGTTTCAGGTCAGCCCTGATAACGTCTACTCTAGTAATTTAGGAAATAGACTATGTTTCCCATTGCGAAATTGTAGATCACCTATGCATAATATCTTCTTTTGATTCCAAATTCATGACTTCTTACATTTACAATTACTACGCTTATTGTAAGGGTAGCAGAAACTATTTGAATTAAAAACAACAGACTGCAACTTCTTTTTGCACTGTTATTTGTTTGGCGCGAAGATTTTTCCATCATATAAACTATTTTATATCCATTCTCGGAATTAAGTTTTGTTCAATCATCACAATCGGCTCGGTGTTAACGCTTAGAAAAGCGTGAAGAGGCAACACACAGACGGACAGACTTTCGCATTTATAATATTAGTAAGAATTTAGCCTCCCAAAATTTAGTTCCAAAATGTGAAGTGGCAACCCTAGTTCAGCAACTACTGCCAGCGCAGCAAACACAGGGCTGGCAGTAAATCATTATTATTGGTTTTCATACTCCAGCTGTGTCAGTTATCGTATCCTCGCCTTGTACACGTCTAGTGTATGGTCCGTTACGCAGTTTAGATCGCCCATTCGACGATTGTTATTGTTCTCTCATTGGTAAATGGCGAAATTTTATAGACCAGATCGTATCGCGGTGAAAGATGGAACAAACTGCGACGTCTTTGTTGTTTGCTCATAGATGGCGTTGTTCCGAAAATTATCGCGCTGTTTTTTTACTTTATTGTTTGCAAAATTTGCTCATATATGGCGTTGTTTAAAAAAATAATCACGCTGTTTTGATAGAAAACAGCGTTTTTGTGCTTTGTTTCTCCGCTTGTTTTATGCTTTCCTTGCGTTTTTATTATTATTATTATTATAAATTGGTTACTGGTTATGTATTGCACATAATATAACAATAACATTAAAAACATACAAAAACTCTGTATAGTTACGTAATTCTTATTTTGACTCGAGCCTATTTTAATTAACTTATCGTTTTATCTACCGAATTTCGTCATACAGACAATGTTGTATTTAATTAGAATCCATCTTGGTATCAGTAGATCGATCTGTATGCCTCCAAATATGATTTATGCGCCGGCGCAGCTGCAAACGTCACATTCCCACATTGTTGTGACTGATTCTTTCAAAGTATAATGACTAAGTGGCGCTATTTATTACTTTGAGTAGTGACGACCCATCTTTAACCCTTAGTTTACCCGTTAGGTCCCTGGGACTCCATCGAAAACTTTAAGCGCTCATAAAACCGTTAGTTTTTGGAATTTTAACTTATGCGTCCCAGTACCTTCACGAAGTGACGCGTGAAACGCGAGATAGAGTGGACGGCGCTAAGCGCGTCTCCGATCGGTAGGTAAACATGTTAGTGGAGTCCGTGGGACTCCACCGGGGTATTAATGTTATAGTTTTAGCCAATTCACAGTATTTGCATATCTATACATATAATAAAACTGTAGAAATGAAAATTCTGTACATTAAAGATATTCAAAAAATAATAAGCGGAGGGTGTCACTACATCGCTATAGAAGCCAAAAATGTGGTCAGTTTTTTTGTCTGTCTGTCTGTCTGTCTGTATGTTTGTTCCACTATCACACGAAAACTACTGATCCGATTTGAATGCGGTTTTCGCAGATATATTTGTCTTCTTCCAACTTAACATGTGGTGTATAAAAAAAATTCCCCCCACCCCTCTAAAGGGACGAAAGAGGGGGTCAGATTTTGTATTTAAAGACTTGCTTTAACACGGAAACTACTGATCCGATTTGCATACGGTTTTCGCAGATATATTTGCCTCCTTACAACTCAACAACTGGTGTATAAAAATTACCCCCCCCCCCCCCCCCCCCCACCCCTCTAAGGGGACCAAAGAGGGGGTCAGATTTTGTATCAATTTTTTTTCTTTTATGGACTTACTTCATATTATTATTAACTGTTTTTCCAACGTAACATCTGGTGTATAAAATTTTTCCCCCCACCCCTCTTAGGGGACAAAAGAGGAGGTCAGATTTTGTATCAACTGATGAAGTAGAAATACTTGAAATGGCAAAACAACGTTTGCCGGGACAGCTAGTATACATATATTGTTGTTTTCTGTTGATGTAATGGCGTCTCGTATAAACGTCCTCGATGAAGATTTTGAGTCCGTGGTGAACAATTGGGCTGTGCAACTAACTGACAGCGATACGGATAATGAGGGTCAGCAAAATATAATATTGAACCAGGTTATGAGTCTAGAGCCTTATGTGGTGGTGTCTAAAACCGAGGATGACTGCGAGCTCTCAGACCACAACTCTGCTTCAGAGTGTTCAGATACTTCGAGTGATGATGAATACCGTATATGTGCCATAGTTGTACTAAGCCTGTGTGCCTTAGCTGGACAAAAAATATGTAATGACTTTGTCAACAACCGCGACTGAAAGGTCTTGCACGTTATTGTTTTTTATTTTACCCATGTTCTTTTTTTTTGCTTTTAATGAGCGTTTATGATGTCCTTAATAAGTTTTATAATTCGTTATTTTGAAAACATGTTTTTTTAATTTATTTATTAGTGGCTAGAAGTTACACTTCGTAATTTTATGATAAAAAGGGCCTTAGTCTAAGAGTTCCTTAATAAAAGGCTGTAATTCTTTAATTTTTAAGTAAAAACCTATGCCATATTAAAAACAAATAAATAATTAACAAATATAATAAGTATTTCGCTTTAAACATGTTGTTATTTCATATTAAATTTACCAATTTGTTTACGAGAGTCCGAGGGACTCCACGGGGTACGTTGCGCAGGTATATAGTCACCGGGTAAATCAAGGGTTAAGACATTTTAACTCTCACGACTACACTTGCAGAATTTTAATGAATTAAACTTTAATTGAGTGAATTCTTTGACATTTCTTGACAGTTTTAATAAAGTATAAGTTAATTAAACATTCAATGTCTCTGAGTCAATAAAACTATTATAGGAATAATAGTTTTCTTTTTAGTAAATCTCAAGTCCTCGGTTAGTCGAGGTCTCTTTCATAAGCAATTACAGTAGAGCCTCGTTAATCCGGAGAGGCAAAAACAAGACCCTTTCCGAATTATCGAGGCGTCCGGATTATAGTATGCAATATATTTTAATGTTGATAAAACACAATATGTTTAACCCTAGTTTCTTTAACCATTTTTTAAATTATAGCATAAAGACAAAATATACATGTTCATAATAATTACAACCATGTAAGAAATCAGTAAGTTAAAATAAAACATTAGTTAATTATTTTTGCAAAAGTCTGATTACAGACTTAACTTATAGAGTATTAACTCTTCTGTTTATGATTTTCGCACTTTATTTCAAAAGCTCTGTATGTAAGTTGACAGAGAAACATAACTTCGTGGCTATCAAATTCGTTATCTTCAGTATTCAGCCCGTTTTAAAGCAATGCAAACCGAACAAGCGGGAGTCCGGATAACAGAGGCCCTACTGTATATACAAATCTGTTTATGTCTGTCTGAGATAACAGACGGACGGACACACTTCCGTTCTTTCGTATAAAAATATTAGTACTAGATTTCCCCCGCAACTCCGTTGTACCAAAATTCGTTTGTTGCGCGGGAACCGTACATTTTCCCGCGATATGAAGTATCCTATGTAGTATGTACCTTCCCGAGACTAACCATATGAAATTTTAGCAAAATCGGTTCAGAGATTTTGGCGTGAGGTAACAGACAGACAGACACACTTTCAGACTTATTATATTAGTATGAATATTATGCTCTTTTGTCAGATTAAATATGAAGTTATATTAGCAAACTGTAATCGTTCCAAGTACCGATCAATAACGAGGACGTGTGCGCGTATGTCAACACAAACCGGTGCGGCGCGTGCGCATGTCGACGTTATCGCCGCATCTGTCCACTACTGAGTACTGACCACTGACGTATCGACTTCAGAGCCTGTTGCCAAGACCTTTTCTTTATCGCTTCTTTATAGAATCGCCGATCAAAATGTTTGGAGTAAGCGTTCGTTAATATGACGTGAACGTTCGATTTGTCTAATGTCAATTCCATACATTTTGACCGAAGATTCTATAAAGAAGCGATAAAGAAAATGTCTTGGCTAAAGGGCCAGGGCGTTCTTCATGTCGTGCGTGCAATCGCTCGCGAGCGGCTATGGTCCGCATGCGGATGACAATATGCTCCGGGCCGCGCGCGTGTTGTCCGTGTGACAGGATGGACATTTACGAAATGTTACGATGCGGGTAACTTTCATGCGGACCAGATCCGCGTGCGGGCGATGAGATGCATTACAGGAAATGCGCAATAACGTGGACGTGCTTGTGTCAACACAAACCGGTGCGGCGCGTGCGCATGTCGACGTTATCGCCACATCTGTCCACTACTGAGTATCGCCTGCACAACCTTAGGACTTGAAAGTTGAATTTTATAAATAAATTGTGTATTGTCGTTTTTATCAAGTTTCAGTCTTTGGTGTGTTCATTAAGAGTCACATGGGATGTCTTTATTAAGCCAATGAATTATTTTCCCCCTTTAATGACATTTAACAAAACGGCATAGCTACTAGCCATATAGCCTTGTAGTATTGCTTATGTCAAATCGCATAGAGTATAGACATTATAATGATGGCATCTTCACATACAGCACTATCGTCTATACTACAGATAGTACTTGTTTATTGTTAGTTGTTACTATTGTGTTATGTAATAATTTTTTAAATATTTTGTTTTCTGATGTTATGATTAAGTGTTACATATTATGTTTCATTTTATATATTGTGTAAAAGAATATTGAATTAAGTTTAAGTTTATTAATGTAGTACATATGATTATAAAACAACAGTACACTCCGGACAAGGCTTAGTGGTTTATGGAGAGTAACTATAAATAATTATGTATTTTCTTATTAAATAAATAAATAAATAATAATAGTATAGGTCACAACTCACAAATCTATTTAGTCTTGATCTTGATTGATCTGACGCCGGCTCAACACTAGTCGCCCAGTATCGATATGAGTCACAACTCTATCTAGCCATGTCGATATTATGGATCTGTCACCAGACCAACACTAGTGGGTCAGCTGGTCGCTGGTAATGACATTATCTAAGTCGATGTCTGTGACGTCACTTACTGGTTCAGTGTTGATTTGAGTCACAACTAGCTTGAATTTAGGTCACATTAGATCGAAACTTCAAGATTTACTTGTGTCTCTAGATCGTATCCAAAAAATTTTTAACGTTACAAGTAAAGATTAAATTGGGGTCTTTAATGCAAAAATGTTGTTGATGCATTAAGGTCTTATTCACTCACATAGTATATGTATTAAAAAAAACACATACTTAATAGGAATACGGTAGGGCCTCGGTAAATCGGACTCCCGCTTGTTCGGTGATCGCTGTAATCCGGACGGCCGGAGCTTAGCATTGCTTTAAAATGGGCTGAAGATAACGAATTTGATAGCCACGAAGTTATGTTTTTCCGTCAACTTAGAGAGTACAGACCGAGATTTCGAAATGAAGTGCGAAAATCATAAACAGAAGAGTATTACAGACTTTTTCAAAAAGAATTAACTAATATTTTATTTTAACTTACTGATTTCTTACATGGTTGTAATAATTATGAACATGTACCATCGAGGAAATTGATTCTTAGGCAGTTGACAGACCAACGGCACATTTTGGTTGGATCATGTCAATTCAATGTTAATAATTGTGAACTGTCGGCTCGGTTTAACGTAATTTAAATCTTAAAAATTGACCAAAGAAGTGTAGGTTTAATAAACATGTAAATATTGCATACTATAATCCGGACGCCTCGATAATTCGAAAAGGGTCGTGTTTTTGCCTCTCCGGATTAACGAGGCCCTACTGTATATATGTATAGGAAAGTTGGGTAGACTCTCTACCCATTTGCAAAAATAATATTTCCTATACCTCACCTCAGATATTTGCAATTATAGGAGCATGAGTCAAGTTAAATTCTGCGTGTATTTCCAAATAGTTCCAAAAAAGCGGCCATACTATACTTACAGTAGGTTTTACCAAAGAGATAATGACTAGATGACGCCAACAACTCTACATTTTTCGCAACAAAAACTATCATATTTACCTTTTAATTACCCTTTTTAATACCCTTTTATCTTTTAATACCCATATAAATCGGTTTAGCCATTTTTTTTTTGCCATTTAAGTGTGAGGAAGTAAGACAGACACACACACTTTGGCCACAGTATAGCAATATCCCTAGGGATATGTCATATTGCTATACTGTGCTTTGGCATTGATAATAAATAATAATATTATAGTAAGGATCATTCTAGGAAATAAGTCCAAGGTTGCACAATCCGAATAATTGTAATATATCCATGGTTCAAACACTCTACTTTGCACAATGCCAACCAATATATCCATGTTACAAAGATGGCGTGAGACATAAACAGTGAGAGTGCACGAGTGATCCGGGGCAGAGTAACACGAGCGAGTGACGCAACTGTCGCCGTGTTCAGTGTTGCAAGGATGAGCAGAACGGTCATAGATCATAGAGTACTAGTCGATGTGTTGCACCGTTGTACATAAATATTAAATAGTAAATACGTTTATCGCGCGGGAACTGTACATTTTTCCGAGATCAAAAGTATCCTATGTCCTTTCCCGGGATTCAAAGTATCTCCATACCAAATTCAGCTGAATCGGTTCAGTGGTTTAAGCGTGAAGAGGTAACAAACAGACACACTTTCGCATTTATGATATTAGTGGAGTTAGTTGAGCACGCCATTGAACACAAAATTTCTTCCGTAATATGTTACAAAAAATTTAAGATATAGATCAACCACTTCTTAGTAAGTGCCAAATTAAGCTTGGGGCTCCAAATTTTCAAATACTCATCACGATCACAAAGAAAAATATTATTTGAAGTGTGTATGTGTCCATTATATAAAGCTAACTGAAAATAGCAGTGCTGAAACTTTTCTATTTCATGACGTTGGCACAATTTTGTATCGAAGCAGAAGTCAATAGTAACTTTCAGCGCTGCTGCTTTAACAGTGGACTCACTTTAAAACTCCTGTAAACCTGTTGTTATAGGATATTATTGTATTATAGTATCGATTACATACTATTAATTTGTAACATCTCTTTTCCATGTAAACAATGTGATGTTGATAGGTGATGATATTTGAGCATCTATGAGCTGGTATATCTCAGGTTAGACCGTTTGATATGTCTATCAAGAGTAATAGGATCCTCAATAGAGCGACCGTCACATGCGTTCTTCTTGCAGGATGCTGAAAGGCTCCAAATATTCACTTATAATACCACAAGAGCTTCAAAATTATCGGGTATTTCCCGATAGGTTCGTTGCAAACAAATGAAGGATTCAAGTTTTTCAGGTTAAAAAATCACGAGCGCGAAGCGCGAGTGATTTTTCCTGAAAAACTTGACGACTTTATTTGTTTGCAGGGAACCTTGAGGGAAATGCCAGATAATTTTGAAGCTCGTGTGGTATTCGGGGGATTATTTTTCCGTCCCAAATGTCGGCCAATAGAATTGCACCATGAGACGAAATGTACAGTTAACAAATAAGAATTTGTACCTTCCTTATAGTCTTCTCCATCCATTTTCTTCATATTGTAAGCGTAATCTTTCATAATGTTTGCCAATTGCGCTTCACTCGTTTCAGCACTCAATGTGTATTCCCTCTCAGTACAAAAAGTAGTAAATTGGTTCCAAACTGTTTTTTTTTTTGCCTTCTCCGTATTAATGGGAACATTTCCTTTGACTTTTTTATCGATGGTGGACAGAGAACAAACTCCAAATCGACTCATTTTCATGCAAAATCTCCAATTTTCACAATTGAATTCAACCTGTCAGTTTGACGTGTGGTTAATTTGACTGGATCATGTTTTGTTTTTTATATATAGCAACGACCAGAGAAAATTTTCAAAAAATTATCAGTATAATACCATGTAGGTTGTACCACGTGACGTCGAATGGTGCAATTCTATTGGTCGATATTTGGGTCGGAAAAATAATCGTGAAAATTTCTTGCGGCCGCACTAAGGGACCTTTAATGATAACTCAATGAAGATTTGATACAAAACTTACGGAGTTTATTTCGCAAATCGCAATCTTCATTAAATTTAATTTATGTCGTCTTTGCAAGTGTTTCTTACTTTTAAACTGCATATATTTTAGCTAGTGATCTTACAGAACTGTCACCGTAGTAGAAAATATTATTCTGTTTGGGACAGTGTCGCGGTGTAGGTCGACCTCCAACTAGGTGGGACGACGACCTCCGTTTAGTTGCGGGTCCATGTTGGATGCGAGTAGCAGGAGATCGGTCATTTTGGCGTTCATTGAGAGAGGCCTATGTCCAGCAGTGGACGAATATAGGCTGATATGATTGGGACAGTGTTAAGTGAGTCGTGCCCAAAAATGTATCCTTCTGGGAAAACAACAAATTGTTTCGAATTTTTACAGGCTTTGTCTACTTAGAGTTTAGACGTACTGTTGCTTGTTTTGTTAAGTCTTGCAGTTGTAATGTCACTGATTTAGTATCATTGTGACGGTTTAAGACTACTTGATGCCCTAAGCAATCCATGCCCTTAGGGGGCACCCTCTCCGTATGTGAACTACAATCGGTCTAACCTTTACCGCCTAAAAACTTTTTTTTCCTAGAAACTTTTTAGTGTGGTTTTTGGTGACGTAAGAGAGATGCCCTAAGTGTTGTGCTTCCTCTGGTGTCCTCTCAGACGTAATGCCCTACCGTCACTGAGTCTCAAGTCTTGCTGCAAGTTTATCCTGAATATTGTACTCATGTAACGATCCCTTACCTCTCCTGACCTTTGGCAGGCGATCAGACTGTCATTATCATGTCTAACGCGTTGTGGGGAACATTCAATCTGTGCTGATAGAGATATACCAGCCATTACTGAAGCTGTTTATAACCGTTAAGACTAATTTTGTTTGCTTAATTCGTATAGCGGAATAAAGTGTTAAGAATGATCAAGCTATTAAATAAAGGGTGTAACAAAAGTAAGTTATAATACTTAAGAGTTTAGGGTGTATATCTGTTCATTATGTGGAGTTCACTGTGAAAAAAGCAGCGCTGAAAAAGCAGCTTTTTTGCGATTATATTGGCAAGCGCCTCGCCGTCAGGACCTTTCCCATAAAAAGTTTTTAAAAGTTACTCTTTCAGCGCTGCCACTTTCACAGTAAACTTAATATACTCATATACACCCTAAAGTATTATCACTTAGTTTTGTTACACCTTTTTGATGTCTGTATCTTAATTCGATAAAATTACCGGGGAAAATATATCGTACGTCGTTTTCCGAGACTGAACGTATCTTAAGTTTTGTCCAATTCAGCCAAGCGGCTTAGGTTAGATTGAGAAGACAGACAGACTTACACAATTTCAATTTATAAAAAAATAAAGTTAAAAAAACTAAAACCCGACTACTAAAACGCGCTCTAAAAAGTACGAAACAAGAAAACAGTTTATAGGGATATGGAAATGTTTAAAGGATAGCCGTGGTCGTGTATGCCCAATTTTATTATCTACAATGAATCTGTTTTGCTATAATAGTAGGTGGCATACGACCACGGCTATCCTTTAAACATTTCCATATCCCTATAAACTGTTTTCTTGTTTCGTACTTTTTAGAGCGCGTTTTAGTAGTCGGGTTTTAGTTTTTTAAACTTTATTTTTATTTCAATTATTTTGGGGAAAAAATTCGCTCGATAAATTTCTCAACCTTCCCAACTCCTCAAATGATCGACGACCATACTCAATCCTTAATTTTACAATTTATTTGGTTCTAGTGAGCAAATGAATAGTTATTTATTGTTCCACTAGCTGTTGCCCGCGACTTCGTCCGCGTTAGCATAGCATAATAACGGAGATGGTTAATTTTCTCCTTTTTATGGTCCCTTACTCAAAGGGTAAAAACGGGATCCGATCACAAAGATAAAATATCAGCCTGTCCGTTTGTCCATATCCAGGCTGTATCTCAAGAACCACGCTCAACACTAACGATGCGACAACATTTCCAGGTACCTGCACCCTCGGCCGGAACTTGGTGGGGCGCAGCTAGGGTTACCATATGACAGGCGTTTGCCGCATTTGACAGGCATTTTAAGGTTTAGACAGGCGTGCGGCCGGCATTAGTCTGAGACAGGCTTTTTTAAATTACGCAACAGCACGCATAGCGCGTTTGCATTTGAATTCCAATAGTAGGTGCAATTTTCTCAAAAGTTAGGAAGTGAATGGAGACATTACAGATTTTATAAAAATCTGCCAGTTTGTGTTCTCTATTTAGGCACCCAATCTGACAAATATCAGTTTAAAATTTTCCCTGTTTACTATCATATTCTGTTGTCTTTTACTTATTACTAGTTATTACACAGCGTTATGCTTTAGACAGGCATTTTTCTGAAAAATCAGGCATTTTAGGTACCATGTACAGGCACCCCTCTATAATTATTGAGATATGGTAACCCTAGGCGCAGCCGAGTTCCGGCCGAGGGTACAGGTATCACACGGTAATCAAATGATACTCAAAAAGTATGTTTAGTTTAGGGTACAATAATTTCACTTTCAATTTATAACTTTGTTCTTAAAACAGGAGAATTTAAACTGAACACTAACGACGCGACTACATGTTCAGGAACGGGGGGGGGGGTTTGGGGGGCACAGCCCCCCCCCCAAGATCCAGCCGAGGGTGAAGGTATATATAATTAATTGTTGTTTCATATTGTATTGAAGTGAAATCATGAATTCATGCAATAATCAGGTGATTGCAAGCAAACCTGTGGGAAATAGCTAATAAAATTTATATATTTGAAATGTGCTAACAAATTTCTTTCATTTGATACCCCACACAAATAGTCAAGAAAAAAAATTTTTTTTTGTTCTATACTTTAAGTGCCCTAGATGGCGCTATAGTCAATTTTACGTAAAGTCATGTAGCTATAGGCTACATGACTTTACGTACAATCAAGACGCTTCCAATAACACCTCATTTGTCTAAATAGGACAAGTAGTTTTAAAGTTACGAGGGAACAGACAAACATCCATACCCACATACATACATACAGGCCAAAATCATAACCCTCCTTTTTGCTTCGCCGTAGTCGGGTAAAAAGTAGTAGCATTCTGATATTTCATCAATCATTATAGGTTTATCTTACTTTTGCCTAGTGGTTAAACATTAAAACCAGTATAAGATAAGATTAGAAATATGTCCTGTCTCTTTCATTCTTCGAAGAAGGTATTTTATTCTGACAAACGTTACACAAGACGTAGGCTCTTTGCGCCAGTACGAAGCTAAGGCAAAAGTGCCTAAGTCTTGTCGTTCTTACTTTGTAGTAGGCGTTTTAAACTACAAAACCGTCCATCCATCCATCACCAGATAAATTACCACGATACTCTCAATACTCGTACAAGCAACATGATAAAATCAACACATGAAAAGACGACCTTTGCAATACCATCTACGGGGTCCCGTTAGGCCCGCTCACAATAAATCCGCGACTTGACAAAATAATGGCGTTCCCTACGAGAACCGATACTATTAACGCCCAGAGAGATATATTGGCCCAACGTGATAGCTATAAACGATGCCCAGATAATATGAAAGTACCATCTGGGAATATACTTTGATGTTAGACCGAAAGACTTTCTTTATTATGTGGGGTGGGGTGAAAATTTACAAAAACTTAGAAAATTTTCCAACAGTGCGCGAGCTGATGGTAAAAAATGATGGCGATTGACTAAATCGGCTCACTCGTTTAGATGTTATGATGCTACGGAATGCTAGGGATAGACACATAGACAGACACGTCAATTAAATAAGTTATAACTTATACCGAGCACCCTTACGTTTTCAGGGCCTTTCAAAATATTCTAACAGCTCCCATACATTAGACACTCCTTTTCGATAACGTTACGAATTCTTACAATTTATGGAGACAAACTTGAGTATCGCGCTGACTGCCGACTCGCTGACTGTCTGCGCTGATAGTTGATACCTACCTCATACCGCAATGAGTATAACATCAGCGCAGACGCAATATTAAAAAAAAGTAGGCCTTTACATCCGTTGTGGATGATTTATACAGTATTTTTAGAGCGAAGTAACCTCCTCAAACGCTGTAGTGCCTGGGACAAGATTTTTTTAATGGCTGTATTGTTGCCCAAGCACGTTCGGCATTCTCGCAACATAGTCGGCCTAGTCCAGAGGAAAGAACTAGTCAATACGTCTGGGACCAACTATGCGCGGGTTTCCTCACGATGTTTTCCTTCACCGTATGAGTGTCCGTATCATGTACTTGAGATCAGAAAATATCTCATTGGTACACGCCTCCATCCGGGATCGAACCTGCACCCTCTGAGTGCAAACCAAAGGTGTACCCATTAGGCCACGGACGCTCTTAATATTCAAAAACGCTTCCTAGAATTCCATACGTGAGACTAAAATCAGCCTAAAGCGCTTATTCCATTTCACTAAATTTAGATATCTAAATGATTTAGTGACTAAATTTAGTCAAGTGGAATAACATTTAGTAACTTTCTAAATGTTATTCCACTTGACTAAATTTAGTCACTAAATCATTTAGATATCTAAATTTAGTGAAATGGAATAAGCGCTTTACTGTTTACCCCTGACTAAATGCGAAGCGGGTCCCAAGAAAATTTTAACTTATCTGTCAGGTGTCGTGTTCGGCTAAGATAGCTTTCCATGTTTGAATTTTTCTCAGTTGCGGTCGCGTGTCGCGTGAATCTGAAAGCCACCTTTACTGTTGTTTCTAGCGGCGCAGGAGTGGCATTAGGAATGTGTGGTAGGCCAACCATAAAACGATTAATGTGGTATTAATATATCATTACCGTCCATTATGCAAACACCTAAATGGAACAGTAAACTGTTAATAAAATTCAAATTTATATCCAGCCAGTAAATTACGCAGCTGTACTTTTACTGCGGTTGTAATTGGATCATTATGAAAACAAAACATTCTCCTTATTTCCTCGAATGTGGGAATGAAGCTTTTAATAGGGAAAAGTTAATATGTTCCCGATTTGTGGGTAAATATAATGCGTGAAATATAGCAACACTGTATAGTGTAAATCTTCTTCATAATATACACTTCGGTTCCTAAAATTCGAACATTTTACCGAATATAGTTGTCCCTTATTTAAATTGATTTGGTTTTGTCGATGTAAGTTTAAAATTGCTGTGTAAGAAATCAAAAAGATACCTGATATCATTGTTGTAATATGTAAGTGTCAGTTCGCAAGGTAGATTTTAATATATTTGTCTTCCTTTTTTATTTCTTCTTAAACTTCCATGTATTTGCTCATATTTTAAACCATTAACTGATTTGACGCAATATAAATCATTATTTAATTTTGAATAAACCCAATAGCATTAACTAGAGACGATCTGGGTCGGTTGTCGCAATAATTCGTGCATCACTTGCATTTTACGTGTGGCAACACCGCGCTGGCCAAGATACCCCTATTCTGATTTCTGCTATTTTTATCCAACTTCGATGCGACCTCGGTATAAATATTACAAAATCCTATTCTAGTCGATGAAATTGAGAAATTGAAATACCTGGACTAATTTTATATTTTTGAGGGTCCCAAAAATTAGCTAAAAGCTTGTCCCTCGCGCTTCCTTTAATCATATTTTATCAAAGGGTTTTTTGGTTGATAATCACTGGTGAACACAAGATTTGCAGTAGTGGGCTGATTGTTCGTGTAAAAGAAATCTACGAACATTGATTATTTACACGTGACCTACTATGTAGTAGTCTTCTTTTAGCGTTAAATGTGGTCTAATATTGGTCAAAAGTCGTTTGAGGCGAGAGTATTTATGTTGCTATTTGATAGGATCTGTATTAGATCGAAGCTCTACTTTATGGTAGAATCAGGGTACTCCTTAGAAATATTTTATCTCGGTCCAATTTTGATCCTTGTGTCCTTGGAATAAGGGTGCTGTTAGAGGTAAAATATTTCTAAACGGTAACTGACGCCAAGCCGTCTTATTAGCGTAATTGATTCACTTTATATTTATATGCAAGAGCACTAGAAACGTGGTAGAATTTTTAGCCGATTGCGAAGGTAAAAAGAAATGCAATGTTTTGGCAAGATTATACTATCTTTATCGTTACTTGTTAATTTATATATTTAATAAGCGTTAAAACTACTAAACCGATAGTAACATAGTGTACCTATGTAGTTAGTTGGCTATCAGGTTATTAAAAATTCGGTTGATGGATGGTGAATGGATGGATGGATTTTTTCGAATTTTCCATACAAAATTGTGTCTGAGTCGCTGCAGCGGTTTAATTAAAGGGGAAACAGACAAACTCATTTAAAATATTAGTATGGATTTAACGTGTGATATACTTTAACAATCGTTTTAAATTCATTTTTTATCACAAGTGATGATTAAAACTTTTTCATAACAAGATTCATTCATTTCTACCACACATTTCATTCGTATTTCTTCGTAAAAATCCTTTTATTCGAATAGAGTCGTCAGTCTATAAATTAGTTCTCGTATCAGATGGGAGGCGACAAATGCTTTATATTCCCAAAGGATTTATTCCCAGTCGGCCTCAATACGTTCGCTCGATGTCGCCACAGTGTAAATACATACAGTAGAGTTGCTATATTGTTGATGTACACATGGAGAAGTTTTTTCAACATGTATATATGGATGATTCAGTTTCAGTTTTAGGTGCGTTTGTTGTTATGCATGTTATGGTGATATTCAGTGAATCGCACCGTTTTGGAATGCATTTTTAAATAAACTAATTAAAAACAGACAGCCCAATACCACGGGCATGTAGATCTTTCAATCCAATCTTGTTGTGTAGTAAATAAAGTTCAGTTCTGAAAGACTCATTTAAAATGTATCGCATCGCGGCGTGATGTTATGGAGGGCTAAAATAGCGATCATTGAATTCAACTAATTTTACATTTTAGCTGTTCGTCTTTAATAGGTACACAAAGCTGAATGTTTCATTACTATGAAATGATATTCAACTTTGTATATTCATCTAACATATAATAACAGTTTTACGATATCTAAAATTAAACACGAAACAACCAAAATATTATGTGAAATCGCGCTGTATGCGTGCGCTCGCGGCTCGCGCGTTTGGATGCTATGAGCTTGCTCGCGATTCATGTGTCTATTGTGAATATGTACTACTGTATATTACTTATAGTGCGTCGTACTGTATAGTATTGTACTGTGTGTATTGTGCTGTCCCCCTATAACGAGATGTCCGTATGTTAATCCAATGTGTGCAAAACTACTAGACAAATGTTAAAAAGCTTTTTGTATCAAAAGTTTGTCTTTGAAAAGTTTTTCTGTCGTTCGTTCAAAAATCAGGCTTTGAATTTCTTGTCTTTCAAGTTACACTTTACAAGATGGCAGTGATTATTTTTTGTAGTTGTATTTCAGATTTAGATTAAGCTATTTTTTTAATAAGAAGCTAATATATTTTACATGACGTAAGACACCCAATATTATTGGCACTTCAAGAATTCATACTACAGAAAGTCCTATTATTATTAGCCTCTACGTAGTTTTGTTATTCGTAGGCCTCTACTATATTTTTCAGATAAAATATACAGAGTGTATCAAAACTATGTGACAACACTTTAAGCCCTAATGACTACGTCATAGTTCATACTCATACACACCCAGCACCCTAAAGGTTTTTTGACGTGATAACGTCTTATAATTCGATATGGGGTGCGCGCCCGAAAAACATGACAGTTCATGCGGCGTTGCCTCGCTGACAGCTGCTCTGAGGCGTTCCATTTATCATCTCAGCAACCGTACTCAACCCACCTGGGCCGAGCTCTTTGTTTCGATTATATTACGTATTTCGATGACTTAGAGAATACTTTTGTATGAAGAAGTTTGGTTAGTTATGACCTTTGATACATTGACCACACTCTGAATGAAAAATAAATAAACAATCTGTGAGCTATTAGTATTATTTCGGCTATTTAAAATTGTGCTCTATTTCCTACGTGTCAAGGTATGACTTGTGCTTTGTTCGAAGACTTTACTGGATTTCGTCTTTGTTCGAATGTATGTAGCGTTTTGTATTGCGAATAGTTTATTTTACTCATTATAAATATTTTTAGACAATCATTTGAAATAAATACATCGAAATAACTTTAGGTTACAGTCGAAAAAGTTTGTTTCTATTTATAGAGATTCGGAAGCGAGGGTTAAGGGGTTAAGGATAGTTGAACGTGACAACGTCATACGTTGTCACGTTCAACTATCGTCAGTAAACCGACTTTACAGACAACCGATTTTTTTTTATAAAATAAGGGGGCAAACGAGCAAACGGGTCACCTGATGGAAAGCAACTACCGTCGCCCATGGATACTCGCAACACCAGAAGAGCTGCAGGTGCGTTGCCGACCTTTTAAGAGGGAATAGGGGGGTAAGGGATTGGAGTACTCTGGTGTTTCGTCCCAATGTTTTTGGGCCCACTGGGACCAATGACCAGATATGAATTTTTAACATTTTTTCATCTAGCGATTGGTCCCAAGTAATTATTTTTTATGACTGTCGGGCTTATGTGCGTAGGGCTAGCAAAAAAGTTGTAGATTTGAATAAAAAACCAAATAATTACTTTGTATGAAAACATTTATATTGACATCGGCTCATCAAGGCTCAAGACAAATTATAACTTCAAACAATTAGTAAAAATAATAGGAAATAAATCAATACTTGGCCAATAATAAAATAAAGTACTATAAAACTAATAACATATGATTCTTAGTTCTTTTTTTGTATGAAAACTTTGAAATAAATCTAAAGTAGGTAATTACCTTATATATCAATTAAAATCACAGGTTTATTATGAAATAACATATCAGGTGTAGGTCTTGTAATTGTGAACTTATTGTTGATAATACAATTTACTAAGTTTAAAATTATTAGAATTGCCAGTTGGTCTCTCAATATTATTACTTATGTAATAATATAAAATTATAAAAGTATAAGTTATACTTTTCCTACATAATTTTTTCTAATTTTCAATAATATTACAATTTTTTCATAAAAATAATCATATGTAATTTCTGTGGTTATAAATTTTAGTTTTTTAATTTTTATATAATAATATCTAATTACTAGCTGTCCCGGCAAACGATGCTTTGCCATAATATAAAGTATTTCGCCCATATTATTTTATTGAAGTGACTAAATAAGTATGTCGCCATGGCAACGTCGATCGCTATGTCGTCGCACAAACAATGGTCGCCGTCTGTCTCAGGTTGTAATAATTTACTATTATTTATTCAACAAATGCACTTTTCAATATATCAAGTACCCAGTAGCCGATTCTCAGACCTACTGAATATGCATATAAAATTTGGTAAAATTCAGTAAAGCCGTTTCGGAGGAGTTCGTGGGCCAGCGTTGCCAGATTTTTTTTGTGTCAAGTCGGGACATTGGAACTTTTTGAGTGAAAAAGCGGGATTCTTCAGTCAAAAGCGAGACAAATTAAAAAAAGGTATAAAATTAAAAGTTTTTTGAATTTTTATCTTTTTATTTCCGTGACAATAGATAGCAAAAGTATCCAAAGAAAATCCACCTCTCTACCTCCCACACTCTTATCTTCATTACGCACCTTTCTTTCTCAGCACGCTGCACGTACGTTCGGGCTTTCCCCGAAAAGCGGGACTGAGCCTGTCCCGCGCGGGACTATTAATTTTGATGAAAGCATCGGGACGTCCCGCCAAAATCGGGACGTCTGGCAACGCTGTCGTGGACTAACATTGTGACACGAGAATTTTATATATAAGATAAATCAAGTATTAAATGCCTTAAATCAGTCTTTAGTGCAGTAACATTCATTAAAGCTAATAATAAAATTATAACGTTATGTTTAAATGTTGACTTTTCTTCTTGTGTAACCTACGAATAATAAAAACTAAAGAAACGTTAAACTCCCACACTTCAACCGTTTTGAATTTGGTTCCTTTTTGCACACTTATTAAAACATTATTATTAAAACATTAAAACTATTGTGCAAATTATTGCACTTTTTATGTAAGGCGGGCAAACAAGTACAATGGGCATGGCGCGGGCGCCCGCGCCGATCGACTAGTAAGACTTTAACCAATGATATTATATGAATACTTTAACAATAATTAACGTTAGTTTAAACACTAAGTATGTACTTTAAATATTATTATGACATTTAAGATATATATTATAGAGCAGTATTTTTTAAAAACATAATTCGAGGCAGTATGTTTAGGTAATAATAATAATAATTGTAATATAAGGTTTAAGGTGAGAGTGTTCTATGTTTTAAATGTACAAAACAATATTATGGTTATAACTGATCATTTTTGTGCCAACCCTACTTCAAAATTTCTTGCCAGAAAACAATGGATCATAAAAGTGGGACCAATCGCTAGATGAAAAAATGATAAAAATTAATTTCTGGTCATTGGTCCCAGTGGGCCCAAAACCTTTGGGACGAAACACCAGAGTACTCAGGGATTGGACCTCCGGTAAACTCACTTACTCGGCAAAATACAGCGCAAGCGCTGTTTCACGCCGGTTTTCTGTGAGAACGTGGTATTTCTCCGGTCGAACCGGCCCATTCGTGCCGAAGCATGGCTCTCCCACGGTCACGGTGCTGGGTGTGTATGAGTTTACTGTTCAATGACTTCCAGCGCTGAGAATTGATATACCCTAATTATTCATGTGTGTAGTTGTGTGTTTGTGTGATATTACTCAATACAGTTTAGAGTTTTAGACAAACGGTGTGATGGCGTGCTAGTGGTGACTGGTGGCAGAGAACATGTTCTCATTAGAGCCGACACCTTTGCCCCGAGGCATCTTCAGGTGCAATTAGTTTATATGCTATTTAATTGCTATTGACACTTTATTATTTTAAAAAACAATAACTACAATAATTTATATTTCTGTTTTATTTCAGAGCATAAACTTTCAGCCTTACTTTTCATTAACTTTTACTTTTTAATAACCAATAATAATTTATTATAATATACTTTTAGCTATAGGTACCGAAATTAAACCTATAGCCTAGGTGTGTGTAACAATAATCGGCCAAGTGCAAGTCGGACTCGTGCTTGTTAAACTAATATGTATTTTGTGCTCGTGCACGAAGGGTTCCGTACCGTTATAGAGCAAAATAGGCCAAAAATTGTGTTTGTATGGGAGCCCCCCTTTAATTTTTATTTTATTTAAATATTATTATTAATTATTAAAGTACACGTATAATAAAGGCTTTTGTGAAAATTTCAAGTGCCTAGGTACCTGTTGTCATCATTGATACCGAGCAAAAAAATGTTGAAAAAATCTTCTATGAGAGAGAAATATTTAATTTATTTTGTTTTTAGTATTTGTTGTTATAGCGGCAACAGAAATACATTATTTGTGAAAATTTCAACTCTCTAGCTATTACCATTCTTGAGTTACAGCCTGGACAGACGGACAGACATCGAAGTCTCAGTAATAGGGTCCCGTTTTTACCCTTTGGATACGGAACCCTAAAAAGTGTATTTGAATTTTTGTCGATCGCGGTCGCTTGCGGCAAACATCGGAAAGACTCCTTTTACTTTACAGTTTACTCTAACAACATCCAAACATTTCATAGAGTTTCATAGCTCGTAACCCGATATTCTCACAATGTACATTTGTATTTGTCACATGATGCGTCGTGCTGGACGGAGAGTTATGTCTCACTCGTCTTTGCTCATGTCAGCTTGTATCTGATCGAAAAGTTACATTAAATTCTGCACAACCAACGAAACCGGGAATGGTGCTGAAGAATTGATTCATAGACAGATGGCGGACTTACGTGATTTGGTCGCATAATATGAAACTCAGCTGAGAGATCATTATTTACTACGAGGGTGGGATAAGAAGTAACTAGCCTCTGCTATTTAAATTGTTAAAATTAAAAAATATATGCATGTCATTTTTAAATTCGTGTCTCTGGCAAGAGGATTCCAAATTCGGAGTGGCGGGAAAAGTTGGAAAAATTTTCAGCACTGAAAATTTAATTTGATTTTTATTGTAAAAAGTTGTATAATAATTGTAAAATATTTGTCGTATTGTATATATTTTTTAATTGTATATACATAATTATTTCTTCGTTCTGTTGGTAAGTTTTTTGATTATATAAAAGTCCCTTCACGGGACGGGAAGTCTCAGCGGCCGTCCAAACGGAATAGGAAGAGACAAAAATCGTCTAGTCCGGTGGATGATCAGGCTGAGTCGAGTAGCTCTGAACAGTCTGAGCCCACAGAGGAATCTAACAAATATGCTCCTTATAGAGTCAATGATTACAGCCGTCGCTATCCAGAGGACAGCGCAGCTGGATTTGAATTTGTAGTTTTTGTGGAAAGCACAGGTGAAACTCCTATAGGTACTCGCGACCTCACGGGTTTAAGTCGTATTTTCCAACAATCGATTAAGGGAATATCTTTCTTGAGAAAAATTAATAAATTAAAAGTTGGAGTCTATTTTAATCTTCCGAACTTAGCTAACGCATTTCTTGAAAATACTACTTTTTTACGAGACCAAAATTTAAAATCAAGCATTCCAGCTGGTAGCACGGAGTTGACTGGTGTCATCAGCTCCGTACCGACCGAAATGTCCAATCAAAAAATTTATAAAGCAATTTCGAGTAGTACAAAAAGGGTAATATGTGTACGTAGAATAATGAGAAAATCTAAGGTTAACAACAGCTTTGTGCTGCATTCAACGCAATCAGTGGCAATTACATTTTCGTGCTCTACATCATTGCCTGAATATGTTTTAATAAATATGTGGCGATTTCCTGTTACGACATATATTCCACCAGTGAAACAGTGTTATAAATGTTTAAGATACGGACATTTAGCAAAGTTTTGTAAGAATGCAGAGCGTTGCTCGATCTGTGCCGAGGCTCACAATTATAAAAACTGTACCCAAAGCCCAGATAAAGCTGTTTGTGTACATTGCAAAGGTAGCCATTTATCTATATCTGGAGAATGTAGAGTTAAAAAAATGAAAATAGAAGAAAATAAAAAAAAAGTATACAAATACATCATATGCAGACCTTTTTAATAATAAATTACAAAATTTCCCTTCATTAAATGAAAACACAAATAGTAAAGACTTATTAAATGTACTTCTCTCAAATAAAAACGCACTTACGTTACTCACATAATGTTTAATTAAAGCTATTACTCTGAACAAGACTCAAAATGCAAGCATAAACTCACAGCTTCTTTCAGAGGCAATAAAAGAAACTATAAAAGAAAAAAATAACAATCTTTCACATTCTCTGCCCAAGTAAATATTATGCAATGGAACAGTCAAAGCTTGCCAAGTAATAAATATGAACTACAAAAATTTCTATTAGATAATTCCATCCACATTTGTATAATTAGTGAAACGTGGCTCAAACCACATATCACATTTAACATGAAAGGATACTCTATTGTGAGAAATGACTGTGGTAATAATCACAATGGAGTAGCCATATTAATTCATAACACTATAGTCTATAGCAAAATTAATACATTTTATGATGATTCTTTACAAAATATTGTTGTTCAGATTCAAATTTTTCGAAACAAATTTCGATTGTAAGTTTTTACAGCCCAGGAAGCTGTACTCCTGAATTTAATAAGAAAAAATTTAATGATTTAATACAGACTATTCCGAAACCGATAATTTTTGCTGGAGACTTTAACGCGCATCATACTTTATGGGGTTGCGACAAAGTTGACGCGCGAGGGAGAGATAAGAGATGTTGATGTCGCTGATGAGAATGATTTGGTTCTCTTGAATGATGGACGTCCAACCACTGTAGGGTCGCATAGATGGAAGCCAAATGCACTAGATTTGACTTTTGTTTCGGCGTCGTTAGCATTATTTTGTGAATGGCAAGTTTCTTCAGACTCATTAGGTAGTTATCATTTACCAACTCTGACAACATTGAATCTTTCTCCATCATTCTCTTCCCATAGTAACTTGTCAGAGACATTTGAAAGTTTTAGTTTTAGTTAGAAAAATGTTCCAAGGCTGTACATGATTGTCGTCAAGCCTATGCCCGGTTTAAAAAAGAATTTGGAGATGCTGTCACTTTGTCACATGTCAATGTCACATTGGAATTACTGTTCTTATAATTATTATTTGGTACTGTATCTGGAGTATATTTATTTAAAAACTGTATTATCCATTCACTATCAATGAAACTACTTCTAGGTGTATAACTTCGGTTGAATTTTTAAATTTTCATCCAAATTTGGCTCATAGGAGTTAATCTACTAACAGATTTACAAAAGTTTTCCCAAGAAAGTCTTCGCTCTTGTTTCAATACGCGTTTTTTATGCGCCTGAAGACGCTTAAATTCAACAAAAGTTTCAATACAAGAATTCGCTTTAATAGAGAGTTTTACATTTGAAGAGCTGAAAGCAGCCATAAAATCTCGTAAAGATTCTGCTTGTGGTCTAGATTGTTTATCTTACAAAATGTTTAAATTGTTAAACACCAAAAATATGAAGTTGTTCCTTATTTTATTAAATTCATTGTGGTGCCATTCCATGATTCCTGAACAGTGGAAAACAGATTGTCTCGTTGTTGAATGTTACAGATTCATATAGACCTATAACTTTAAGTTCTTGTGTTGGCAAAATATTTAAACAGCTTATTAAACAGCGATTGGAATTTTTTATAGAAAGAAATCATATTTTACCTAGTAATCAGTTCGGTTTTCGGCGTGGCCGTTCGGCTAGAGAGAGCTTGAGTCATTTTTGTTTGGACATTCACAATGCTCTGTCTTGTAATTCAATATTGGTTGGTATTTTCCTTGATGTTGTTGGCGCATATAATAATGTCAATTTGGAAAAACTTTCATCTATTTTAACTTCTTTACAATTACCTGAAAAATTGGTAAATTGGGTGTATCATTTTCTTAGTGGTCGTAAATTATTTGTGAAATTTGAAAATAAACTGATTGGTCCAAGGTACTCCTACAAAGGAATAAGTCAAGGTGGAATTCTCAGTCCTTTACTATTTATTTTGTATATACATAAGTTAAATATTGTCTTAGGTCAAAACATTAGTAACCTACACTTTGTAGATGACTTAACTATATATTGTACTGCAGACAAGTTGCCTGCAGCTATTGAAAATCTCAGAGTTGCTCTCCTCGGCCTTAAGGCCTATTATGATGATCTGGGCTTGAACATCAGTTCTGAAAAAAGCAAAGTTTTATTTTTTTCAAAAAAACCTAGCAAAACAACAAACATTGTCCTACAATATGGAGATAGTAAGTTAGCAGTTGACAAAACTGTTAGATTCTTAGGTGTGATTATTCAGAACTCCTTCAAATTTAATAAATATATTAATTACTTAGCAAACAGGGCTTTAAAGGCTTGCAATATATTAAAGTCTTTAGCAGGCACATATTGGGGAGCTGATCCAAAAATTTTATTAATTCTTTACAAGGCTATTGTAAGAAGCCATTTTGAATATGGTTATGTATGCTTTGCTTCTATTCCACATTTTGTTGATAGACTAGATAAAGTTCAAAATAGGTGCTTACGGATTGTGCTTGGTGCGATGTGTTCCACACCCATAATATCAATGCAGGTTGAATGTAACATCCCTCCTTTGAAAATTCGCTTTAAATATTTAATATACAGGTTTTTGTTGAGAATTTCATCCATTAAAAATCATCCTCTTCTTGTAAAATTGCAGAGTAGTTCCTCTTCCTCTATTTTATTACATTACCTACCTGAAATTGTAAAAATAAAGCAAGACTATAACTTATATGAAAGTGACTTATGGCCTTGCTATATGAGTACATTTAGCTCTAAATATTTTCCACTAAAAATTGTAATTGATAATTCTTTGAAGTGCAAAGAAGATGTCTACCTTCTACTAAGTAACCTAGTTGGTTATCAACAAGTCTATACTGATGGTTCAAAGACTTCTGAGGCGGTATCAGCAGCCATATATATTAAACAGGATAAGAAAGGATATGGTATTAGACTTCCAAATTTAACAAGTATTTTTACTGCTGAGTGTTTAGCAGTTCTGTCTGCATTAGAGTATATCGAAACTCAAGTTTATGATAAATGGATTATAGTGTCTGATAGTCTTAGCGTTCTTCAAAACTTAAATAACCCCAAATTTTGTGCTACAACTAACTATATTATGTATATGATGAATATGAAATGTGTTAAGGGAAATGAACAGGCTGATTTTCTAGCAAGAGCTATAACCACTTGTTCTCAGGAGCATTGTATTAAAAACATATGCCTTCCAGAATCTAATGTTTTAGTCAAAATAAAAGAAACCTTTAAAATCGAATTTACAAATTTTTGGAAACAGACCATGGAAACCAAAGGAAAATGGTATTCTAAGATTAAACAGGAGTTGTCAGTCCCATGGTTTACTAAAGGTGTTTCATTTCATGACAGGAAATTTTATTCTACTATTTGCCGTCTTAGACTTGGTCACTGTCGATTTAATGCTCATCTTCACAGATTGAATATGTTGTCTTCACCCGTCTGTAATTACTGTAATCATTCTGAACAAACCTTGGATCACATTTTCTTTACTTGTAACAGTTTTACTCTTCAAAGATTTATTTTTATTAATCACTTGATGGATATCTTTAAAACTGCTGAAGCCATCCCGCACTCCCTTCAGCAGCTTCTGAAAACACCCGATTGTTATAAGCCAATATATGAGTACGTCCTTTCTACCATTGGTGATATATAAATAAATACTCACCAGTCAGACCTATATACCTTGAGATGGTATATAGTAACACAGAGATAGTTCTCTGTAACGGTTATGTGTTGTAAATTTCCTAATTATATATAAGTACTTTGTGGTTGTAAATAATTCTCTTTTATATTTGCTTTTCATCTCGTTTTTCTTAGTCTTAGTAATAAAATATTATTTAATTAATGTACATAACTTTGAACTGTTTATTAGCAGACTTTTTAGGCATCTGTCAAGAGTCAAATTGAAGAAGGAACAGTAAAATACTATCAAAACATGAGAAATGGCTTCGGCCTGATGAAAAAACTTATTTCGTATTATTGATATCAAAGAATTGGCTTCGGCCTGATGAAAACTCTATTTCAGATGGTTAATATAAAAGAATTGGCTTCGGCCTGATGAAAACTCTATTTCAGATGGTTAATATAAAATAATTGGCTTCGGCCTTCACTATCATTCATTAAATAGAGAAAACATGGAAATGGCTGTATGGGCAACGCTCCCTTTGCCTGTCCCGACCGGGACGAATTAAAAAAAAATGTCTCTGGCAACCTGTGTTTCTAAATTTGAATTTGGTGGCGTGAAAATTTTATTGATTTTTTAACATTTGAAAATAAATTTCGTCAACTGTTTTGAATATGGATAAAATTGAACAAAGAGCGGTGATAAAGTTTCCTCATATGAAGGGTATAAAGGGGAGAGATATCTATGATAAATTAAAAAATGTTTTGGGTGAATCTGCTTCTTCTTATACCACAGTAAAAACTGGGTAGCTGAGTTTAAACGCTTGTCAAAGATGAAGCCGCCCTGGACGTGCAAAAAGCGTCACAACTCCGGAAATGGTCGTGAAAGTACATGTTTTGGTTTTAGCAGACCGACGATATCTCAACGTATCAACGGATACAACATATCCTAAGTGAGGAATTAAATATGAAAAAGTTACCGGCCCGTTAAATGCCGCGATTGCTTACGCACGGTCAAAAAAGAATTAAAGAAAATCAATGAATTAAAGTATGATTTGCTGCCCCACCCACCTTATTCGCCTGATCTAGCGCCATCAGACTTCTATTTATTCCCTAAGCTCAAAACTTTTTTGGGCGGACAGAAATTTGCAACAAATTATGAAGTCATAGCCGCTGTAGGGGAGTATTTTGAAGGCCTTGAAAAAAATTCTATCACGGAAAGTTAAGTGTAGAAGTATTAGGTTAGTTACTTATCATCCCGCCCTCGTAGCTAAAAGCCGAGCTTTGTGAGGGCTCGCGTCGTTTTTCTGCGTGGTAACCAAAACCTTGAGTGACCGATGGTATTGTTAACACATCTACATATAAATAAAAAATACTATTTAAAGCACAAATCAATAGGCGTGATACATTTTCCGTAAAGGGCTCGCTTTGCTGCCCTGATTAGTGCCCTACACGGGGCGCTTATTCAGCCGCGATACAAACGCGATGCAAGGGCGATTCAGTAAGGAAAGAAAAATAACTGAACCGCCCTTCGTTTTCTCTCTGTCGCCCGACACGATTGCGTGTCTCTAGCGATGCAAACGCGCATTTTGAGTCACCGACATCGCTCATAGAATTAGCACGCTGAAGTTGAAGTGGACTGGTCATGTCTGCAGACGGGAAGACGGTAGATGGAGCAGACAAGTTTTAGAGTGGAGACCACGCATAGGCAAACGTAGTCCCGCGGCACGGTGGACCGACGATTTGAAAAAAATGGCTGGCAACGGATGGATGAGGGCTGCCCAAGATCGGGATAGTTGGCGCTCATTGGGGGAGGCCTACGTTCAGCAGCGGACGGCAATAGACTGATGATGATGAAACGTGCGTTTGCATTGCTACAAAAAGTCGCTATGCAAGGGTCTATTATTATTAATATTGATTTGACAAAACCCGGCCAAATAAAGTATGTCCGCCATATGCGTATGAATCAATTTCTTCGATGGTATAAAACACACGTTCAACAAGTTGACTGGTTGCTATTCAATCGTTTTTGTTATGTCTCAATCGTCTTTCCTCGTGTCAGCTTGTATCAGATCGGCCTGACAGAGCGAAAGTTACAGACTGCACTATGTTAGCCAACAGGAATGGTCATGTACAACAGATCGTACGTTCAACAAGTTGACTGATTCGCCCCTGTCGTAATTTAAAAGACGTGAGCGGATGAACCACGTAACTAACATTTTACAACATAAGAACATAATATACTCAATTTCTCCCTTTTAATTTGAACGAACCTTGTGAATTACCTCCTTCATCAACTAGTTAATGCATTATCTAGATTCTAGCTGCAGATAGAATACATATTATTTAATTTTAAATAATTTTACCGGCCCTAAAGCCTATATTTATGCAAAAAATGCAGTTTTCAAATTGTTACTTACGTGGTTCATCCACTTATATCTTCATTATTCTGCTGTGCCGAAGTTATGGTGTGGGATTCGTAAATTTTTACTAATAAACTATTATGTCCTTCATTCATAGTAGTCGTGTGCGTACAAGACAAAAAAACGAGGAATACGGCTTTTGCTGAACCAAAGATTTCCTTTGGTAGGATTGATCTTTATATCCCTAAGATGGGTTTACGATGTGGAGCCACCTGAATATTTCATGCAGGTGGGGGAGGGGGGGGGGGGTTTAGCTTTAATAAGGTATGAGGTCAATAACTGCGTGGGATTTAGGTATATAAGCGAGTTTGGTATCATTTTCGATTGAATCGAATGTTTAAATGCCAGTTTTTGAATAATATTTAGATAAAATATAGTAAAAATTAAATAAAAAATGTAGAATATATGATTTTCAACCAACGAAAACGCTGTTGACAGGGCTTATAATTAATATAAGGAGGCTGATAGCCGCATTATTCTGCATTCCAAAGACAAGTTGATGAATGGAGCAATAAACATATTAATATTACTAGACGTACCGCGCGGCTTCGTCCGCGTAAATCTGAAATTTCACGGAAACCGTATATTTTTCACAAATTAATAACCCATATCTCACGTAGTCTACTCCCAAGTAACAAAATTCTCCTATAGTGCACAGTTTAAAGGCTTGCAGCACTAGTAACTCTCGCTTAGTGGTTCCAGGTGCTACTACCAAGCTTATAACAGGTTACACGGAGTTTGTTTGGGTTTGTAGTAAACATGTTCTTGTAAGTAAGACTTATAGTCGTGTATAGAACGAGATTATAGAGTGTTTCAAAGGTGTAAATATACTTGAGAAAACTTGCTCCAGAAAGTTATATTTGTAATATACTACAAGAAGTAATTATAAATCCGCTATAAGGTCACACGCCAGTAATAGTAATTTATAGTGCCAATTTAAATTGTATAAGAAAAATAGTTTCATGTTGTTTTCACTAGATGTCGCTGAGCTGCTTCTACATCGCGCTATCGCTTGCACGAATGCCATTTATATAGTTGTAACAGATTTTTGTTATTGTCAGAACAGAAATTCAATGAGAGTTAATTAATTTCGTATTATTAATTACCCCTCCAAGTTGAGTCCCCTCCGCGAGTGAGTAGATTAACTTACCTTTTCTTATTACTTTTTATATCGTCCACCTCACAAAACAAATCACAAAAATAATGTTTGAAGTAGCTAGTAATAGAAGCGCGGAGTACGTAACAGGCCTGCCTGGGGTTCTATAAGATGCTCATAGTTGGCTTCGTGGGAGCAGATAGTTCTGCGTAGTCCAACAATAAGTGTATTATTTTTCTAAGTAGTGCTAGGCAAGTCTACTATGAGTGCTTTATTAGCAAAAGTACGCATATAAAATGGGCCCTTTTCCGTGGTTATAAACGTTTACTAGCCTGTTATAGTCCTGGCCCCGGAACCACTACAAGACCAGATTTTGTTACTTGGGCTATATATTCGTGTCAAATAACATAAAAATTGCTCCAGTAGTCTGTGAGATATTAGCCCTTTCAAATAATTTTCCCCGTTTTTTTACATTTTCCTCTGTATCTTTGCTCTTATTGGTCTTAGCGTGATAAAATATATATATATATATATATATATATATATATATATATATATATATATATATATATATATATATATAAACACTGAAAGATTTTTTCAAATCGAACCAGTAGTTCTTGAGATTAGCGCGTTCAAACAAACTAACAAACAAACTCTTCAGCTTTATTTTTACATATTCCTCTGTATCTTTGCTCCTATTGGTCTTAGCGTGCAAACTCTTCAGCTTTATAATATTACTAGACGTTCCGTGCTGCTTCGCCCGCGTAAATTAGATATTTCACAGACAAATTAGTCCACAATAAATAGTCTATGATTCTTCACGTTCCTACTTTTTATCTGTGCCAAATAACAGAAAAATTGCTGAAAAAATCGTGAAATAAGCCCTTTCAATTAATTTCCTCCGCTTTTTCACATTTTCCTCTATTTCTTCGCTTACATTAGTCTTAGCGTAATAAAATTTAGCCTATAGCCTTCCTCAATTAATGGGCTATCTAACACTGAAAGAATTTTTCAAATCGGACCAGTAATTACTGACTGATACTATATATTTTTTTTCTTCTTTTTTGGCAACTTGACACAAAGGATGTGTATGTTGTGCCACAGACAAGGTAAAAAGGTAAGGAATATGGCGGGAAAACCATATTCCTCCTATTATAATTTTCATCATCGTTTTCATGTATCGTCAGGTCTAAAGTCAATGCAGTCACAGGAGTCAAGTCGGTCGATTCAGTAAAGTGGTAGACGCTTTACTGAAACTTTCGATGGAGTTTTGGAGGGAACACAAAATAGCACGTTTCTGGATATTACATCACTTTTCTACACTTGTGAATGAACATGAATATCTAATGGTTATTATTCTACCAATATTACACATCAAAAACCCAGCTAACACAATTTTAGGAAAATAATACAAAAACACAACAGCACTCTTTCACATGCCCGCCAAAACTCCCAACTGATACTAAGATTAGCGCGTTTAAATAATGCTTCTTCTTCTTCTTCTTTTTACGTTGTTTAACATCTTTATCGTGCAAATATGAGTCCTAAAATGAATTTAGCATTCTTAAGTCATCCGAATATGGTACCGAACTTGGAATAGTACCATAATTAATGCCTCTATACAGATTGAGACTCTATTTTCCTCCAGAGCAGAAGCTGCTAAAATAAAAAAAAACTAACATCAAAAATCGCGGTGGCTCCACATCTTAAATCCATCCTTGGACCATAAGGATCAATCCTACCAAAGGAAATCTTTGGTTCATTAATAGCCGTATAATTCACCGTACACACGTACCGTAGGCAAATGGCGGACTTCTATCATTTGGTAGGATTAGTTCAATACAATTTTAGTCGTAACTAGATGATGCCCGCAACTCCGTTGCGCCAAAATTAGTTTATCGCGCGGGAACCGTACATTTTTCCGGGATAAAAAGTATTCTATGTCCTTTCCCGGGACTCAAGGTATCTCCATGCTAAATTTCAGCAAAATCGGTTCAGCGGTTTGGGCGTGAAGAGGTAACACACAGACAGACAGACAGGCACACTTTCACATTTATAATATTAGTATGGATTTCTCGTCTGGGATTGACATAACGCGAAAAAATTACGTGTTCGCCATCTTACTATGAATCAACTCCTCTGATAGTATTGACACTCATTAGGCAACTGCAGTAAAAAATGTCCACAGCAAGAACAATATCGGTTATGAAACAAAAAGTTTACGGAACCAGCTGTCACCTTGAGCACTAATTAATATAAATTAGATCGAACGCCACATCCGTGTGATCGATCGTGGTCGCGCCACGTGGGCTAGCCGCCGATCACGACGGCCACAGACTGAAGAAATGACTAGATGTGGCGAGATTAAAATATGAAGCATATCTGATCCATCGCGGTCGCGCCACGTGAGCTAGCCGCCGATCACGACGGCTACACACTGATGAAATACCGAGACGGGGCTTCTGAGAAAAACGAGATGTTCCTCATAGGGAAATGGTACTTAGCTGTCTGACCATGGTCGCGTTACGTGGGCACCTAGCTGATCACGATGGTGGTCTAAAATTGGTAGGCCACATGAAATTTTTAAGGGGTGCAAAACCTACATCAAAAAAATAAATCAATTATTTGCATCATTGCGATTACCAAGATTTGGGGGTATACCCCCCAGAGCGTTACTAAACGAGAGCCTAAAGGCGTAAAATTAGAGTAAATTGTAACGCTTCCTCTATTCTTCTCCCAAAACTTGTGACCTAGAAAAATTATATAGACTACCTATTTTGATAACGTAAAACAGTTTTACTTTCTATATTATTTTATGACGTACATTCCGTAATAGCTTTGAAATTAAAAAAAAAGGAAACAATATATGTATTTTAATTTAATTTTTATTGGGATAAAATATATCAGATGACTTTTACACTTTCAAATTGATATTATAGATCATTATTCACGCCTTAAAGTGGCATACTTGAGTACCTTTTCAAAACGACTTTTTGAAAGCGCGCTCAAAAAAATATTTTATAATAGGCCATGTCTATTATTTGTAAATCTATATCCCGTTTTACTGAGTACTTTAAACAGCTCTATTGGGCCTACGCGATTTGATATCAACATCATTACTGTCTCAACTCTATTGTTGTTACAACGTCTCAATACAGAAAGTTGCTATGTTTACATAATAAGGAATATTACTCAAAGAGCAGAGGGCGCTCCTGGCACATACAGTAAATAATCCGACTAAAATCATGTTGCACACGTCATATTAGAATATTGACAGAGGTAGCAGTGTTGAAAAAGAAGAATTTGTCCATAACAAATATAAAAGGCCGGCAACGCACCTGCAGCTCTTGTGATGTTGCTAGTGTCCATAGGCGACGGTAGTTGCTTTCCGTCAGGTGACCCGTTTGCTCGTTTGCTCGTTTGCCCCCTTAATTCATAAAAAAAAATACAGTCATAAAAAATACGTGTCACTCGGGGACTACCGAGTGACACGTATTTTTTATGATTTACCATGGTAAAGCTGTTGCATAGCACTTATGCAACTATAATTTGCATACGTCTAGTCGCAGGCACACAAACACCGTGCCGAAATTTGGCAACGCCGCACGTGTTAGGTTATTTTCGTTACCGATAAAAGCTATGCAATAGCTTAAAATGTCTCTATCAGCGCTTCTACTTTGCCTGTCAACTCTGTGCAAGGCACACATAACACTCCCTAAAGTATAACCACTTTTTATTACACCTCTGTATAATACTCTAATCTCTGCAGGCCTCTGGTCACCATAGAAACGGTTTCTTATAGACAAAATGACAGATTGACAAAGGCAATCCGCCATTTTGTCGCTAAAATCTGTCAGTATACCCATTATTTTCCGTTTCTAACGTTGTTATGCTAAGGGACTGTTTCACCACTTCCTGATAAAGTGCCGGATAGGCTATCCACAACTTATTTGACAGATTCTCCATACTTTATCTGTTAAGTTAAGTTGTGGATAGCCTATCCGGCACTTATCAGGAAGTGGTGAAACAGACCCTAAGGCCCGTATTTTTGGTCAGTACTTAAGATGCGACCCGGTTTCAAGACGCGGTTCGGCTCTGTGATTGGTCCAAATTTTGACAGCCAACCAATCACAGAGCCTGAACCGTGTATTGAGACCGAGATGCATCTTGAGTACTGACCAAAAATACGGGCCTATGTCTGTAGCATTCTGGCGTAGACTCCAGCTTGGCACACGTCATATCATGGCCCACATCGCGGACTGGTAGCTGACCCCAGTCGTGACCCGCCGACCCCGCTCCACTAACCATTGTCTATGGTCCAACAGCCAAGACACATGACATCGCCTTACATACATCTGATATGAAATCTTTGGTAATGGTTTTTTGTCTTTGAAATGTTATGTAAGTTGATGTTGTTAGTAGTAAATATTATTAGTGTGTTAACTCAAAATTAATGGGGGTTAAAAATATTTTACTCCCGACGAAAAAGAGGAGTAATAACTTATAAGTGACGAGTCTGTCTGTCTATGGGTATGTCTGTCCGTTGTATCGTAGCATCCAAAAGGGTGGGTCGATTATCTTTCTTTTTTTGAAAGCTGACATGATTGAGAGTGTTCTTAGCCTTAGCTTAAATTTTAGACTTAATAATGATCAGCTCGTTCACTTCTGGGTGAAATCAAAGAAATCAGTAAAAGTGTATGGGACGGACTGCCAAAGGATAACCGCTGATTATCAGGTGATCCGTTTGCTTGTTTCATATTTCAGTTACTTCTTTACACTAACGTTAAACTTATTTTGATGGTGTATATTAAGAACATAATTTTACTATCATCTATATTTTGTTATTTCTCCAAGTGCTTACCATCAAAATCAGCTATTTTGATGGTGTGTGAAAATAAGCTGTTTCATAGAATGCAGACTGGATCCGATCAGTTGGATTAATATAGCAGAATTTTTGTTATCTCTGTTATCAAATTCACCAAAATTAGATTTATAATCCACGAAGCTAATGGGTTTCCTATCGCTACCCGCTTAAGCCTGTGACAGATTGACAAAACAATTCCCAATATTAATTGTTATCATATCTGTCAGCCCGCGCTGGCGTATTCAATGAAAGCTCTGTACTTTAATTAAGCTTGCCCAACTCTATTAAGCTGTTGGTAAATTATTTTGTTTAAGCAAATTGTAATTTAATACATAGGCTGCTATTTATGTATCCGGAACTGGCCACTTACAAGAACAATATTTAAAAAGTAATTACAACATTTGAAAATAGAACTCTTTGGTTGAAGAATACATTTTGTTTCATGTGACTGTCAATTATTTTTCCATTGTGGCGTCATTTTGAAAATTGCGTGTCTTCATTTGCCATGGATTTAACGCGTGAACATTTTCGTGCAATGATTTACTACGATTTTCGGCGTGGGCTAAATCAACAACAGTGCTTTATTCAACTCACCGCAACTTTTGGAGATGAAGCACCATCAAAAACCACTGTTTATCACTGGTACAGTGAGTTTAATCGTGGGCGGTCTATGCTCACGGATGAAAATAAAGAAGGTCGCCCAAAAACAGCTGTTGTCCCACAAAATATAGATGCTGTGCGGGAACTAATAATGCGTGATCGTCATGTTACATATCGCGAGATAGAGGCGTCCTTAGGCATAAGTATGACGAGCATACATAAGATATTACACGAACATTTGGCTGTAAAAAAAATATGTTCGCGTTGGATTCCGCACAACTTGACAATCGATCAAAAACGGGCTCGTGTCGATTGGTGCAAAAAAATGATAAAAAAATACAACCGTGGTACGTCAAAAGCCGCTTATAATATCTACACAGGTGATGAATTTTGGATCTATGCATATGACCCCGAAACTAAACAACAGTCAACGGTGTGGGTGTTCCAAGATGAGCCGAAACCAACAAAAGTTACTCGTGCAAAAAGTACTTTGAAGCAAATGGTCGCCTGTTTTTTTGGAATTAATGGACATGTGGCTACAGTGCCATTAGAGAATCGTAAAACGGTTAATTCTGAATGGTATACGACTATTTGTTTACCAGAAGTCTTTGAAGAAATAAGAAAGGACAACCGACAACGCAGAATCATATTACATCACGACAATGCTAGCTGTCACACCTCAGCTGAAACAACTCAGTTTTTGGAGGGTCAAAAGATCGAATTGACTGGTCATCCGCCATACAGCCCTGATTTGGCACCTAACGATTTCTTTTTATTTCCATACGCGAAGAACAAATTACGTGGTCAACGTTTTTCGAGCCGCGAAGAGGCTGTTGATGCGTTCAAAATGCACGTTTTGGAGATACCTCAATCAGAATGGAAAAAGTGCTATGAAAATTGGTTCCAGCGTATGCAAAAGTGTGTCGATCATCGCGGCGAATATTTTGAAAAGCAATAAAACCATATTAAATGATATATGTTTGTTTCTTTTTTTAATTCCGGATACATAAATAGCAGCCCTCGTATAGCTGTTAAAACATATTATAATAGATATTAGTGTTTAGAATAGAATATCTGTATAGCATGAATGTAGTGTTAAGGGAGAGGTTAGGATAGGACCTACGAATAATAAAAACTATTTTATTATTCGTAGGATAGGTCCTATCCTACGAATAATAAAATAGTTTTTATCATCCGCGGTGTCATCTCTGGACCATACATGAATGCAAATATCTCGTAATCGCTACGCTTATTTAGCATGGCGAATCCGATTTTTTTGCTGTTTATTTTATTAAGGGGGGTCCGTCAAACTGTGAATGATTTTTAGGGATCCGTGTCTGAAAAAGGTTGGGAAACACTGGGATAGGACATAGTCCAGGGAACTTAGCCAATATAATTTTCTCTATCGCTTTTTTATAGAATCGCCAAAAAAAATATATGGAATGACACGATTCGAATGCCGACTTTATATAACGTTTGCCGGGACAGCTAGTAATAATCATTACTAGCGGTCCCGGCAAACATTGTTTTTTAGTATAAAGTATTTTGATTTTCGCCCATATTATTTTATTGAAATTACTAAATAAGTATGTCACCATGGCACCGTCAATCGCTATCCCGTCACACAAACAATGGTCGCCGTTAATCTCGAGTTGTAATAATTTACTATTATTTATTCAACAAATGCACTTATCAAAATAAAAAGTAGATGTTGTCCGATTCTCAACCCAAGCCGATATGCTCGCTAAGATTCACGAAAATCGGTCGAGCCGTTTCAGAGAAGTTCAACCACGCTGTCCACGCACCCCGTGACACGAGAATTTTATATATTATTAGATCGAACACTTATGTCAATGTTATATATTTGATCGCCGATTCTATAAAGAAGGGTGTTATAAGAGAAGGGAGAAAACACGTTTTCTATGTTGGCAAGGGGCCCAGGGCTTATTTCTTCTGGCTTCATCAGCTCTGAACTGTTTGGTCTTATAACTGACACAGTTTTGGTTTACTACTTTTCTGTCAAAGGTTATCTATATATTGTTATTATGATTAGCAATTTTTATCTCCAAGATTAATATTACATAATATCGATTAGTATGAAACAAATGGTAATTATTACTTACACAACATGGCATGTGACCTCGGCTGATCGCTATCAGGCCTATCTCAATTCTGTGACATGTTTTGTGTTTGCACACTTCTAGTGTCAAATATAATGCTATATGACCTACTTGTGTCTCTCGGTTCTCCTTTAAAATACGAAAAGAGAGATTATATGATTGATATTCATCTTGATTAATCCATACTTCTATATCTATACATATTATAAAACAAAGTCGCTTTTTTCCCTCATGTCCCTTTGTTCCCTTTAATCTTTAAAACTACGCAACGGATTTTGATGATTCTTTCAGTGTTAGATAGCCCATTTATCGAGGAAGGCTATAGGCCATATTTTATCACGCTAAGACTAATAGAAAAATGTGGAAAAAACGGGGGAAATTATTTGAAAGGGCTGCTATATTTTATCACGCTAAGACTAATTATACAGGAGAATGTGAAAAAAAACGGGGGAAATTATTTGAAAGGGCTTATCTCGCGAACTACTGGAGCAATTTTTATGTTATTTGGCACAGATAAGAAGTAGACCACGTGAAGGCTCATAGGCTTTCGATTTTAATCATTTTTTCAGTGGCTATATATTTTATACCCGTGCGATGCCGGGGCGGGTCGCTAGTAATATTATAAATGCGAAAAAGTCTGTTTGTCTGTCTATCTGTTACCTCTTCACGCCCAAATCGCTGAACCGATTTTGCTGTTTGGTATGGACATACTTTGAGTCCCGGCAAAGGACGTAGGATTCTTTTTATCTCGGAAAAATGTACGGTTCCCGCGTGATAGACAGCGCATGAATTTTGGCGCAACGGAGTTTCGGGCGCCATCTAGTTTATAATAATAATAACTTTGACGACCTCTGTGGCTTAGTGGTGAGCGCGTTGGTAGCTCAAGCCGGGGGTCGCGGGTTCGAATCCCGCCGACGGAACAAAAAAGTTTTCAATGTTCTTGGGTCTGGATGTGTATTAAATATGTGTATGATATAATAAAAATCTTAAATATACGTATAGAATAAAAGTATTAAATATATTTCCGTTGTCTGGTACCTGTAACACAAGTCCTTTAGGTACTTAGCACGGGGCCAGACTGACGTGGTGTGAAGCGTCCATAAAAAAAAATGTGACTTTAAAAACTTCATTTTCCTCCTCGTTCCGTATTTCCACTATGATTGTATAATTTCTTTTATCTTAACAAGCGTATCGTGGCTACTGGCTATCTTTTGTTATCATCATTTTTTAATCCCCGTCGTGCTGCCACGGGTTAGCAGACAATGGTCGTTCGTGGTCTTCGGATGTTTTGTGGTCTTCATGTTTTGTGGTCCTGGTGTTTTTTGTGGATGATGACATCGTGACCGCCGGTCAGGCCGGGTCACGATCTGACCCGATCTCTTTCATTGATGGTAGTGATGGTACTAATTGTGGGGTGTTTGGTTACATTGTCATACTGTTTGTTTGATATTTGTGGCGCGAATAGGGGTTTAAAAGTAACCAAACAAATTGGGAAGAATCTCATGGAATGAAAACATGGAAAACCATATCGTACGAAATTATTTCAAATTGTAGTTTATTTAAGGGCACCGGTGACTGCGACAACAATAGAATAACAATAGATTTCCAAGAATCCGCGATCGAAGGATTAAATTACAGAGAGGTAGTTAATAAACCAACTCGAGTTGAAACTACTTATTACAGTATGAAACAAATAGACTAAATTCTGTTATTCTATACTTATTTATTATAGTAAACCCAGAACGCCTATAAACTATTTAGGCTGTCCCAGAACACTACAAATAGGACATATGTCCTGGGAAAATAGGACGGTTGGCAACATAATATGACGGATGACATCTAAGAATGGACACGCGTGACCCGACCTCCGATACGCGTAATTGTCACGACCCGCTACCCGCGACCCGCGACCTGGGAACGCTCTACGTGACATCACCGCCGTGACGTCGCCGCTAATGGAAACGCGGACTGTGACCAATCAATTCGAATCCTTTCAGTTTTCTTTTCGCGTGACAATTTTGTCGCAGTTTTCCTTAAGAGTTTGGGCGCATTGCGGCCCTGGATTTATGTATAGGCATTAGGCAGTATAGGCCATGGCCTATGGCAGGCAACGTCCTATGGCGTCCTCGGGGGGGCGGCAGCGTCCTAGGATCATACCTAGGATGACAGAAGAGTTTGTACATAGGGACGGCAAACATTAAAGTGGCCTTAGATACTCATAAAAAACATGTGTTTAAACTTTAGATGTTTCTATTTACTATTGCGATGGCCGATGCGACAATTATTTATAATTAGCTATCCCGGTGAACTTCGTGTCACTTTAAAACCTTCCCTGGACTTCTACGAATATTTTAAGACTAAAATCAGCCCAATCCGTTCAGCCGTTTTGGAGTTTTAGCGCGACTAACACATTTGAAAATCCATTTTTATATATAAGATAATAATAAATAATAATTAAGATTTATAATTTCTTCCTTATATTTAGTAGCTCGACAAAATTGGTCTCTACATCTCTTTTGTTAGGTGCTTCTTACATTTCTGTGTCACTAACATAATAATATTATTCTACTACATATCTTATTTAAATTCTTAATTCAGTATGTTTTGAACAATAATAAAAGGACTTTATTTTATTTTCGTTGTGGAACTCTACAATTTGACATTTTTAGGGTTCTCACCCTAAAGACCTTGATATTCAAAATTAGGTCATGCAGAATCTGGCTTTTGCTCTTAATTTTTATGTTTTTAAATTGAGTTGAAATTTCTGTCTGTATCACTCGTTTCACATTCTAATTTAATCGTTCGATCGCGGTTTCTTGGAAATCTATTGTTATTCTATTGTTGTCGCGGTCACCGGTGTCCTTATGGGGCTTAATGGGTTAATATTTGAATTAATTATTTTTAGTATGTATTGTCTCTACCTATCTAAAATCGCAATTTATCTTAGCTCTACATCAATAAATAATATTCTAATATGCATTAAATTTGTGTACATTCGCTCTACATATTCAACACGCCGGTTTATATAAGTTACTCTATGCCGGTTTCCTTACTCTATTATTACTTTACAACATGACACATCATAGGTAGATCGCCAATTCAGTACGCCGATTTCCTTACTCTATTATTATTTCATAGTATGACACATCACAAGTAGAGCGCCAAAATTAATTCCGCGCGCCGCCAGCAGATGTCGCTGTCAGTCGTCTACATCGCGCTATCGCTTGCACGATAGTGAAACATGACTAGAGCTCCACACACCCGTACAAATTAACTTTGCGCAGAGGCAATATCGTAACCAATGAGGTTAATCCGAGGTGCGATTATTGCTAGTTGAAAACTTTACCAATACCCCGCCGTGTGGACGTGAAATACCGTCCGCTATGGCAATTTTTGGACGGCCGTAAAGGCCTCAATAAATCTTGAAGTAAAGAACAATGAAGTGTTGGAAAAACCTAGTGCAATTCCAAATTAATCCTTCAATCAAACCCCATAAGAGCACTGGTGATCGCGACATTAGAATACAGCATACCATTTCCAAGAATCCGCGATCGAAGGATTAATTAAATTTCGTGTTCTTAGTTCTTACAGTGAATGAGTGTAGACTTGCACTATTGCCACACCATATTTATTTATTTGCATATAAATGTTCGATTTTAAAATATAATGTGTAAGTAATTTATTAAAATTAGATAGTACAAGAATAAAATAAGAAACAGTACAAGAATACAGTTTTATAAAAATGAAACTTGGACTGCCACCAAGAACGTAGTGTAATAAATATTTTCTAATTTTAAATTCCAATATCAGCAACTTTTTTCGCCTAGAATTTGTGAATCTGTAAACGATGCCCAAAAGTTGCGGGAGATAATATGATTCCGAAAAATTCCTCAGTCTCTTAATATGACGTCTATTATAATAAAATAAACTATAGAGATCTATAGATAATACGTAACATGCATAGTAATTATTTATTAATAAGTGCAGTTATGACATTAACATGTGAAAGTGTTAGCCCGTATACATCTAATCTACTTAAAGTATTAACAACTTAAGTGACCACGGGGGTCTATGTTCATACAACTCTACTGCCCTGTTACGCACAAGCATGCTATTTTAAAATAGACGGGTTACGCCTAACCACTGCAAAATAATCTTTAATCAGTACGGTCTATATGGCACTAAAGACAATTTCAAAAAAATAATATCTATCGGTGAGCCAGAAACTTATATGACAAATTCGTTTAACTTTATTTTTTATTGTTTCAGTTAGGCCTTACTCATTCAATTTAAGTTAATACAGATGGGCAGTATTTATCAATAAATTCTGTTACTCAATCTGTGTGTGTCTAATTGCACGCAACTCTTCTAACTTAAATTATCACACGACGCGTAACCACATTTGTATGAAGTGATGGTTATTCATAACTCGTTTAACTCTATTTAAATATTAAGTTTTACAGATATTAAAAAAATATGATAATATTATGTTCTAGAAACATTCAAGAAACTCAAAGAGTTTTAGGTTTATAGCACATTTTATTAATACAATACAAATTACAAGCAAATGTTTATTTAAAACTTTTGAGCCGTTTTTCTCAAATTTGCGTTTTTTGAGATAGCTGACTTGTGCATGACACGGCAGTCTACCTGTTTCATACAAACGTATTATGCGATTAATGTTTTAGATTTAGATGACTTTGTATGTAAATGATTGCGTATATGTATGTACTAGATTTCAATTATAGTTCCTAACTATAAGTTTAACTTCATGTCCTTTCCTGGGACTGAAAAGTCAAATTTTATTTGTAACAGCCTCTTTTAATGTCCGTTGTCGGTCTCTTCCTTATGCCAACAGACAGACAAACTTTTGTGTGTGTGCATTCACTCACACACACAGAAACCAAGGCCAATTTTACTCATTACTCTTAACTGCTATTAACTTTTGACAGTTGCCTCTGAAAATTACTTACCACGTCCAGCTGTACAGGGTGTTACAAAACAACGTGATAATACTTTAGGTCGTCTATATGTCCCTTATATTATAGAGTTAACTATGAAAGTAGCACATTTTATTATTGTTTATTGGTAAATCATGACATTAGGGCATTTCAGAGACATAGGAGCCAAAAATGAATCTTTCAAGGTGTGTATTGTGTCACCCTGAATGTCCCCATAGTCATGAATTTGGCTATACCTTAATTAACAAGATCATCTCTTTCAACACTGCTACTTTCACAGTGAACTCTATACAGGGGACTCATATACCCACACACCCTATAAAGTATTGTCACTTACTTTTGTTACACCCTGTATATTTAAGCCCTCACATGTATCAAATTAATGAGTATATCAGTTCACAATTCGGCGCCTGCAATAGGTCAGTTACGACATCGTTACAGCGTCGATCAGCGCACATCACGATTTCAACTTAATCCACATTTGTCAATTTGATGCAAATTAAAAAAGGTTACTTAAGGGACATTTTCATCAACGTATAAGTTTCAAGCAACTTCTTGTCCCCAAATGATATCTTTTGGAATATTTTTAAGACAATAACCGTGCAAATCCGGGGCGTACTTATAATAAACGTAACGCAAACGACATAACGTCATCTAATACGTATAAACAGTTATGAAAACTTCAGAGTTCAGAGATGGATGCCATGGCTGCTTGAAGATACCTTAAGCCGCCTTTCCGCAGGTGCTGCGTTATGAAAAAGTTAATAAAATAAGAATAAGGAATAAGTACCAATAAAATTATAAGCGAAGTCAGGTAAATTATTTGCCTGACTTCGCTCATTGTAAAAATTTTATTCTCGCAGGCTGCAGCACAGGCTGGCTCCACTCGGGATGGAATCACAACCTTAACAACGTCATAGTGCGGTTAGTGAAAACAATCGTTCTGTGGTGTGGCCTCGGGGTTCAGCTAATTATTATTTTTTTTTTTTCATTTTTCTTGCTGGCGATTTCGTTCTTGAACGGAAACCGTAAATTTTTCCAGAAAAAGATTTCCATTGGTCATCATAAAAAAATTAAAGTTTAACACTAAAGGTGTGAAGACGTAACATTACATACACACTTTATATATATATATATATATTGGTCGCTGTTAAATATCTGTGTATTGATACATTCTTGCTGTCTTGCAGTCTTGTTCCAAATGATCTAAAAAACATGACTGCACTCATAAATCATAACTCAATTCGTAATTTCTTATGGGATGATACATAATATTATGCTTAACAGCATCCAAATATGGATTTCGTCACATTAATGATACCTCTTTACCAAAAAAAAAAGAAAAATATAGCGAATTGAATGAAGCGAACCGTGTGATCAGCTTTGAGTTTCGCGTCGGCTTGACAGTAAATTCGGGAGCCGCCGGCGTCAGGCTTGTGATCTGACGTGATGAGCTAAAAGCCGCTATATTGACTGATTCAGATGTAAGTTAGGTATGAGATATGGCTAAAATATCGCAAAAAACTACATTGCTTTTCTAAGGTTGTTTTTGCGATGCGACGCCACAACGCAATGTTGTGACCTGGCCCAAAGGCTGAGTAAATATTATAAACTAGACGTTCCGCGCGGCTTCGCCCGCGTAAATTAGATATTTCACAGACAAATTAGTCAACAAAAAATAGCCTATGATTCTTCACGTGGTCTACTTCTTATCTGACCCAAATAACAGAAAAATTGCTCTAGTAGTTCATGAGATAAGCCCTTTCAAATAATTTCCCCCGTTTTTTTCCACATTTTCCTCTATTTCTTCACTCCTATTAGTCTAAGCGTGATAAAATATAGCCTAGCCTTCCTCGATAAATGGGCTATCTAATACTGAAAGAATTTTTCAAATCGGACCAGTAGTTCCTGAGATTAGCGCGTTCAAACAAACAAACAAACTAACAAACTCTTCCGCTATATAAAGCGGAAGATATAAAGCGAATATTGAGTATAGATGGGAATCTATACTTAATATTATAATATTAAGTATAGATTCCCACGATTAGTTAAATTTTATTTAAATTCAAAAAATGGTGTACAACCGCAAAACCGATTGTAATAGGTATAAAGGGGGTGACAGACACGCGAGTAAGTACGCGGACTTATGGCTCGACGATCTTAGGCCCGTATTTTTGGTTAGTACTCAAGATGCATCTCGGTCTCAAGACACGGTTCAGGCTCTGTGATTGGTTGGCTGTCAAAATTTGGACCAATCACAGAGCCGAACCGCGTCTTGAGACCGGGTCGCATCTTAAGTACTGACCAAAAATACGGGCCTTAATCGCCTGTGTGTCAGCAAAGAGCCGCGAGCCGCGAGCCACGCGCCGCGAGCCGCGAGCCGCGAGCCGCGCGCCGCGAGCCGCGAGCCTGGGGGCATGGTAAATGGTAATCCAGTGTGAAAGATTCTCGTGTGTCACTGACGCGAGCCGAGTAAGTTCGCGAACTTAAAACCCGCGTGCTTTAAGTACTTACGTCTGTCACCCCTTTAAGATTAGTAAATACTTTGAGCTCCTGAAAGGACATAGGATAGGTTTTCTACCGAAATATTATTATTTGTAGTTTCCCGAGCGACAATTTATGGAGTTTAGAAAGTGAAATTCTGGTAAATAACCGCAAAGCCTTAATTTCAAGCGTAAATAATGACTCTTTCGAAAAAATGTTTTGCTTAAATTATTCCTATCTATCTTTCTTAACTCTACAGATGTACTTAACCTTTTAAAAATTCGGTAGCCGAAAGTAATATAATATTTCATCGAGTGGTCCAAAAACGGTATCCGAATGGCGATATGCTTCGTTGGTTCCGTGACATTAATCACCATCATCTACTAAGAAGGCACGAGTTTCTTTATCATGCGAAAAGTAATAAGTGTTAACAACTTAGATACAAAATTCTCGTATCGCGGTGTTTGTTGTCTTTTAACCTTAGATCAAGCCCCATAAGAGCACCGGTGACAACAACAGAATAACAATAGTTGAAAACATTGTAAAACAATATAAGTTGTGGCGGTGCTGCTGTCTAGCTTGAAAACATTGCAGTAGTATATTAAAAAATGCATCACACCGACGCGTCATGTTGCAATGTAAACTAACCCTTAAAGCCCTATCGGAGGTAAAACAATTACAAACGGGCTACAGTTATAGGCGTTCTCTCATATCAATAAGCTATCAAACAAAAAGAGAAACCCTACGGGCTGTCAACGCGATGGATATCGTGAGTATCGGGTTGCTGGTTTGATTGACGAGGTTGATTGATGGTTGCGCAACCAGGTACAAGATCACTGGGTTATTATATATAACACACATGAAGTTTTGCAATATCGCAGTTTAAACTATAGTTTAAACTGCGATATTGCAAAACTTCATGTTAGGCTCCATCATCCATGTTGGCCACTGATGGACTAAATACATAAATTGTGCGTGTATATTCGTCTATGATTGCCTATTATCTACTTCAAAAGACAGCTTCGTAATCTCGGTTATAATGGTGGCAAAACGTCCTTCAAATATCATTGGTATGAAAATTTGTTAATAATGGTTTCATTTGGACCATAGCTTAGTTAAACTATGGTTAAAATATGTTAACACACAATTTTTTGAGATTATTTAAGAGTTTAACGACCTCTTAAAATATACTCTCAAAAAACTGTGTGTAGAATAGAGTATTTAAGACGTCGTTAAACTCTTAAATACTCTTTGAGGTAATGTGTACCAAAGTTATTAAGTCAAAAACGTACGCTTAGTACCTCTGATTGATTAAAAAAAACAACGATCTGCAAAAAACAAGAGCTCAGACACTGCCGCGTCGACAGACGTTTTAGCCAAGTTTCAGCGATAAACATGAAGACATCCGGCAAATGACCGACTGATAAAGTTCGGTAGCCGAAATGCGTTTTATTGGCCTACACATCACTTTGAAAGAACGAATTATTACAAAAAGAAAAAGTAAATATTGATTTTTGTTTAAAAAACTAAAAAGACTGTAGTGTAGGATACTTTTCATCCCGAAAAATATAACATAGTTCTTATCCCAGAAAATGTACGGTTCCCGCGCGATAAACGTATTTCTACGCAACGAATCTAGCAACATCCATACTAATATTATAAATGCGAAAGTGTGTCTGTCTGTCTGTCTGTCTGTTACCTCTTCACGCCCAAACCGATGGACCGATTTTGCTGAAATTTGGCATGGAGATACTTTGAGTTCCGGGAAAGGACATAGGATACTTTTTATCCCGGAAAAATGTACGGTTCCCGCGCGATAAACGGGTTTTGGCGCAACGGAGTTGCGGGTGTCATCTAGTGACTAATAGTTTTCTCACGCCAAATATAAGTGATGTTGCTAAAAAGCAACGTTTAGCAATAAATCCAACGTACGTTTCGAGGCATTGACAAAATGAATAATAATTGCGAGTGCCAAGAAGATTAGTTGTAGAATTTATAAACTCATCTGTAGTACAGTCGTCATATATCAAGTTGGGTAACTTCTCAAACTAGGATCCAGTGAATTCGTCTTACGTTAAAATGCTTGATGATTTCGCAACAAAAGATGAGCTCTGACGAACCATTTGCATAGACCGTACGTCATAATAATTTGTACATTAAAAGACACATTTTCTGGGAATCAATAGTAGTGTATTGTAAAGAGGAAATGTTTATTTTCTATTATTATCCAACGAATGTTATTAACAAGTAAAATGTTTTTCGGTTTTAATATCTGATGTTATACCAGGTACGGTTCAGATAGTATGTGATAATATTCGGTAATGTAAGTAAGTTAATTTCAAGAAAATATTAAGGTCACTCATTTATTATTATCATTAATCAAATGAGTCAAATATAAAACTTGGGTTCCAGTAACAATAAATACTCTGTTTTATAAATGTTTCCAAAGCTCTATTTCTTGATTTTCTCAGACTCTAGATGATGATTTCTAGTACCCATTGGGGCACTTACGCTGAAGACATTTTAAGCATAGAAAGGGCCTGTTCTTTCGACAGCACGAGTAGGCTTAAGTAATTTAGGTTTGTGAGCTACTAGGTTCATCGCTTAGGATCTATTTTTAGTGCGTAATAAAATTATGATGTATGATATATAAACGTAACCCGTAGATGGTAGAGTTTTGTAAGAACTGGTCGATTTGTATAATAGCTAAGTTGCTTTATTGATTGCTTGTATATCAAAATAGCTATACATCACTGGGTACTGGGTACTTAAACAAATTGCATTCGGGAATTTGAAAGTGAAGTTGAAATAAAAAATGTATGAGATTAAACAAATACAAATCGCGATGAGACTTAAGAGAGACGAGTCATTTTAGGATGGGTTTATAACTTTAAAGTTACAATAGCACTTTTAAAAGTTGAAGTATAGTTAGACTCTAAACTTTGTTATTAATTTCAGGCAGCTTATTTTATTATGCTAAAGGACGTCTGCATTTACAAAGTACAATTAGAATGGCTAATTTGATCCATTGTCTTATTACGTTTCGTCTCTTTTGCGTCTGACTTTATACCCTTATAGCTATGTCCACACTATGCACTTTCATCCTCAATTTTCGTTATCTTCTTTGTATTCAACTTCTGTTTGGCGCTTTCAATAATTGAATGCATCAAAGAACGCAACGCTAACTGTCATTTTTAATAACAAAGCGAAAGTTTTGGACGGTCAGGGGCATGCCTATCGTTCGCTGTTAACTGTGCTATAACGCATGCCCTTGACGAACAGAAAAAGCCATAGTGTGGACAAAGCTTATGTTTAACATTCCACACGCAACAATGCGCATTATTTCATTTCTCTCGATTCAACATTAAGATCCGAATCCAGTCCAATACGGCACGGGTTGAGGTAATTACTTTAAGTGTCAATAAATAATAAAGACTGCGCCGCCGAGTGGCCCTCCATCTCTCTTATCTCATTACTTAATGCGCCTCTTTGCTGGCCGTTCTTTTTTTAAATTTATTTTTTTTTATTTATTTTTTTACGCGTCACCGTAAGAGGCTATGTGTTGACACTGAAGGTTTTATGTTTTAATCTGTTGATTTTTATTGTGATATTAAATTAATGTATCACTTGTTTTGTAGGTCTAGTTTTGTTTTGAAGCTTAGATAGGAATTAAATTGATTAAAAACAAGAAGTTAAAATGTCCGTACTTAATACTTTTACTAAAACCCTGATAATCACCATAGTTGTATGATTATCATCCAAATAATGCTCAAAATTATTTTCAAATCTTCCATCGAGCAAACCTTTCATCAACTGTCTACTTATTTGTAATTACTATTACAATTAAGTAGACTAATTATTAATTAAGTAAAACAATAAGTAACCCACCTGACTGCTTCATATTATATTAGTTTTTCCACCACACTAGGAACAAGAGGTCCTAAAATAGGACCCATAAAAAACCCACTATAGAGAGCAAAAGTTGAACTCGTAATTGCGTGCGTACTCGCAGACTCACGGTGATTTGCGATCGACGTGGCTAGAGAATTATGTTGTTTGGTTACGACGAAATTCTCCACAAATTGGTATGGAATATGGATGTACTAGAGAACCTTTTGATTGTCTATTTTTGACCCTCAACGATCTTTTTCGTTGCTATAACTTGTTGTTAAACATTTTACTTTTCTATTATATGAATAAGTGTCAAAAAACTAAGGCATAATAATAATTAAGACTTACTTATACCTAGTAGGTGGTACGAACAGATGAATCGATTTTGACCTAATTTTTAGGTGAAAAAGGACAATTTTAGAAATGTTTAGCTGTGATTTATCGTTATAATCTATTAGGCTTTCTAAAATATATATATTGAATTCTGTTTGACATTCCTTTTTAGGGTTCCGTACCCGAAGGGTAATTATTATTTTTAACAAAAAATTAAAACCGAAAATTTCCAAGGTAAAAACAATAATAACATCCTTATAATATGAACTAAAAAGTATTAAATAATTTTTCCTATCTCATGGTGCCTTTTTCCGAATTCGGCTAAAACTCAACTATTTCTGTACTTACTCAATCTTCATAATTTTGAAGTCGGTACCGGATATAGCTGAATCCAGATGCCAGAATATTTGAAACATTTGTAACCGGCACCGACTTCAAAATTATGAAGATTGAGTACAGAAATAGGTTATATACCTCCTCGTTTTTTGGAAGTCGGTTAAAAACGGGAACGGAACCCTTCGTGCGCGAGTCCGACTCGCTCTTAACCGATTATTTTTTTAACGATTTCAAAAAAGGAGAAGGTTTTATATTCGGCTGTTTATTAAGATCACAGCTGGGCAGCTTTCATAATATATTTTCCGTCATTTACAACGCTTTCTTTTCTATTGAAATAAATGAAATACGTGAATATTTCACGGAGTTTGAGCATAGCATCGACAATCGCACCCAGAGACATTTAACGCTAACTTAACTTTAATTTAATGAAGAGTCTGACAGAAAAAGTATGGGATTATGTCTAAATCTTCATTAAAGTCAGGTTATCATTAAATGCTTTGACTTTTCCGAATTTGAATAGTGTAGAATAGTTTTACGTAAAAGCGCGTGCGCACGTAGCTGTCATGATGACATGTCACCTTACAACTAGCTTCATTCGTTGCAATTTGACATCAAATAATTATAATAAATGTTTGTAATAGTAATATTATACGACTGTCTTCAATAATAATAATTACTAGGGTATACTCAGTTTGATTGTTCAAATTATTTCCTGAAATTCACTCGACTTTGTGTTAAGTTTGCGCGTTGAAACTTTAAAATCATTTTTGTTACATGCCCGTGGACTGTGATGTTTATTATAAAAGCTGCAATTACGAAACTCTTTAGCCGACTAATATGCCCATTACCGGCATGGCTACGATTAGTTTATAATTGTAAAAAAAAATAATTGAAAATATTTTTTCTAATCGTAAAAATTATGGTTATCGGTACGTGCTGCCTCTAAACATAATACAAGGTCGCTACTACAGATCTAGCTCAATACTAGACAGGGCCTTTATTTTGGAGAAAACTAAAAATACCGAAATAAGAAGGACGTGAAAATTGTGCAAGAAATTCTTTCTTTCAGTACTAAGCTCCGGAAAATATATATATATATAATTATACTAGTTAGCTTTGTCATGTGAATGATGATATGTTCAAAGTTCAAAGAAACAAGTTCAAAGAAACACCAGCGCTTGTGTCCTTATGTAAGTTAAATAAAGAAGCAAGTGAAAGAGTGGCTGAGTAACATATTTGAAAATGTTCCTTTTTTGCGTAGATGGAGGCTTAGGACCGAAAATAAAAAATGGATTCTATGTATACTTTAGCAATATAACGTCCATATTTTATAGCAAATCTGTATTTTCCCGGTCCTAAGGCCCCTTTTTATGCAAAAAAATAACAATTCACAAAATGTTTTCCACTTCATCCTTTTATATCTGAAGGGCCTGACAGAGGTACGAACTTAAGAGGTCGGGTACACTTGGAATTTCTCATACATACGTAATTCCAAAATCATTTTCTCATACGAAAATATATAACATGTTTGAGTTGTTTTTCAGTTTAAAATAGTAATTACCTAGGTTCCTGCACAAAAATTTACTTCAAAATATTTAAACACAATTTTTTTTTTTTGCTTTAAAATTTTTATTAGTAAATTTACACTAAATATTTAGTTTAAATATTAAGTACTAAATTTACTAAAAAAAAATTAAAAACAATTTTTTTTTTTAATGTTTAAATATTTTGAAGTAAATTTTTGTGCAGGAACCTAGATAATTACTATTTTAAACTGAAAAACAACTCAAACATGTTAAATATTTTCGTATGAGAAAATGATTTTGGAATTACGTATGTATGAGAATTTCGAGGGTACCCGGCCCCTTAAAGCACGTGGGTTTGAGGGGGTTCGTTTTCCATACAAAAAAAACAATCGACATTTAATTAGATAATTTCATACTATTAAGTACTACATAAATTTATATGCACATCTATAATTTATTTTGCAATACCATTCCCGCGAAATATATTTAAAATACTTTATTTCACACAGAAGTCACATTTTTATTGATTTTTTTATAAAAAGGGACATTTGTGGCTTATGTCACTTTTTATAAAAAAATCAATAAAAATGTGACTTCTGTGTGAAATAAAGTATTTTAAATATATTTTTCGCGGGAATGGTATTGCAAAATAAATAGATGTGCATATAAATTTATGTAGTAATAGTATGAAATTAGCTTACTAATGTCGATTGTTTTTTTTTTTTAATGGGAAACGAACCACCTTAAGACGCTGACAACTGCCAATGACCTTGATCTCGCATCACTCTCGCACCACTGTCGATTTTCATGCCAGAGAGACAGAGATGTGAAGTGTTCACTCGGTAGCGTGGATACATTTTTCGTTTGTTAGAGGAAAAAATGAATATGGGAAATATAAAAAATTAAATCTGGCAATCTTTGGATTTTTGTAAAAGGTATCAAATAAACAAATTTTAAAGCATAGTAGATTGTATTATTACTTTAGTTAGAACTGTTTAAAGTTCCTGAAAGATGTGACTTTGGTATTTTTTTTCATCCATTAGGAGTACACTATTTTATTATTTAAATTAGACAAGCTTTTCCAAATATAATCAAAAATCACTAATTTTTTATTGTGCCAATCAATGAAATACATACGTCTAGAAAACTGCACAAAGATGTCGAATTGGCAGCTGTCTTCGCCTTAAGTTCGCGAACTTGCTCGGCTCGCGTCGCGTCGGTGACACACGAGAATTGCTCACACTGGATTACCATGACCCCCCGGCTCGCGGCTCGCGGTTCTTTGCTGACACACAGGCGATTAAGATCGTCGAGCCAGAGTAGACAGAATTATAGAGTATGCCGACTTAGAACTGATGTTGAAATTTTTAAATTTGACGTATTATGACGAAAATCGTCGCTAGGGTTGTTGACTTGTTACCTACGAATTTAAAACTATGACATATTCGCTGGACGTGTTCCTCTTTGGTCGTATTGTTGTTTGTGTTTTGGCACATGCGATTAAAATTGTCAGAATCAAATTTTGAAATCTTTATTTTAAAAATTTAAAAATAAATTATATCAGCCAGCGCGAGGCACATTCCGTTCATAATCCTAGTGAAACCCGACGAATTTGACAGATATTGAAACCTGTCCGTTTCTTTGCAGTCGAACTACTGGTCTATGTCTATTGTGGTCGAGCCATAAGTCCACGTACTTACTCGCTCGTCTGTCACCCCTTTTATGTTATGAATTGCACACATTATCAGTGACCTCTGAGTGTGAAATATCTGTATCGAATATTTACGTTAATTCGACCAAGCGCCAATATAGCCTTGCATAGCTGCAATATGTCACATCTTCATGTTTCCTAGATCTATGGTCGTCGTTTGCGGTTGATACAACGCGCACAATTCAGTATAATCTCCCCGGTCAAGGTGAAGTACATCATAGATACGTTGACTTAGGAGTTAGGTCCTGTGCTCGGTCTTCTTCTACACATCCAATAGGTGATATACCAAAATGATATTACTGCAATGTTTACACACTAGAGGCAGCTGCCATCAGCATAGACAGTAAAGTACACTGTACACGAAAAGTTTTGTTCGACGTTTGACAACGTTTCTGTCAATATTCTGTGACGTGTGCAGCATGTCGGATTTTGATCGGATTATTATTTATTACTGTATGTGTTGTAATAGGGGAGGTAGCGCTATTGATTTCTAAGTCATTTCATACCGGCCAAATTTTTGTCCAGTTGTAGATTAATATTGAATAATCAACATAATGAGCGTCAGTCGCCGCACCCGTGGTGGGTTGCACATTGAGAGTGTCTCAAAGTTGTCGAAAAATTTTTCGCTAAAAGTAATTTTATACCGTATGAAACTTTGATGGATGATTATTGAGGTCATGTTTAACCAAAAAATCACCGTCAGCCTTATTGCAGACGGTGGATTCAACGTCAGTCGCGTTACTGAATATGTAAAAATTTTTTGAATATAATGTCATTTTATACCGTACAAAATTTATACAGGTGAATGTTTCTACTTTGTAAATAATAAAGAAAACCGTCAGTCGCTAATACGACGGTGGAAAAACCGTCAGCCAGCGATATAAGTTATAACCAATATAGCCCTACTTCGATATTATTCGTTCGACACGTCTGTGTGTGTGTGTCTGGCTGGGGCATCGTAGCATTCAAATGGCTCGACCTATTTCGATCTAGTTATTTTTTTTAAAGCTGACATGATTGAGAGTGTTTTTTCATCATCATATGGACTATATAAATTTGGGCTTTTTACTTCATAAAAGGTTGTTAGCAACTTCCAGTGACTTGATCGGTCCAGTTTTATACACACTGATAGTGACAACTGACACAATTAGGGCCTGTTTCACCACTTCCTGATAAAGTGCCGGATAGGCTATCCACAACTTTTTTGACAGATTCTCCATACTCTATATAATAGCTGTCAAGTTAAGTGGTGGATAGCCTATCCGGCACTTATCAGGAAGTGGTGAAACAGGCCCTTAATAGAGTATTGAAATCGCTTGTTTTTAAAACTTAATTTATGATAGACTTTGATGGATCATGGACCCTAGATTCAAATAGTCTTTGATAATTTCACAATAGACTGATGGACCCTAGATTCAAATCCTAAAGACGGAATCCTCTTGCGACTATTGCATATTATAGTCGATTTCACATACCAGTCGGCATCACAAAGGTATTTCAACAGCTGACTCCACATGCCGCCTCTGTTATTACTGCCGCCGCGTTATCAACGTTTTCATAACTAATTTAAGACATAGTACGCCGCTTATATGTACATTGTACAGTGTTTAACACTCTTTACCTGTTATTATCACCTCCGTGGTCCTGATTCTTTGGTCATGTTTGATAGTCTCTACAATTAGGGTCAATTCTGACCGCAACGCGACGCGTAGATGCATTTCTAAATATTTTGTACTGAATTGACAGATTGGTGTAACGTCTCACGCAATTAAAGTCAGTCAAGAAATGAATCTACGCGTCGCGTTGTGGTCTGAATTAACCCTTAATGACTTTATATTTTTTTTAATTAACAACAACAATGCTATTCGCCCCAGACGAAAACAAAGGGGTGTTAAAAGTTTGACGGTGCTATTTCAAGTAGTCGTCTATTAAAACCTTTGTAACTTTTAACTTTCTGATATAGGTAAGTACGTCGAAACTCTGGTTACAATAAGTACCTAATAGTTTCAAAAAAGTATAAAAACACGGTTTTTTATTTTTTCACTTTTAACAAATTATTGCATTGTCATTGGCTCTTATTCGTATGCAAAGTTTCCATTAATTCGACTACTGGAGATAGGTAAAAATCGTGCTCAAAGGTTCCGTTACATACATACAGCCCAAGTGAATAAAAGCGTTTTAAAATAATAATAATAAAAATAATACATATATTCTTTCCCCAGAGTGCAGACAACCCGGTGGAGGAGAAACCGTCGAGCGACAAGAGCTACGTGGTGGGAGCGTGGCCGACCAGCACGCCCGGACATACCGGCTACCTCACTGTAGCCACGCTGCCACCGGCTTTCATACGCAGTGAGTATTAGCCTATTAGGCCGTATTTCCACCTTCAAGACAACTGTCGCGAGAAGTGTCTGACAGTCTGTCTGACAGCAGCTTGCAAGTGTAAACCCCGTAGCAAGTGCTGTCGCGACAATTTGTCAAGCGCTTCCTGTGAGCAGTTGCGACAGCATGTCTAAACATGTCTGCGAGGACTCGCGACAGATCTCGCTGCGGGTCACCACTCACCGCAGATATATACGGTCTAGTTTCGTATGGCATTTATCCGCGAGCTTCTCGCACGACATTTATTGCTGCAATAAATTGCAGGAATTATTATGAAATGTAAACACTAAACAATTGCAAGAAACTCACGCAAGACTTCCGCGAGTTTGCTTGCAGGTGGAAACACGGTCTTATACCTACACAAGTTTTAAGGACCTATACACAGCCCTGGATTTATAAATAGGCCGTGTAGGCCGCGGCGGCAAATTTTGTACATGGAAATAAAGTGGCTTACACTAATTAGTAATTATTAAAAGTATAAAACCGGCACAGGGCACTGCATATACTGCAATCTGCAGCCGCTAGATGGAGTTAAGCATGTTTAAATGTGACGACTGACGGTATATTGTTGAACTCGGAAAAGCATGCAGATTTCAGATTATGATTTTGAATTATGCCAGGACTGGTATTGGTCAATACGAAATTTTGCACACCTACTGAAATATCCCCAATCAAAGAAATATAAAAATATATTCGAAAATCCAAAATTTTGTCATGTTTCACTTTTCAAGTTTTAATACGCCTTATATCCACTGACCTCCATTATACAAGTACGCTGGACCTATGATACCCTTTGGAATTACAGCTGTTTTTTGTGCCTATTTGAAGCGGAATCAGCGCCCCCAAAATCGGGGGAAGAGAACTAAATCTGACGTAAACATGACGTTTAAGTTACCATATTGGCGCTGATAGTAGTAGTGGGAGTACTTGGAACTAATACTAGTTTCTACCACCGACCGTAGTGATTAAAATATTCTCTTTGGTTTCTACAACCAATAGCGATTGAGCGGCCATTGGCAAGTTATGTCAGATTTAGTTCTCTTCCCCCGATTTTCGGGGCGCTGATCCCGCTTCAAATAGGCACAAAAAACAGCTGGGTATCATCTGTCCAGCGTACCCACTTGTATAATGGAGGTCAGTGCTTATAATCCTCTGCCTGAGCGTATTTTTCAACATTTGCTCCTAAAAATAACGAATATTTTGTACCCCATTCTCTTTAATCCTTTGATCGGATTCTTGAAAATCTATTGTTATTCAATTGTTGTCGCGATCACCGGTGATCTGGAAATCTATTGTTATTCTATTGATGTCGCGATCACCGGTGATCTAATGGGGCTTGATAGGATAAACAAGATAACATTAAAATATTCATTGAGTAACTTTTCATTATGAAAACGGTGCATTGTTCTTAAATTAATTATATATATATATATATATATATATATATATATATATATATATATATATATATATATATATATATATATATATATATATATATATATATATATATATATATATATATATATATATATATATATATATATATATATATATATATATATATATATATATATATATATATATTTTATTTTTTTGCAGAAAAACCACAACAGAGCCAGAACGGTGCCAAGGATAGTACAGACAGCGACAGAACGACTGTCGACGAAAGTTAATTTATCGTGTAAATAAATGTAATTTATTTTTATTTCATTGTTTGATATCAAACTTCCTGTAGGTATGTTAGCCAGTAGTCCTTTGACTTGTTGACATCGCAAAAAAAAACAAAAATCTTCATAGCAATCGGCATTTCCTTTAAAACTATTATGAGGATATGGGGCTAACCCTACCAATTTGTTTTAATTCACAAAAAATTAAACAAATAAGTGACGGCAGTCACTAGAAAAATCTTCAAATTAGTGGGTGGGTTAAAAAAATTTAATGCAAACCCCTCTTCATACGTTATCCTGGTACTTAAAAGTTTAAAACGAAATAAGGGCTACCCCTATTAATTTGTCGATTCACAAGAATTAAACAAAATATTGGGGGTGGTCACAAGAAAAATCTTAGAATTAGTGGGTAGGTTGAAAAAATTTAACGCAAACAATTCTCAAGAATGAAACAAAATATAGAGGGTAGTCACAAGAAAAATATTAGAATAAGTGGGTAGGACGAAAAAATTGAACATAAACACCTCTTCATACGTTATGCGCTCCTGGTACTTCATAGTTCAAAACAAATGGGCTACCCCTATTAGGCTATTAATTTGTCAATTCACAAGAACTAAACAAAATATTGGGGGTAACTACAAGTAAAATAATGGAATTAGAGGGTAGGTCGAAAAAATTGAACATAAACACCTCTTCATACGTTATGCGCTCCTGGTACTTTATAGCTTAAAACAAACACCTCTTCATACGTTATGCGCTCCTGGTACTTCATCAATTGAAACAAAATATTGGGAGTAGTCACAGAAAAAATCTTAGAATTAGTGGGTAGGTGGAAGAAAATTTAACATAAACACCTCTTCATACGTTATGCGCTCCTGGTACTTCATAGCTTAAAGCAAATGGGCTATCCTTATTAACTTGTCAATTCCATTGTTCAACTTTTTTGACCTACCCACAAATTCTAAGTTTTTTCTTGTGACTACCCCCAATATTCTGTGTTTAATTTTTTAAATTTTAAAATTTTAAAGATTTTTCTTGTGACTACCCCTAATATTTTGTCTGTTTAATTTTGTAAGGTCTGTTAAGTAATGCCTCAAGGATTTAACAAACAGAGGTTGGTAAGACTAGGTCTTAGACTACATCCCTTTAATGGTAGATTCATGATGAGGACGAATCAAAATAAAAGAACTTTTTTTTTGCAAGTTTATTACATGTTAAATATGATTCAATTAAATTATTACTATATTAAACTTAAAATAATTGTAAAGTAAATAGAAGTTAGCTTATACGCTACGTCAATACATGAAAAAAGTGACGATATATTGATCTACAATCTACATTCTGTCAAGCAAGAGTAGACGCAGTAGAAAATTTTCTAAACTTAATCACGCTCAAAAGGTGCTTTTTTTTCTTTGTATTTCCACAAAGAACGCTTATACACTTTAAATATTATCATTTATCACCTTGCACATTTTTATCTCAATTTAATAAGGTTTTCATATTTTTTATGTGATTTGTACACTGCTGCCAAATTAATAATGCGCATGCAAATCTTCGCTAATAGGCTACTTAACCTATATTTAATTTCATTGAAAAAATGCATATTTCTAGTAGAACTTGGCCTAGAAAACTGTATTTCACCCTTATCATTAAATAAAAGCTTATGATTGATAAATAAAGTCGATTTGAAAATATGATTTTATGAAAATAGGAATTGTACTGACGAAAACGCTTTTGCGGTAGTTCCGATTTGGATTTGACGTCATCCCATTTGTAATTTAATATCTTTTATTTATCGCGCTCGTTATATGTAAGTTTATTTGTACATAAATAATATGAATAAGCCTAGAAAGATTTATAAAATATATTTTCTTGAATAATTCAAATAAAACATTAGTTTTATAATTATACTATCTCCATTTATTGTAGTTGGGAAATGAAATGGCCAAAACTTTTCTACAAAAGTGTTCAACATTACAAATGATTTCTAAATTCTTTTCTAATTATTTGGCACTGTTAGACTCGTACGCTTAGCACATAAAACTTTTTTCAATAAAGAAAGTATAAAATACAAAAAACATGACGTCACACTATGGCGGTACAATGGCGGACAGTGTTTTCGGCGCCATATAAAAGGCATATTTTTCAATCAACATTTTTATGGGTTTCTACTGTTTAAAATATTAAAATATTAGTTTTTTTGGTGAAAATTAATGATTAAGAAGTGATTAGAATGAAGAAAAAAAATAGGTCAAGTAGCCTATTGTCGTAATCACGGAAACACCCGAATCTATGAAACGTAAGAACCCCAAATAATGCTTTTGCATTTTGCATCTTGTGCGAACGAAATAGAAGTAAATATCATATTAATTATCTCTATTTTTGGCGCATGCGCCACAAAACCTTTTATTGCGCATGTCCAAATCATGTAATAATAGTAATGCTAAGTACTGACATACGGTTTTGCTCGATAATTTTACTCCAAATCGAGTAATAATAATTACTGTGTGGACCGCAAAACTGACAGCTCGAAGGCTCGCATCGAGCCAGCTTGATGGAATTAAATGTATCGATTTAGAATAAAACTATCGAGCAATGCTGAATGTGTGGACGAAAGTCCGAGCCGCGGGTTTTGCTTGACGTTATTGCTCAATCGAGCAAAACCGTATGTGAGTACTTAGCATAATAAAAGGTTTTCTTCCGACGCTCGGGAAAAACGATAGTTGCCGAACAATGACGAAAATTTCTATGCGCATTATCACTTTGGGAGAACTGTACAGCGTCTACTATTTTTTGACAAGCTATACTTCCTTACAAATAAAAACATTTACGTAAAGGTCCGCTGTCGTTGTCTGTTATGCAACGTTTTCTATATGACAGTCAAATACAAGCAGACTTTATAGTCATTCGCTGTGTAAACATATTTTTTATTTGTAAGGGGTATAGAGAACTAAAGTAGAACAAAGAAATTGATTCATAGGCAGTTGACGGAAGTCGGAACTACGTCATTTGGTCCAATTATATCAATTAGCTTTGTCCATACTGTGCCTTTTTCTGTTCGTCAAGGGCATGCGCTAGAGCGCAGTCAACGGAGAACGTGAGGCATGCCCGCGACGCATGCCCTCTGACCGTATCCAAAAAACAATAATCGGCCAAGTGCGAGTCGGACGCGCACGAAGGGTTCCGTACCGTTATAGAGCGAAAATAGGCCAAACATTGTGTTTTTGTATGGGAGCCCCCCTTAAATTTTAATTTTATTCAAATATTATTATTAATTATTAAAGTACATACATAATTAAGGCCTTTGTGAAATTTTCAAGTGCCTACCTGTTGTCTTCATTGATACCGAGCAAAAAATGTTTGAAAAATCACGTTTGTTGTATGGGAGCCCCCCTAAAATATTTAATTTATTTTGATTAGTATTTGTGGTTATAGCGGCAACAGAAATACAATATAATCTGTGAAAATTTCAACTCTCTAGCTATTACCGTTCTTGAGTTACAGCCTGGAGACAGACGGACAGACGGACAGACATCGAAGACTCAGTAATAGGGTCCCGTTTTTACCCTTTGGGTACGGAACCCTAAAAATGACAATGTTGGCGTTGCGTTCGTTGACGCATTCAATTATTGAATGCGCCAAAACGAAAGTTGAATGAAAGGAGATGACGAAAATTGAAGACGAAAGCGCATAGTGTGGACATAGCTATTCAATGTTAATAGTCATCCGTCGGCTGGGTTTGACATAACGCGACCAAATAACGCAGGTCTGCCATCTGCCTATAGATCAACTTCTCTGATTAATACATATTATTATAAATAAGATTTATCAAATAAATAGACTATTCGGACTTTCTCATTGAAAACCCCAGTTAATAAACTTACAATAATATGAAGATGTATACTGTTTATACACATATTTCTGAAATCCATTCTAATCTTAGAAATTCCAAAAGCGTTATTCCATTGCGTTAGTGTAAAAGTGTTTGTTATAATTTATAAAATTTGGCAGATCAATACGCAGTGTTTCTATCACCGAGTATGATAAACATACTTTTAAAAATTCATTGAAGTACATATATTTTTGATTTATAAAATATACATATTAGTATACTAGATACAGCCAACTATACTTAACACTTTAAAAAAGTGATTTGAAGAAAAATTACTTTTAAATAAAACCTTCTTAATGTCAAAAAACATTTGTACTGTTGTATAGGTGGCTCAAAACTTTTAGACGCTCGGCAAAAATACATATTATTTGATTTTGTAGAGATAAACTACGATAACATAGCGCGCCCCTCCAAGATTCAAAACGTTTGAAGTGCGTTGTCAAAACGTTTGAAGTGCGTTGTCAAAACGTTTGAAGTGCGTTGTCTTGCGCGGTCGGCTAGTTATAATAATAACTTATTACCAAGATTTGTTTAGTTGACCAACAAAATATCTTGGTAATAGCTTATTACCAAGATTTGTTTAGTTGACCAACAAAATATCCTGGTAATAACTTATTACCAAGATTACTAATAAGTGACATATTACGAGTACTGGTTGATTGGTTGAATACTTATTACATAGTACAAAACCTTTCATAAGGATGTGACTACACACATTGAAACAGTAATTTGGAGGGGCACGCCATGTTATCGTAGTTAATATCTCTAGTCACTGTAAACATTGTAAATATTTTTCCGAACTATCTTCAAATTTTGCGCAGACTATAACCCTTTTAACAATATACAAAAACTTCATTTCTACATATTTTAAAGAAATAAAAATATATAATGCGCATTCGAAATCATACAAAAATGTTATGAAAAACAAACCTTACATCTACATGTTGATAAAATGCTTTATAGAATGTTTTATTTATTTATATGTAAGGCGGTTTATTGGAATAATAGTATATATATTTCATACTAAAACGACTGGAAGGCTAAAAAAGCTATGCTTTCGTATTATATCATGTTACAACTTCAATGCTTATTATTTATTGTTAGGAACATTATAATATTTCATAGGTCGTATATTATGTTATTAAAAGCTAATTTTTCAAGTAAAATAAAAGTATTTTTATAATTATTATTTTAGTACACTGCTAAAGACCAGTATCGAGTATCTAAAAATCTACAAAGATTCAGCTAGCATTTTTTTCTTTCTTTTTTAAATCTCATTGCTAACACTATTTGTGGTTTCACAAAATAATTGACTTTTTAATTCCGACATTTCCAATAAAGGTTTAGAATACGTTCAATAAACAAACTTGATTGTTATACATAATATGAGATCTAAAAATGCTTTTTATTCGAGTCTTTTTAAAATGATTGTTAAAAAAACTGGTTAACTATTTTCACAAATACCTTTTAGCACAATTGCGGTTAAGGCCGTATTCACACCAAACCGACTGTGAGCCGCCGAATGTGAGCGAACGTTACGCAGTTTATTGTATTTCCATACATATTCACTTTTTTGTTCGCACCTAACCGACAATACGCTATTACGCTAGGCGTAGGCGCGGACATTCGATACCGTATATTTTCACGTTCACACTGGGGCTCACAGTGAGCCTGCTCACATTCGGCGGCGTATAGTCAGTTTGGTCTGAACACGCGCTAAAACTCGAAAAAATCAACTTGGGTTCAATATATCGGGTCTAAGAGCCCCTCATCTATGTTTCATCCGCAAAATAACATTATAGCATACCAAACAATGCATAATCTCTCGCCAGTCATGTCTGTCATCAATCCCACTGGGTTATGAGAGAAAGGAAGAGAGTGTTTGTGTATTGCGCACACACTTGGGTACTATAAAATTACTCCCGATTGACCTACTTTGAGTAAACCCGGCCACCGTCACCGAAACCAGTGTGGGGGGCGTTATACTTTTATCTAAGATTGCTGAAGTCAATTTGAAGTATGAAAAAGTTCATGCGCACAAACTTTGACACCATAAAATTATTCTTAACTCGCCTGGGTCACCAAAACCGTTTAGATTTATCTAAAGTCGCTGAAGTCAGTTTTGAGTTGTATAGTCGGTTGTGGACGTGTGTAGGCGGGGCGCTGCGGGCGGGGCGCGCGTTCTGATTGGCTCGCCTTGACCGCGCCCTCTAGTTTCGTCCGCAACTCGGATGACTGCTGCATCATCGTTTTGAATTCCTGGAATCGTGGAGTTATTAAAATGTCTATCATAGCCACCAAACATAAAAATGAGAAGAAATGTTTACAAACACTGCTTTGCCGTGTAGTAATTTTGCATGCGACTGACAACCATACGCAATTGCGCAGGATTTGGCAACGCGTGCCGCGCCCCCAAAACATATGTCATTGTTTCTAAAATCGGCGGTGGTTTTGTGTAAAGCCTGAGTGTAACACCATCTTATCAACAGAGAATTATAAAATTCTGGGGCACTTGCCAAAACAAATCACACAAAAAATTGCTCTTTCAGCGCTGCTTTAACAGTGAACTATGGAGTTCACTGTATATTATGTATTATGTGTCCCTTATATGGATAAGGGACACATAATACATAATATACACTCTAAAGTATTATCACTTAATTTTGTTACATCCTGTATGTTTATATTTTATCTATGTCTAGTTTTCAATAAGATCTCATACCTGTGGGTATCTAGGTCCGACGCGCATGAGCCAAGCTAGCGCGAAGTCGTGTAGCGTGCGCGCGTGCGCAGGCGCCGAGCCCTCGCGTAGATATCCGATCACGATAGGCACCAACATCCATAGTAGTTGGATACCTGGAAACGAAAGGATATTAAATATAATACAATATATTTGCTATAAAATATACTTAAATAGGCGAATTATAAAATAAGAATGTTGAATTAAAGAAGCGCGTGTAGGCTCCATCCAGAAAATACGTTTAAACAAGAAATAGCTCTATAGATTTTGGCTCGTAGCTCTTACCTTTGTAATATGTATCCTCTGTGCATAGAACAAAAAAAAAATATTATTAAAAATATCAACCTTTATTCACAAAAATAAACATCGAATGTTGGTTTCACATCGGTCATTGTGCGTATGTGACTTCCACACATTGTCTTCCTTCCACTCTTTGTCAGTCTTTTCCATCAAGTAATTTAATAATAACTACTAATGTTGACTTAACGACGTTAGATGACTACGAGCGTAAACGCAGACGCACGTACGCACTGCTTTGCGTATTTTTTTCATTTTCACCTTAATCTGCTGTAAATCATTCACTTACGTTCACTATCCGGCACAGCGTCTACCAGTCTATCTAACGCGCCAATAGCCACGATCGCTGTACGCACGTGCGCCGCATCTACGGGCGCGCGTGCGGACGCATGAACGCACCGCCTTATGTCACAAATTATTTTTTAATACATTGTAAATTACTTACGTTCACTATCCGGCACAGCGTCTACCAGTCTATTCAATGCGCCGACAGCCGCAATAGCTGCACGCACGTGCGCCGCATCTACGGGCGCGCGTGCGGACGCCTGCACGCACCGCCTTATGTCACAATTTCTTTTTTTAATACATTGTAAATTACTTACGTTCACTATCCGGCATAGCGTCTACCAGTCTATCCAAATTCCAACGCGTCAATAGCCGCAATAGCTGCACGCACGTGCGCCGCATCTACGGGCGCGCGTGCGGACGCATGCACGCACCGCCTTATGTCACAATTTCTTCTTTAATACATTGTAAATTACTTACGTTCACTGTCCGGCACAGCGTCTACCAGTCTATCCAATGCCCCAACAGCCGCGATCGCTGCACGCACGTGCGCCGCATCTACGGGCGCGCGTGCGGACGCGGCGCGGGCGAGCACGCGAGCGCCGAGCGCGCGCGCCCACAATGCCGCCCCGCCCGACCAAAGCGCCCCAACGACGTTGCAGCATTCCGCAAACACCTAAGAACATTATTAGAATTATTAACTTATTTATTTTATTTGTTTATATATAAACTTGTGGATTTTCGGTGTGAGAGAAGTCTCACAATGTAAGAAGTTACGTTACGGAGAGTGGTACTATAACTCTTTTAATTAAATTTAAAGTTATTTGTAGTTTTAAGGACGCTATCACATTTTTTTCACAAATATCAGCGATTTTCAGGTACCATTTTAAAGAATTAGGAGTCACACTGCGAGGATATTTTGGTTTCAAATTAAATACATATAATATATTCATCTCCACGTCTATACCATAAATTTTTTATAGTCGCATACAAAATTTTCACATAAATACGTTTTAACCATCACAATAATCGCAAAAGATTTAAAAAATGGGATCTGAGTAGGTACCAGTATAGCTAAATACACTGAACTAAGGAAAATAAATATACCAAAAAATTGTTGCTTATTTAGTCCCCTGTACGAATAGCTAAATATTTTATATAAAAATAAATAACATTTCCATTTATAAGAAAAAAAACAAACGCTCTCAAATTTCTTCATACATTTTCGCCCTATCAAGAGCGCGGCGAGCGTCGTAACCGCAACTGTAGAAAGCGCGCTGATATAAATGTTATTTTAATGTCGTTAACGTTTCGTTTTTCGTTTTGACAGACATCGACTGACAGACATCGACCTGCTTATTTTTATGAGATAGCGTCCTTAAATAGTTATTTGCAATGACTTTCTAGGTTCTATCGTTTTGGCACATTTGAAAAAAGACAGCATTATTATAATTTTACGAGAATACGATTTCTAGACCAAGGCTTCATTTATGCGTTTTTGTTGTCGTGTAATTCACTGTCAGTTGTCTATAGCTATCTCTGTCAAGTGCGACTGTCGTACCTCGTTGTCGGCGGTGTCCAGACACTGTCTCAGGTGGTTGACGGCGGGGTAGTGCAGCGCGGCGGTGAGCGGCGCGTGACGCAGCACCGCCGCCATCGCTCGCGCGCCGACCACGCCGTCTAGACGCTGCTCCGCCTCCTCTGTAATTATTTCTCAAATGTTTCAGACGCACGATAAAGTAAATAATATATTAACAAATGTGATATAATTATGTTTAATTCAACTTTATAATATTATGGAATTGGCCAGCAAACCTTTAGTAAGCGATTGCGTCTCTTTAGACACTTGCAACACAACTCTTCTTGGAACATCTCAAGCGTCGCGTCACGCCCCTTTTTGTGGCGACTCAACGTCGCATCATCATCACTAAGACACTCACCGCATTTAACACGCTCCACCTACGAATAATAAAAACTAAGGAAAAGTAACTCCGTCAAAAAATATGCTCCACAATACCTGTCAAAAAAGTGTACCTTAGGTACACATTTCAATACATTTGAAATATTTAGGTGGCCTTGAGCGGTACTAGGCTGACGTTACATGACAGATCGAAAGGAACCAAATTTCAAATGGTAAAAGTATGAGAGTTACGATTCCTTAGTTTTTATTATTCGACATTCGTAGCGCTCCACAAGTTTAGCCAGCGTCGCCTGCAACAGGCGGTCATGCTGCGCGCGCGTGGGCGGCAACAGTCGCGCCGCGCTGCAACCGCCGCACCGCTCGAACAACGCCACGCCCCCTTCCGCGGCGACAACGCATCATTATCATCATCACTAAGACACTCACCGCACTTAACACGTTCAACCAGATTAGCCAGCCAGCCAGTAACAGTCACGCCGCGCTGCAGCCGCCGCACCGCTCGAGCAACGCCACGCCCCCTTCCGCGGCGACAACGCATCATTATCATCATCACTAAGACACTCACCGCACTTAACACGTTCAACCAGATTAGCCAGCCAGCCAGTAACAGTCACGCCGCGCTGCAGCCGCCGCACCGCTCGAGCAACGCCACGCCCCCTTCCGCAGCGACACTACGTCGCATCATCATCATCACTAAGACACTCACCGCACTTAACACGCTCCACAAGTTTAGCCAGCGTGGCCTGCAACAGGCGGTCGTGCTGCGCGCGCGTGTGCGGCAACAGTCGCGCCGCGCTGCAGCCGCCGCACCGCTCGAGCAACGCCACGCCGCCCTCCGCGGCGACCGGCCCACCAGATAAAACTTCCGTGCCAAGGTATAACAGAGTCGGTAAAACGGACAGAGCGCCTGTAAATTGCATATTTTATGTTTATAATTATGTATGTAATAATTATAAACTAATAATAAAGAATAAGAAATACAAAGTAGTATCATGAAAAATAAGGGAATCAGCAGTCTTACCCCCAAAACAGGCCTTGTACCATGAAACTGTTTTGAGACTCAAACAATCGGACGAGAATGCCGCGTCCTACTCTAACAAACGTGAAATGACTTTGTTAGAGCAGGACGCGGCATTCTCGTCCGATTGTTTGAGTCTCAAAACAGTTTCGTAGTAGGCCTACTGCTACGATTTTGATTTACGAGTGTGATTAGTTCCAAATTGAGCCGCAGCACGATCGTGCGCTATTATAGCTGTCAGGAGTGAGAAAAGCCGTTGAGATTGAATTAGTTCCGAATTGAGCCGCAGCACGATCGTGCGCTAGTATAGCTGTCAGGAGTGGGAAAAGCCGTTGAGATTGAATTAGTTCCGAATCGAGCCGCAGCACGATCGTGCGCTAGTATAGCTGTCAGGAGTGGGAAAAGCCGTTGAGATTGAATTAGTTCCGAATTGAGCCGCAGCACGATCGTGCGCTAGTACAGCTGTCAGGAGTGAGAAAAGCCGTTGAGATTGAATTAGTTCCGAATTGAGCCGCAGCACGATCGTGCGCTAGTATAGCTGTCAGGAGTGGGAAAAGCCGTTGAGATTGAATTAGTTCCGAATTGAGCCGCAGCACGATCGTGCGCTAGTATAGCTGTCAGGAGTGGGAAAAGCCGTTGAGATTGAATTAGTTCCGAATTGAGCCGCAGCACGATCGTGCGCTAGTACAGCTGTCAGGAGTGAGAAAAGCCGTTGAGATTGAATTAGTTCCGAATTGAGCCGCAGCACGATCGTGCGCTAGTATAGCTGTCAGGAGTGGGAAAAGCCGTTGAGATTGAATTAGTTCCGAATTGAGCCGCAGCACGATCGTGCGCTAGTACAGCTGTCAGGAGTGAGAAAAGCCGTTGAGATTGAATTAGTTCCGAATTGAGCCGCAGCACGATCGTGCGCTAGTATAGCTGTCAGGAGTGGGAAAAGCCGTTGAGATTGAATTAGTTCCGAATTGAGCCGCAGCACGATCGTGCGCTAGTATAGCTGTCAGGAGTGAGAAAAGCCGTTGAGATTGAATTAGTTCCGAATTGAGCCGCAGCACGATCGTGCGCTAGTATAGCTGTCAGGAGTGGGAAAAGCCGTTGAGATTGAATTAGTCCCGAATTGAGCCGCAGCACGATTTTGCGCTAGTATATATATGTCGGAAGTAACAAAAGCTTTAAGATCGAGTTAATTCGATTCTGATTCTGTCTGTGATATAAATAACGACTGCAAATAATGTTACAACTTCGAAATATATTAAATATCAGCGCAGCGCCACGCGTTATTCAAAACCGCTTCTTGCATCTCGGGCCGTCGTCGCGAGTCGTTATTTTTTCAAGTTCGTTTCAACTGCGTTTTAGGAAGACTTAACTAGTTTCACTAACCTTGTGGACTAGTGAGCGTGGTCAGCTCTGCCATGCAGCCGAGAGTTTTGACCAGTAATGTGTCTCCGTGCACGCCGAGACCCTTCTTAACGCCGATCACACCCACTGTGCCCTCCTGCAAACAAAATTTCAATTCTTTTTATATGATAAAAATAATAATAAAAAATCAACTTAGTTATAAATTTTTAACTTCTTGAACCCCACCGACACCGGAGCCACCCGTAAAAACACCTCTGTGTACCACCGGCTCGCTACTGAGCCACCTGATGCACTCGACCTCACGCTGTTTTTTAACTTATTTTAATGCAAATAAGATTTAATTTCGTTCGTAAGGTGCGTTACTGTTTAAAGTATGAAGTTGGCTACAAAAGTACGCACCAAATTCGTTGCTGGTTGGCGCAATTATGTAAAACTTGAAAAAAAATTTTTAGAAAAATTTAAATGGCGCCATAGAACTCGGGCATTGACGGCTCAATAGAATTTTGACATCCCGGTATTCGAGAGGTTAAGATACTACAATGTTAAAAATTGATTTAGTTCCATTTTTTTATATGAGTAATGAGACGGCGCTCGAGACTTGCGCTTAAAATATTGTGCAATAGCTGCTACCAAACGCCTGCTGCTTACTAGTCGCCGTGTATAATACATACAATTATTAGAAACCGATTGCGCGACAACTGCGCATGTCTGCGAAAATATAATATGAAGACGTGAGCGGAAGTCACATAGGACATTTACTCATTTTTTTCCTTACAATTTGAACAAAACTTGTAAGTTATCTACTTCATCGCCCGGCTAATGTATCTGGGTACCCATAAAATGCATATTTTTTTATTTCCGATCATTTTACGGCCCTAAAGCGTCCATTTATGCAAAAACGGCAATTTTTTTACTATTAGTAATCATGTTCTTCCAAGTCTTTATATCTGCTAAGATACATTATCGCTCGTTTCAAGACGTAGGTTACACGATCAGTTTTCCATCAATCTGATCCATCAGTCTGGTAAAGATTGACGGAAAACTGATCGTCTAACCCACGGATTGATGGACTTATCATTTTTTTAATATTATGTACTTTTTAAAACCATATTCCGTCAATCAGATTGATGGATCAGATTGATGAAAATCTTTTTTTAATATTTATTTATTTTAAGAAACTTAAAAACGAATACATTTAAACCTCGCCAAACCAAGGTTTATCGGCGATATATATAATGTTTATTGTATATTACTATATAAATAAAACTAATATGGACTGAGACAATATACCAAACATCTGCTAGCTTTCTCAAATCGATTCTCATGCTAGTTTCTTAGGCATTGTTAAACATCTGTTCGTAAACATCCTTTAGCATTGTTCTGACAATGTATTGAAAACATAAGACAATAATTTATCACTTTTAGAAAAACAGCTTACTCTTTACAAATCTTTAGGGTATACAATAATTACCTATTTTAACTAATAAACAGAAAAAATCAAAGGAACCGTGCATATTGTGGCGATTGCACTCTAACAACATCTTGGAAATACGCTACTTAAATTTCTACTGATCGTGTAACCTACGTAATGAGATCAAACGATGTCAATACTTGGATATGGCATACGCCATCAAAACTGTAGCAATGTTTTTGCATGCAAAATGTGTATCGAGAAAATATTGTCGTCCTTTTTTGTCTTACAGTACAACTTTCTCTTTCGCTCATTTTACGCTTCGCTTTGATTTTTCTCTTAGAATGGAAGACAATAATTTAAATAATTAATTAAATCTTAGTAATTAAGTATAAATTGTACTATACACCTTTGGCTTTTTGTATTCCTCGTGTTGTTACTGCACTGTCGGAAGGCACACGACGGCATTCTGGAGCGAAATGTAGCGAAACACAATGGTAACAGGTAACAAAAACAATGGTAACAGGTAAAAACAAGGTAACAAATAAATTGATGAATTAAACATGTCCGACTGTCACCGCGTCCTACACACACTGCTTTCAGATGAGTGAGCTCACTCACTTCGAGGGTGACACATTTTCGCGCTGACGATTGTATGGAATGCCTCTTCTAAAGGTTATAATTCTATGAATGAGATAGCCACACATACCTGCTTCATAGGGCTGAGGCGCGGCAGGCGTCGCACCAGCAGGCACACGCACACCTCGAGGCAGGCGAACACCAGCGACTTGCCGGGGGGCAGGTCCCCTGTCGGCCCGCCCTCCCCCAGCGTGTGGACTACCTCGAGCACAGACTGAGGGATGCTCTCCGGCGACTCGTCGGGCGCTAGCTCTGAAAATGTTTGAAGGATTAATATCTTCAGCATCATCATCAATAGAATAACATAGCCGTGTCCTTGAAAACAATCTTACTTAAGGGGGCGACTAACCCAAAATTGTCGATTTATACATAATTCATTTTTATACTTGAAAAAAAAAAGACGGGTTGCACTCCGGGAGTGCCGGCAGAAGTGAAAACTTGATTATTAACGTTGTGCATTATTTTTTTTAACCCATTTTTTATGAAAATCGATTTTTAAAAAATCGTTTTTTTTAATTAATCGAAACCCTTACAATTTTTATTACCCATTTTTTATGAAAATCGGTTTTTAAAAAATCTATTTTTTTAATTAATCGAAACCCTTACAATCGATTAAATTTTTAACCCATTTTTTAAGAAAATCGATTTTTAAAAAATCGATTTTTTTAATTAATCGAAACCCTTACAATCGATTAAATTTTTAACCCATTTTTTAAGAAAATCGATTTTTAAAAAATCGATTTTTTTAATTAATCGAAACCCTTACAATCGATAAAAAATATCGACAATCGAAAAAAAACAATCGATTGTTCGGATTAATCGATTTCGATGTTACAACACTACTCTCCAACCGTCTTACGGTTTTTCGATCAGCACGAGAATCTGACGCGAGTTTCACAGTTTTTACCCATCCCACAAAAGTGCTCAACGCCGCTAAAGAAGTTTTCACTTCAATAAGCCCCAAATTGTTTCATTTTCTAAACATAGATACTACATTATATTTCCAAGAATTTGATCTGAGCGAAAACACCATCCCTTACTAATAAAAAGTTACACAGCGTGTATAGAGTGCATAAGATTTTATTCTACTAATAATCATTTTTTGACATACGGCCTGTATAACAATGCTGTCATTTCCATACTAATTTCTCTGTATAGACTCTGTGTAACGTGTGTGTAACTTAAAAACTCCTGTTTAACTATGCACACGTTGAACGCATGTTTAAGATGTTTTTATTTGTAAGAGGACTAATCTTAAAATTTTCTCGATAGATCTAATTTTCCCGAATTTTTCATATATGTATTGACATAAACGTGCAGGAAACTATATAGCTCCCACACCGGTTTCGGTGACGGTGGCCGGTTTCATTGAAACCAGGCCAGCTACGCAGGAGTAATTTTATAGTGCCCAAGTGCGTGCGCAGTACACAAGAGCACTCTCTATTCCTTTACTCTCATAAGTCATAACCCAGTGGGACGGAAGACCGACACGACCGGCGAGAGATCAGGCGCAGGCGGCAGGACCGACTTTTTACATGCCCATCCGACGCATGGATCATCTTTCTTGACAGACAATCAGGTGATCAGCCTGCGTTGTCCTAACCAAACATGGAAATAACATGTTTCCAACGCGGGAATCGAACCCACGACCTCCGAGCAAGAGCCACGCTCTATACCACTAGACCACGGAGGCGTTAATATTTGGGCAGGAGACTATGTTAATATTTTAACACATTGTATAAATTCTATCATTGAGACCTGGCGGATTTTGAAAATGTTGTATATTTATCGAGTTATTAATAAAAAAACTAACATGGCGATGTTCCGCGGTGTCCTTTTTTACCTGGCATATAAAAGACGGGCGTGAGTGTGAAGAGAGAAGGACCATGTTTGATTTTTTGGATTAGTCGCCTTCTAAACACAAAGACGTAAAACTTTATCAACGATCTGGATATTTGACTAAATTGAATAGCTAGCGCCACCACGTCCGCCACTAGAACTAGCGCCTCCCCGCTGCGGAAGCGAGACGGGTGACGCGGCCGTCTGTCTCACCTCTGATCTTGGCGTGCATGGCGGCGGTGAGCTGGTCGCGAGCGCCGCGCAGCACTAGCGCCACCACGTCCGCCACTAGAACTAGCGCCTCTCCGCTACGGGAGCGAGACGGGTGACGCGGCCGTCTGTCTCACCTCTGATCTTGGCGTGCATGGCGGCGGTGAGCTGGTCGCGAGCGCCGCGCAGCACTAGCGCCACCACGTCCGCCACTAGAACTAGCGCCTCTCCGCTGCGGGAGCGAGACGGGTGACGCGGCCGTCTGTCTCACCTCTGATCTTGGCGTGCATGGCGGCGGTGAGCTGGTCGCGAGCGCCGCGCAGCACTAGCGCCACCACGTCCGCCACTAGAACTAGCGCCTCTCCGCTACGGGAGCGAGACGGGTGACGCGGCCGTCTGTCTCACCTCTGATCTTGGCGTGCATGGCGGCGGTGAGCTGGTCGCGAGCGCCGCGCAGCACTAGCGCCACCACGTCCGCCACTAGAACTAGCGCCTCTCCGCTGCGGGAGCGAGACGGGTGACGCGGCCGTCTGTCTCACCTCTGATCTTGGCGTGCATGGCGGCGGTGAGCTGGTCGCGAGCGCCGCGCAGCACTAGCGCCACCACGTCCGCGACTAGAACTAGCGCCTCTCCGCTGCGGGAGCGAGACGGGTGACGCGGCCGTCTGTCTCACCTCTGATCTTGGCGTGCATGGCGGCGGTGAGCTGGTCGCGAGCGCCGCGCAGCACTAGCGCCACCACGTCCGCCACTAGAACTAGCACCTCTCCGCTGCGGGAGCGAGACGGGTGACGCGGCCGTCTGTCTCACCTCTGATCTTGGCGTGCATGGCGGCGGTGAGCTGGTCGCGAGCGCCGCGCAGCACTAGCGCCACCACGTCCGCCACTAGAACTAGCGCCTCTCCGCTACGGGAGCGAGACGGGTGACGCGGCCGTCTGTCTCACCTCTGATCTTGGCGTGCATGGCGGCGGTGAGCTGGTCGCGAGCGCCGCGCAGCACTAGCGCCACCACGTCCGCCACTAGAACTAGCGCCTCTCCGCTGCGGGAGCGAGACGGGTGACGCGGCCGTCTGTCTCACCTCTGATCTTGGCGTGCATGGCGGCGGTGAGCTGGTCGCGAGCGCCGCGCAGCACTAGCGCCACCACGTCCGCCACTAGAACTAGCACCTCTCCGCTGCGGGAGCGAGACGGGTGACGCGGCCGTCTGTCTCACCTCTGATCTTGGCGTGCATGGCGGCGGTGAGCTGGTCGCGAGCGCCGCGCAGCACTAGCGCCACCACGTCCGCCACTAGAACTAGCACCTCTCCGCTGCGGGAGCGAGACGGGTGACGCGGCCGTCTGTCTCACCTCTGATCTTGGCGTGCATGGCGGCGGTGAGCTGGTCGCGAGCGCCGCGCAGCACTAGCGCCACCACGTCCGCCACTAGAACTAGCGCCTCTCCGCTGCGGGAGCGAGACGGGTGACGCGGCCGTCTGTCTCACCTCTGATCTTGGCGTGCATGGCGGCGGTGAGCTGGTCGCGAGCGCCGCGCAGCACTAGCGCCACCACGTCCGCCACTAGAACTAGCGCCTCTCCGCTGCGGGAGCGAGACGGGTGACGCGGCCGTCTGTCTCACCTCTGATCTTGGCGTGCATGGCGGCGGTGAGCTGGTCGCGAGCGCCGCGCAGCACTAGCGCCACCACGTCCGCCACTAGAACTAGCGCCTCTCCGCTGCGGGAGCGAGACGGGTGACGCGGCCGTCTGTCTCACCTCTGATCTTGGCGTGCATGGCGGCGGTGAGTTGGTCGCGAGCGCCGCTCAGCACTAGCGCCACTACGTCCGCCACTAGAACTAGCGCCTCCACGCTGTCCAGAGTTAGCCCAGTGCGGTGGATGATTTGACACAGCTCTATTGCTAGCGCTCTGAAAAAAAAAAGTATCAAGTTTGGAGAACCCTCTCTTTGAAACCGATTAAAAGATTTGATCAAACACAATATTCTGTTACATAGCCAAAAGCTAAGATCTGTGTAAATATGACGACGCTGCTTTCACGATAAGGTGCCGGTTGGCAGCGGGCGACATGAAGCAGCAGCACACGACGTGTCGTCGCGACACTACTGTTTCTATGTATGAATGTGTCGCTAGCTTCGTGTCGCTAGCTGCGGAGGGTATTTCATAGAAATACATAGAAACCAGAAGTGTCGCGACGACACGTCGTCTGCAGTTGCGACGTGTCGCTCGGTTCCGACTTGTACCTTTAGATTCATATTTAATTTGAGATTCTTTAAACAATTATTTTTAACAAAAAATTAAAACCGACTTCCAAGGTAAAAACAATAGTAATATGAACTAAAAAGTATTAAATAACTCTTACTCTTTATTAGTGCCTTTTTCAGAATTCGTCTAAATCTCAACTATTTCTGAACACACTACAGTCTTCATTATTTTGAAGTCGGTACCAGCTAATTTAATCATGAGTTCAGTCAGTGTCAGAATATCCAAGACTGGTACCGACTTCAAAGTAATGAAGACTGTAGTGTGTTCAGAAATAGTTGAGATTTAGACGAATTCTGAAAAAGGCACTAATAAAGAGTAAGAGTTATTTAATACTTTTTAGTTCATATTACTATTGTTTTTACCTTGGAAGTCGGTTTTAATTTTTTGTTAAAAATAATAATTTCACTCTTTTTAGTTATCTACAAGATAAGGCTATATGCGTATATAACCACTACGAATGTTAACTATTCACATTATGTTACTGTAAGCGAAGTTGTGGTAAATGCTTGCAGTTATCTAAGCGATGCTGCAATTTCCAAACTTTTATCTTTAAAGGTTCAGGAGTTCTGTTCAGTGCCTTTGGATTAAGATACACCTTCGTATGAAATTTTACTTATAGTTATTTGTACGAATATGTTTAAGTTATTATAAACAACTTCTTAACCACCATGTTTGTTTTAATAAATTTCAAGGGTTTCTCTCAATTGTTCATAGATCCCATCATCAGATCACCACTTTCGTAATCATAATACCAAATTAAGATTACATCCCATACAAGAACACAAGAATTTTGAAAATCGGTCCATAAACAGCGAAACAATCAGCAAAAACATCAGCTTCGATGCAAAATATCACGAAAAGTACCAATGATTGGGTCATGGTGTGATGACCCATGATGATGATGAGGATCAATCAAATTGATGTGTTGGCTTATGCTTTCAGTAGTTTAAACAACGCCGAAATCCCCGAACCTGTACCTATAAGCATTCAAAAGTTCTGTTCGGTACCTTCGGATCCAGGATATAACCTGATGCGAAGTCAAATTTGAAATTACAATGTTTCCATACAAATTTCAAGGAGTCCCCTCGATTCCTCAAGGATCCCATCATCAGATCACCACTTTTGTGAACATGGTACCAAATTCGAGTTAAACCCTATACAACACAAAATGAATTTTGAAAATCGGACCACAAACGGCTGAGTAATCGTGGAACATACAAAAAAAAAAAAAAAAGATACATACAGCCGAACATATTACCTCCTCCTTTTTGGAAGTCGGTAAAAAATTGAGGCTTTGTCTATATTTCTTAAAGTATTTATTGTGCATACTCACTTATCCTTCAACAGTCTCGCTCTGTTCTCGGGCGCGTCGAGTAGCGTGACGAGTGACAGGAGCACCGTGATAGTATTCTCTACGGTCATGTCACGCTGCGCGCACAGGGCCTCCATACAGATACCTGAAAAAAACATGGCGTCACACAAGGATCAATTCAGACTGCAACGCGACGCGTCGCGTAGATGCATTTCTAAATTTGAATGGATATGACAGATTTGCAAGACGGGCGACAGCGGATAGCCACCGGTTATATAATAATATTTACTTCTATTTCCTTTGAAAAAAATTTTTTTTCGAAAGGGTCTAAGCTACTGGTCTGGTTAAGACGATCAAGTTGCAAAATGCAAGACTGCAAGTGCATTGTTTGGAGCTCTTACGTTTCATAGATTCGGGTGTTTTCGTGATTACAATTAGCGAAGATTTGCATGCGCATTTAATAATGCGCATGCAAATCTTCGCTAATTAATATTTGGGAGTAGGTACTTTACATCTACACGTCGCGTTGCGGTCTGAATTGACCCTAAGGACAAGGTAGACCCCACTCACATTAAACGTGCGCATTCCTCGAACGTGTGAGCGTCGAGCGAGAAAACGACGCGTGCGTGCCGCAGCAGTGCGCTCGCGTCGCTCACACGCCCGAAGAACGCGCACGCCTAATATGAGGTCAGCTTTAGGATCTTTTGGCACGTGACCAGTATCAGCACTAATGCCGCCATCTTGAAATATGTCACGAAATGTGTGTTTCACACTCTTTTAAGTAATACAATCATTTTGTATACTTACCTAAAAAGTAAAAATATAAAAACGTTGCGTTTCAAAGAGATAGATTGAGGGCCTATATTTACTTTGATTAAGGTGGGTTTACACCAAAAGAACATAGAGCAAGAACAGCACTAGAACATTCTTTCGTATTCGTTTAGTGTAAACTATAATTCGTTACAACATACTTTAGATCGTTTACACCAATCGAATCAACAAGAACATCAAGAATAAGAATTTTTGCTCTATAGATGAGAATCATAATTATAGCTCCGTTTAGACCAAACGAGCGAATGCTCATTGCTCATTCGTCAACGATAAGTAGTTAATTTATTTTTATAGTCATCAAAGGTTGGATCCCATAAACATCTTTTGTTATGGTATAATTCTATCATTTGTAAACATTTTTCATTACTCCAATCCATATTTACGAAATAACCTTTGATAAACTACCTAAAACCAGCCGCCAAAAAGTAAAAATATCAAGAACACTAGAATCCCTTTGAAGAGACCGCCTCGAAGAGCGAGCACGTCCGAACACGAAAGAACGCTCTAGGCAATTGCTCGAGCGCTCTTGCGTCGTTTACACCAAACGTGCGAGATTCTTATGCCCGCTGTACACTCTCGCCGAGAGCTCTCGGGCGAGAGTCTCGTGCGAGAGCCCCTTGCCCGAGTGCGATCATGTACATTCTCGCTTAGTTCAATCGCAGTTAAGAACTCAGAGAAGATGGACGAAAACGACCATTCACCATTCACCATGCATCGAAAGATATCATTGTAATCCAAAGATTTATAATCATATTTAATTTTATTTCTCACAGATAATGACTAATAATGACGTTTATTATTGTTATTTTTCTGTTCTACACTGTCCAACGGCGGGACTAGTACTGAAAGACGCGAGAGTGTACAGTAGTGCGCTCGTTATCCTCGCGAGACCCTTTGTCTCGGGCGCAAAATACCGACAACGGACCGAGAGGGTCCGAGACAGGCGAGACGAGGCGAGCGCACCCATTTACACTCTCGCACTCGGGCCGCCTCGCTGTGTCTCGGCGAGAGTGTACAGCCGGCTTTAGAGCATTCTACTTATTTACCGCCGAACACGTGGCGAACACACTAGAACAACGAAAGAATGCTCGTTGTTAGTTTACATCAAAAGAGCTTTACTAGAATGAGCATTCGCTCGTTTGGTCTAAACGGAGCTTTAAGGTGGGTTTACACCAAAAGAACATAGAGCAAGAACAGCACGAGAACATTCTTTCGTATTCGTTTAGTGTAAACTATAATTCGTTACAACATACTTTAGATCGTTTACACCAATCGAATCAACAAGAACATCAAGAATAAGAATTTTTGCTCTATAGATGAGAATCATATAGCTCCGTTTAGACCAAACGAGCGAATGCTCATTGCTCATTCGTCAACGATAAGTAGTTAATTTATTTTTATAGTCACAAAGGTTGGATCCCATAAACATCTTTTGTTATGGTATAATTCTATCATTTGTAAACATTTTTCATTACTCCAATCCATATTTACGAAATAACCTTTGATAAACTACCTAAAACCAGCCGCCAAAAAGTAAAAATATCAAGAACACTAGAATCCCTTTGAAGAGACCGCCTTGAAGAGCGAGCACGTCCGAACACGAAAGAACGCTCTAGGCAATTGCTCGAGCGCTCTTGCGTCGTTTACACCAAACGAGCGAGATTCTTAGAGCATTCTACCTATTTACCGCCGAACATGTGGCGAACACACTAGAACAACGAAAGAATGATCGTTGTTAGTTTACATCAAAAGAGCTTTACTAGAATGAGCATTCGCTCGTTTGGTCTAAACGGAGCTTTAGGTAATCACTGATCAGTCATCAGTCGCTGTCCACACTCTTTCTCCTGTTTACTAATCCCCTGCACTTATCACTAATCAAAGTGAATACAGGCCATAAGGTATTCCGTATTAAAGATTACCAACTCTTGTACGTGTATACAAAACAGACATTCATTTAAGCATAGGTAATATTATTTACTTTGCCTACTTACTACAAAAGATTTGAATATCTGTTGAACATATTGTTTAGAAAAAATGTTCGGTCTTACCACAAAAAACTTAACATCTGTTGAACAGTTGTTTTGTGACCATTTTGTGTACTGAACTTTTCTCTAATAGATTACTGTTCAACGGTGAACGGGAGTTTAAATATTTTGTGGTAAGACTGGTTATGTTTAGGCAACATATTTAGGCATTGTTTATCTTTAAACACGTGAATTCCCTTTGTTTAAGAAATGTTTATAACTTTATACCTTGTCTAGAGTCATTTGTGATTGTATACGTGAACTCTTAATTTAAATTGCTTACGAAGTCGAAAAAGGATTTTGGGATAGGGATGTTTAACAACATACAGAGACGACGAAATACCACGGCTATTACAATGAAACTACTTTTAAAAGGCAATATAAATTTAGTTTAGGATTTAGGCTTTGCCTCAAAAATAGTGGACTTGATAAACACTGATTATGGGTGAAGTCAAACGTGCGTAATTTGTGAGTTGCTGCATTCAGTTTCATACAGACCTGTTTGATTCACACGACCGAAATTCTGCGACTCACGACTCACAAAACTACGCTCGTTTGACTTCACCCTAATGAAATGATGATCATGGATGCACAGCAGATCTATAAAATATAAAAATGACTTATGCTTTGATCGTCATCAGCTATGTTTGATCGAGTTTCTTTCTTAAGAGTATGGATAGGTGCAAGATTTAAACTATCCAAAGAGAATTTAATACGTAACATCATAGACTGAGGAAAATATATGTACTCTATGGTAACATCAATAATATATTGCAAATGAAAGTCAATAGTAATTTTTCATGTTTTTTTTTATCAATTCTATTTGCAGAAGTTTTTTTTCTTTTTCTAAATATAGTAGCTCTATTTCTAATGTATGTTTTAACTTCTGATGAGTAATTTCTTGCCGTTGGAACTCCAATTTCAAGGAATACTCCTCTTCCATAAGGGCAATGGCACGTCTTTTGTGCTTTCTGTTCTCCTCAACAGCGACTGCCGCTTTAATAGTGCTGAAATATTTTTAATATTTTACTATTACTACTTAATAATAATAATTAAACACTCTACAATAATGAAATTGAGATGTTGAATTATTTAACACTTAAATTAAAAGTATCCCATCATGTACATCTGTCGTTAATGATAAACTCAAAGAACACTGAATGGGGTGGTGGGTCAATAGTTTTGTATGAAGGAAATATAATAATAACTCCCACACCGGTTTCGGTGACGGTGGCCGTTTGTATTGAAACCAGACCAGGTACGCAGGAGTAATTTTATAGTGCCCAAGTATGCGCGCAGTACACAAGAGCACTCTCTATTCCTTTTACTCTCATAACCCAGTGGGATGGAAGACTGACACAACTGGCGAGAGATCAGGCGCAGGACCGACTTTTTACAAGCTCATCCGACGCATGGATCATCTTACTTTTTTTAATGAAATAAGGGGGCAAACAAGCAAACGGATCACCTGATAGAAAGCAACTACCGTCGCCCATGGACACTCACAACATCAAAAGAGCTGCAGGTGCGTTGCCGGCCTTTTAAGAGGGAATACGCTCTTTTCTTGAAGGTTTGCAGGTCGTATGGGTCCGGAAATACTGCTGGTGACAGTTACATCTTAAGTTAAAATCTTACTTGTCAGCTGGTGATGGTTTTTGGTCACTATCAGTGTCACACACAGTTTTTCGATGCTCAGACCCTTCAGCTTTGACTCCTACTTTCACTCTTCTCCAGAAGTTTTTTATCTGATGGATATCTCGATGTATCCCACTTAATTCTTTATGCCTGAAATAATTAAAATTAAATAGGTGAATATCAATGTATGAGCTCATTACAAAAAAACGTTAATACAGTAAAATATATAAGACTAAAGTTACATACTTCTTTTGAATTTTAGCCCATTCTAAATTCTTTTCATGGTTTGTATTTGTGTCAGTTTCTTTGCTTTCAAGAACAGACGAAGCATCCCGCATTACTTCAATGAAAATGTCCTGCAAGAAGAAATATAAATTAAAGTATCATTTGATAGTCCAAGTAAAATAAAAATTAACATTAAATACAATATAATTTCCAAAAGACTACAAGACAAGAGCAAAAACCCAACTAGCAAATTAGTCCTACAATAAAAGTCTAAATGACATTTAGTCGTATAATATGTACTTGTAATTCCATTTTTTTTTATATCTATGGACGCTTCACACCACGTCAGTCTGGCCCCGTGGTAAGTACCTGAAGGACTTGTGTTACGGGTACCAGACAAAGGAAATATATTTAATACTTTTATACTATAAGTACATATATTTAAGATTTTTATTATATTTTAGGTACACATATTTAATACACATCCATGACCCAGGATCTTTGAAAACTTTTTGTTCTCGGCGGGATTCGAACTCGCGACCCCCGGCTTGAGCTACCGACAGCCCACCCACTGAACCACAGAGGTCGTCAAAATTCCATTAACGTGTAACAATATATTAAACGAACGTTGTTGTATAAGATTTCAGTAATTCAATTTAGACCTGTAATCATTACCACGACAAAATCATATGACCATCCTACAAATATTGCAGCTCTATGACCTTTAAAATACATACTTGATGTTGTATAAAAATAATTTATGTAACAATTATAATCTGGTAATAATGCCTACCATAACACTACTTTTTATCAGTAATAAGATTTCTACATGGCAATCATGTAAAATGCATATTATTATATTTAACTCTTATAAAAAGTACATCGTTATAATACATGTTTCTTACATGATTTTTGGCCCTCTTTATACAACTAAGTACATATTATTAAATGTTTAATAAGCCTAATATTCATATTTATTCAACTTAAATAACTACTTAAGTTATGATTATAATATACTTTTAAAACTTACTGTTATAAAATATTTTAGTAATTTAATAATTTTATGTTTCTCTTTTACAACTTAATTTCCACCCTTGTTATCTATACAAAATAATCGGCCAACCTGTATGGGTACGGTAAGGGTTCGGAACCCTAAAAATATAGAACTTTTCAATAAGTGCCAATTGTTATTAATTAAAAACAATTTGACATATCTATGATCACCATAATGAAAGTTCAATAAAATGCATGGGTTTCCACTTTTTTATGGTGGCCTAAACATGGTGAATGATAAAATAAATAAAATGGTAAGATATGCGACTTAAATAGTCTGAGACATCATAATATATAAAAGTAATTAATTTCCCTTAGAAAAGTAGATACATATTATTACCGACTAACACCAAGCACATCATAGCATTCATTCAATAATAAAATATATGGTGCCTGACAAACTTTTACCAACATATGGCTACAATTTGTAAACACTTTTATTTTAGTTTAGATCTTACTGCAATTACAGAACTGCAAAATAATTAGTATCCGCCAAAAGGCAAAAGGTAATGCTGATGACTACTTCTCAAATCCCAATGTTTATATTATACAACGGATCACAACACGACGAAACGTTTATACTTTGGTTTATACAATTATTCACTGTTATACGGTTAAAAGTTTTTATTTTTATTTTGCGCCTATTTTGCGTCATATAATATATTAGGTATAGGTACGATAGCTGCATAACCAAAACAGTCCGATTTCAAGTTATAACTAAAACGAGCGGTCTCGAAAACTATAATTTAAGTGACCAAATTCTGCTAGGTGGGAATAAGTAAGTATAACAAAATACAATTTCTTACCTTTTCTATTTGGGACCAATTTTCACCACGTATACGAGTTTTCTTCTCGGCACTATTCATAATAATATAATTGTGCTCGCTACTCATGGCCAAAAACAAATCAATCGGCCAAAAACAAATCAATCCAAACAACAACGATGAACGACAACGACTGCCCGAGCCCATAGATAAAGTATTATAGTATAGATGTAATCTTAGCCCGTCATCGCGTGGCCAGTTTGTGCCATTTTCATACAAGTAGTGTGCGTGTATTTACTTGAATATTTCTATTTGTCGATCATTTTGAAACACATTATAATCCAGAAAAGAAAGTTATTTAGTTCATGATATCGATAAACTATAGTTCAAGTACTTAATGAGAATCCGTAAACACACGTAAAACGCTATGCAATTTTTGTAGCCAAATTATTACTTGATGTGACATTTTTACCACTAATGCCTTATATAGCACGAATAAGCGATGATTAAACTTATAAATTATCTTTTTAGCTTACAAAAATACCGATAGAAAAGCCCAAAAAACGTTGTTCAAAACTTACGTATTTAATGCTAAATCCACGTGTTTGAGGCATTGTTTGGCGATTCTTATGGATTATTATTTAGCGGAACCACAAAACTCAACAATATCTAGCATAAAATGATCACTAAAAACCTTTATTAACACTTTTATTACATGAAATATGCAGACCGACTCCTTTGTTATGTCCGAGTAAGTAGGACATAACATTACACGCTTTTGACGCTTACACACCGATATAAGGCTCTCTCCTAGTGTATATTATCTCAATGCCCGAGCCCCATTGACTTTTATAGCAGGGTGACCATATTTAAATTACAGATCCTGCCTTACTTTGGTCAAAAAACTGCCAAATCCTGCCAAAGCCTGTACTAAAACATGCCCAAATACTGCCAACTTTTTTTACTGTGTTGTTTTAAAATAAGAAAAGTAAAAATCAAGTAAAAATACACATATTTATTGCAATTTTTTATTAGATTAAACCATTGAGATAGACTGTAGGAGAGAGCCTTATATCGGTGTATATGAGTGAAAAGCGTGTCAAGTTAGGTCCGACCTGCTCGGTCACAACAAAGGAGTCGGTCTGCATATTTCATGTAATAAAAGTGTTAATAAAGGTTTTTAGTGAACATTTTATGCTAGATTTTGTTGAGTTTTGTGGTTCCGCTAAAAAATAAACCAAAAGAACGGCCAAATGATGCCTCAAACACGTGGATTTGACATTAAATATGTTAGTTTTGAACAACGTTTTTTTGGGCTTTTCAATCGGTCTTTTTGTAAGCTAAAAAGATGATTTACAAGTTTAACAATCCCTTCATGCTATGATATAAGGCATTAGTGCTAAAAGTCACATCAAGTAATAATTTGGCTACAAAAATTGCATAGCTTTTTACGTGTGTTTAGGGATGCATATTACTTGAACTATAGTTTATCGATACCATGAACTAAATGACTTTCTTTTCTGGATTATAATGTGCTTCGAAATGATCGACAAATAGAAATATTCAAGAAAATACACGCACACTACTTGTATGAAAATAAGCACAAAATGGCCACGCGATGATGGGCTAAGACTCTATCAGCTATATACTATAATATAATACTTAATTATAGTATATAGATAGTGGAATAAAGTCATCACCAGGGAGTTGTTAGTGCCACCACCAATAAAACTAACACCCACGATACCACACAAGATGTTGTCAATGAAACTATGATCAACAATTAGACTCACAAGCCAAGCATCAAGCAATCACTATGACTGATAATTGATAAATGATAATATCGACCACAAACTCAAGATTACACACACACAGAATACACGAACATACACACACGAACATAACAAGTCTGTACTTGTTATGTTCGTGTGTGTATTTCCCTGTGGAAATCCCCCGTAAAGTATCCAGGGTTACCATTGTCGGAAATTTGAGATGCAATAATAAAATTTATTTTGCATACCCCAATTCTGCCAAAACCTGCCAAGTTTTTAAAACGTCAACCTATCATGCCATAGGCTAGAATAAGACGCCAATCCTGCCAAAATGGCAGGAACCTGCCACATATTATGGTCACCCTGTTTTATAGAGTGGACTCGGCATAATGTTTTATACCAGATCAAAATACTGTGGCCGGTCCGCCATTTTATATTCCGGTTCTCCGAGGTACATAAACTGTCAAAGTGTCGTATTATTAAATTAAAATAGATGATAAATGGAAATTTCATGGATATTTATGTTTAATTCTTCTGTGTAGTGATTACGGACAAGAAAAGACTTAATGCCTAAGTGCAGTGTTGTTGGAAGTGGCTCAAGAAAAAGGGAAAATCAGAAAAGTTTGTTCTTGCATCGGTATGTTTATATTTTCATTAAAATATTTGTTATTTTACTGATGACTTGACTTCGTATGTACTGATTTAGTTGATAATTAGACAATAAATAAGATTTGTGATAGAATAGAATATAACTTGGCTTGATTTTCGATATTTATGTATCATAGAAATTAGTAGATTTGACGTTTAGTGATGTACTTTTTTATCGAATTTAAAAAATATAAGGTGAAGAATCTGATCATATATTTGAACGATTTTAACCTTAATCCGCCTCGTAATCTGTTTGATGACAGTGCCTAGTACTTCTGGAGTTTCCCTTGTCAGCTTAGAGGTAGGTACGTACTCGTATATAACAACATTTTATACACAAATGAAACACAATATTACGTGCACTTTTTCCACTATATTCATTAATTACAATTTAAACACGACCGGTTTCGAAATAAATCATCATCAGGTGTACTTAACGTCGGTAGTTTAAAAAAAAATATTTAAGTGTGTGTGAGTGTGTAATAGTGGAAAAAGTGCACGTAATATTGACGTGTTTCACTTGTGTATGAAATGAATTTCCACCAAGAACCGACAGTCAACCGACATCCGACATCAATTGAATGAATGAATGAATGAATGAAAACATTTATTTCAGACAAAACAATGTGCCCATAGTAGTGTTAATGTGTTAGTTACAAAATGATCATAATAAATAATAACAAATGCTTATTAATGCTTATTAATACCTACATAATATTATAATATAACAACATTGACAACCTGACAATGTCAGCTCTCAAACAATAATATGTAGGTACTTATATAAAATATAAAAATTATAGGGATATATAAGGACGCTCCACATCTTAGTTTATCGATATCCTCGACAAATATCAACCGAGTGTCCCATCACTATAGACCGCCATGTTTAGTTCCTTGCAATATGGCGCCGGCCACACTTTTTTGTAGTTATGTCACTTCCTTATGTTTCCATAATAATTGCCGAGCCCCGATACAAGTTACAACTGACAACTGACAGTGACATTGACAAGCAGACATTGACAACAAAAAACGTTCCATTTTAGCCATATTATTTATTAATTACTCATTTTGCATACGCCAAAAGAGAGTTTTGCCGGGAATGTGAAAAAGTGATGTTGTGTTTCTAAAAGGGACCATTCACTATCCTGCATTGCAGTCCTGCTGAAGTCCGCCGTGCAGGCCTGCAACACCATTCACTATCCTGCGTGCAGTCCGCCGGCTTATGCAGGATAGTGAATGGTGCTGCAGGCCTGCACGGCGGACTGCAGCAGGACTGCAATGCAGGATAGTGAATGGGGCCTTTAACTTTCTATATTATACTTTCTGCTTAAAGCATTAAACCAGCCAGGTTGGTTTAAAGACTTTCTGTAATATTTTCCTGAAATTGTTTTAACTGAGTTTTTAATGTGTAATATTGGTAGGATATTAACCATTAGCTGATATTTGTTATCCTGTACAAGTGTAGGAAAGTGATCGATATAATTATTATAAAATAATTATTCTGAAAATTGTTTATTAGAATATTATTTTTTCCCCGCCATTAACTCGACACTGCCATGGTTACTTACCTATTATTATTTTATAAAGCCGAGGTGCATTTATAAGAAAGAAAAAAGGAGAAGAAGACAGTTTTTATGCCCTTTTAACCATACATATATTATATGGAGTTTTGGCGGGCATGTGAAAGAGTGCTGTTGTGTTTTTGTATTATTTTCCTAAAATTGTGTTAGCTGGGTTTTTAATGTGTAATATTGGTAGAATATTAACCATTAGATATTCGTGTTTATGCACAAGTGTAGGAAAGTGATGTAATATCCAGAAACGTGCTATTTTGTGTTCCCTCCAAAACTCCATCGAAAGTTTCAGTAAAGCGCCTACCACTTTACTGAATCGACCGACTTGACTCCTGTGACTGTATTGACTTTTACTTAGACTTTGACTAGACTTTAGACCTGACGATACATGAAAACGATGATGAAAATTATAATAGGAGGAATATGGTTTTCCCGCCATATTCCTTACCTTTTTACCTTGTCTGTGGCACAATGTGGCACATCCTTTGTGTCAAGTTGCCAAAAAAGAAGAAAAATAAAGAAAAGATATATTATATCTGTGCTTATAACCCTGATTTTTAAATCCCTCGAATGATTTATGTTCCTTATTCATTTTATAATATCTTATGACGACACACTTATTTTCTATATAATAATATACATATATATTTTCTGATTTGTTATTATATTAACACAAAGCGAGAATTCTTGTCTATTTTTCTTATCTTTTACAATTTCCTTCCTACTACGTAACAAAAATAATTTTAAATCATTTAACCCAATTAAAAAAAAACGTTACTAACAGACTCGACTATCGGTATATTGAATACAAAATGCTTGAAACGGGACATATGGTTCCCATCTTTTCCCATCTGTTTCGTTCATGAATGAAAAAGTACAAACTGATTTAAACCTTGTCTATAATACGAAAACACTCCCTAAGCTTGGTTTTGTGGTAACTTAAAACATATGACGCTTAAACACTGGTCTAACGACTTAGTAAATTTATAATAAACTAGCGACCCGCCCCGGCTTCCGTGCCAAGCCGGCCGGTATAAAATATAATATAGCCTAATATGTCACTCACTGAAAAAAACATTAAAAACGATTCAGTAGTTTTGATTTACATATATTCATTATTAATAGCGTGTAATATTCTAGTTCTGAAAAGAACTGTTGTTTAGCCCTGAAAAGAACGGTTGGTTAGCCCTGAGAAAAACTTATGCGTAGGTGTAGTTTTTTTTATTTTTTATTTTATTTAACTCTTTATTGCACACATGAAAAATACATAAACATACACTTAACACGGAAAGACGACACAAAGGAACTGCTTATTTCTGAAGAAATCTCTTACAGCAGCCCTACTAAGAGAAACGAGTGTAAAAGACAGCAGATAGGACGTTTTAAGAACAAAATCTAAAAAAAAACGCATGAAAATAGATATGCTCATAGATGGTCATAGATCTAAACTCCCCTCTCGCACGCGCACTCCCGCCTTGATGACGCCAACTTCGCAGCGGGCCGTGCAGTAGAAATCGCAATATTTTAATTTCGCTAAAACTTCAAAACCAAACGTCCAATTTTAGTCATTCAAAGACCAAATATTATCTTCATAAACTGTACTTAGTGATGAAATAATTTATTTTGATAAGGATTAATAGCATGAGTATAATAAACGCGTTTAAATGTAGTCCAAAAAAATCAAGATTTTTTAAATAAATAAATGGTTGCTGTGTCTCACTCGACATAGATAGGTATAGTGCCTCGCGGACTTTTTTGTAGATATTTATAAGATCTACAATTAATTAGAACATTTTATGGTTCTATCTTTTTGCAGTACTCCGGCCTCTAAATCTCTAAGGGCGCATTTTCATTAGTCGTTAACTCGTACGGTATACAGCATGCGGGGAGTCTATGACAACTAATTGACAACAGCTAATGGCGCATTGTCATTGGTCCTGGCATGCGTTTCAGAAATCTCCCGCACCCCGCATGCGGGCTCTATCGACCAGTGAAAATGCGCCATAAGTGAAGACAGAGTGCCTTCGACTCTAAAACAAAATTTACGATTTTTGAGGTAGTTACTTATTATTATAACTAGACTATCGGAAATGCCGAGTTTAAAAAGTTTATAAATTAGCCCATTAATGTGCCAAATTTTGACGAATGCTTTTGAGACATCAAAGAAAACAGCGCAAGTCGGTTTCCTATTGTTCTTTAGTTCTATTATGTACTCCGTTAGGCGGTGTACCTAAGCGGGACAGCTGTGGAATTGAATTGGCGTGCGGAATGCGAATTGTTCATCAGGTAAGAGTTTTTTTTATCAACTATGACGTCTTTTAGGCGTCGTAGTATAACTCTTTCGTAAATTTTACCGAGGCAACTAATAAAACTAATTAGTCTGTAACTACCAAGTTCCGTCCGGAGTCTACCCGGTTTGTGAATACCTATAACTATAGCTACTTTCCAAAAACGGCGATGTTCACGAGTAATTCAATAGGCTACTTGACCTATATTCAATTTCATTGCACAAATGCATATTTCTAGTAGAACTTGGCCTAGGAAACCATATTTCACCCTTATCATCAAATAAAAGCTTATGATTGATAAATAAAGTCGATTTGAAAATATGATTTTATGAAAATATGATTTGTACTGACGAAAACGCTTTTGCGGCACTTCCGATTTGGATGTGACGTCATCCTCATAGTAATATAATATCTTTTATTTATCGCGCTCGTTATATGTAAGTTTATATGTACATAAATTATAAGAATAAACCTAGAAAGATTTGTAAAATATATTTTATTGAATAATTCACTTAAAACATCAGTTTTATATATTATCTCCATTTATTGTAGACGGGAAATGAAATGGCCAAAACTTTTCTCCAAAAGTTTTCAACATTACAAATGATTTCTAATTTCTTATTTAATTCTTTTATAATTTTTGGGCACTTTTAGACTCGTACATTTAGCACATAAAAAATTGTTCAATAAAGAGAGTTTAAAATACAAAGCGTATGACGTCACACTATGGCGGACAGTGTTTTCGGCGCCATTTAAAAGGCGTATTTTTCAATAAACATTTTTATTGGTTTCTACAGCGTAAAATATTAAAATATTTTTTTTTGTGAAAATGAATGATAAAGAAGCGATTAGCATGAAGAAAAAAAGTAGGTCAAGTAGCCTATTATAGTGGAAGGTAGTAATTTAAGGGATTTATTTGAGACTAGTTCACCCGCGTAAATTAGATATTTCACAGACAAATTAATCCACAAAAATAGCCTTTGATCCTTTACGTGGTCTACTTCTTATCTGTGCCAAATAACAGAAAAATTGCTCCAGTAGTTCGTGAGATGCCTGAGGCCTAGCAAACAGATGTTGTGGCGTGAATAGTCATGAGCAGGTAGACAGTCATTTTACGATTGTCCGTTATTTTGTTACAGTAAATTTTTTGATTTTATTAATTTTTACGATGGATTATTTTGATTATGGTGAAGATATTATGTACCATCGAGGAAATTGATCCTTATGCATTTGAGAGACCAACATCATTTGGTCGATCATGTCAATTCAATGTTAATTATTGTGATCTGTCGGCTGGATTTGATTTGACGTAATGCGACCAAACTACATTACCCAGCGATAAATATTGCACATCGACCTTTGGAAAGTGACAGTCGGCTAATTTCGGTTTTGTAGAGCGTTATCTCTTACGCACGAAATACAAAAAGTCCGGTATATATTAGGAGCTGTTAATAAAACCATAGTTATTATGGTTTGCTTCTTTTGACAATTATTTTATTATTCTTTGTATAAAATACACCAAATTTTCTATGAGTTATGGCTTTAGGTTCTTGTAAAATAAAATAAAAAAGCGTGTTCAAATTATGTTTACGTATTTAATTCTTTTGGAAAATTACAGCTGTAGCAAATTTAGGGGTGTTAACAACTCTAGATATATATTTTGAACTAGGCGCGACTGCACTCTATTGAATTTGAACAACGACTGGCATAATGTCAAATAGGTGTGTGCTACAAAGATAACGCTCTATGAAACCGAAATTAGCCGATTGTCTCTTTCCAAAGGTCGATGTGCAATATTTATTGCCGGGTATTGTACGTAGGTCCCCCATCTGCATAGGAATCAACTTCTCTGATAGTACATAACTATGAGCGGCGAAATACATTAATTTAATCGCCATAGAATGACAGCGTTATTCATAAAAAGTGTTAATCAACGACTTAAGTATGACTTAACTAATTAGTTGATTAAGCCCTAAGAAATGATTAAAAATTTTGTATTCATAAACGTTACTTAAAAGTTGCTTAACCAAACATCACTTAACTTTTTTTACTATAGCAATTTTTTGGTAGAAATGGTAAGAATCTGGCTGTATGCATGACGACGTCAAATAGTGAAGCCATTTAAAAAAAAAAAGTTCTGTTCTGTCAGTGTCAAGTGTCAGTATGCTGTCAATCTTGGCGCTTCGATTTCGTAATTCGTTCGTCGATTTCACAGTTTCCTGTTTCAACTGTTTCAACCTGTTTCCTGGTTCAACTTTCATCACAGGTTTCAAAGTAAAAAAGTAGTTGAAAATTATATTAAACATGGACATAATAATTAAAAGAAACCGATCTTCGAACTGGATTCAACAACAATTTCGTCCTTCACAGGATCTTAGATTATTTCCGACATACATATTTTATTTGAAAAATCTGTACTTTTCTAAATTCTGCATCATCATCATAATATACAACCATGGGACCCAACCTTTGCTTATAAACTTTCACCCTTTCACGCTCGATTAAATTAATGTACTATCAGAGAAGTTGATTCCTATGCAGATCGGGGACCTAAGTAGTTTGGTCGCGTTACGTCAAACCCAGCCGACAGATCACAATTATTAACATTGAATTGACATATTCGACCAAATAACGTTGGTCTATCAATTGCATAGGAATCAATTTCCTCGATGGTACATCCAACATATTACATATCCCGCTCGAAGTCATGTACGAGACATATATCTTCACCAAAATCAAATAAATAGGCCATCGTAAAATCAATAAAATCAAAAAGACTCTTTGTAATAAAAAAACGCACAATCGTACAAATTACAATGACTGTCTACCTGCTCATGACCATTCTCGCCACAACATCTGTTTGCTAGGCCGCCATTTTGCTATTTAAGCTCTTAAACAAGGGTGTGAGGGTGTTTAATCTGACAACAATGTAATCAACAGATTAAGTAGATGATTAACTCTAAATAGCGTTTATGAATACAATTTCTTGTTAAATATTTTTTAAAGTGTTGCTTAAATTTAATTAACGTTTATGAATAAGGCAGTGAAAGTTTATCTGCCTTATTCATAAACGTTAATTAAATGTAAGCAACACTTTAAATAATATTTAACAAGAAATTGTATTCATAAACGCTATTTAGAGTTAATCATCTACTTAAACTGTTGCTAAAATTGCTGTCAGATTAAACAACCTCACATCCTTGTTTAAGAGCTTAAATAGCAAAATGGCGGCCTAGCAAACAGATGTTGTGGCGAGAATGGTCATGAGCAGGTAGACAGTCATTGTAATTTGTACGATTGTGCGTTTTTTGTTACAAAGAGTCTTTTTGATTTTATTGATTTTACGATGGCCTATTTATTTGATTTTGGTGAAGATATGTGTACATGACTTCGAACGGGATATGTTGGAGGTACATTAATTTAATCGCCATAGGGTGAAAGTTTATAAGCAAAGATTGGGTCCCATGGTTGTATATTATGATGATGATGCAGAATTTAGAAAATTTTCAAATAAAATATGTATGTCGGAAATAATCTAAGATCTTGTGAAGGACAAAATTGTTGTTGAATCCAGTTCGAAGATCGGTTTCTATTAATTATTATGTCCATGTGTAATATTATAATTTTCAACTACTTTTTTACTTTGAAACCTGTGATGAAAGTTGAAACTGTAAACTGTGAAATCGACGAACGAATTACGAAATCGAAGCGCCAAGATTGACAGCACACTGACACTGACAGAACAGAACTTTTTTTTTAAATGGCTTCACTATTTGACGTCGTCATGCATACAGCCAGATTCCTACCATTTCTACCAAAAAAATGCTATAGTAAAAAAAGTTAAGTGATGTTTAGTTAAGCAACTTTTAAGTAGCGTTTGTGAATACAAATTTTTTAATCATTTCTTAGGGCTTAATCTTTCAGGCCCCGCGCGAGCACCGGTGATCGCGAGAACAAAAGAATACAATGGGAATTCCTAGAACCTCCGATCGAAGGATTAATCAACTATTTTTTTTTTTAATCTTTTTATTTTACAGAGGCTTTTAACACTCAGTGTTAATGTCAGCCTCATAGGTGAACACAGTGTCCCCTACATAAGGGACAGATCCAAATAACTATACAATTTTATTGCCTCTGGGGACAACGGCTCCGAAAGTGCACTATTGATCCGTCCATTGTGCAGGCAACCAGAGTCTCCTAGGAGCCTTGATCTTAGCTCTGCAGTCCGAGCACACTCCAGCAAAACATGTTACAGGTCTTCGGGCTGATCACACACATCGCAATTGGGCGAAGGCTTAATTCCAACCAAGTGGCAAAATTTGTTTGCTGGAATGTGCCCAGATCGTAATCTAAAGGCTGACACCAACAACGTTCTCGATAAATTACACGAAATAAACCAAGGCTCCCATACTGGTTTATTCTGGATGGTTCCGTACCAAACTCCAACACCTCTTTGTAATTCCTCGCCAAAATGGTATTCCCATTTCTCGAGCGCCTTCTCCTTAATGTGATGACGAAGCAGTGTTTTGTAGAATATCGAGCTTTTTGAGATGTGTTTTAGCACAACTACCATATATAAAACTAGCATAGTCCAGTCGGCTCCTTACAAGAGAAATATAAAGACGGCGAATATATTGAGGGTGAACTCCCCACGACCTACCCGATAGAACTTTTAAGACGTTCAAACATTTATAGTTTTTAGCACACAAATCATTTACATGAAGACTCCATCTTAAGGACGAGTCCAACCACAAACCTAAGTATTTTACTTTATCCACCACGTTAAGAGATGAGCCGTTAATCTCAATATCAATATTAAAACGTCTTCTAGTTCTATTAAATACACAAATATTAGATTTAGATACAAATAATTGTAGACCAATACTATTCAAATAATTAATCACGGCCTTCATAGCTAACCTAAGAGAGTTAACTGCTTCTACAGTATTACCATTTACAACTGTTTTGTATAACACGAAATCATCAGCGTATTGGGAGTTACAAACATTGTTATTTACAATAATTCTAGAAATACATCTGGTTGCAATATTAAATAAACAAGGAGAGAGGGGGTCCCCTTGAGCTAGTCCCTGGTTTGTACATCTGATTAATAATGCTACTACTTTACTAAGATCATCTAAAACAATTGTACAACGACGATTAGACAAAAAATTAAACAAATATTTACAAATAAAATTACCGATTCCAATTTCCTGCAAGATATGAATTAATGCAGTTATATTTAAAATCATTGTTGTAGGCATTCTCAATGTCTATGAAGCAAGCGATTGTTGGCTCTCTTCTGGCAAAACCTAATTGTATATGAGATGTAAGTAAAGCTAGGTTATCAACACAAGATTGTCCACGTCTAAAACCAGTCGACGCGCCGGGAAGGAGGCCCTGGCTTTCAATAAAACACTCCAATCTTCTTAATAAAATCAAATGGAATATCTTACACGGACAAGACATTAATGAGATAGGACGTAATGAGGAGGCAAGAGTGGGATCCCTTCCCGGTTTAAGAATAGGGACTATTTGTATGTCTCTCCACTGATCAGGTACATTACTTGACAACATTATTAAATTGAAAATTTTTAAAAGCATACACTTAGCATTATTTGGAAGATAATAGATCATAGTATATGATATATTATCCATTCCTGGAGAGGTATCTTTCTTTTTTAAACAATTACGAAGCTTAAATGGGTGATTCTATAATGGAAGGTTGTCTTTCTGGCAAAGTTGGCTCCTTCTCAGCAACATAATCAGGAGTCAAGGAATGCTTTTCAGCATTAAGAGGATCTACAGTATCTCTGCGTCCAGTGTTGCCTTTGATCCATCGCATCTTTCTCCACATAACGTGTGCTGATGTTTCGTGGTTGATACTGGAACAAAATCCTCTCCACGACTTAGATTTTTCTTTTCTTATAAGTATTTTGGCTTGGGATACTTTGTTTTTCCATAGAAGCAAATTAGAAGGTGTAGGGTTACGCCGTAACTGCGCCAATGCAAGACGCCTTTCAGCAACGGTCTTTGAAAGCTCCTTATTCCAGTAATGTTTGGGTTTGAAGTTTGATATGGGGTCTTGACAAATTTTGATCCAAGGGATGTGCTTATCAGCTAAATATTTAATTTGATTTGTAAAACTATCATAACTCTTTTGGACATCATTCACTTCTTCATGATTAAACATTGTTGTAGCTTCTTTAGTGTATTCTTCCCAATTAGCTGCTTTATAATTTCTTTTTTTAATGTGTCTGTTTATTCTATAAAAACCACAACTTAACTTTAGCACTAGATAATCACTGCCTAAGGATTCATTTGTAACTTGCCAACCCATATTGACAGCAATGTCTGTGGCTGCAAATGATATATCAGGCGAGGTTTTTTGAAGGTTACCGTTAACCCACTTCACTCTAGTAGGCGCACCGTCATTAAGACATATAAAATCATTTTCGAACATAGCTTTATAAACAGCTTCACCTCTTCTATCAGACTTGCAGGACCACAGAGTGTGATGCGCATTGAAATCGCCGATTATAAGACAGCCTGTTTTGAATATATTGAAAATAGCATCCCAATCCTGTTGACATGTAGAAATTGAAGGCGGACAATACACAGCAATCACGTGCTTTAATGTAGGTACATTAAAAATGTCAATATTGATAATCTGGATATCAGAGTTAGGAATATTCGTAGCTCGTTCAGAGAATTTTATAGATTTATGTATTTTGGCACACAAACCGCCATATGAATCTTCTCTGTCTGCTCTCACAATATTATAACCAGAAAATTTCAAGCTGACACTAGATGAAAGCCACGTTTCACTAACAAAGGCCATATGTATTTTGTCTTGTGACATCAAAAGTTCGAAACTACTGGCTTTATGTTTTAAACTATTAGCATTCCATTGAAAAATGTTGATACTGCTGTGTAAAGAATTGATATTACTGGCCATTATTGTTTCTTACCACAAACTTAAGCACCGTCTCAAAATTCAAGTATTCTTGTAAGAGATCTACCACTTCGGACCAGAAAAATTTAAACAACATTTTAAACTTATCTTTTAAACTTCCTTCTGCTATAAAAACCTCTCTTATTTTATCTAAAATCCTTTCTAGTAAACGCTTCCTTTCTTTACGATTAGTACTAGAGCTAGACTTTTCATCTTGCTTATTTTCAGCATGGATTTCAGCGATAGTTATCACCAAATTAGGAAAAACGTCCTCTTTATCGCGTCTGATTTCTAGACTTTTTTTCTTCAATTTATTTTTGTTCTTTTTCTTGAATTCAGATGTGGTAGATGACTCTTGATTTGGCACCGAAGAAACACATTCATCTAATTCCATATTGTCATCATCACTTTCTTGTAAAGTTTCAATGGCTTCATAATTACCAACAGTAACATCTCTGTAAGTTGGGACCGAAGCACCGTCGGTCCTGACGACGTGGGAAAGAATAGGTTTAACAAAAGGCATCTCGGGTTCCAATCTGCTCGAAGTATTTTCCAGTGTCTTTTCCTTCATTTTATTTAATGCAAACCTATAAAGAGCACATATAAATCCGAATATTTCTTTCTTTCACAAATACAGGGCATACAGATTTCATAAAAGATAAGTGATTCCCTTTGCAGTTAACACATCTATAACTTTTCGTTTCGCAGTTTTCATGTTTCCCGCTACACTTAGGACAAATTGGGGTCTTAGAAGGACAAATCTGATTGACGTGACCGTATCGCCAACATTTAGAGCATAGAGTCACAGGATACATGTAAGAATCTACGGCCATTCGACACCCGTAAGCTTTTATAAATTCTGGAAGATTTGAACCTTCGAACCCTACTCGAACGGTTTCAGACTTTATCCACTTACCATCCGAATCTTTCCGTAACAACCTCTTAATGGATAAAATCTTTGTGTCACATTGGAAAATCTTTTTCAATTCCTTATCTTCTATATCAATGTCAATATTCCGGACCACGCCATAACAGTAATGCAACTCGTTAATATTTCTACAAACCCACTCATGATCCTGCGTAATTTTATTATTTAGAAAATTGTTTGTGTCTAGCTCGGTTTTAAATTTAATGAAAAGTTTGAAAGGACTCTATGCCCTGAATATTATATTTAGCCAATAGTTTTGCAAACGCTAACTGCTTCGGTAGGGAATCGGTCTTGGCGGTTATAAAAACTCCAAAATTATTACGTAAATTAACTGGCGGATTAGGTGATGCAGATGGAGGGGTTCTCTGCAGGTTCCTGCGCTTATATCTCGTGACCAGTGTAAAGCCATCATCAGCTAGCGGTTCTGGAGAACTGCCTGCTAGTCGCCTTTTGTTGCCTGGCTGCAACATCGCTTCACTTCCAATGTCGTCAAGATTATTATGACCTACGGACATACCTGCATCATCCCACTCTAAGTCTACCTCTCCTTCATATTCTCCAGATTCCAGTACGATTATGTTAACAGCCTCCGCAGACATCTCATTGAGTGCAGGCTCCATCGCTCCTTCTTCCTCAGGTTCACTCATAATAATTACAACACAATGCGGGTAGATCGAAAAAAGTAATAATACGAAAGTTTGTTATGAAACAAAACTATTCACTTAAGTTCACTTTTGATTTGATAATTATAAATAATTATAACCGAAATAATCATAATCCAGAATATTTAAACTCGGAAAAAAAACTCGTAAATACGAAACGAATGTTGGCGTTACAGAGAACGTAACACGGAGCGCGTCCGAACGTGACGGGCGCAAACCCAGACTGTAATCAACTAATTATTACTTAAGTCATGCATAAGTCGTCGATTAACAACTTTTTATGAATAACGCTGTATAAGCATAGGTTGGATGATGGTGGATCCCATGGTTGTATATTATGATAATGATGCAGAATTTCGAAAAAACTACAGATTTTCCAAAAAAAATAATATGTTGAAAATAATAGATCTTGTGGAGGACGAAATTGCTGTTGACACAAGAGGCGGATGACCTTTTCTGATTCACTTGCATCTTTAAATACTTAATTAGCAAATTATCAAAATCACCACGAGAACGACGCTGAGTGAGCGCAAATAGAAATGTGTGTGTAGACTGTAATTATGTGTTATGTGAGATTATACCCTGTGCGTTTTAAGATGATATGCGTGACACATAATAATTGACAATACTTTGTGAAGTTACCAAAAAAAAATTAATCGATAACTTAAAAATATCGAATCATTTAATAAAGGAATTGCAATCGAAATTATCGATTTCGTACTGACGTTTCAGAGTGGCGCCGGCGATTTAAGATGGCCGCCCTTTTTCATCGATTTGATTTCGATTCAACAGTTTCAATCTCTATTGACATAGGTTCCGTTTCATGCATCTGACATTTTTCAAATGTTTCGTAACAATATTTTTATACTCCAATTATTTCACATTAATATTTATAATTTTATATTAATAAGTTAGCATTTAGCAACTTTTCATTTTTATTCATTTACAATTATAGGAAACATTTGTTTTTGTAGATGGAATATAATTTATAACATTTTGATTTTCTTGTAAAAAAAATCCGTAGCAAGGAATACGAGAACTGTCACCCTTATCATCTTAAAACGCACAAAGTATAGGGTGAGTCTGCAGAACATATGACGCTGACACTTGACAGTGATTTTCAAAGAAGATTATAGATTTTTAAAGAATTATTCGATAATTAATTATTATAAAAAAAAATTGGATGTAATTTGACTACCGAAAATGGCGGCCTCTGCTCGGCAAGACTTTAAACACAATTTTAAACGAATGTGGCGAAAAAAGGAACTAACGCTGCCATCATACAAAAACGACATTTTTGACAGTTCTTCTTTACCAGCGGCGCCCCCGCCCACGTCGTCGAATTTAGGTCAGAATCTTTGAATTTATAAATGTTATATAAAACATCCTTAAGCATCGTTTATGAATAACGAATTTTTAAACATTGCTTAAAGCTTAATTAGGTACTTGATTAGTTAAGCAATGCTTATGATGTTAATTAACAAAGTTTTATTAATAAGGCAGTAAGTGTTTTAAAGTTAAAAATAAAGATTTAAATATCTCACCGAAGAGCAAATGGAACCTTTCATCGACCGGTTCGAAAAATTCGAAATTTCCGTTTTCAGTCTTGGTCGTTCTGTTGTCTACCGCGTTGTCTGTTTTCTCTGAAAAAAATATTCCTATTAAGCATCCAACATTACATCATTTGATGGACTTAAATTAGACTGATAAAGTATAATGATATTTAGTGCAATTTCTGCAAAAGAGCCCATACCTGGCTTAAAATATTTGTATTAAAGAAACATCGCATAATTTATCGGAAAAGTTTTGTTATTCACCTATACTGTTTATTCTCAACGACTTGAACATTGCTAACCCTTGATATTTATTTCTATTGGTAATCCACAGGTTGGTATACATTAGAACATTATACAAGACGCGGTGTTGTGGAGCGCGGCGACGTACAGCAGGGCGGGCCAGGCGCGCGCGTAGTGCGGCCGCGACGCCTGTGCGGTCTGCGTGTGCGTGCATATGTGTATGTAGTGACGTACCTTCGCTAGTCGTGTCTGCGGCGCGCGCGGCGTTGCGGAGCGCTGCTGCGTATAGTAGGGAAGGCCAGGCGCGCGCGTAGTGCGGCCGCGACGCCTCGGCCGTCTCCGCGCAGTAGAAGGCCCCACCCCCATGGGGTAACTGGGAGCTGAATTCTGACAAAATACACAAGATAAACAAATCACAGATCTTAAGGTCTAAATTGACCCTACTTTTCAATCGCAGCACTAGAACGTATCAAATGCGGCATAATGCTCGCGGTCGGATGTTTTAACTACAGCATCGCTTCGTACATACAATAAAGCACTCTCAAACTAATTCACGTTTCAGTTAAACATGAGCACTGCTAGTTTGCTGCTAGATTATAAAGGTTGTTTTTTATAACAATGATAAAAAATTACAATAATATTAACATTTAATATATTACTAAGAGCTGGGGGAATGACTTCTCCAGCTGTTTGTAATACTATTCTTGCGTAAGAAAATCACAAATTATATTTAATTGAAGCTATTACTATCAAAAATCTAGGGAATTATGGCTCACGGGAATTATGCATAATTATGTAACATATTATACTTTTTCGTGTACAACCATGACTATAAACTCACCGGGTGGAAGACTCAAGAGCGCGTGATCTCGTAGCGCAGCGAGCCAATTCTCTCCCAAGCTCTCCAACTCCGGTTCAACCAGCTTCAGCAAACTCTCCCCCTTCGACTCGAACTCTCCGTACTCGTCATCACCGTCAGCCGTGTTCGCGTTGTCTTGGCTCTGCGAGAGACGGTTCCTCCACTTGGCTATTTCCGCTCTGTTGTTAATTGGCTTCGCGTCGAGCTGTTTGACGTAACTGCCGGGTGCACTGTCGTTGCTAACCATCGCCATTATGTATACCTAGGAACAAAACTTGTATTAGTACTATCAGAGAAGTTGATTCCTATGCAGATCGGGGACCTACGTAGTTTGGTTGCGTTACGTCAAACCCAGCCGACAGGTCACAATTAACATTGAATTGACATATTCGACCAAATAACGTTGGTCTATCAACTGCATAGGAATCAATTTCCTTTTAATTAAAAGTGTCAATTGAGCCGTATGATTTAGATTTTAGACTGAAATGTCGAAAAATAAATGCCGTCATTAGTATTTTTTAACTAACCTCTGCCCAAGCTTTCAAAATAGACAGCTTCTCCAGTGTTGCCATACTCTCGTTATAGATCAGCGTCGTGTTGCCTTTCTTGTTCAGCTTATCCAAACTCGTCACAAGCAGTTGGTGAACTCTGTAGTAAGTAAATTACGTAAATTTAAATATTTTCATCATACAAAATAATATTACAAATATGACAGTTTGTCTCTTTATAATCCCTTTACGCTTAAGCTCTAATCCAATTATTATAATGAGTAAACAGATTTTTAACCGACTGAAAAAGAAGATCATTTCGATTCGACCTATACGTTTTTTTCTTATGTTTTTCTATTCTGTTTTTTATGTTTGTTCGCGGATGACTTCGCCGTTTGTGAACCGATTACGATGATTCTTTTTTTGTTGGATAGAAGATATTTCACAGGTGGTTCCATGATAAGGAAGTACTGTTTGAAGCCAGTTTTTTTGTTAAAACTATGATATCACCTTCGCAGATCGTTGATATCGCGGGCGACGCCACAGCCGATCCACGCGGAGCACACGTCGCACGCCGCGGCGGTCACGTGCGATGCCGTCTCCGCAGCGAACGCGGGCCGCAGCGCCGCGCCCACCTGACAGATAATATTGTTATCTTCATAGATACATTTTTATATAATTATAAAAATGTAAATGTGTTGGTAAGGGCAAATCTTGAGAACGGCTGAACCAATTTCGCTAATTCCTTTTTCAGAATATTTCTTGAAGTGCGAAGATCCCACGAGAAGAATTTTTTTAAAATACGTGGAAAGTTAAAAAATTTAAGATTTTTTCACCACCACAGGGACAGTTAACACCTGGGGCGGGCCTACCTGCGCCTGGTACTGCTCCAACAGCAGGTGGGGGTGCATGTCGGGGTCGGGCGCGCGCGCGAACGCCCGCACCACGCGCTGCATCGCGCGCAGCCCGCTCAGCCGCAACGCGTCCGACTCGCCCGTCGCGCCCACGAACGCCATGCGCACCAGCTCCGCCAGGTGCAGGGACAGGTAGTCGCCTGTTCATAAAATCAATGATGTTTAAATTAGTTTTAAAGTCTTAACTGAAAACTTTATATAAATGTAATGTATACTAGTTTGTAAGCATACGCAAACTCGTAGGCGTGTACGCAATGCGTACGCAAAGATGGCGACCGCCTTATGAGAATTTTCAAGGTTGAAGAATGTTAATCTATGTTCTATGTTCAATCATCAATGAGACGCTTATTTAAGACGACCCTAATATAATATATTTTACTAGCGACCCGCCCCGGCGTCGCACGGGTATAAAATATATAGCCACTGAAAAAATGATTCAAATCGATAGCCTATGATTCTTCACGTGGTCTACTTCTTATCTGTGCCAAATAACATAAAAATTGCTCCAGTAGTTCGCGAGATAAGTCCTTTCAAATAATTTCCCCCGCTTTTTCCACATTCTCCTATCAGTCTTAGCGTGATAAAATACAGCCTTCCTCAATAAATAGGTTATCTAACACTGAAAGAATTTTTCAAATCGGACCAGTAGTTCCTGAGATTAGCGCGTTCAAGTTAGCCCTTTCAAATAATTTTCCCCGTTTTTTTCCACATTTTCCTCTATTTCTTCGCTCCTATTAGTCTTAGCGTGATAACATATTACATATTATAGCCTATAGCCTTCCTCGATAAATGGGCTATCTAACACTGAAAGAATCATCAAAATCCGTTGCGTAGTTTTAAAGATTAAAGGGAACAAAGGGACATGAGGGAAAAAAAGCGACTTTGTTTTATAATATGCATAGATATCCACTTATGCTGCATTCACTACCGAATACTATACTAATAATAATTTAGTCATCTTACCATCTTGATCAGTCTGCAACTTTTCCCTCGCCTTCATGAGGTCGAAGTGTGCGACGTCGCCGGTCGCCTCGCACGCGCTCATTATCTTCTGTATACATTCCATCGCGAATACCTGGAGTGTTTTATCTTATTTTAATGTGCAAGGTTTCATCACACTTACAGCCTCTCTACTAACAGTTCAAAATTTCGTTTGGTAAAGCATTCGCACTCAGTTGATGTGCCACATATGAGTATGATACTTGAATAACAAAAAAAAAATACAACCAACATCTGTGCGTCTAGCATGCGCGTACAACGGGATATCTCACGCTCGTGTGTAGTTATAATATATCGTCATAATGTCAAAATCATTTTTTGACATTGTCGATAGATTTTGACGACAGATCTACACGAGAAAAAATTTATGTCATGTTAAGGTCAATAGAGATGAAGAGACAAAACATTAAACATCGAGAAAACATGTAGACAAAATTTTCTCGTTTGCGCATCTCAGGCAAGCTGAACATAGAAAACCTCCTATTTTATAAGTCAGGTAAAGAATACGGTACTAAGGAAAGGTAAATGTACGGTAATGAAAAAGTTGTAATAATAATAATTGAAACATAATAGGCTACTTGACCTACTTTTTTTCTTTATGCTAATCGCTTCTTAATCATTCATTTTCACAAAAAAAAACTAATATTTTAATATTTTACACAGTAGAAACCCATAAAAATGTTTATTGAAAAATACGCCTCTTAAATGGCGCCGAAAACACTGTTCGCCATAGTGTGACGTCATACGCTTTGTATTTTAAACTCTCTTTATTGAACATTTTTTTATGTGCTAAATGTACGAGTCTAAAAGTGCCCAAAAATTATAAAAGAATTGAATAAGAAAGTAGAAATCATTTGTAATGTTGAAAACTTTTGTAGAAAAGTTTTGGCCATTTCATTTCCCGTCTACAATAAGTGGAGATAATATATAAAACTGATGTTTTAAGCGAATTATTCAATAAAATATATTTTACAAATCTTTCTAGGGTTATTCTTTATGTACAGATAAACTTACATATAACGAGCGCGATAAATAAAAGATATTAAATTACTATGAGGATGACGTCACATCCAAATCGGAAGTACCGCAAAAGCGTTTTCGTCAGTACAAATCCTATTTTCATAAAATCATATTTTCAAATCGACTTTATTTATCAATCATAAGCTTTTATTTGATGATAAGGGTGAAATATGGTTTCCTAGGCCAAGTTCTACTAGAAATATGCATTTGTTCAATGAAATTGAATATAGGTCAAGTAGCCTATTGTTTTAATTATTACTAAGCCCAGTAATTAAAACATAATCATAACGATGACCTTAAACCCAATGTTAATGGTAAGAGCGGTTGATTAATACGGGCCAAGGTTACTTACTCTAGTCATCCACCGCGGCTGTATAGCAGGGTGCGTCGCTTGTTCTGATTCCGCGTGGAATTCCGCTTGATCGTCGTCGCCTTCTTCGTAATCTACGTCCGGATTGTTGTTGTCCTCTGTAAATTAATACATTGAACATAAATTTCACTCACAAAAAAAATATGTTGGACAAAAAAATTAAAGGAGACAATTTTTTTTTTTTTTTTGATTCTGATAGACGTAGGTTACACGATCAGTTTTTCATCAATCTCATCCATCAGTCTGGTAAAGATTGACGGAAAACTGATCGTCTAACCCACGGATTGATGGACTGATCATTCTTTTAATATGTACTTTTTAGAACCATCAGTATTCAGATGGATCAGATTGATGAAAAACTTGTATGTTGTAACCTGCGTAATAAAAATAGCTTCTTCGACACAATCAGTAGTTCGTAAGCATCGTGGCGACGCGTCACTCACCAAGTTTCACAGTGAGCACGCGTTTAGCGAGCGCGAGCCACGGACGCAGCTGTCTTGTGGGCGCGGCGAGCAAGCAGCCAGCGAGCGCGTCGCGTGCGTGCGACAACACCGTCTCGTCGCACAACGTATTATTAAAACCACGTCGACACAATGAAGTATGAACAGCTGTTCCTTTCAAGTCATGGCGACGCATCACTCACCAAGTTTCACAGTGAGCACGCGTTTGGCGAGCGCCAGCCACGGACGCAGCTGTCTTGTGGGCGCGGCGAGCACGCAGCCAGCGAGCGCGTCGCGCGCGTGCGACAACGCCGTCTCGTCGCGCTCAGTGTCGAGGTACGCGAATAACGCGCCCGCTAGACCGCTGTCGCCGATACCCACGCCTGAAATGTGTTTAAAATTATATTATAAAGTTACATACAATAGTTTTTCATAAATTAATTGAATAGTTTATTCTTTAGATTTCAAAATTCAGATTGAGATTGACAGTAGAAAAGGACGCATCCTTCCGCGACGCACCGCTAGCGACGGGCTGAAGAGGTCACGTGACTGATTGATCTACATACCGTAATTATTAACGCCTCCGTGGTCTAGTGGTATAGAGCGCGGCTCTTGACTCGGAGGTCGTGGGTTCGATTCCCGCGTTGGAAACATGTTATTTCCAAGTTTGGTTAGGACAATGCAGGCTGATCACCTGATTGTCTGACAAGTAAGATGATCCATGCGTCGGATGGGCATGTAAAAAGTCGGTCCTGCGCCTGATCTCTCGGCAGTCGTGTCAGTCGTCCGTCCCACTGGGTTATGAGAGTAAAGGAATAGAGAGTGCTCTTGTGTACTGCGCACACACTTGGGTACTATAAAATTACTCCTGCGTAGCTGGCCTGGTTTCAATTAAACCGGCCACCGTCAAACCGAACAACAACCGAAACCGGTGTGGGAGCTATTTTTTTTTTTTACATACCGCAGTACGGCTTCGGCGGCACGTGATCGGCGGCTAGCGCGGCGTACTCGCATACGTCGGCCGCCTCCTTCTGTACCAGCTGCCGGAGACAGCACAGCGCCGCGCGACGCACCGCTAGCGACGGGCTGGAGAGGTCACGCTGAAATATTGATTGATTGGTTGGTTGGTTAATTGATTGATTGATGATCTATATTATGTTATATTAAAATCTGAAGTCGATGCTAGATAATAACGCAGTGATGGCAATTAATTACCATTTTTTGCCACTAAGGGTGTGTTTCATACTGTTGGGTACGCACTACGCGCCGTACGCGCATTAATCCTTCGATCGGAAGTTCTAGGAATTCCCATTGTATTCTTTTGTTCTCGCGATCACCGGTGCTCGCGCGGGGCCTGAAGGATTAAATACCTATAGATAGGTAACATTCTGTACTTCGCGATCGCTCCGTGCGAATGCATAATAATAATAATAATAAGCTTTATTCAATTCCATACAGTTTTGAGTTTACAGAGTTTTAAAAATTAATTATTATAAAAAGCTTTCTGCATGTCAAAGAAAAAAAAAATCTAGAATCAGTTAATTAATTATTTAAAATCACAATACTAATAACATAAATGTCCAATATAACTATAAATGTCAAAATATATAACTAATAAATTTTGTTATTTAATTAAATGTCACAATATTCTACAAATTCTTATTCATTAATATTATATTGTAATTTTTGCATTGTTTTCAAAAGTCTTTTAGCATTTAATCCTTCGATCGGAGGTTCTAGGAATTCCCATTGTATTCTTTTGTTCTCGCGATCACCGGTGCTCGCGCGGGGCCTGAAAGATTAATATAAAAATTGTCAAAGATTATAAAAAAGCATGCAGAAATTTAGGACCCTTATTTCTGTATGGACCCCCAAAGGGTAAAAGCCTCCTCCAAAGAGATCCAATGTGCTCTATCTTTTGCCATGTCTTCTCAGCCAGTCATTTCTCGCTACCGCCTGTATTTCGTCTGCCCACCTAGCGTGTGGGCGGCCTCTCGCTCTGCTGCCTGTTGGTCCGGCCCAAGCTGCTGCTCTTATAGTCCATTTGTCGTCATGATATCTAGCTACGTGGCCGGCCCACTTCCATTTTCTTTGTAAGGAGAACGATAGAGCATCGGTTATTTTTGTTTTTTTACGAATTTCAGTGTTTTTTTATTCTGTCTTTAAGTTTTATGTTAAGTAAGCTCCTTTCCATTTTTCTCTGAGTGGTCAAAATTTTTGTTTGAGTCTTTAAATCGTAAGTCCAAGTCTGACATCCGTATGTAAGGCATGGTAAAATCTCTGAATCCATTACTATTTTTTGGAAGGCAGTGGAATGTTCTTGGATTTAAATATTTCCTTATGAGCCCAGTATTTTTTCCACGTTATGGCTATTCTTCTGTCTACTTCTTCTATGTTTCTCTCTTTTTTGAAGGAAATTTGTTTGCCTAGGTATATATATGATTCTACATATTCGATAGGAATGTTATTAACCAATATTGGCGTATTTTGGTGATTTGTTAATATTTTTGTCTTATCAATGTTCATTTCTAGCCCGATGTTTATACTAGCCTGGTATATGTCATCTATCATAGATTGCAATTGCTGGGAACTTTCCGCGAACAGTATTATGTCGTCAGCAAATCTGAGATTACTAAGATAGTTGCCGTTAATGTTTATGCCTTTTTTCAACCAAGATAAGTCCTTCATAATATGTTGTAATACCGCTATAAATATTTTAGGCGAGATTGGGTCGCCCTGTCGAACGCCTCTATTTATGTCGATGGTTTTTCCTGTTCTATCTAATTTGACTCTACTTGTACTGGAGGCATATATGTTTCTTAGAATGTTTATATATTTTTCATTTATATTTTGTGCTCTTAATGCTTCCCAAATGCTTTTATGAGATATAGAGTCAAATGCTTTTTGGTAGTCTATAAAGGCTAAATATAACGGTTTGCGGAACTCTAGGTGCTTCTCTATCAACAGATCGACTACTTGGATATGGTCAATTGTGCTGTATCCACTCCTGAAACCAGCTTGTTCTATCGGTTAGTGTGCGTCGATGTATGGACACATTCTTTCTAATAGGCAAGATGCAAATAGTTTGTAGAGGCACGGCATCAGGCTTATAGGTCGATAATTTTTTATGTCTGCTGGATCACCTTTCTTATAGAGCAATATAATCTCTGATTCTGTCCATTGGTGGGGTACTTTTTCTTCAGCTAGGATTTTATTCCATAGGATGGTAATTGGTGTCAATAGTAGAGTTTTCGCGTATTTTATACATTCATTTGTTATCCCATCGGGACCCGGACACTTTTCTGATTTAAGTTTTTTAATATGTTTCAGTATCTCGGCTTCTGAAAAGTCATCTATTTCCGAGTAATTTTTACTTTGATTAATGGGACTGGATGGCGTTATTATATCTCGACTGCTGTAGAGGTTTTCGTAGAAATCTGTTGCTATGTTAATAATGTTGGTTCGGAAATTTGTTTTCTTGGATTCGAGCTGAAGCGTTGGGATCCAATTTTTTGATTTATTCAATTCCTTATATGCTTTTTTCGATGATCTTGATTTATTCAGATATTTCTGTATAGTATTCTCTCTGTAGGAGAGAGGGCGCTGCAGTGCCGCTGTCAACACCGCTCTGGCAAATATTTATTGTTTTTAAACATCTAAGTGCTACAAGATATACCAAAAAGTGCATAAAAAGATAAATAGTGACTCATAAAGTGTAAACAATATAAAAGACAAAGTGAAAAATAGTGAAAAAGTGCAAAAAAGTCATAAAAACTACTTACCGAAATACACTCGAAAAACACATATTTACCAACGAAAAACGCTACGAAAAGTGATTTTTTTTTTCCAATAGTGCAAGAGACTACACATTTTCTACTATAAACCAAGTAACAGGAGTGACGAGTTTCCAAAAAGAAATAATATAACCTCAAAAGTGCAAAGTAATCAACAAAAATTTCCATTGTTCGGTATTTATTCCAAACTTCAAGAGAGGTGCGACATCTAGTTTGAAAACATCAAACTTCGTAGCTAGACACTACACCAAGTCGCACTGCCATCTAGCGGCTGCCTCTGATACTAATACATCAGATCGATTGCAAAAAACACAAACAGTTTTTCGAGAGAGGGCACTAAAAGCACCATATAAGACAATAATTATGGAGGAAATTAAGAATATGTTACTGAAGGTGCAAGACGACTTAAAGCAACAGAAACAGGACATGATAGAGATGAAAGAAGATATTAAAAATACAATAATTGTTAGCCTCAGCGAAAAGTTTAGCAAGTTGGAACAGAAAAATGAATTATTGGAAAAAAGAATCGAAGAACAAACCTCAAAAATCAATAACTTAGATAGACAGTGCAGGCGAAAAAATTTAGTCTTTTTTGGCATAGAAGAGCAAGAGAAATCATATCATGAACTTGAAGAAATTATGACTAGAATCATTAACACACATATGAAAATTTCATGTAACACCAGTAACCTAGAAGTAGTTAGAAGGCTGGGAAAACGAAACGAAAAGATCAGACCGGTGGTGGTAACATTTAACACCATGGGCTATAAGTTGAAAGTACTGAGAAACAAACAAAATCTTGAAGATACTCCATACTATATTAAAGAAGACTACTCAATAGAAGTCCTTAACAAACGCAGAGAGCTACAAGCCGAGTTGAAAAAAGAAAAAGAAGCCGGTAACACTGCATTTATACGTTACGACAAACTTATCGTATTAAAAAACAAACACTCACCTTACAGCCAGTCAAACAAAAGAAATCTTTCTGAATCCCCGGAGACAAATATTACACCTAGTAGTCAAAGATCTCAGCACATCAACAAACAGCCGCCAAAGAAAAATAAAGCCAACATGAACGACTATATAATACAAAAACCCAAATTAATTTTCAGCCAGGAAACGCCAGAATGCCATACAAAGACATCACGAAACAATATAGCATAGCAGCCAAAACCGGACCCTCGCCTCATCCAACATCTCCCAGTACGGCCGGTCACCGCGGGAGAGCTCGACCACAACCCACCAAGGAAACCTACAAAAATAGAGAATACCTACTACATTTGCACCTATAACGTGAAGTCATTGTCTTCTGAAATAAAATTTATAGAGCTCAAGACTGCTCTACAAAACATTAACCACGATATAATAGGCTTATGCGAAGTTCGACGTCTTGGAGAGAAAATAATTGAGGACAACGAATATATCTTCTACTACCTAGGCTTTGGCCTAGGACAAAAGGACTGTACGGAGTTGGCTTTCTAATAAAGAAAAAACTTAAGGAGAATATAAAATCTTTTATTGGGATAAGCGATAGAGTATGCGTTCTTGAAATAGAGTTGAATAATTTACACTTTGCAATAATTCAAGCGTACGCTCCCACTGAGAACTCATCCCAAGAAGAAATAGAGCACTTCTACGAAAACCTTGGTAAAGCTCACGACTCTACATCGGCTAAATATGTTATCTCTATGGGAGATTTCAATGCACAGATAGGACTACCCAGGAAGCACGAACAAATAAATATTGCAGGCGAACACGGCTACGGTAGTAGAAGTTCAAGAGGAGAGAGACTTATTCAGTATGCTTTTGAATACAACTTAAAAATTGTTAACACCATGTTCAAACTCAAACCAAAGAATAGATGGACATGGATCTCTCCAGACAAAAATACAAGAAACGAAATAGATTACATTATGACGTCAGCACCGCACCTGATTTGTAAGTACGAAGTTTTATCCTCAGTCTCTTTCGGATCAGATCATAGATTGCTAAGAGCCAAACTAAACCTAAAACCAGCCAAAAAAAGCAGAAGAAATTTCACACAAGCAAAGAGGAAGCTGAGAACACCAACCGAGCAAAAAAATTACACCGAAAACCTCAAAAGCTTTATCCTAGAACTAACCACGACACATAATAACTATAATGCAGAAGAATACTACCAAAAACTTGTTCAAAGCATAAAAGAAAGTTTAAGAAGCAACAAAGGTACACAAAGGAAAAAAATACTCTCAGAGAAAGCGATCGAACTAATGAAAGAAAGGAATAGGATACAAAATAAGCCAAAACTCTACAGAGCCGATAGAGAAAAGTTGAAAGCCCTTTATAAACTCACTAACAAGGAAATTAAAAAATGTTACGATGCTCATAGAACAGAGACAATACAACATTATATAGAAAAATTTAGATCTACTAAAAGAGCACAAAAAGAGCTAAACGCTTCACATACATGGATAAATTCACTTCGCTCTGACACAGTCGAAAGTAAATCTCGTACAGAAATAATAGACATAGCCACAAAATTTTATGCTTCACTATACAGCCAAATAGACTCTACAGACACAAGGAGCAACGGTTATACTTACGTCTCTTCAGATACCAACACAATAAAACAATTTTCAGAAGAAGAAGTCCTGAAACAAATAATGAGACTGAAGCCCGAAAAAAGCCCAGGACCAGACGGGATAATAAATGAATATATAAAGTTTGCTAGAGCGCTACTATTAACACCAATCACCATTCTATATAACAAAATACTGGAATGCGAGGTCGTACCAAATCTATGGAGACAATCTGAAATAATATTGTTGTACAAAAAAGGAGATCCAGCTGACATTGCAAATTACCGACCGATAAGTCTCATGTCCTGCCTTTACAAATTATTTTCTTCGTGTCTCCTGGAAAGAATATCAAACGATATTGACAAATACCAGCCAATGGAACAAGCTGGATTCAGGAGTGGGTTTTGTACAATAGACCATATACAAGTCGTCGAACAAGTAATAGAGAAGTATATAGAGTTCAACCGACCCTTGTTTATGGCTTTTGTAGACTATAAAAAAGCTTTTGACACAATATCACACGAAAGCATCTGGGAAGCTCTACAATCTCTTGGTATAAATAAAAAATACATCAACATTTTAAAAAACATCTATGAGAATTGTACAAGTAGTGTAAAACTAGATAAAATCGGTCCGCAAATAAGTATAAAGAGAGGACTGAGACAAGGGGACCCAATGTCCCCAAAAATGTTCCTAGCCGTCCTAGAAAAAGTTATGAAAAATCTTAAATGGAGCAAACAAGGCATTAACATAAATGGCAAATTCTTGAGCCATCTCAGATTCGCCGACGATATTGTATTATTTTCCGAAGACCCACAGAAACTCAATATAATGATTAATGATTTACATCAAGCCAGTACAAAAGTCGGACTAGAGATGAATTTGGAAAAAACAAAGGTCATGACAAACCATCAAAACATTAACACATTAATCAAGGTCAACAATACACCACTAGAATTTGTGCAAAAATATATATACTTAGGCAAACAAATATCATTCAAGAAGACCCGAAACTCAGAAGAAGTAGAGCGAAGAGTAGCAATAACTTGGAATAAATATTGGGCACATAAAGATATATTTAAATCACAATTACCTATATCCACTAAAAAGATAGTTATGGACACTGCTTTACTACCATGCCTAAGTTACGGATGCCAAACGTGGGTATTCGACTACAAAACAAGAAATAAAATCCAGACAACACAAAGACGAATGGAAAGAAGCTTTTTAGGTCTAAAACTCAAAGATAGAGTAAGAAACACCGACATCCGGAAAAAGACCAAAGTTAGCGATGCTCTGACATACATGCTACAAAGAAAATGGAAGTGGGCAGGACACATAGCGAGATATGACGACAGCAGATGGACTCAAAGGTCGACAGAATGGCCTGGCCCAAAAGGAAAAAGATCCAGAGGCCGTCCGATCGCTAGGTGGTCGGATGAAATAATAGCAACAGCTGGTAGAGATTGGCCGAAAATCGCTATGGAAAAAGACAAACGGTTTACCTTGGAGGAGGCTTTTACCCTTAGGGGGTCCATAGAAAAATAAGAAAAAATAAATAATAATAGAATTGAATAAAAATAAAATATATAATTATTACGAATTAGGAACCACAAATGCATGCAAAAACAAATTTATTTTGTAAATTTTAAAGTTCTGATTATGTTTTTTTAAATAATATAATTAATATTTAGTGAATTTAAATGAAATATTCCTATAAAAAAAATCAAATGTTCTTTTTAAATCAAATTTATATAATGTTTTTTCTATGGAATCAATAAAGCTTTATTTATTTATTTATTTATTTTATTCTCTCTGTGCGTCTTATAACATAGTCTTATTTCCTTGTTAGTTGCTTTGTAGAGCTCTTTCAGCTTTTCCTTATCAGTTTTTGTAAGTTTATGTTTGTTTTGCAATTGACTTCTTTCTTTCATAAGTTTTTGCGCTTTGTCTGACAAGATCTTGTGCTTACTAGTTATTTTAGAACTTTTTAAGCTTTCAAGTATAGAGCGTACAATTTTTTTGTAGTATTCATCCCCATTACAGTTTTCTTTAGTAGACAGAAGTGCAGGTATATGATAATTTAAGTTTTTGAGGTACATTTCTTGGTCATCAAGTGTTTTCAAAAAATTTGTTTTTCTAGAAAAATTGCGTCTGCTTATTTTCATTTTCTTAATTTGCAGTGTGGCTCTCAATAATCTATGGTCAGATCCAAAGGGAAACGCTGCTACTACTTCATATTTGGCAAAAAGGTACGGTGTTGTAGACATAATATAGTCTATCTCATTTCTCGTGTTTTTGTCCGGCGAGATCCAGGTCCATCTGTTTTTAGGTTTTATATTAAACATTGTGTTGATAATTTTCAGGTTATACTCATGAGCAAACTGGATGAGTCTCTCTCCTCGCGTGTTTCTTTTTCCATATCCAAATCTTCCTGTGGCGGGTTCGTATTTTTTAGGCGTTCCGATCTGAGCGTTGAAGTCTCCCATTGTAATGATGTTTTTTGTCGTGCTAGAGTCATGTGCTTTTGCTAGATCTTGGTAAAAATTATCTATATCGTCCTCATTACAGTTTTCGGTAGGAGCGTATGCTTGTATTATAGCAAACGATAGGTCTTCTAAGTTAATAAGTAGTGTACATACTCTCTCCGATATGCCTATAAAGGCGTTGATATTATTTTTGAATTGTTTTTTGACCAAAAAACCGACTCCATAGTGCCCCTTCGTTTCGCCATAGTGATACAAGATGTGGTCTTCGTCTTCAATTATGTTTTCACCTAAACGACGGACTTCACTTAGTCCTATTATGTCGTGCTTGAAGTTTTGTAGCGCTACTTTTAGCTCTGTTAATTTAGTGTCCGATGATAACGATCTAACGTTGAATGTGCAGATATTTAGTACCTGTATATTTCTCTTTTTAGAAGTCTTTGGAGGGTGTAGGTCGAGCTCTCCCTCGGTGACCGGCCGTGATGGGAGATGAGTCAAGGTGAGTAGAGGGTCCATCTTTGATTGTTATGCAGCATCATCATAATATGGTTGGTTTGTCTCGCGTTCGTTTTGTAGAGTCACAGTCTTGTTAAAATTTGGTTTTGGTTGTTGTAATATGTAGTCCTTCATATTTGTTACTTTGTTTTTCTTTATAGGGCGATTCGATGATTTAGTAGTATGAAAACTAGCTTGCGATGGCTCTGGAGATAGAGACAAGTTTCTTTTGTTTTTGTCAAATGTTGCGGAGCTTGCGGCGTGAAAAGTCACTGAACGACTATGTTGATTTGACGATCGGTTGCTTGTATTCTTGTTTAAAACAATGAGCTTATCGTATTTCAAGAAAGCTGTGTTACCAGCCTCCCTCTCTTTCTTTAATTGAACTTGCAGTTCTTTGCGTTTGTCTAGAACTTCCTTTGGGTAATCCTCTTTAAGATAGTAAGGAATATTTTTTGAATAATGTTTTTTATTTTTTAGTAGTTGGATTTTTAAGCCCATTATAGTAAAACAGATGATGACAGGTCTGGGTTTGTCACCTTTCTTTCCCAATCTCCTTACTAATTCAATGTCGTTACAAGAACATGTGACATTAAAATGAGTGTTTAGTATATTAATCCTTCGATCGGAGGTTCTAGGAATTCCCATTGTATTCTTTTGTTCTCGCGATCACCGGTGCTCGCGCGGGGCCTGAAAGATTAATTATTGTCTGTTCCAGTTTGTGGTAAGAATTTTCTTGCTCTTCAACTCCAAATATAATTAAGTTTTTACGTCTGTTGTATTTTTCCAGATTAATTATTTTTGTGGTTTGATCTTCTAATTGTTTCTCCAAAATCTCATTTTTTAGCTCCAAGCTGCAGAACCTTTCATTTATGTTTGAAGTTATTGTGTTTTTTATGTCCTCTTTCATTTCCAGCATATCTTGCTTCTGTTGTTTTAAATCTTTTTGTAGATTAATTAACATAAGTTTAATTTCTTCCATTTTTGATTATTGGTGCTGCCCTCTATATTTTATTGATTGGAAAAGTGACCTCTGTGACTCGTGTTCGGAAACTTCTTTTATACTGCAGAGGAGCGTGATGTATATAGATATCGATAGATGGCGCTTATTATGATAATTGTTGTAATTTATCGAGTCATCATAGATTTTTGGTTTCTTTTAGGTTATATTTTTCAAAACTTTTATATAGGCACTTATCGCAGACTCGGTTGTAATCTGTTTGAAGTCCACGCACTCAATAACACTGTTTTGCACTCGTTTCGACTTTTACTTCACTCACAGCTGGATAAACTGACTACGGTTGGTCCAATTGAATTATCACATTTATTTAAAAGTCACTGTTTAAAAAGTGAGTTCTTATTATTGTTCGAATAAAGTTTTACACTGTCCGTATGTTTTTCTACTTTTATCACTGGTTTGTGCACTTTTAATATTTAAAACAATTTTTTATATACGAGAACGATGTTGACAGTTGCCCCGTGGCGCCCTCTCCTCCGTGCGAATGCATACACCCTAATAAATCAGTTCGTTAACCGCCGCCCTTGTTTCACTACGTATTTAACTCATACAAGTTAGTTTACGTCCTCATGGTGTGTCATAACTCATGAGTCATGACTCATGACACTTTTAGCCGTTTGAGGATCAAGTAAAGACCAAGTTGTCTTCTCTACGAAGACGGAAAACAAATCTTCAAACGGCATGCTAAGCGTTTAGGTATACTTACACATAACTGCGGCACCAGAGTGTGCAGGTTGAGGTGTGCGGGCGCGAACATCTGCAACTGCTGGAGGCAACCGATGGCCTCCGCGCGTGCGCCTCCACCGCACTCTGCCAGCGCTGCGCACGCGCATACGAAACGACCCACTGCGCCACCGCTGCACGCTGCGTTAACAATAATTAATAAAGATAAAAAAATAGTAAAACACAAAATAGTACCATTAGAGACCGTCCACCATCTGCCCATGAATCAATTTCATAGGGAGATGGCGGACGGTATTTGGTATGTATGGCAAGCCGGCCGACAACGGTACATGTCATTTTCGCACGGTGGCGTTGTAGACAGCAGTTTCAGCGCCGGGTTGAGTGTGGACTCCACGTAGCAACACTTGGGAAAGACAGTTTATCGACAGCACTTACATTGTTACTCCGGGCCAACGACAGTAATAAGTGCTGCTAGCAGAGTTGGGCATAATTGAAATACTCGTTAATCTAATTACTAATCTAATTGCAAGCTAATTAGAATACATTTTAATCTCAGTACATTGTAGTTGAATTACTTCATAATTGTGGTTATAGAGATTACACAAAGCAATCGATTCCTAAGTATTCCAATTTCAAATAAATCTAATTAATTTTTGTACAATTACTTTTGTGAGTGGTTTCGACTTTCGACTCATGTAATATTTTTTTTACAGTGTCAGGAGTTAAAAACACATAAATTGATAAAATTTATCGTCGGCAAAAGCAATGGCGACTTCATAATAGCATCCTTACTGATTAATGATTATCCATAGTTTACGAAATTTTAATTTCGAAAGTGTGTCTGTCTGTCTTTTATCTATCTGTCTCTTTGTTAACTCTTCACGCCTAAACCACAGAACCGATTATGCTGAATTTTGGTATAGAGATAGGTAGATACTTTGAGTCCCGGAAAAGGACATTGCGTAACTGGCCTGGTTTCATTGAAACTAGGCCAGTTAAGCAGGAGTAATGTCATAGTGCCCAAGTGTGTGCGCAATACACAAGAGCTCTCTGGTTTTATTGAAACCGGCCACCGCAACCGAAACCGGCGTGGAAGCTTTTTATTTATTATAATTACCAGCATTGGACATTTTAATTGGGCATAATTAAAATACTCGTTAATCTAATTATATATAATCTAATTGCAAACTAATTAGAATACATTTGAGTCTAAATACACCTAATCAACTTACGCGTAATTTCAGGTGCACAATTCTTCATCAATCGGATTAATTTGTAATCTGATTAACAATTACAGTGTATTTGTAATTCTGTAATTGCTAATCTAATTACTTTTTGCCCATCTCTGGCTGCTAGCAGTCGTCCAATACAGCGATGCAGGTCGTCCTGGCACGGCGGCGACGTGAACAGCAGCTTCAGCGCCAAGTTAAGTGTGGACTCCACATGGATTAGACAGTTTATCAATAGCACTCACCTTGTTACTCCGGGCCAACGACAGTAATACGAGGGCTGCTATTTATGTATCCGGAACTGGCCACTTACAAGAACAATATTTAAAAAGTAATTACAACATTTGAAAATAGAACTCTTCGGTTGAAGAATACATTTTGTTTCATGTGACTGTCAATTATTTTTCCATTGTGGCGTCATTTTTAAATTGCGTGTCTTCATTTGCCATGGATTTAACGCGTGAACATTTTCGTGCAATGATTTACTACGATTTTCGGCGTGGGCTAAATCAACAACAGTGCTTTATTCAACTCACCGCAACTTTTGGAGATGAAGCACCATCAAAAACCACTGTTTATCACTGGTACAGTGAGTTTAATCGTGGGCGGTCTATGCTCACGGATGAAAATAAAGAAGGTCGCCCAAAAACAGCTGTTGTCCCACAAAATATAGATGCTGTGCGGGAACTAATAATGCGTGATCGTCATGTTACATATCGCGAGATAGAGGCGTCCTTAGGCATAAGTATGACGAGCATACATAAGATATTACACGAACATTTGGCTGTAAAAAAAATATGTTCGCGTTGGATTCCGCACAACTTGGCAATCGATCAAAAACGGGCTCGTGTCGATTGGTGCAAAAAAATGATAAAAAAATACAACCGTGGTACGTCAAAAGCCGTTTATAATATCTACACAGGTGATGAATCTTGGATCTAGGCATATGACCCCGAAACTAAACAACAGTCAACGGTGTGGGTGTTCCAAGATGAGCCGAAACCAACAAAAGTTACTCGTGCAAAAAGTACTTTGAAGCAAATGGTCGCCTGTTTTTTTGGAATTAATGGACATGTGGCTACAATGCCATTAGAGAATCGTAAAACGGTTAATTCTGAATGGTATACGACCATTTGTTTACCAGAAGTCTTTGAAGAAATAAGAAAGGACAACCGACAACGCAGAATCATATTACATCACGACAATGCTAGCTGTCACACCTCAGCTGAAACAACTCAGTTTTTGGAGGGTCAAAAGATCGAATTGACTGGTCATCCGCCGTACAGCCCTGATTTGGCACCTAACGATTTCTTTTTATTTCCATACTTGAAGAACAAATTACGTGGTCAACGTTTTTCGAGCCGCGAAGAGGCTGTTGATGCGTTCAAAATGCACGTTTTGGAGATACCTCAATCAGAATGGAAAAAGTGCTAAGAAAATTGGTTCCAGCGTATGCAAAAGTGTGTCGATCATCGCGGCGAATATTTTGAAAAGCAATAAAACCATATTAAATGATATATGTTTGTTTCTTTTTTAATTCCGGATACATAAATAGCAGCCCTCGTAAGTGCTGCTAGCAGTCGGCCAATACAGCGGTGCAGGTCGTCCTGGCACGGCGGCGATGTGTACAGCAGTTTAAGCGCCATGTTAAGTGTTAACTATATGTGGCAATACTTGGAAAAGACAGTTTATCGACAGCAATAACCTTGTAGCTCCGGGCCAACGACAGTAATAAGTGCTGCTAGCAGTCGACCAATACAGCGATGCAGGTCGTCCTGACACGGCGGCGACGTGAACAGCAGCTTCAGCGCCAGGTTGAGTGTGGACTCCACGTGGCTGCGGAACATCGGGCCCGATGCGTCCACGAGCACAGAGAGCGCGTGGACGGACCACACCTGGAAAAGAGATAAAAAGCTATGGTTGAACTCTCATGAATAATGGAAAGGAATATTTGAAATACATATTCGCAAATCCAAATTCCAATGTGACACTGTAGTTTTTGTAACCGACTCTTCATTTAAATTACAATATGCAATGTGTGTTGTCTAATTGCAGCACTAGAGCGGCATAATTATTCACAACGTTTAATGTTTCAACTACATCAACATTTCGCACAGTCAAACATTCTTGCTTGCTAATGCTAAGTACTCACATGCGGTTTTGCTCGATAGTTTTACTCCAAATCAAGTATTAATTACTGTGTGGACCGCAAAACTCACAGCTTGAAGGCTCGCATCGAGCCGGCTCGATGGAATTAAATATATCGATTATTATCGATTTAAAGTAAAACTATCGAGCAATGCTGAATGTGTGGACGAAAGCCTGAGCCGCGGGTTTTGCTCGACGTTATTGCTCGATCGAGTAAAACCTTATGTGAGTACTTAGCATTAAACAAACAGTAGGCTTACTATGAAACCGTTATGAGACTCAGACAATCGAACGATAATGCCGCGTCCTGCTCTAATAACGTCATTTCAGGTTTGTTAGAGTAGGACTACGAGTAGGACGTGGCATTCTCGTTCGATTGTTTGAGTCTCAAAACAGTTTCGTGGTAGGGCTCCTGATTCACATTCCAATTAATCATTAGCATACTTGTCGCAACTAAGTCGCATTATGCTTTGCATTTGGCAAACACAATACATCCTATGGAGGCACTTCACATGGCTATTTGTTTTTGCTATTGGCTATTTGTTGCATTTGGCAAAATTAATGACGTATACACAAACAAGCAAATAAAGGCAAATACGGACTTTTACAGTACCCGGCGATAAATATTGCACATCGACCTTTGGAAAGTGACAGTCGGCTAATTTCGGTTTTGTAGAACGTTATCTCTTACGCACGAAATACAAAAAGTCCGGTATATATTAGGAGCTGTTAAAAAACCATAATTATTATGGTTTGTTTCTTTTGACAATTTTATTATTCTTTGTATTTAAAATACACCAAATTTTCTATAAGTTATGGCTTAAGGTTCGAATAAAATAAAATAAAAAAGCGTGTTCAAATTATGTTTACGTATATTTTAATTCTTTTGGAAAATTACAGCTGTAGCAAATTTAGGGGTGTTAACAACTCTAGATATATATTTTGAACTGGACGCGACTGCACTCTATTGAATTTGAACAACGACTGACATAATGTCAAATAGGTGTGTGCTACAAAGATAACGCTCTATGAAACCGAAATTAGCCGATTGTCTCTTTCCAAAGGTCGATGTGCAATATTTATTGCCGGGTATTGTACTTGATTTCGTTTACAGTGCGACAAGGATTTAAATGAACATGGGTGGTGGCGCTGTTCGTAAAGGAGAACTGTCAAAAGCTGTCAAAAATGACGTTTTTGTATGATGGCAGCGTTAGTTCCTTATTTCGCCACGTTCATTTAAAGCCTTGTCGAGCTGTACTATATGTAGTATCTCTTATTAGTCTGTGGCTGTACTTGCCTATTTGACTCTTTTGATGTGCGTCAAAAACCGACAAAGGTTTTTGACGCACATCAAATAGGCAAATAAGGCCAATACTTGTCAAACATACCATCTACACAATATGGTGATTGGCGAATACATCAAATACGCAAACACAAATAGCCATGTGAAGTGCCTCCAATATGTTTAATGCTAAATATATTTGCTACCTGTACTTCAACAGCCGTATTATCCTGTGCCAATGCTCTTAACACGGGCAGCGCCGTAGCGGACGACGCGGTGCCGCGCGCACGCTGCACCGCACCCACCGCTGCGGCGGCTGCGGCGCGCGCGGGGCGGGGCGCCGTGCGTGCTAACTGTAGCACCCGCTCCGATATATCCGCACCCGCCACGCATAGACGTCCCGCGCACGCAGCAGCTGCGGCGCGCACGCTCACGCTGTTCGCTGAGAGGCCCGCCTAAAACAAGTCGTTAATTTGATAAAGATTATTTTTGTAAATGCTTGGTAAAAAGTAAGTTACTCTGAAAGAGCAATAAAGTGTGTAGGAGAGAGAAAAATATACGCATTACAGACATAAAACAAGTTTTGTGAGTATGCCAAAATATGCGTGTACAGTGCTCCCAAAGTAATAATGCGCATAGAAATGTTCGTAATTTTTCGGCAACGGTCGTATTTCCCGAGCGTCGAAAGACGTCGCTGCAAGCTCTGTTTTAAACTTAACTTAAAGAAAAATAGCGCTTTGCTTGGACGTTACCAGGGTTACGCCGCAATGGCTTCCCGGTGAGTTATAGCACTTATTGACGGACTGGCGACAGCGGACAGCCACCGGCTATATGATATTTACTCCTATTTCCTTTGAACAAGGTGCAAAATGCAAGTGCATTGTTTGGGGCCCTTACGTTTCATAGATTCGGGTGTTTTCGTGATTACGACAATTAGCGAAGATTTCCATGCGCATTATTAATTTGGGAGTACTCTACGTTCACGTACACATGTGCGTATACGTTCATGCTTATATATTCTCTTAGCACTCTCTTACAATCTCTTAGCACTACAACGACCTGGTTCTCGTTCACAAAATATATTTTCGGTTCCTTTGTATAGATCAATTTATACTAGCAACTGTTTCCTCAAACGCAGCGTTAAGACTTACAATGAAGAATTTAAAGACCTTGATAATATATTTAATATTAGCTTGCCTATTTACAAATTAAAATTACAAAGCCTGTTAAAAAATAAGTAATTATGTATCTATAACAGCCGCATATCTTTCTGTAAAATTAAATTAAAATTCTATGGAACTATTAGTTTTTAAGTAAAAATTGTATTTAATTAAGATAATTTAAAAAAACTGTTTGTTTCCTAAATAAAGTAAAATAAATAAATAAAAGTAAATAAATACAATATCCACCTCGTTTTTCCAGGCGTCTTCACTTTGGTTATATTGTGATGGAAGCCTAAATGTCATGTTTTGCCAGTTTGCGTGTACGTGAGCGTACACACGTGCGTATACGTTCACGTTTACATATAACTTACCACGACAATCTCCGTGGCGGCGTTTTTCACTGCATCCTGTCCTAGCGGGCTCTTGACTTCGGCTAGCGTGCGCAGAGCTAGCAACAACGCGGTGTACACGTTAATCTGTACCGCCTCCTGCCGCGCCCCCTTCGACATCTTGACGCATTCGACGAAATGTTCTAGCATTTGTTGTCTGTGGAGAGTTTTTTTATTATTATTTTGCAATTTATTTGTGGCTAAAAATTTCCTTTCGAATACCGCGTGAATGTGTGCAATAAATACGTGTGCAATATTTAAGTCAATCGATAAAAGAAAATGCAAAAGTTATTTTGCGTTGATTTAAGCTAAATTAAATTTAAAAAATTATTATTCCGTATAAAATATAGCTATAACTGCGGGCTTAGCTGTATGCCAGAGTATTGTGTATATTTTGTAAGCATATTAGTTGAGGCCACGACGGGAGACCTTCCGACCGAGCAAAGGGATGTGCTCGGTCAGTCCGGAGTCTACGTCTTCATTTCAGATGTCGTATATCTTTCCCATTTCGAGAACTTTCAGGATTGTACTTTGTTTGGTTCGTATAAATCTATATACTCGCCTGTGCTTGTTGGCGGCGCGCGAGAACACCTGCGGGAAGAGGGCGACGGCGGCGTCGATGACGGCGACACCTAGCGGCTGCGCGCCGGCGAGGTTCGTGTACAGACAGCACGGGTCGTGTTCCAGCGCCGACGAGCCACTCGCGCTTAACGGGGATATCAACTGAAAAACAAAACAAAAGTGATACAACAGTGTTACAAAAACAAAACTTTAATAACATGTGAGCATAATATATAATATGTAAAGTAAACTACATATAGGAATTTGTATAATGCATCACAAGTTTTTGATGTACCCTGCCTTTTACTTAAGCATTTGCAAAGAAAAATAGTTTGCAAAGCCAAGCCTCTAAAGGTCGACGAACTTTTTTGATTTTAGAATTACTTGTTTTAATATAGTGCTACAAGATATGAACAAACCTGCTCCTCAATTTCAGCATGATCGGTATCGTAGATCCAGCCTTCCTCTCCCAATAAGATGGTGTCTCGCGGATGCATAGCGGTACGTAGGAGACCTGCAATATTGAATAATATGTAATGAGTGAACTGTATAATTATTGCTCATCGCTTACAACGATCTTATAATAAGAACGTTGTAAGCGATGAACGATTATTTGCGAAAATTCAACAATTTTTCAACTATTTGTTGATGCTTTATAATAATGACGTCATACCTGTAGCGACAGTGGCGCCGCTCTGATCAGCTGCGCCCGCCAGCTCCGCCGCCAGTAACCGCAATAGCGGCGCAGCGGGCGGAGGGGCGGCGCCCGCGCCCGCAAGTGCGGCGCACGCACGGTACAGACGCAGACGCAGCAGCGCCGCGCCCGCCTTGAGCGAACCACCGTAGTTGCGAACCACGCCTCCGAGACTGGGGGAAAACCGTCAACATGATAGTGGGGGAGCGACGTAATGAAGATAGAAAAAGACAAAGTGGGTTACTAGTATAAGAAAGATTTTTAAGCCGCAACAGCGCCGCGCCCGCTTTCAACGAAACACCACATTTGCTGACCACGCAATCAAGACTTAAAAAGAGATAGACAATTATGCTAGTCGTGCTTGCGTCCGTTAAAGGAAATAACGTGTTTGAGCATGTCAATAACATAATGGCAAGACTTGTGTGGATCCGCCTTATAGGTAGAGAGTAGAGACACACCTTACGGTGCGTCCACATTTGTATCATTTGCGCGATCAGATCTCCGATCAGATCTCCGTCGTGATCTTCGCGCCGTATCAAGTATGCGTGTCATAGTGTGGACGCCTATTAGATCATTCTGTCGATCATGCGAGTATTTGATACGGCATGTATTAGATACGCGGTTAATAGCGATCGGGGCGTATCATGATACGCGTATCATTTTGACACGCTTCGATGATACGCGACGGAGATCTGATCGGGGATCTGATCGCGCAAATGATACAAATGTGGACGCACCCTTAGATGTTAAGGGCCTGTTTTACAATCCATTCATAACTGACAATGATTATATTCTAAAGATAAGCAACTGCTTGCTTGAAACACAGTGACAAACTGTTTATGTATTAACCACTTTAAATAGGCACTAAAAGTGGATAACATGTTCTTGAAGTAAATGGCAATATTACTTGGTCAACACAACTATGGCGCCCTCTATCGGTTGTGCCAGGCGTCTGGCGGTATCGTCGCCGTTGAGTGTTGACTAGTGACGGACAGTGGCCCAGCAGGCTTATTTACCACATTGAAATAGACATTAGGAGTGGATAACATGTTCTATGGAGTGTAGATGGAGGAGAACTATCTCTGTATGTAAAAAGTGTCCGCTGAAATGCGTTAAATTAGGGTGAAATTAGGGTGGCGCTACAGTAGCAACAAGGTAAATTTTAAATCATTTAGCAGCTTTTATTTCAGCTATATATTTTTCAAAATATATTGGTATTATTTATTTTGTTATTTATTTTATTTATTTATTATGTATTTTGTCACCAACGGCTACATTCATTCCATACCCTTTGCTGCAGCTAGCGCCACTTTCAACTGTTATTTACTGCGTACAGCTGGACACTTTTTCAAATATCCCCCATATAAGATAGTTCTCCTCCATCTACACTCCATACGTGTTCTAAGTATATGGTAATATTACTTGGTCAGAACAGCAATAGCGCCCTCTATCGGTTGAGCCAGGCGTTTGGCGGTGTCGTCGCCGTTGACTAGGGACGGGCAGTGGACCAGCAAGCTGTGTAGTGCGGAGAGAGCCCCCGCTCGACCTTCTAGCGTCACCTGAGAAGAAAACATTCGTTAAAAGAAAGATAAGGTTTATTTTGGGGTTAGAAATAAATCCGCTAGCTACACATCTAAGCTCAATGTAAAAAATGTAATGTCAAGTAAAAATAGTGGGGCTATTTTTACTTGATATTACATTTTGGTGGCCGTGAATCGCGACACGCCCACAATATAATGTGACACAGCATATTTTTTGCGCTATTCAACATTATATCTCATTCGCCATGCAATGTGAATTTTAATTCAAATGCTAAACACAATATTTAACAATGACACTGTCGTATGAACCAACTTAAGTAAGTTGTGTCATATGACTGTGTGCATGATTAACTTTCTTCTCAACGCAAATAGACTAGTGTAATGAAAAATCACGAAAACATGTAATTAGCTTTTGTATTTATGTCACGCAGTCTGCTTAAACAAACGTGTCCTGCTAAGATAAGATGATTTACTTAAAAAAAAACACACCTGCCAGGTGAAAGCGTCTCCACGTGCCTTCTCCGATTCGAGCTCCTTGGCGGAGCGCGGGAAACTGTTCCGCCACAGCAGCAGCATACGCGGCAATAGACCTCGCACTACCGGCACACCTGAGTAACAGAAAATGGTTTTATTATTTAAAGAGAAAAAAGATCAAGGTTAACGAAAGCATATTTTTGTATTATGCGTACTTAGCATAATACACATACGCTTTTGCTCGATAGTTTTACTCCGAATCGAAGAAAATGACATATTTGACATATTTAATTCCATCAAGCCGGGTCGAAGCGAGCCTTCGAGCTGTCAGTTTTTCCGGTCCACACGGTGGTTATTGCTCGATTTGGAGTAAAACTATCGAGCAAAACCGTATGTCAGTACTGAGCATTAGAGGTGTTGCAACACATCTTACAACTGCTGCGTAGCGTTACTGGGACAAAGTTGTAAATACCATGGGATTTTTATCGTTATTCACAAGGACTAGCAATACTCCTGACACTAGAGGATCTTGGTGGTATATTGTAGAATTTGTAAATAATTGGTTGGAGGTGAGTTATGACGTCATAATATTATTGCAGTAATGACGTCACACTTGTGATCTTTCCGCGCCCGTGACGTCACAGAAGCGGCGAGGACGTCACACTCACCCAGCGGCTCGGCCGCGTTGAACGATATCTTGCCGCGCCCGTGCGGCACGCCGAGCGGCGAGTGACGTCACACTCACCTAGCGTGCATATAGCGCCGACGATGAGCCAGCCGGCGGCGGTTCGCGCGGCGGTGAGGCGGCTGCTCTGGCCGGCCGACCGCAGTAGCTGCTCGGCCGCGTTGAACGCGATCTTGCCGCGCCCGTGCGGCACGCCGAGCGGCGAGTGACGTCACACTCACCCAGCGTGCATATAGCGCCGACGATGAGCCAGCCGGCGGCGGTGCGCGCGGCGGTGAGGCGGCTGCTCTGACCGGCCGACCGCAGCAGCGGCTCGGCCGCGTTTAACGCGATCTTGCCGCGCCCGTGCGGCACGCCGAGCGGCGAGTGACGTCACACTCACCCAGCGTGCATATAGCGCCGACGATGAGCCAGCCGGCGGCGGTGCGCGCGGCGGTGAGGCGGCTGCTCTGGCCGGCCGACCGCAGTAGCTGCTCGGCCGCGTTGAACGCGATCTTGCCGCGCCCGTGCGGCACGCCGAGCGGCGAGTGACGTCACACTCACCCAGCGTGCATATAGCGCCGACGATGAGCCAGCCGGCGGCGGTGCGCGCGGCGGTGAGGCGGCTGCTCTGGCCGGCCGACCGCAGTAGCTGCTCGGCCGCGTTGAACGCGATCTTGCCGCGCCCGTGCGGCACGCCGAGCGGCGAGTGACGTCACACTCACCCAGCGTGCATATAGCGCCGACGATGAGCCAGCCGGCGGCGGTGCGCGCGGCGGTGAGGCGGCTGCTCTGGCCGGCCGACCGCAGTAGCTGCTCGGCCGCGTTGAACGCGATCTTGCCGCGCCCGTGCGGCACGCCGAGCGGCGAGTGACGTCACACTCACCCAGCGTGCATATAGCGCCGACGATGAGCCAGCCGGCGGCGGTGCGCGCGGCGGTGAGGCGGCTGCTCTGGCCGGCCGACCGCAGCAGCTGCTCGGCCGCGTTGAACGCGATCTTGCCGCGCCCGTGCGGCACGCCGAGCGGCGAGTGACGCACAGCGCCGAGCACAGCCGCGAGAGCAGCCGAGTAACCTGGTAAGTAAGTTGATTATTAACAAAACGAAGTTTCCAATCTATACTAATATTATAAATGCGAAAGTATCTCTGTCTGTCTGTCTGTCTGTCTGTCTGTCTCGCTTTCACGCCAAAACTACCGAACCGATTGTAATGAAATTTTGTACACAGATAGTCTAAAGCCTGAGAAAGGACATAGGCTACTTTTTACCTGGAAAAAGAGGTTGTAAGGGGGTGTTTATGCGTAAATTTGTTCAAATTAAGTTAGTTCCAAAAACTCATAACAGATGGCGCCAAGAGTCGCCTAGATCGCGCTATCGCTTGCTCATACGTATTTCTATAAGAGGTGGCACCATGTTGAATTAGGTTTTTCGATTCTTTCGATTGTTATGAAACACGTTATTATTTAACTCACCTACCAACATAGATAATAGATATCAGAAACAACAGCCTGTTGTGTCAACAGCCTAAGTACCAATGATAAATACTAAATAGTTTATAGGTAAAGCCACAGAGTACTGGTCTCTGGTAAAGCTAAAGTTGTGTAATAAGTTGTGTAATAAATTTGTGTAATAAATAAGCTTTAAAATTTGGTATAAAAAAGTTTAAAAAAAAATATTATGTGCACACTGCACAACTGTTTCGGGTATTTTGATTTGAGGGATACCAGGATTTTAAAAAGCTTTTAAATTTGACACCAATTTTGTTGACACCGCGCGCTATAAACTGAAGTCCACGCGGACGAAGTCGCGGGCAACAGCTAGTAAGTCAGGATATATTATAGTGTGACCGGTTCAGGCCGCCAGCGCCGCAGAGTAACTTTATTTTTGCGCGTTCCGGGGTTCTCAACGTTTGTCGTATACGTATACGCACCGGCGACGCGGTGCGTCGTGTGTGTGGCGCGATCTGACGCGTCTGTCCGCGCGATTGCCACGAGCAGCATCGAGCACGCTATGTATGCGTGTACTATTGTTAATAAAGTGAAATGAAGTTTTTTGAGTAGCTAGCGACATCGGCTCACGTATAAAACAGCGTTTCATAACATTATTGCGTTCAATGATACCGATCAAATTTTGTACGTAAACGTATACGCACCAGCGACGCTGTGCGGCGTGGGTACGTGTGCGTGTAGTAGTGAATTGTAGTTGTCCAACAGCTATGTGTTCGTGTTGTAGTGAATTGTAGTTGTGTGAATATCTGGCGACATCTGTCCACCTACGCAGCGCATCGTAACACTTCTCCTTGTTTTTTCGTTATCGGCTTCTACTCAAAGTTTGTACGTATACAACTATAGATGTTTACACGCATACGCCTACGCACCAGCGACGCGGTGCGGCGTGGGTGCGGCGCGGTCCAACGCGTCTGCGGCGCGGTCTATCAGCGGCGTCGTAAGTGCGGGCAGCGCAGAACACGCCCGCCGCGCCGCACCCGCTGCGGCGAGACGCGCGGCGGCACACGGGTGTTCCAATACCTGAAGACATTGTATTTATGTTGATGACCTTGATGCTTCGTATCTAATATGTCACAAGTTAGTAATGGCGTGCAAAGATTTTCTAGAATAAACGAATTGAGACACAGATTTTCTAGAATCAATGAATTGAGACAAACTTTAGACGGCTGGAATATAATATAATAATTTTTAGTCCTGCCGCAGAACAGGTAGAAACTCGCTACCATAGCTCTACGAATAATAAAAACTAATGAAGAGTAACTCCGTCAAAAAACATGCTCCAAAATACTTGTCAAAAAAGTGTACCTTAGGCACACATTTCAATACATTTGCAATATTTAGGTGGCCTTGAGCGGTATAAAGGCTGACGTTAGATGACAGTTTGAAAGGAACCAAATTTAAAACGGTAATAGTATGGGAGTTACGTTTCCTTAGTTTTTATTATTCGTAGCCATAGATAGCTATTTGTTTTTTATTCACTCACGGCAATTACACTATCACATTTTATTCATAGTAATGTTTCGTGTCCATTCATTTCGCTCTAATAAAGGAAAAAGCTTGAGGGAGCCCTTTGTCCAATAGTACAGGACAGCATATAGGCTCTTAAAAATGTTTCGTGTCGCGTGTGAAAAAACAATAAGTAGCGATAGGTCTGTGGCGGCTATCGGTCTACCACAGTTTCCAAAGTAGATGATGAATTTGGATGGTTACTGAAAAATATACCAAAGTAAATTACAGTCTACTTTTTGTCTCGCTAACCCACACAAAAATAAATTACCATGAATATAGTATCGATCATGTTGAGCGACTGGTCCGAGACTAGGTTCTGTACGGAGGTGCCGAGCTGCAGACACAACTCGCCCGCCTCTGTGAGCGCGCACACTAGTAGGTGTTGACTGAAGAGCGTTTCCTGCAAAGAAATAAAAAAGGTTATGGGGCACACCAAAATTATATTGTGCTCGTCTCACACAGGTTATTTTGGCCATAGATTTGGTTAAATTTCATTATCTTTCAACGCTACAGAGATAAATTAACGAAAACCCAACTTATTAAACAATACGTCAACACATCCAAAATAAGCCAACAAGTTATTTTACTAGCCATCATGGTTCTGCACACACACTTGGGCCCTATAATTATTACATTTGCATAGCTAGGATTTTAATGTAACTAGCCAGAGCCACCGAAAGTGAGAATCTGTTAGTTGTTAAACTTGCGTTAGACATACAATTTTTGTTGTATCAGAACCTGGACAGATATTTGATATACCAAACGTATGAGAGTTACTATTCTATACTGTATGTTATCTTATCTTATATATAAAATTCTCGTGTCACAATGTTCGTTCCCGTACTCCTCCGAAACGGCTTGACCGATTCTCATGAATTTTTGTGAGCATATTGAGTAGGTCTGAGAATCGGCCAACATCTATTTTTCATACCAAAAATTATTTATATGGCAAAACAACGTTTGCCGGGTCAGCTAGTTTATTTAGAAAAATCTAAGGCTTCTTAACGAACGGCACTTGCCAACTGCAGATACAACTACAGCCGTCAACACTGCCGTCGTTGTCAGTTGACGGCTGCCGTCAACTGTCGCTTCTGCTGCAGTTGTATCTGCAGTCTGCACTTGGCAAGTGCTGTTCGTCTGTAAAGCTGCGCTTATACGGGCAACTAAAATTGCTCAACTCCAGTCAATTCTCGTCAACTTTGACGTCACGACTACATAAAGCAATTTGCGGCAATAAGCAGCAATATTGCGCAATACAATATTGAGTGATGTGGCCATCGAATATTTGAGCGATATGACATTGAGCGATATGAAATAAATTGCTCCATATTGCTCCACTAATTGCTCCTGATCGCTCCATTCGTGTCGCCGAGCAATTATTGCCGAAATTATTGCCCGTGTAAGCGCTTCTTAAGAAGACTAACCTGGTTGCAGTCCTTGGCGTTTTCGGGGTTAAAGTCAATAGTGTTCATCTGTCGTGCGACGATGTGTATGATCTCCCTGCACGCCGCCGCCTGCGCCTTCTCACCCAACATCCGGCCAAGCGTGTTGCGGAGGATGTAGTTTATACACTTCCTGAAAGAGAAATACGGGTTGTTAGGTGGAACCGATATTAAACAATGCCTGTGATTGTTACATAGTATGTGATAGTATGTTATAACTTATAGCGTTAAAACTCAACGGCTATGATTGTCAATGACGTCTATGATTATCTATGATCAGTCACTTAGATAATATTTTGGACAAGTTTTTTTTCAACAATATTAGAGTTCCATTGGAGGATTCTTGAAATAAACCTGAAGGTTGTTCTTTTTTAGCAAGAATCTTCATAGTTTAAATATTGTGGAGTATTAATTGCTTTTTATATCTTTTTTTTTTTTTGAGGCTTTTAACACTTGTATTAATTACTTATGTGCAAAATGTTTTAAATCATTTAAACAAACTAATTTATGTTCCAATTGAGCACTAGTACACTTCGGCATTGTGCAGTGGATGAGCCATGTTGTATACCTGGAATAAACAGCGTCTACATGTGAGCTGGCCGCTTTGGGGTTGGCCACTAGATCCAGCACGTGAGTGAGGAACGTCGTCATATTCCTCTCCAACCACACACCGCCCATGTTCTGGACGAATATCACGTACGCCTGGGAAAATATTCAATATTAATATTGCAATATTTATAATACTAGACGTTGGTCACAACTAAGTTTATCACCAGGGAGTTATCGAAACTTTTCAAGGACATAAAAAAAGGAAAACCGCTTCAGGATTTTAAGCGTCAAGAAGAAACAGATAGAAAGACAGACAGACATACTTTTGTATATTTATAATATAAGCATTATAGTCCGCGCGGAACTAGTTGGCCGCGCCTTAGGTATGTGAGCGGTGGGACGGAGAGGCGGGGGCGCTTGATTTTGACAGTTCTGGCTAGTTAAGACAAAACGCACAAGAGATTGCAATAGCAAGATAAGTCCGCCGATAAAAAGACAATCTAAGGAAATAATATTTAAATTGCATAGGTTTTTAAAAAACGGAAAGCCGATGTCAATAATTTAAAAGATAAAACTGATCAATTGTCTTTAATTTATTCTTTTCAATAATTAAATAATATTATTGTTCACGGTATCGCGAGATTGGTCGTCACTGTCTAATCTCATGTGCGTTGCGAGCAGCAAGCAACCCTCCCCCTCACCCCCGTCCCTACCTAAGGCGCGGCCAACTAGTTCCGCGCGGACTATAGTATAGATTTCAGTGAAAGTAAGTAAGGAAAAGTAAGTGATAAACACCCATCCACATCCATATCCATATATAAACTAATATTATAAATGCGAAAGTGTGTGTCTGTATTCGCGCCCACACCGCTGAACCGATATTGCTGAAATTTGGTATGGAGATACTTTTGAGTCCTAGGAAAGGACAAAGGATACTTTTTATCCCGGAAAAATGTACGGTTCCCCTCGATAAACGAATTTTGGCTCATCATCTAGTAATAATATAAACGCAAAAGACACACGTATAATTATAATATTAGTATGTATAAAAGTAACAAACAAACTCACATAGGTGACGCACACCCGGACCTCCCTATTGACTCCAGAGCCCGACTTTATAATTTCGCCTTTAAGGAACGAAGTCCCACCCCTAAGGAACGCCCCCATAAGTATGTTGAGAGCCTCCTCCAAGGATATTATGTTCTTGGTCACTTCCTTCTTGTTTTGTTGAACTGGAAAATAAAAAAAATAATTCGTTTGTGTCTATTTTTTCTTATTGGTAACTAAATGACCTTTCAAAAATATTAACATCGGTAAAATAATTACTATGTTACCTTAAAAACTCTCCAAGATATCATAATTTAAAAATCACAAAAAAAATTAATTAAAAAATGTATACAGCCAAAACATAGAACCTCTCTTTTTTGGAAGTCTGTTAATTAAATAGAACTACCCAAAACAGTTTACACAAACTGCTACCGAGCTATGCCGGGTCACGGTTCCATTGTTAACCAATAACCATCCCGAAAAACTTTATTCAATAGCTATGTTAAATATTTTTCTTCTCTTCTTAATATTCTGTGAGGAGGAGGATGAAACACCTATTCACCTTCTCCTCGACTGTCCTGCTCTACTACAGAGCAGGAACAGGCACCTTGGTCGCCACGAATACTCATCCACAGAGGATATTCGTGGCACCAACCCCAACCATATCATTCAATTTATGAGCAGTATTGGGTTGGGGCTGATTCTCTAGTGCGAAGGAGTCACAATAGATCCTCATGGGTCGCAGTGACGTCAGGGCTATAGCGACCTCCCTTCTTTTAAAAAAAAAAAGATAAATATTATCGCGTTTATGAAAATGGAAAATAACAAAAGTAATAAACTTACCTGCTTGAAATCCGACTTTGCTCTTGCTGTTGATATTATTGGTTTCCTCCACTTGCGTGGCCGCTATCAGTGCACCTAATAACTCTGCCACAGCACATCTGTCAACGGAATAATCTAGTTTAGTTTCAGCAACTTTAACTGCTGCTTTATAGCTACTTCATGTACAGTTAAAACACCTCAAGTTATTTAAAACTGATGTCGTCGAAATTATGTTTCATTTAAATTATTTTCGCACCTGTTTTCTTTCTTTCTATTCATAAAATTTTATTCTTACTGTCTATTTATACATTTATGTCTAAGCTTTTATACTTCGTACGATTTAGCTTTTCTATAAATACCTCAAATTTGTAGTCACTGGGGTGTGCTGCCCGTAAGCATTATGCCGCTACAGTATCAACATCAGTGGGAGTCAGCTTCAGCAGAGGCAGCGTGTGTCTCAAGACATTAGCTGACGCCTTCACAGAGCTGTTACACTCAGTATAGACGTATTAGTCGCCTTGTATATAGTTTAAATTTTAAATACCTCAAGTTATAGTCCCTGGGGTGTGCTGCCCGTAAGCATGCTGGTACGCTCAGTTAAGTTGTCTTAGCCACCAAATATAAAGTTCATTAAAATACCTCAAGTTGTAGTCACTGGGGTGTGCTGCCCGTAAGCATTATGCCGCTACAGTATCAACGTCAGCGGGAGTCAGCTTCAGCAGAGGCAGCGTGTGTCTCAAGACATTAGCTGACGCCTTCACAGAGCTGTTACACTCATTATAGACGTATTAGTCGCCTTGTATATAGTTTAAATTTTAAATACCTCAAGTTATAGTCAGTGGGGTGTGCTGCCCGTAAGCATGCTGGTACGCTCAGTTAAGTTGTCTTAGCCACCAAATATAAAGTTCATTAAAATACCTCAAGTTATAGTCACTGGGGTGTGCTGCCCGTAAGCATTATGCCGCTACAGTATCAACGTCAGCGGGAGTCAGCTTCAGCAGAGGCAGCGTGTGTCTCAAGACATTAGCTGACGCCTTCACAGAGCTGTTACACTCATTATAGACGTATTAGTCGCCTTGTATATAGTTTAAATTTTAAATACCTCAAGTTATAGTCACTGGGGTGTGCTGCCCGTAAGCATGCTGGTACGCTCAGTTAAGTTGTCTTAGCCACCAAATATAAAGTTCATTAAAATACCTCAAGTTGTAGTCACTGGGGTGTGCTGCCCGTAAGCATTATGCCGCTACAGTATCAACGTCAGCGGGAGTCAGCTTCAGCAGAGGCAGCGTGTGTCTCAAGACATTAGCTGACGCCTTCACAGAGCTGTTACACTCATTATAGACGTATTAGTCGCCTTGTATATAGTTTAAATTTTAAATACCTCAAGTTATAGTCAGTGGGGTGTGCTGCCCGTAAGCATGCTGGTACGCTCAGTTAAGTTGTCTTAGCCACCAAATATAAAGTTCATTAAAATACCTCAAGTTATAGTCACTGGGGTGTGCTGCCCGTAAGCATTATGCCGCTACAGTATCAACGTCAGCGGGAGTCAGCTTCAGCAGAGGCAGCGTGTGTCTCAAGACATTAGCTGACGCCTTCACAGAGCTGTTACACTCAGTATAGACGTATTAGTCGCCTTGTATATAATTTAAAGTTTAAATACCTCAAGTTATAGTCACTGGGATGTGCTGCCCGTAAGCACGCTGCCGCTATAGCATCAACGTCAGCAGGAGTCAGCTTCAGCAGAGGCAGCATGTGTCTCAAGACATGAGCTGACGCCGTCACACAACTGGTATATTCAGTAAAGATTCCTTTACCACCTAATATAAAGTTCATTAAAATACCTCAAGTTATAGTCACTGGGATGAGCAGCCCGCAAGCACGCTGCAGCTATAGCATCAACGTCAGCAGGAGTCAGCTTCAGTAGTGGCAGCATGTGTCTCAACACGTTGGCAGCCGCTGCCCTCACAGAGCTGGTATGCTCGTTGAGTAGATACGTCTTAACCGCAATATATTTTAAAGTTAAAACACAAAAAAAACCTTAAGTTATAGTCACTGGGATGTGCTGCCCGTAAGCACGCTGCCGCTATAGCATCAACGTCAGCAGGAGTCAGTTTCAGTAGTGGCAGCATGTGTCTCAACACGTTGGCAGCCGCTGCCCTCACAGAGCTGGTACGCTCGTTAAGTAGATATGTCTTAACCGCAATATATTTTAAAGTTAAAACACAAAATGCCTTAAGTTATAGTCACTGGGATGTGCTGCCCGTAAGCACGCTGCCGCTATAGCATCAACGTCAGCAGGAGTCAGCTTCAGCAGTGGCAGCATGTGTCTCAACACGTTGGCAGCCGCTGCCCTCACAGAGCTGGTACGCTCGTTCAGTAGAGACGTCTTAGCAGCCCGGGACACTTCGCGTAGGGACGTACCAGCTGCGGTGCCCATGCCGATGCAAATCTGAAATATTATTAGGAAGCAAGGTTATTATTTGTTTGAAGTATATACTTTCTCGAACTGGTGGTAAGTCAACTCAAAAAGTATATGTCAAGTATTTACTTCATTCAGAAACTGTAGTTGACGCTCGCAGGCTGCGCCAAAATTTGATTATCGCTCGGGAACCGTACATATTTTCGGGATAACAGTATCCTATATTCTTTACCGGGACTCAAAGTATCTCCATGCCTTTCAGCAAAATCATTTAGCGAATATAATATTATTATTATGGATTGTCGGGAAAATTGATTTATAAGCAGAAACCTGACCAACCTACACAATTATTATTTTACTAGAAGTTCCGCGCGGCTACGCTCGCGTAAATTAAAAGTTTCACGAAAGCCGTACAGTTTTCCGCAAAAAAATATTTTATGTACATATCCCTTTACATGCTCCTCTCTATATCTGTGCCAAATAACATAAAAATTGCTCGAGTAGTTCTTTTTATAATGTATTTTTATAGTTTTAGCTGCAAATAAACGTTTATTCTATTCTATTGGTCAGTAAAAACAAATCCTTGCCATAATATCTATTTGATATTTGTATCTGACCTTTCCCAGCGTATTCATGATCTCCAGCCGCGTCTGAGACTCCGCACTCTTCATGGACCGCACTAACGTGGTGACCGTCTCCTCATAGGACCTGCCCATCATCCTGCCAAGTTTCTCGTACATGCTGCCCAGACAGCAGATGGCAGCGCTACACAAAGTATACAGAAACATTAGTTGCTAGAGGATACGGAACCATTAGTCTTTTTGTATTAAAACAAACTATACTGCCCAGGCAGCAGATGGCAGCGCTAGAGGGTAAGGAACCAATGAACCATTAGTATTCTATTAAAACAAACTATACTGCCCAGGCAGCACATGGCAACGCTAGAGGATACGGAACCATTAGGGAGATCGCAGACGGCACACTTTTTGTGTGATCGAGTCTGCGGCGCACATACAGTCGGCATGGCCGCGCCATGCAGAATGTATGTGCGACGCAGACTCGATCACACAAAAAGTGTGCCGTCTGCGATCTCCCTTAGTATTTTCGTATTAAAACAAACCATACTGCCGAGGCAGCATATGGCAGTACTAGACAAAGCGTACAGAAAAAATAGTAGATTTTTGTATTAAACAAAACACGTTTATTGATAAGGTACTCTAATATTATATTAATACAAGTTGGTGCCCGCAATCTGTAAATAGAAATTTGCTAATTATAGTTTAGAATTCATTCCGGACATATTCCTCGGAATAAATTTGGACATTTGATGAAAAAAGTATCATCCCCACTTTGCTCAGAATGTGGAATCGTGGAAGACGTTTATCATTTATTATTGGAATGTGTCCGGAATGAAGACATTAGATATGAGATTGTAAGAAAAATTGAGAATTTTATGTATACTGGAACTTGCAATTGCATTCTGGCTTATCCCCTGTCAGACCGCCAAAGAAAGAACAATGGCCAAATCGTACCAGGTGGGAGGTGGCGTCCCGATATGCCATTGGTAGCATAAATTCCCTAATATTTTAAGGCTATTATATATATAAATAGCCACAAAAAAGAGATCAATATATTTTGGTTTCGTTATGTTCTGACAGCCGGCGATCATTCGCATTCGTTCTATTTTTAACCGACTTCCAAAAAGGAGGAGGTTATATGTTCGTCTGTTTACATATATATATTTTTTTGTATGTTCAACCATAACTTCGCCGTTTATGGACCGATTTTCATGATTCTTTTGTTCTTGTACAGGGTTAAAACCGAGGTTGGTACCATGTTCACAAAAGTGGTGATCTGATGATGGGATCCATGAGGAATCGAGGGGACTCTTTGAAATTTATATGGAAACATATGGTGATTTCGATTTTTTCTGAAGTATTTCAGGCATATACTACCAAAAAGTAAGATTTTGCACCAAGATGTACCCTGGTTCTGAAGGTACCCAACAGAACTTTTGAATCCTTATAGATACAAGTTTGAGGATTTTGGCTTTATTTAAACTACTCCAAGCAAAAGCTACATTATTTCTTCTGAACATAGGCTAAATTTTATTTTAGAAAAAATAGGGTTTCGTAAGATATTTGGGTTTTTCGGACGCCAGGTGAAAAAATCAACCAGAAAAGTTACTTATTTTGCGTACGCTGCCGAAACTATAAAAGATAGAACCATAGATGTTCTAAGTAATTATAGATCTTCTAAATATCTACAAAAAAGTCCGCGACACACTGTACTTATCTATGTCGAGTGAGGCACAATAACAATTTTTTTATTTAAAAATCTTGAATTTTTTTGGACTACATTTAAACGCGTTTATTTTACTCATGCTATTAATCCTTATCAAAATAAATAACTTCATCACTAAGTACAGCTTATGTAGATAAAATTTGGTCTGTGAATGATTAAAATTGGACGTTTGGTTTTGAAATTATGGCGAAATTAAAATATTACGATAGCGCGTGCGGAGGAAAACAATCTGTGCAGTGTGCACTGTGCACCCTTCGGATAATGACTGCGTCCGCGTCGTCACTCGTCGATGTCAGTGTCGGAGTCTGTGAATTGACCTGGGAATCATTTTGCTGACCGATTCTTTCCTGTGTAGGCTTTTTGCAGCCGTATTGCATATCCACGCGGGCGGAGCCGCGGGCGACCGCTATAGTCCGCGCGGAACTAGTTGGCCGCGCCTTAGGTAGGGACGGGGGTGAGGTTGCTTGCTGCTCGCAATGCACATGAAATTAGACAGTGACGACCAATCTCGCGATATCGTGAACAATAATATTATTTAATTATTGGAAATAATAAATTAGAGACTTTAGACAATTGATCAGTTAAATCCTAACAAGGCATTACTTAACGGACCTTAGAAAATTAAACAGACTGTTAAAATACTTATGTCCCACAGTAAAAATTTAACAGAGGATTAGTAAATGCAATGTTATGTGAACAACGAGTGAACAACTATCAATTCGTTCATTCTTGTTATAAGGCGACGAAATTGCAATGTACAAGTTTAATACATGTTTGCTGCAATGTCTCACTTTCTTCCTTATTCGTATAATAGTAGATAATGCGACCAAATTAAAATATCACTGATCGCATACATTTGTTACGCTATAATAGTTCTTCTTAATTTACCAGGGTGATAATTATTATCTGTCAAAGCTGAAAACATGAATCATATTACAAACTTTTATTTACATATTTCGGTTTGGTAATTTTGATACAAGTAAGTATATTTGAAATGTCAAGGAAAATCCGAGGGCTGAATTTTTGACAAAGTGAAAATAAGTAATTATTCATAACTATGAAAAATAATTAATAATAAGGACGTAACGGAAACATGGCGGAAACACTCAAAAGTCAAAAGAGATTCTTTTATTTATATTGCATATTATTGTCTTTGAAAGTTGTTGTATTGACTCATATAACAGCCTGTTATATTATATTCAACGGACCTCCACAGCAGGAATTAAATTTAACACCATGTTAGGTGATTTAACATGACATTAGGGCATGGTGGAACGCTTGAAAGCTCTAACAGGCCATTAACTGATTTAACAAGGCATTATTTATTTAACATTGCTTGATGGAACTAGGTCTAAATCTTTAACTTTGAAGAAAGTTATTTTTTAACCCTAAAAAATTTTTGTTGCAGCCCGCGAGTCGCGACACCAAGACCAAAACATGTTTGTGGTCCGCATGACAAAAAAGGTTGGGGACCACTGTTCTAAACTATTGACATCGGCTTTCCGTTTTTTAAAAAACGTATGCACTTCAAATATTATTTCCTTAGATTGTCTTTTTATCGGCGGACTCATCTTGCTATTGCAATCTCTTGTGCGAAGCGCCCCTGCCTCTCCGTCCCACCGCTCACATACCTCAGGCGCGGCCAACTAGTTCCGCGCGGACTATACTGCCCCCCTTACTAAGAGTGCAATAAGTCGAGTTTTTGGGCAAATTGACTTAAGTACATATCCGTAATCAGGAAAATGAGCTCTATATTTTCGCCTTAGACGACTTTTTTGTATCTTCAGTAGTTTCGGTTCTGTTGTTTATTATAACTGCAATATCTAATACTACGATTTGCAAGTAGCTAATCATAACCGAAATATCCTGAGTTATGACTAAGATAGCTTTGATATTTTGTAATATTACATAAAATAACCGCAAGAAGTCCAGTTATTGCACTCGTGACTAGTAAGTTTTATAAATTTTAAGTGCATTTACTAGTCATAAGCGCAAAAAGTAAGAGTTATTGCAGTTATCATAAGGAAACTTATTACTTAAAATGTCTAGCTTACTAAATTTATTATACTAAAGTAAAGTTATTGGCACTTATGGTAAGAAAACATAGACGATTCGAAATTATTATACAAATAAAATCGCAATTTATCTTCGAGTTATTGCGGTTACCAGTAGTAAAGAGGCCGCGAGGAGTGCGAGGGAAGGGGCATTGCATAGCGAAACGCGCCAGCGCACTTGCTCACTGCTCGGTAGTTCGTGCCAGCACACGAAGCGGGCCGAACGTCTCGACGAGTACCAGCTAGTGAGGCGGGGCGACGTGTGCGGCTAAATTTCCCGGTAAGTACATAATATATTTCGTATTTTTAAATATTGTTATTTCACGTCTTACATGCACCACAAATATTTTTAAATAATCATTTGAAAGAAGTATTTCATCGTAATGACTTCTAGGTTACATTCGAAAAGTTTATTTCTATACCTATCTAATATATAAGTGATTCGGACACGATTTGCTTAATTATAATATCTATTACAATTGTAAATAAATGACGTAAATTAAAGCTTAAAGAAGTAAATATTAACTAGTGTAGTAGGTAGTAGTGACCGGCAGAAAACTGTTATACATATTATTATGACAGATGGATAACGATTTTCTGCCGGCCGCGGCTATTTTGAACTTTATCTTTATAGCACTAAGGTCGAAGTTTGCTTGTGGATCATTTTTTTCTTACGGACGGCCTCCTAGATTTTTGTCTGCCTAGATTTTTGTCACGGTCAAGGGGTTAATAATGCAATACGTTGTAATTTTTCAGATATCGCAATGTCTAGAAGAGATAAAATTATTGCTATGGCGCTTACGGAATCCGATCCACAGAGAGCATCTCATACTCCTCTGCCAGTTCAATCTTCAATCTCAATCCAAGATTCAGATGCTGAGACAGTGACGTTGCCTGATATTCAAAAAGAACCAAATTTTACAGATATAAATAAACTTTGGTCCCGTCCTCTATGTTACAACGATTTTAAGACGATTTTTGATTTTCGAAATGAATATTGTAATTCCTTTAACATAGTTTCAGATATTGACTTAAATAATCTTGTTTCTATAACTCAACAAATAGAACATAATATTGTTACACGTCAACCTTTGAAGTGTTATGAACAGCTTCTATTATCCGACGAAGATGATTGTGTCGGCAGTAAAGTTGACATATTTCAAGATTCTGATGATAGCGTGAAAGACAAAGATTATGAACCTGATTGTTCCACGGATTCCGACTCTGATTTATTCAATTATTTCAATTACAGTGAACCTGGTCAAAGAGTTATAACATTTAATGCAGAAATTCACAATAATCAAACAAATACTCCCAAATACAATCACGGTAACCAAAAAAATAGACCAGTTGCATCAAATCAATTAGAAGAAATACAAAAGGATCTTGATGTTATTATTTCCGAAGACTTATTGCCAGAACTTGGTACAAGTCAAGTAATTCCATTAGTCAATGAAGAAAATACAAACAATAGAACAGAAAAAGAAATAGTTAATGACGAGACAGAACAGATAGAAGAGCAATGTGTCAATGACAGACGAGAAAATGAAAATACGGAAACTGCCAATGGGGAAAACGGGGAAGTAGAATCACCATCTATAATATTACCTGTAAATGAAAAAGGATTTACCAAATCAGGCCAACCAAGGAAAAGACGTGCATATGATATTAAATTAGGTGAACGTATCAAACAAAAAAAAGAAAGCGCTGATGCAAAATTGGCATTAAAACCACCATGTAGTAGTGATAAATGTAGAAAAAAGTGTGCGACAAAGTTTACAGAAGAAATGCGAGCAGATATCAATGACCGCTACAAAAATTTGAATTGGGAGTCAAGAGGGTTATTTATAAAAGGCATGGTTGAGCCATATACCGTAAAAACCCGAACAAATGTGGATAGCGTACCCACCAAAAAATGGAATGTCTCTTACCGATATCATTTTTGTGTTGACAATGAAAAAATTGAAGTTTGTCAGTTTTTTTTCTGACAACGCTCGGATATAAGCCATCAAATAATAGACACCTTCATTTGGCACTCAGTAAGGAAATTGATGACCAAAGAGACAAACGGGGAAGCCACATACGTAAAAATATATTCGACAAAAACATAATTAAAGAACATATTCAAAGTTTCAATCCAACCATATCACATTATCGCCGCGAACATGCCCCCAATAAATTTTATTTACCCAGTGACTTAAATATTACGATGATGCACCAATTGTTTATAGAAAAATATACCAATATGCAGATATCTCTTGAGACATATCGCCTTGTTGTAAAAGAAATGAACATTTCATTTGCTCATCTCGGCAATGAGGAATGCGAGCAATGTGCTCTGCATAAATCACATAGTGAATGCACTGCAGAAAATTGTGAACTGTGTATTGAATATAATAAACATAAGTTGATTTATATGGAAACGCGAAAAGAATACCAGAATGACAAGGAAGCATTTTCTACTGATAAGGATTGCATTTATTATTCTGTAGACTTACAGAAAGTAATAATGCTCCCAAGAATGGATCAGTTCAAGTCAGCTATATTTTGCCCACGCCTTATTGCTTTCAACGAAAGTTTTGTCCCCCTTGGAAGTAGTTCTGGCACAAATGTGCCTTTTGCTGTATTGTGGAACGAGACTGTCTCCGGACGGAATCAAGAAGACATCATTTCTACATATCAATCATTTTTTGTATACAATCGTGATGTCAAACACTTTGTTTTATGGGTTGATAATTGTGCAGCCCAGAATAAAAATTGATCATTCATGTCATTCTTAGTAAACATAGTTAATAGTCATCTTATTGCTGCTGAATTTATTACAATAAAATATTTCGAACCCGGCCACACATTTATGCCTGCTGACCATTTTCACCACCAAGTTGAAAAATCATTAAGAAAAAAACAAAAAGTTTATGATTTTGACGATTTTGTGGATGCTGTAAAATTGTCGAATTCAAAAAAAAACAAGGTAAAAGTGATGACTATATCAGATTTTTACTTTCATCAAGACCTATCGTCTCAGCACAAAATTAGAAACACACAACCAAGAATATATTTAAAAAATATTTTGGCAGTCAAGGCTGAAAGGGGACAATTTTTATTGAGAGTAAAAGAAAAACATGCCGCTGATTGGAGAGAACTAGATTTTTTACAAATGAAAATTATAAAAAATAAAAAATTTCCAGATATTAAAAATAAAACTGTATTCAGAGGTATAACAAAAGATCGAAAAGAAAGAATAATATCAGAATTGTTGCCTCTGATGCCAGAGACGAGAAGGAGTTTTTGGTTAAACTTACCAGAATCTTCGCAAGTGTCAAACATAGATTAATAATTAAAATTATAAACTGCTTTTTAAGTTGCTATCTACGTTACTCTAATTGAAATAAGACTGATTTAAAGAATGATCTCATAATGTGCCATAATATTAGATTAAGTGTTAATGTTTTTGATTTTATTCAATGGAAAAGTATTCTAAAATATTGTTTAGTTTGTTATTACTATTAAATTATGTAAATACAAAGATTCTAAGTTGTGATATTTTAATTATGTAACTGTTGAAATTATTAGAAAGAAAAAAAACAGTTTTATTGATTTTATTTTAAAGAGGTTTTTTTTAGGTTTTAATATGTTCTGCAATATAAGTAAATAACTTATTATTAAATATTTCTTACGCAACAAATTTGTATTTGGTTAAGTAAGTACGTAAGTACTTAATCGTTTTCGGCATCAGCTGCACTGCCCCGGGGCAGGGTGGGTCGACAGGATACGGAAACAGCCGAAATTTGAATTAAGAACATAAACTACGTATTGCACTATGATGATCCACGAATTACGTGGACTTAGTACAATAGAATATACATAGTTTATGTTCTTATTTTAAACTTCGCTTATTGCCGTATCCTGTCAGCCCCTTTTTTATAATTTTCATTTGTAAAAAATCTAGTTCTCTCCAATCAGCGGCATGTTTTTCTTTAACTCTCAATAAAAATCCCCTTTCAGCCTTGACTGCCAAAATATTTTTTAAATATATTCTTGGTTGTGTGTTTCTAATTTTGTGCTGAGACGATAGGTCTTGATGAAAGTAAAAATCTGATATAGTCATCACTGCCCTGGGGCAGTGCAGATGCCGAAAACGATATTTAAAAAATTAAAGATTGGTCTCTTAATGTACCTTTTTAATAGATATTATATACTTTATATAAGGAAAGAGATAAACATTTTGTAAAAGAGAAGCTGATGTAGAAGAGAAGTTTTTTTATTTTTAAATGTTTTTTCTGTTATTATGTGAAACTGAATAGTTCCTATGTCTTGATTTTATTGATTGTTGAAAGTAGTACCTAATGTTTAATATATATAATACAGATAAACATTTGTTTAGATTTTTACAATTTCATATTATAATTGAACTTTATAAATAAATATTTTTATACCAAATAACTTTGTTTTAATATATTTTCATATAAACTTATTATGTTCTTGTAATATTGTACCATCTCCGTCTTACAACTAATTAAAATATTTTACTAAGAAAAACCGCAATAACTAGGATAGTTATTGCACATATGGTTGGAAGAAACTATAGGGCATAGTATAGTTTGTGCCACACAAAAGAGCAATATGTTGGTTTACTAAGAAAAACTGCAATAAGTAGGGTAGTTATTGCAGTTATGATTAGGAATGCTATATCAAAACAATACACAAGTCCTAATGATAAATACATTATTGCGTTTTTTAATGTATATATAAGCTTATGCACAAGTATAATACCCTACATAAAATTAATCATTATTTTATCTGTCGTTTAGTAAAAAGTTTCAAACCAATAGCTGTCATAGTTACGAAGATACACACAAAACAAAAATTAAATCTTTAACCGCCAATATCTCGAAAGTAGTCAAAACCTACTGATTGCACTCTTAGTAAGAGGGGCAGTATAGTAATATGTTCATTGTATAACTCTACGACAACAAGCTATAATATAGCCTTGTCGTCTCATATTTGTTATGTAACTAAAAAGGGTAAAATTATTATTTTTTAAGAAAAAATTAAAACTGACTTCCAAGGTAAAATCAAAAGTAATACTTATTCATAATCTAAAAAGAATCAAATAATTCTTATTCCTTATTAAAGTGGCGTCTTCAGACTTCGCCTAAACCTCAACTATATTTTCTGTACTCAATCTTCATGCTTTTGAAGTCGGTACCAGCTTACCTTAGCGTAATTGCTATGTCAAGGATCTCAGAACTTTTCCGGGCTGGTACCGACTTCAAAAGTACGAAGATTGAGTACAGAAAATATAGTTGAGGTTTAGGCGATAGATTAATATTGATTTAAGATTAAATTTAATTGTTGTTCTAATAGAGCGACATAGTCAATGTTGACTAAGCTCCCTAAATAAGGAAAAAAAGAACTCCGTTGCGACGAAGTTCATTCATAGCGAGGGAACCGTACATTTTTCGGCATGAAAAGTATCTTATTATACGTCCCTTTCTCTGGGACTCAACTTTCGGCAAAATCTGTTAGCGGGTTGGGCGTGGTGAGGCAACAGACAGACATACCTTTATTGGAGTTTACTCCTTAAGAATCGATTTTCATATATAAGGCGCCCGGTATGAGAAAAATCCGAGGGGTAAAACCTACTAACAAGTAACGAAAAATCGTGTCACGTTTTTGGTGCGCACCTTTAGTGCGCAACTTTCTAATTTGGCTGTGAGTGTATTAAGACCATAAAGGTAATATACCTATCGGAATATTATATTATATTATTATATAATTATATAATTATATATATATATATATATATATATATATATATATATATATATATATATATATATATATATATATATATATATATATATATATATATATATATATATATATATATATATATATATATATATATATATATATATATATATATATATATATATATATATATATATATATAATAATATATATATATATATATATATATATATTTTTTTATATTATTATATAATATTATATTCCGATAGGTATATTAACTTTATGATTAAGACGTACATATGGTATGCTGTATAGGCGACTATACCTATATACTATATGTTATTGGGCTTGTTTGTTTCTATCAGTGTCGATGTATTTATATTGCTATTTTTGATATAAATATCAATAATTAATATTGTTATTGTGAAGTTATAATTTTTATCATTATACTGGCTAAAGTGAACTAAAAGTATTTTGAAATAACTATGGCAGAAAGGGGTGTAGATAATATTGCCGGAACATCTGATATCATATGATATTAATCTTTTTTTGGTTGAATAAACTCTTTTTGCGTATGGTTAGATACTCGTACTTAAGGAGTAAACTCCAGTCGTGCGTCGGAGCTGACACACTTTTTTTCATTTTTAAATCTATTTTTCATACCTACTGCTACATGACCAAGATAAACACGTGACATGTTGTGTATAGTGGCGAGAAATAAATCTTAATCCCTAATGCAATATAAGTGCAAGGTAATTGGATTGAAAAGGTTCTTAGAAAACATTTGACCTTCGACTACAGTTTACTAAGGGGCCATCCACATAAAACACATGTCATGTATGACACTACGAACATTTGGTTCCCATTTGGTATGATACTTCCCTAACCCTTTGACTCTTACGTAAATATGTGGATATAGCCTCCCCTAAGGCTCAATTTACATGGCCGCGGAATGGAATGGAACGACTTTTTGCAACGAAACTGTACATAGCCCAATGAACTTTATGTCAGTAGTAGAACAGTATAACACGCAAAATAAATACGAGCCAAGAAAATTGGACGCGCGTCTCCCGCGGAATTCTCGAGAATTTTCCGGTACCGATTCCCACGGCATGAGACGAAAATGACGCTTCCATTCCGTTCCATTCCACGGCGATGCTAACCCATCAATCCCCAAGTGGCACCCGGCTGCTGCATTACAGTTGGAAATCTATTGTGTCTGCGATTCCCACGATATAGGTATTAATAGTGAAACTTCAACTTACAGTCTTGTCGGCAAATATGAGGGTGAGTCATCTTTCACTTTGATGATATCATTGCACTTGTTCACGGTATCGAAGAGTAGGAATGTGTCTCCGACGGAGAACAGGGTGGCCAGGCATCTCGCGAGCAGCCTCCGAGCAGGTGGCCCAAGGTTCTCACGGAGCAGATTCACAAGCTGGGCTACTAGCTTCTGCTGGCAGTTCTTCAAGTCCGACTGAAATCAATTTCAATTTGAGTGAGTGAATTGCATAGGCATTGCTACAGATATAGTCTATCAAGCAGAAATCACTGTAGCAAAAAAATGTAAGTAACTTACTTATGAATAGCAAACATTCATCTTGCATGTTTAAGGCCACATCAACATCAAAAGTGTATATGTATTGAAATACAAGTACATAATGTACAGAACCTAATTCTGCTATTTTGATCCAACATTGATTAGCAAAAGTAAAAGCCACAAACACTTTTGTAGATTTTACCAATTAGAATGTGTCTGACTAGTTTAATCCTTCAATCGTGGAAAAACGAGACACAATAGACTTTCTATTGTTATTGCGAGCACCGGTGCTCATACGGGGCTTAACCCATCAGTCGTGGCAAAACGAGACACAATAGACTTTCTATTGTTATTGCGAGCACCGGTGCTCATACGGGGCTTAACCCATCAGTCGTGGCAAAACGAGACACAATAGCTTTTTCATTGTCATCGCGGCCGGATGTGGCCGCTTGGGGCTTCATGAATTAATGGGTTAATGTTCTAAGATATCATTTTGTAGTTATTTTACAGAGGAGGCTTTAGGACCGGGAAAATTATTTGAAATTAAAAAATGTGGATTCTGTATCAAGATTTTAAAGTATGGAAGTTAAAACTTACAGGGTTTGTTCAAATTATAAAGGACAAAGGATAATTTCTTGTAATGTCGTAAAATGTTAGTTACTTCACTCTACCTTGTGAGCAGCAACAAGGACTTTGTCAAGAAACCGGAGCCACTCAAATATGAAGTGAGGTTTCTTGTCCTCGGGCAGCTGCTGCAGCGCTGACTCGTTCAGCGTCAGGGAGTGGGATACCTCCATGATTACTGTAAAAGATAATTATATATCTAAGAAAGTATGTATATCACAGCTGTTATAGGCTCCTTGCCTTGAGCTAGCGGTAGCAATATTCACCCTGTGCAACACCAAAGTCTCACACAGGGTAAATATTGATAAATACACCCCTACTTTAAAAAATGTTTTTATAGAAATGTACTAATAACTAAGGTGTTTCCATTGAAAAGTTACTTATTCAAACAAATTGCAAAGACTTGAAAACAAAAGGAATCCTCACCCTTTATTTATTAGTTCGATATATCAAGAAATTCTGACCAATAAAGGTAACATACGTTATTTCCTGTGCAAACCTAACTCTCATTGATGCAAATTAGTCATAATTTGAGCAGAGTGTTAGCAATCAAGAACTAGCGAACGTCATCAATAAAATAAGCTAGAACAATACCAAACCCTAGATAATATATGATTTATTATATTAACTAGTTCTACAGTTAACTGTACCTTCACGAGATGGTTTCAGAGCAATCCATGTATTGTTTAATTAATAATGCACTAATTAGAACTAAAATATAGGTAGGTAGGTATGTCTTACGATCTAACGATTAGTTCAATACTTATTTTTGCTAAACCTTAAACTTAGTTTTCTCTATATCTAGAATCAATATTTTTTGGGTCAATTTATTAAAAATTAATTGTTTTCATTCTACAAATATCTTAGAAACAAATATCTAGGCACCACAGATTATTATTATATATTTGTTAGGATTATTATAATTTTTTTTTTTTATTAAGATTTAATGGCCTGGTAACGAGACCTTTAAGCCAAGTCTTTATAAAGGGTTTTTAATTTATTTTATATTTATATAGTTCCCACTGTATTTTTAATATATTTATATAAGGCACTATAACACTTTTGGTTTTTTAGGAAATCACTTAATTGGCGGCGGGAGGTATCACTTTCTTCAATAATTTCAGTTGCCAACACTAGTCTATGAAAGGTGAATCTCACAGACTAATAAGGGATACTACGTATGTGAACAATCCCTTATTAGTCTGTGCAGTCATTATTATTATATTGTTGCTAGGCACAGATTACTAGTATAAATTTGTAGATATCTAGGCTTGTCGAATAAATATCGATACATCGATATATCGATATTTTCAATTTCATATATCGATATTTTTAGGCGATACATTTTGTTACGATACATCGATATGTCGCAGGGAAAAGAGGATATCAGGGATATCACGAACTCCCGGTAGATGCCGAATATTCTTGTTTGTTACGTCTTCTTACTAAAAATATCTAGTGATATGTCATTTCACTAAACTAAATCTAGTGAAATGTCAGAAACGCGGATACCGCCGAATAAAAATCGAGCCACTCATTTCTCTCGCTCGCTCTAGTTCCCACACGTGACTTAGAGGTGGGGGGGAGGGGTGATTTTTATACACCAGATGTTGAGTTGGAAGAAGACAAATATATCTGCGAAAACCGTATGCAAATCGGATCAGTAGTTTTCATGTTTTATACACCAGATGTTGAGTTGGAAGAAGACAAATATATCTGCGATTGCTAAATGCAAATCGGATCAGTAGTTTTCATGTTAAAGCAAAAGTCTTATACAAAATCTGACCCCCTCTTTCGTCCTTTTAGAGGGGTGGGGGGAAAAAATTTTATACGCCAGATGTTAAGTTGGAAGAAGACAAATATATCTGCGAAAACCGCATTCAAATCGGATCAGTAGTTTTCGTGTGATAGTGGAACAAACATACAGACAGACAGACAGACAGACAGTCAGACAGACAAAAAAATTAACTACATTTTTGGCTTCTATAGTGATGTAGTGACAGCCCCCGCTCATTATTTTTTGAATATCTTTAATGTACAGAATTTTCATTTGTACAGTTTTATTATAATGTGTATAGAAAATATAAAATTAAGTGGGACTCTCATAGAAAAAACACAATTTATGGCCTAATTTTGCTCTATAATGGTACTCTCTGAGTATGTGTATGAGTCTGACTCGCACTTGGCCAATTATGTGATCCTATGGTACTAAAATATTATGAAAGAGACCTCATTTAACCACAACATAAGCTTTTGCAACAAATACAAATAGAATAAATATTTTAAATTTTGACGAATTTTAGGAAAAACAATCGCAAATGGTGCCGTAATACAAAATATGCCAAAATGTGAGTAATAATTAGTACTATAATAGTGTGTGAGGATATAACGGGCAACTAAGTATGCGATTCCATTCCAGAGATATGCTCTTATTTTGACGTGATAACGTCTTATAATTCGATATGGGGCGCGCGCCCGAAAAACATGACAGTTCATGCGGCGTTACCTCGCTGACAGCTCTGAGGCGTTCCATTTACACTCTCAAGTCTCTCAACAACCGTAAGGCCCACCTGGGCCGCGCTCTTTGTTTCGATTATATTACGTATTTCGATGACTTAGAGAATACTTTTGCATGAAGAAGTTTGGTTAGTTATGACCTTTGATACATTGACCACACTCTGAATGAAAAATAAATAAACAATCTGTGAGCTATTAGTATTATTTCGGCTATTCAAAATTGTGGTCTATTTCCTACGTGTCAAGGTATGACTTAATATAATATGAAGAATAAAGTATTCGTTTATTTCTTCTGAACAAGTCACTAATTATAGTTTCGAAAGTTTATAATTGAGAAACTAATATCACATCGGACTAAATACTATATTATGATGACTTCATAGATAGAAAATTTAACATATATTATAATGTAGTTCACACAAACATAAAATATGGATTGTATGTAAGGATATTACATTTATTTTACAAAGAGGGTAGGCCGGGCGCCATTTTTTTTGCACATTGACCTGCCAACTTTTTTGCATAGATTTTTCCCGAAACTGAGGGGTTAAGGCTATGACGTTGTCACGTTCAACTATCGTCAGTAAACCGACTTTACAGACAACCGATTTTTTTTCTTATTATGGTACTTCGGCTATATAACCATGGCCAGTGTCGAGTATATTATTCAAAGATCTCTAAACCATTATTATGGCAGGAATTTTTTTTATAATACACTTTTCAGCATCGTTTTTCTATATTGTCAGGTCTAAGGTCTAGTCAAAGTCTAAATAAAAGTCAAAACAGTCAGGAAGTCAGGTCGGTTGAATCTGTAAAGTGGTAGACGCTTTACTGAAACTTTCGATGGAGTTTTGGAGGGAACACAAAATAGCACGTTTCTGGATATTGCATTACTTTCCTACACTTTTGCACGATAACGAATATCTAATGGCTAATATCCTACCAACATTACACATTAAAAACCCAGTTAACACAATCTTAGGAAAATAATACAAAAACATAACATCATTCTTTCACATTCCCGGCAAAACTCCATGCTCATTAATTTTCCTGTCGGCTCCATACAAAAATTTCTTTAAAAAAATATAACTCCCTTATTATGACACGTAGCTGAGTCTTTTTACATTTTATTAATTATGTAATGACAAATAGGAGAACATATTTCAGCCCAAAAAAATGACATCTGGAAAGTCAAGTTCCTATGTCTATGAAACTCGATTTTCGATCCACTGTGCGCCGTACGGTAAAATATAGTAATCACAACAATTTAATTTAATAAACATGAAAACTACTGATCCGATTTGCATACGGTTTTCGCAGATATATTTGTCTTCTTCCAACTCAACATCTGGTGTATAAAAATCACCCCTCCCCCCCACCTCTAAGTCACGTGTGGGAACTAGAGCGAGCGAGAGAAATGAGTGGCTCGATTTTTATTCAGCGGTATCCGCGTTTCTGACATTTCACTAGATTTAGTTTAGTGAAATGACATATCACTAGATATTTTTAGTAAGAAGACGTAACAAACAAGAATATTCGGCATCTACCGGGAGTTCGTGATATCCCTGATATCCTCTTTTCCCTGCGACATATCGATGTATCGTAACAAAATGTATCGCCTAAAAATATCGATATATGAAATTGAAAATATCGATATATCGATGTATCGATATTTATTCGACAAGCCTAGATATCTACAAATTTATACTAGTAATCTGTGCCTAGCAACAATATAATAATAATGACTGCACAGACTAATAAGGGATTGTTCACATACGTAGTATCCCTTATTAGTCTGTGAGATTCACCTTTCATAGACTAGTGTTGGCAACTGAAATTATTGAAGAAAGTGATACCTCCCGCCGCCAATTAAGTGATTTCCTAAAAAACCAAAAGTGTTATAGTGCCTTATATAAATATATTAAAAATACAGTGGGAACTATATAAATATAAAATAAATTAAAAACCCTTTATAAAGACTTGGCTTAAAGGTCTCGTTACCAGGCCATTAAATCTTAATAAAAAAAAAAAATAATAATAATCCTAACAAATATATAATAATAATCTGTGGTGCCTAGATATTTGTTTCTAAGATATTTGTAGAATGAAAACAATTAATTTTTAATAAATTGACCCAAAAAATATTGATTCTAGATATAGAGAAAACTAAGTTTAAGGTTTAGCAAAAATAAGTATTGAACTAATCGTTAGATCGTAAGACATACCTACCTACCTATATTTTAGTTCTAATTAGTGCATTATTAATTAAACAATACATGGATTGCTCTGAAACCATCTCGTGAAGGTACAGTTAACTGTAGAACTAGTTAATATAATAAATCATATATTATCTAGGGTTTGGTATTGTTCTAGCTTATTTTATTGATGACGTTCGCTAGTTCTTGATTGCTAACACTCTGCTCAAATTATGACTAATTTGCATCAATGAGAGTTAGGTTTGCACAGGAAATAACGTATGTTACCTTTATTGGTCAGAATTCCTTGATATATCGAACTAATAAATAAAGGGTGAGGATTCCTTTTGTTTTCAAGTCTTTGCAATTTGTTAGAATAAGTAACTTTTCAATGGAAACACCTTAGTTATTAGTACATTTCTATAAAAACATTTTTTAAAGTAGGAGTGTATTTATCAATATTTACCCTGTGTGAGACTTTGGTGTTGCACAGGGTGAATATTGCTACCGCTAGCTCAAGGCAAGGAGCCTTAGGAGTAAACTCTGTAGTAAGGGGATTCCCCAACTAAAAGAGATAGCGCTATACTGGGAAGTTACGAATAATAAAAAACTGAGGAAGAGTAACTCCGTCAAAAAACATGCTCCAAAATACTTGTCAAAAAAGTGTACCTTAGGTTCACTTTTCATACATTTGCAATATTTAGGTGACCTTGAGCGGTACAAAGGCTGACGTTACATGACAGTTCGAATGGAACCAAATTTAAAACTGTATTAGTATCAGGGACTGTATACCGATATTTTAATTTTACCGATATTTTCCTTAAAATATCGATTCACGTATCGGTATCACTTGAAAATATCGATATTTGTACCGATTTCTAAGAAACGGGTAAAAAAATACCGGTACTTTTATCGATTCTTCGTACCGATTTCCCGTGCGAGCAACGTTGCCAGCTCGCATACTTCGCCGCGCGCGCATCGTTGCTACGTTCCCGCTCAGTGGGTATTGTGGACCAATTTGTCTGTGAAATTAGATATTTACGTGGGAGAAGCCCCGCGGAACGTCTAGTAATAATATAAAAGTTCCCTATTTATTTATGGATCTAGCAAGCCAATTTTTATCGATTTACTTTATCTCATTTGATTTTCGCCATTTTGGCGCTGATTGCAGAAGTGCGAGGGAAATTAACTAATTGGACATTATCCAATCCATCCATAAATAAATATGGAACGTTTGAATACATTTTTTACTGGGGTGGAGCAGGTAAGGTATTTATAAATAATAAAAATATATATGTGCGATACTTTAACATTATATTTTATTAGTTACCGTTACACAGTTACAGTCTATCAAGAAAGAGTAGACGCTGAAATTAATTTTCCAAACATAATCACGATCAAATGGTAGTGTTTGCGCCTTGTATTTTCACAGAGAACGATTGTACACTTCAAATAGTAACGGCAAGCGGTAGTAGCAATTTTCGGACGCCAACCAGGCTTTTCAATTTTTTTCAACCATATTATTCCAGTCTACCTTCGTCAGACGGAAACCTGTCAATTATTTTAAGAGCATAATAATATGTATTTGATAATAAAAATCGGTTATCGGAGATTCCAATACAATTATTATAGATTTCGATAAGTTTTATCGACAGAAAACTCCAGCACTATTGAATTTTATTGTTTATCACAAATCGGTAAAACAAAGGTAAAAATATGTGGTGAATACGGTATAATAAGATTAGTGCCACATTTTTAAGTGCCTATATAAGGTTTAATATCGTAGAAATTAGCTGTTAAAATCACTTACTTGTAAAATGTAACCCCACATCCCTTTTTGTACCGCGTTTTACATAACATACACTCTTTCATAGTTTAACTATGAACTACCACCACTTATTTATATATTACTTAATCGCGTAAAACCTTTTAAAACAATTTAAAAATACGAAAACAATTCAAACGATTAAGCCATAGAGAATTAAAATACATACATGGTTACCAATGGTTACGTCAAATTTAGTTCCTATCCCTGATAATGGGGGAGCTGATTCCGCTTCAAATAGGCACAAAAAAAAGTGGGTATCATCGATCCAGCGTACTTGTATAATAGAGATCAGTGCTATGAGGAATTTTCTTATTTTTTTAATTTGATTGTCAAACAGTTTCCATTTTAGTAAGTTCAAGATGGCCTAAGGGTAGTCAACTATCGGTAATACCAGGGAATACCATCAATAATTGCTACAAAACTGGGCAAAATAATGTAAAACTTGATACATTTCAATTTGAAAAAGACGCAATAATATTCCAATGAGTAGGATAATAGAGTTATTATAACGATGTTTTAGTTAAAACTCATGGAACAAATAGCCCTATTTACCGATATTCACACCAAATGTCACAGGAAATATACATTTTGGTTTTGACAACATCTTACCTGCACTTGTGCAAGATAACGGATATTTAATGGCTAATATTTTACTAATAATGAACATCAAAAACCCAAATAACACAATGTGGGAAAAAATAATAAAAACCACACCAACAATAAAAAGTAGAAGAAGTTTGAAAGTTACATGCCCGCCAAAACTCTCTTTCAGTTGTCAGTTTTCAGTTTGACAATTTGCGTGTTCCTAAACTGTTACCAGTATATTTGCCTAATCGCTTAGGCCAATGATCGCTTAGGCATATGCTCTTCGTGACTTGACAGTACACTGATATTTTTTGGAAACACAGACCATATGTAGTCAGTGATGCCAACCTGCAGATAATTTCAGATCGTTGGGGAACCAATAGAAAATCTAGAAGTGTCTATCGTCGCGCCGTCTGGTGGAGATTAAAAGTAAGAAAACATCCCATTGAAATAACATTGATTTTGTTATGATTATGTGTTGTCAAACAGATAACGAGGCGGAAGGTTAAAATATTTCAAATATAATATGATCAGATTCTTCACCTTATATTTTTTAAATTCGATAAAAAAGTACATCACTAAACGTCAAATCTACTAATTTCTATGTTGATTAAATATCTTAAATCCAGCCATGTTATATTCTATTCTATCACAAATCTTATTTATTGTCTAATTATTAACTAAATTAGCACATACGAAGTCACGCCATCAGTAAAATAACAAAAATTTTAGTAAAAAATATATAAACATACCGATCCAAGGACAAACTTTTCTGGTTTTCCTTTTATCTTGAGCCACATTCAACAACACTGCACTTAGGCATTAAGTCTTTTCTTGTCCGTAATCACTACACACAAGAATTAAACAGAAATATCCATGAAATTTCCAATAATCATCTATTTCAATTTATTAATACGACACTTTGACAGTTTATGTACCTTGGAGAACCGGAACATAAAATGGCGGACCAGCCACAGTATTTTTATTAATTGGTATCAAGCAAATATGAAAAAAATTGACAGAGGGTTATTGACCGCTACGACCGCTACCCTACGAATAATAAAAACTTCATTATTCGTAGCCGCTATCGCCGAGATTGACCGATAGGACAATTATAGGCACTGCTTTGCACTTGAATTATAATTGAATGTCCTGCAGATAGGTCATAGGAATGGTTACACTAGTTAGAGAGAGACGGACCAAGGTTTATGACCTCTCACTCGGCACGTGCTTAGGTGCACAGTGAGCTTTCCAGTTATACGTAGTATATATTAATTTCATGCCTAGAAGTAGTTTCATTGATAATGGTTAATATAAAAGAATAATTGGCTTCGGCCTTCACTATCATTTATTAAATAGAGAAAACATAGAAATGGCTGTATGGGCAACGCTCCCTTTGCCTGTCCCGACCGGGACGAATTTAAAAAAAATGTTTAAGCGCTTAAGCGTTATTCCACTTATCCTAGCTAGGTTCCTAGGTAGGATCCTAGCTAGGAACCTAGCTTTCTAAATGTTATTCCACTTGACTAAATCGGAAACGATTTAGGATCCTAGCTTTCTAAATATTATTCCACTTGACTAAATCGGAAACGATTTAGGAATTAGGATCCTAGCTAGGCTAGGAACCTAGCTAGGATAAGTGGAATAAGCGCTTTAATGTTATTCCACTTGACTAAATCGTTTCCGATTTAGTCAAGTGGAATAACATTTAGAAAGCTAGGATCCTAGCTAGGATCCTACCTAGGAACCTAGCTAGGATAAGTGGAATAATAATAAGCGCTTAAGTGGAATAAGCGCTATTTAATGGTTGAAGTAATGGTTGCCGACGCTCCCTTTGCCTTTGGCCTGTCCCGACCCGGACGAATTTAAAAAAAAAAGTAATGGTTGCCGTTTTTGCTGGCCGTGTTTTGTGAACGTCATAAGAATTTTAACTATTTATTTACGTGTTTACCATAATTGATACTCCCGATTTAAAACAATCACTTGAAATTTCGGAGTATACCTCTGAACAAGAAGTGCAAAGTTTTGGTGCAGAACGTAAACAGATGGTAGACCATCGCAAGCACAGATCGCAAGCTTGCGCTACGGTTGTGAAAAGACTATGTACGAAATAGGTTTATCATCACATTAACGGGTTTACAAGACATGAGCTCACAGCAAAGTCCAGCAAACATGCAGTCCGTCGTCGACCGAGAGAAGATTTACTCGTGGATATTGGAGTTGTGCAATCCAGACACACGTGAAAATGCTCTCCTAGAATTGAGTAAAAAGAGGGAAGTAGTGCCCGATTTGGCGCCAATGCTGTGGCACAGCTTCGGCACAATCGCAGCATTGCTACAAGAGATAACTAACATTTATGTTGCGATGATACCTCCGACGCTTACAGCTCACCAAAGTAATAGAGTATGTAATGCCCTAGCTCTAATGCAGTGCGTAGCTTCCCATCCGGAGACGAGATCGGCGTTCCTCCAAGCTCACGTGCCGCTGTTCCTGTACCCTTTCCTGCACACAGTGTCAAAAACGCGCCCCTTTGAATACCTGCGTTTGACAAGTCTGGGTGTCATAGGAGCACTGGTTAAGACTGACGAACAAGAAGTAATAACATTCTTACTGACCACAGAAATCATTCCATTGTGCTTACGCATCATGGAAAATGGTTCGGAACTATCCAAGACGGTTGCCACATTTATTTTACAAAAGATATTGTTAGATGATAGTGGATTGTGCTATATATGTCAAACTTACGATAGATTTTCTCATGTAGCTATGATATTAGGAAAAATGGTCTTGTCGTTGGCCAAAGACCCCTCAGCGAGACTGCTCAAACACGTTGTGAGGTGCTACCTCCGTTTATCTGACAACCCTAGAGCCAGAGAGGCATTGAGACAGTGTCTTCCCGATCAACTCCGTGACGCAACATTCACAGCGTGCCTTCAAGAAGATACATCTACCAAGCATTGGCTAGCTCAACTAATCAAGAATCTGGAAGCCCCCACCCAGCCTGCTAGTCCGGGCCAACATAGTATGTGAGACAAGCATTACTGTCAAGCACTTTGTTACTTTCTGAAGAAATAGGAGAGAAATTTCAAGTATTGACATAAAAAGATATATACAGAGGAACTACATTGCTAAAACAATTTTCACAAATAGTTTGTGTATGATAATAAGAGCAATAAATGTACTAAACAGTATAGTTAAGGTGTAACTAAAGCTAATATTTCCTATTATAATGTAAAAGCTTACCTTTGTTTTGGTTGAGGATTGTTAATGTGAAAAGGATATTTAAGTATTTGAATTGATTTAGCCAAGCCTCAAGTTACATATCCTAAAATAAGTCTGGGACAAAACAGTTATGTAAAATGCGGAAATTCTCTGTTATTTTGGTTTTCTTTACAAAATAATGCCAAAGTAATAGTTTCACCTGATGTTATGTGAAGCTCTTATAAGGTCTACTCTTCTAATAAAAAGTATTGCAAAGTGCTTGAAACACATGTTTCTAGATTAAAGGTTGTACTGATTATAATATGTATGTAAAATAAAAAAGATACAAGATTTAAACATATTAGCAATGTAAAGTATGTAATATAATGTTATGAAGTATTCACATTGTAAACTTTTTAAGTTATGCTGACTTTTATCATAAACTCTTTAGGGGCAGAACAACTTTTGCCTCTATTCCAATCTAATGTTATGTTAAAACATTAAAATCTTTGTTAAGAGTGAATACACTGTCTTTCTAGTGACTGTAACATGTCTGTTTGCCTGTTATGGTCATACAAATTTTTTGGGTCTAGTTTTTTACTAAATTAAAAAAGGCTCCCATTTCTCAACAGGCAAGACATGAATGCTCAACAGCAACATTGTTAAAAATAAAATACTCTACCTTACAAAATATAATAGTTTGTAGGATTTATCATTAAAAAATTGTTAACTTTTATTTTGAGACTAGTGTAAAACAAAATTAATTTCCAAAAATACATAAAATATACCAATGTATTTATGTTTCCTTTTAATTTTGTTTATTTTTCTCTTTCTGCTTCTAATAGTTTTTTTTTAAATTACTAGCAAATTTTTACAAACCTTTATAGCAGTATAAAAGTAACATTTACATGCTATTTTTATTTATTCAACCATTTTATTTAAAATATTTTTAAGTTTTTGTGTTAATTTTGGACAACTGAAATAACAACTTTTGTAACAGTATTGCTTATTGTTTTATTTATCTTCTGAATTTTACTACGCACCTCCTTCAGAAACGAAGAGCTTAAAAACTTTTCAATGAGTCTATAATAACTTTAAATTTGAGTACTCGAGAGCTAAAAATCTGGACCTCTGATAGGGTTCCTAGATATTGCCCATCTGTTGACTGCCAAGTGAATGGGATATTTTGGTTTGTAGGTAGATTTAGGCGTTGGATTCTCATATATGACAAAGGATGCACCAGGTTGCTTTGTATCGGAATACTTTATTGTATTGAGTATTCTTTGATTTTTATATTGTGTATTACATTGTTGGTAAATGTTGGTGCTAGTTTTTACTGTACACTTGTTCGGACATTGCGTGCTACAATTAACAGTATCAAAATACTGAGTGTAATGGTCAACCATTTTAAAATTAATTTTTCGCCCACATTTACACAACTTGTTACCGCCAGTAGTAAGACTGGTAATGCAGTTACTGTCGCAGAGCTTTGGTCCAGAAATCAAAGTGTTAACTCCAAAATCAACGACACACTTTGAAACTTTCTTTGATACTTGTTTGTTTGAATTTCTCCCTTTTTCGTTTCGCTTCGTAGTGGGTCTATTCGTTATACTTTTAGACGTTTTTTCTTCGGGTTTTATATTTGTTTTCCTTTGAGAACTAAAGGTCGATTTATAAACTGTACTTATGACTTCATTACAAACATTTTGTCTTGATCTGGACATTTTGAAGACGAGATCGATCGATCTTAATACCGCGGTGGATACGGTGTGATGAGAAAGGTATCCATTTTAAGTCATGATTTTTAACTAGTCGATCGACAATCGACATTACATATTTATTTTACGTTTAAAAATTTATAAAAAGGTCATGGTTTCAGCAGAAAATTCAAATTTACCACCATTTTGATATACGTATTGACATTCTGTTTTTTATTGTATTGAACTAAAGGCCAAAGTCAAGTTTGTTTAACATATTTTTTATTAGGCCGGTGCCAGACATGTGTTCAAATACCGTAAACTACCAGCCATTGGACAGAGCAAGGATATTTTTTACAGAAAAAGCTCTAAAACATTAAATACTTCGCATGAAATAGAAATAGATATCATATTTAAGTTCATAAATTATCTAACTTAAGATATGCAAACATAAAAATGCGATGGTTTTTCAGTTTATATTGATTTTTTGGTAAAAACTGAATGGTAGGTAAAACACCTTCATGGGACAGAATTATAACAGTAGTTGGGACACCCAAAACCAGTAGTTGGACAAGCAAAGTTTGATTGAAATTTGGTTAAAATTGGTATTGTAAGTAGGAAACATTATAAATAATTGTTGTTTTCACATATATTTTTACTATTTATTGTAAATTAAGGTATTTTAATTAAATATTTACTAAACAAAAAATGACTTCAAAAAATAAAATTCTTACCAATATTATCTAGTACTATTGTAACAACTAATATTATAACTTTATAAGTATGACAGTCTGTTCATCTGTCTGTCTGTCAATTACTTCTTCACGCTCAAACCACTGAACTGATTTTGCGAAAATTTGGTATGGAGACACTGAGTCCCGGGAAAGGAAAATTAGTACTTTTGGTCCCGGGAAAAAAATACGGTATCCACCCGATAAACGTACTTTGACGCAATGGAGTTACGGCCGCCATCTATTAATATTATAGATGTGAAAGGATGTCCGTCTCTTTATCTGTATGTCTGTATGTTACATTGTTCAGGTAAAACGTAACTCAAATAGTTAGATATTTCAGATTGTCCTCATCGAGCCAATCGGCATACTCAGACAATATTTCAATATGGAGCACAATGCATAGCAGCTAATTTGCCTGTCGCTGACCGCTGTGGCCGTACTCTACTTTCAGGAGGAAGTTGGGCTTGTCTAATAGATCCTACAGGTTGCTCATGTTCTTGAGTCTGGATTATACTGATGGGTAGCAAAAATTGTATGGCATTTGTTTAATTTAATTCATTATACCTATAGTCTGTCAAGAAAGTCATGACAGGCGGGAAATTTTTTAAATGAAATAAAAAATATGAGAACTTTATTATTTCGAGATAAAAATGTGCAAGGTTACAATATTTAAAATGTAATAAGCGTTCTCTGTGAAAATACAAAGAAAAAAATACACCATAAAAGCATGATAACGTTTAGAAAATTTTCCCGCCTGTCATGACTTTCTTGACACATTATACACAAAGTCGAGGGATTTTATGAAAATATATTATATACTAAAGGCTTGCCATTTGCCTACTTCAGCGACAAAAAGAATAGGAACGTACTACACAATCCAGGGATTTCCTAATAAAACATAAACAAAAAGGGTAGCTGATTTTGAAAATTCTTATTCCTCTATAAAACCGAAAAAAAATTAACGCGTTGTTTAAATATCAGCCCTTGTGCAACGCACCGTAGCATTATTTACAAGGCCCCCAAATTGCGTAACGTTCCTTTATTCATTCCATACAATACAACTAACGGCAACAAGTAAGTAGGTTCTTGAAGTATTCAGAAGTCACACTTCATTGAAGTATTCAGAAGACGCAAGTCAGCTGCAAATTAACTTTCGTTGTGCTTTCGTATTGAATAATACTCTCATCTTTCGAATATTATATATCAAGTAGATCAGTATTATTTCATCTAATAACGTCCAATAACTGTTTTTCAGCACTTTTACAATACCAGTAGTAGGACAGGCCAAAAAAACCTTTAAATGAGATAAAAGGTTATTAAGAATGCAGTACAAAAAATACTTAATAGATTGTAATTTATACAATAACACGTTTATAATAACATACACAATGTGTATCATAAAAAATATTATTAAAAACTTTAGCATGTTTCTAAATTTTTTCTTTTCATTTGCAAAACCAAGGCGCACGTGATGACCATGGCGACAAAAAGATGTTTTATTTTGGTTACACCGCACACTGATAAAAAATACTCTATTTTTATTGTAGCGTGAATGCCCCTCAATATTAATTCCATTATTATTTAAATCGTATAAAAACCACAAACTTTTATTTTTACGATCAAAGTGTAAAGTCTACTGTCTACTGAAAAATTCTAATGACTCGTAATTTACCCTACGCAAAATGTACCTACCATTGGCATACCGGGGTAATAGGAATAAAACATTTTCATCCTTTTTTATTCCTTTAGCGGCTTATTTTGTGTGTGAAACATGCAAATATAAAAATTTACCCAATGATCAACGATATTTTTTTGAAAATCTGCTGTCAAAAATTGCCATCAGATTCTGGTACACTACATCTTTAGCCCGGCCGCACATTGTCCGAAATTTCTGATACGAAACATTTGAACTGCCAGAGTACTCTGGTGTTTCGTCCCAAGGTTTTTGGGCCCAGTGGGCTCAATGACCAGATATTATGAATTTTTAACATTTTTTCATCTGGCGATTGCTCCCAAGTAATAAAATTATTTTTATGACTTTTGGGCTTATGTCTGTAGGGCTAGCAAAAAAGTTGTAGATTTGAATAAAAAACAAAATAATTATTTTGTACGAAAACATTTATTACACACTGAATGAATAAATGATATTTAAAGAAAAATAATTCAATGGACATCTATATATCTATATATACAGGGTGTCAAAAGACCGCTTCCGATAACTTCGTGGGGTTATTATAGGGCATGAGATATATCCATTGGTGCAAGTAATTTTCTTTAAATCGCCAGTTTTTAAAATAGTCAAAATTTTCAACACGCAATGTATAATGCTGATGTAAATGCGCGATAATATCGCGCGCCAGTGGAGCCCCGCCGGCCCCGGGCTGCGCCAGCCCCCCCGCGCCGCCCGCGCCAAGTCCCGCGCGCGCGGCCCTGCGCTAGACAAAACAGCTGATCGTGGTGTGCCCTTGGCCCTAGCCCGTAGGTAGTGAATAAACCACCAATATTGTAATGATTATTAAATTACAATTGTTTTCACGATTTAATAAAATGTTAGAATTTATTAATTACCGTTTCTTGGGTTTATTACTCAAAAATACTCAGTTTTTACTTCCGGCCAAAAAGGAAAAGTAATCATAATTCACATCCGAATCAGGTTGTAAAAATACAATACACAGTTACTATGGAAAAAAATACTTGATAACATGTTCACTGACCTGTGATCAGCTGTCTGCTTTTATGAAATGCAGTTCGAGCTGTGCTCCATCTAACTCAATGTAGATTGCAGAGTTTTTCAACACGAAACAAAAGTAAACAGGAGACATTCCAATTCTTTTAAAAACACTTTTTACTGCACTGTTTTAACCGCACTATCGTCTATCGACGACGATGTTCACCCTCGTTCCATAAAGGATACGAGTATTAAAAGTTCATTCACATTTCATCGCACATTCTTCGGACGTATCACGTGAAAAAATAGTTAAGAATGTCACAAAACAAGTAATAAGACCAGAACATCCGTAAAATTACAAAACTTAAACAAAAACTTCACAGTACACCAGCGCGGCGCGTGTTTACAGCAGACTAAATAAAATTAAAGAAAAAACTTTGTTAAATAATAGGGATGTATCCCTCTGCATATTTTGAGTTATCGATAATTTTTTATCGATAAATCGTTATTAATTGTTTTACATACGAGTAAGTATTGATTACAGTCAAACTAAAAAAAAACAAATACCTACTCAATGTTAAGAATAGCGACAATAATAATTAAAAGTTATTTAAAATTAAATAGGTATTATTAAAGTATTTTCATTGCATGCGTAAACGCGTATACGCGCATACGTATAACGCATAACGCGTACCATAGTATAACAATCACTTTATCACGGTAATGTAGGTATCGAAATTATCGAATGCAACTTGACTATGTATCCCGATAAAATTTTCTGAATTTATAACCTCTTAATAGAGTTCATTTTAAAAATGAGATTACATCTACTAAATAATAGCTATAATTTTTATTATTTAATGGTAATTTAAATATCGACTGAAATAAATAGTTTTGAATTTTAACTAGGGTACAACACTTAGATTGTCCTTGAAATGGATTAGCGACACGTGCGTTGTGCTAGGCAGAGCGGCGGCGCTTTGTCGGGTCCGCATCAAAGGACAAAGCAAGCCGCCGCCCGTGTCGGCAGGTGTCGGTGTCCTTTGACGTCTTCACCGAAAGCCGATAAACATTATTTTAAAAATTAAAATAGATTTTTCTAATTTAGTAGCCATTTGGGCATTGAGGTAATAGGTTGTTGTTAGAGATAAGTTTGATTATTTAACAATTACTTCAAGTATCAAAACGTGGTAGTAGTTATTGTGTTAAGTGTTAATTGATTATTATTTCAGTTGTGTTAAAATACTTTGTGGTGTGCCGTGTGATAGATTTCGTTTAAAACGAGAAGTGTTTTTGACGTTGTTGGTGGTAACTGGTCTTATTGCTTGGTATTAAGGACTATTTTCAAAATGCATAAAGAAGTAAGAACACACTCAACATTTTTCACGTAAGTTAATTGCCAGTTTTATGTATGAGGTTTTTTCGTGTATCATCTGTAATTTCATCCGCAGTTCATCCGCATTGGTTTCGTTATTTAGTTACGATTAAATTTTTGTAACTATGTAGTCTAATAATCTTAGACTAGTTACAAGTACAACAGTATGGCAAACTTCTAAGTTTGCCATACTGTAGCAAGTTGTGCACAGACAGTTGCTTACAGTTTTCTACGAGCTACCATTAAACTTTTAACACTGCAAGTAACTTAGATAAGAGGTCAGAGGTGAGAGTTCTAAGTTCCACGTCATGGCGACCTTCATGGGTTTAAAATTGAAAAGACACCACATACATTAGGGCTTCTGTGTGTTCTGTCGTAGTGTATCTTCATTCTTCGCATACGACCTTTCGACGCGTGCGTAGGCCGGAGCCCGGAGCTAAGTGCTAACAGCTGATTGCGCGGTCAACGTTCTCGAGTTTGTAGGTACTTCGTACACACGATAACGTTGACCGCGCGCTGCCTGTTGCATAATGGAGTAAAAATAATAAAATTAAAAAAAATATTTTAAATTATTTTTCTATGTGGTTTATTATCATGTTTAAAAGGTATTTATTATAAAAAAAATTAAAATTATAATTTAAAAAAATAAAAAAAATAAAATAAAAAAAAATACATTTTCGTAATCAGAAAATGTAGTATAATCATACCCCAAAGTTATCGGAAGTGGTCTTATTACACCCTGTATTATATTAAAACTCAAAGGTGACTGACTGACATGGTGATCTATCAACGCACAGCCCAAACCACTGGACCGATCGGGCTGAAATTTGGCATGCAGGTAGATGTTATGATGTAGCACCCGCTAAGAAAGGATTTTGATCAATTCTACCTCCAAGGGGTTAAAATAGGGGATGAAAGGCGGGCAAAAGCTCGTGTATAATAAATTAAAATCTCTTATGACATAAATAATAACAAAAGTATTTATTTTCTAAGTAATCTAATTATATTATTATTGTATAGTTGTTTCAGTTTAAAATTTATTTATTATTATTATTTTTATATAAAGCTTATATATTTCTTTAATTGGCACATTATATATAAAATTCTTTGTAAGATAACGACTAATTAATTAATTTATTTAAGTAAGTTTCATTCAATTGCGCGCCATTGTTATGGCGGAATATTAGAACTATAAAGGTGGGTTTAAACCAGCGTTGCCAGACGTCCCGATTTTGGCGGGACGTCCCGATTTTTTCATCAAAATTAAATGTCCTGTGCGGGACAGGCTCAGTCCCGCTTTTCGGTGAAAGCCCGAACGTACGTGCAGCGTGCTAAGAAAGAAAGAAGCGTAACGAAAAAAATAAATAAATAAGTAATGAAGATAAGAGTGTGGGAAGTAGAGTAGAGGGGTGGATTTTCTTTGGCTACTTTTGTTATCTATTGTCACATAAACGTTATTTTAACGCAAATAAAAAGATAAAAATTCAAGAAACTTTTGATTTTATACCTTTATTTACTTTGTCCCGCTTTTGACTGAAAAAATCCCGACTTGGCACAAAAAAAATCTGGCAACGCTGGTTTAAACCAAAAGAACATAGAGCAAGAACTGCACAAGAACATTATTTCGTATTCGTTTAGTGTAAACTATAATTCGGTACAACGTACTTTAGATCGTTTACACCAATCGAACCAACAAGAACATCAAGAATAAGAATTTTTGCTCTATAGATGAGAATCATTTAGACCAAACGAGCGAATGCTCATTGCTCATTCGTCAACGATAAGTAGTAGGGTTCACACTACACTATGTCTGACTGTGATAGCGATATTGTGATTTCAAGTGCTGCATTTATTGTTATAATTATAACGCAATTAATGAGAAATAAAAAATAAAGAAAGAGTGGTTGGTGGGGAACAAATTTAATACAAAGAAGAAGACTCGATAATTTAAAAACCCGCCAAAAAGTCAAAATTTTCAAGAACACTAGAATCCCTTTGAAGTGACCGCCTCGAAGAGCGAGCACGTCCGAACACGAAAGAACGCTCTAGGCAACTGCTCGAGCGCTCTTGCCTCTTGCATCGGTTACACCAAACGAGCGAGCATTCTTGGAGCATTCTACCTATTTACCGCCGAACACGTGGCGAACACACTAGAACAATGAAATAATGCTTACATCACTTACATCACATTGCTGTTTACATCAAAAGAGCTTTACTAGAATGAGCATTCGCTCGTTTGGTCTAAATGGAGCTTAAGGGGCCGGGTACCCTCGAAATTCTCATACATACGTAATTCCAAAATCATTTTCTCATACGAAAATATTTAACATGTTTGAGTTGTTTTTCAGTTTAAAATAGTAATTATCTAGGTTCCTGCACAAAAATTTACTTCAAAATATTTAAACATTCAAAAATTTTTTTTTGTTTTTAATTTTTTTTAGTAAATTTAGTACTTAATATTTAAACACTAAAAAATAGAGTAAAACACTAAAAAATATATAAATAAATAGTAAATTTACTACAAAATATTTAAATACTAAAAAATATTTTTTAGAGTTTAAATATTTTGTAGTAAATTAACTATTTATTTATATATTTTTTAGTGTTTACTCTATTTTTTAGTGTTTAAATATTTAGTAGTAAATTTACTAAAAAAAATTTTAAAGCAAAAAAGAAAATTGTGTTTAAATATTTTGAAGTAAATTTTTGTGCAGGAACCTAGGTAATTACTATTTTAAACTGAAAAACAACTCAAACATGTTAAATATTTTCGTATGAGAAAATGATTTTGGAATTACGTATGTATGAGAAATTCCAAGTGTACCCGGCCTCTTAAGTAGTCAATAAGACCTTTACGAGTATATCAACAACATGAATTTCAAAATGAAAAATATTTTGTATGACGTACTATGGCAAATTTATGCCGATAGGCGCGAGCAGCTATAACCCGGCCGAATTTTATTTATGATTTGAATAAAAGAAAAACTTCCCAAGTCTATCGTACTACTAAGATAGAATCATTTTACTGTGGGAATAAAAATTTCACGCAGTACCTATATAGCAGGTATTTTCGTTAAACTTGATTCGACGCAGTATGTTTAGGTATTAATAATAATAATAATATAAGTTTTAAGGTGATAGTGTTAGATATGTTTTAACCTATCAACCCCCATAAGGACACCGGCAACCGCGACAACAATAGAATAACAATAGATTTCCAAGAATCCGCGATCGAAGGATTAAATGTACAAAACAATATTATGGTTATAACTGATTATTTTTGTGCCAACCCTACTTCAAAATTTCTTGCCAGAAAACAATGGATCATAAAAGTGGGACCAATAGCCAGATGAAAAAATGTTAAAAATCATATCTGGTCATTGGGCCCACTGGGCCTAAAAACCTTGGGACGAAACAACAGAGTACTCATCCGATCGACGTCATCTGACAAATAATGTCAGACGCCCGCCGTTCCGCACTCTGCTCATTAGTCGTGTTCGTTTGCTTTTTCAACTGCGCATGCGCTGCTTTTTTGTGTGTCAAGAGAGTGTCATATTTTAAAATACCGATAAATTTCTGTCAGGTGATTGTCATGTTCTAAAATACCTGTCAGATTTTGACAGAAATTGATCGGTATTTTAGAATATGACAATCACACTGACACACAAAAGCCGCGCATGCGCAGCTGAAAAAGCAAACGAACAAGGCTATATACATATTTTGTATCTGACGTCCGGCCCGGATGAGTTGTCAGATGCCGTCTATCGGATGGCAGAAATTTTTTATTGCTTTCCGGCGGGCGTCCGAAATTTTACGTCAGATGACGTCGATTGGTAGCAATTCAAATGTTTCTGATCAGAAAACCGGATCGCGCTCTCTCTTACATTTTGTTCTGAGCCGAGTGAGCTCGAACTCGCCGGAAGGAAATTTCGGATAGTGTGCGGTGTGGCGCGGGCGGTCCGGCCGACGTTCAAATGTTTCGTATCAGAAATTTCGGACAATGTGCGGCCAGGCTTAATATTATGGAGTGTACATGGAGGAAAAATATCTCTTGTAAAAAGTGTCCGCGGAAATGCGTTAAATTAGGGTGAAACTATGGTGAAACTAAGGTGGCGCTACAGTAGCAACAAGGTAAATTTTAAATCATTTAGCAACTTTTATTTCAGCTATTTTAGGTTATATATTTCAAAATATATTGGTATTAACCCAGTAATTCTAGTAATAATTTAAATTCCAGTAATAATTTATATTTTGTCACCAACGGCTACATTCATTCCTACACTCCATTCATTCCATACCCTTTGCTGCAGCTAGCGCCACTCTCGGAGGATTTTTCAACTATTATTTACTGCGTACAGCTGGACACTTTTTCAAATATCCCCCATATAAGATAGTTCTCCTCTATCTACACTCCATATTTAATATATAAATTCGCCAAGTGTGTCACTGACATTTGCCTATTTGTGCAAAGTTTGAACAGATCTTTGGTTTGAAGTAGTTTGAAGTTGAACACACATATTATGTGATTTGCCATCATGAGTCGGTTTTTCTGCGCACATCAAAGTAAACAAACTTCAAAGTTTGTGCGGCCTGCCACACTTGTCGCACAAACTTTGGACTTTGAAGCAATTGTATAGTGCGTCAAGAATGTCTAGGAGGCGAAACTTTTTTTTTTAGCAATAGCAACACTCTTTTGACATTTAACCCTTTGTTGTATCAATAATCTATGACATAAAATTTAGAAAACAAAGATTTTCAATTTGCTTAAATTTAGTTTTACAACGTGAAAACTACATGTTACTGTGATTAATATTAACAATTAAAGTGAAAGACGTGTCAGAGTGCTGAAAATTTGAAGATTTTCATTGAAGAAAAATAGTAAAACACGAAAATATCACTGAAATTCTCGCGTCCACATTTCCGATTCTGATCGCGCAATCGCCATAATAGCAGGTAATTAAGCGTTTGTTTTATAAATTCTGTTTGTTAATTTTATTGTATAATGCAATTTTAAGTAGCCTGAATAAGTATTATGTGGTATAATAAAATAAAACTGTGGTATAATTTTACATAAACCTTATGTTTACGTAAACAATGAACTGTCAAAGAAATCTATCGTATAACGCGCCTAACAATGATTGATTCTTTGACTTAGGTGCTTTGCGTAATTATGTATCTTAGATGCATATAAAATTCTCGTGTCACAGGGTATGTGCTTAACTCCTTTAACACTTTTATGCAGCGTAATATAATATTATAATTATTACGTTTTATGTTTACAGGTAGCAGAAAAAGCATTTAACGAAATAACCGAAATGATTGGGAGAATTTATGCTATCATTTTGAAAAAAAAACACTGAAAATAAATACAAGGAGTGGGAATTAACCCTTTATTAGGATATTGAAGAGCTGATTATTGAAGATGAAAGTGCCTCTTCACTGTGACACCACTGCTGTAACTACATGGACCTAGAAAGTGGCGATAATTCTGTTTCCGGCTGCATTGTAGAATATTATTTGGATGATCATATTTTATTAAAATAACAAAACCCTGTTTTTCATTTATTTATTTTTTGTATTTTTTAAATAAGTAGTTGTTCCTTAATAAAACAGGAGTGAGCTTCTCTCAGCTCTCACTGATCATCAAAGTAGCTCTGCACCTCTGAGGGAGAGGGTACTGTAGTATATTGATAAATAAAGATGGCCGCACTACCTATGGGTGGGGGCTTGGAGAAGATGGCCGCCAGACTGTCAGAGCTGTCGTCCACTTCTTAAGCTCCGTTTAGACCAAACGAGCGAATGCTCATTCTAGTAAAGCTCTTTTGATGTAAACTAACAACGAGCATTCTTTTGTTGTTCTAGTGTGTTCGCCACGTTTCGGCGGTAAATAGGTAGAATGCTCTAAGAATCTCGCTCGTTTGGTGTAAACGACGCAAGAGCGCTCGGGCAATTGCCTAGAGTGTTCTTTCGTGTTCGGACGTGCTCGCTCTTCGAGGCGGTCTCTTCAAAGGGATTCTAGTGTTCTTGAAATATTTTACTTTTTGGCGGGTTTTTTAAGTTATCGAGTATACTTCTTTTATTAAATTCGTCACCCACCAACGTCTTTTCCTTCTTTTCTTTTTCATTAATTGCGTTATAACAATAAATACAGCACTTGAAATCACAATATCGCTATTACAGTCAGACATTGTGTAGTTGTTACGTAGTTTATATACTCTTTGAGTGTAGTGTGAACCCTACTACTTATCGTTGACGAATGAGTAATGAGCATTCGCTCGTTTGGTCTAAACGGAGCTATGTGATTCTCATCTATAGAGCAAAAATTCTTATTCTTGATGTTCTTGTTGATTCGATTGGTGTAAACGATCTAAAGTATGTTGTAACGAATTATAGTTTACACTAAACGAATACGAAAGAATGTTCTTGTGCTGTTCTTGCTCTATGTTCTTTTGGTGTAAACCCACCTTTACTGAGCCACCGCCGACAGTAGAGCGTTCAGTGATACAGTATTCTGTGTTTAATTTACTCCTTCAACGATAATGTACCAATAGTACATATTGGCGACCCGGCCAGACTCAGAACCAACCAAAGGTAATGTGAAAATAATTTTCACTTTAAATTTTAGAGGTAAATTGACAAAACCAGCCAAAGCTTAGTAATTTCGAAACAAAAAAGAAACAAAATTTGAAAAAGGATGAATTAGAAACGTTATTTGTATTTAAATACCTAATATCATCGGCTAATTTTGTTTTCCGTTACAGTTAAATTTAAATTTCCGAGAATAATAACAAAATCAAAATTTAGTTTAATAACATTTAAAAAATTAGATATGGCTAAAAGTTTGGTACAAAACTTGAAATAACATTTAACGAGCACTATTGAAACGGAAGTGCCTTACTAAACTAGTTGTCCCGGCAAACGTTCTATTGCCATATAAAGTGTTTGAAGTTGTAACTTGTAACGTATTTCTTTATTTGTGAAGAATATTATTTTGTTGAAGTGACTAAAATATAACTGTATGGCGCCATTGCGGCGGCGCGGCGTCGAGCTGTCCTGTTGCAAAATGCACAAACAATGGTCGCCGTCAATCTCGAGTTAAAATTCGTAATTTATTATTTACTATCACTTAATCAACAAATGCAATATAAAATGTAGACAGTAGCCGATTCTTAGACCTACTGAATATGCATATAAAATAGCGCTGGTTTCATTGATTGGTACCTATAATAAGCTTGCTTATGTTACCACAGCAATATACATTGTACAGCAATAAAGCACACACTACAGTAAGAATTGTTCATAGAATAACATGCTATAATTTTTCTGTGTACGAGGAAAATATATTATGGAAAATAAAGAAATGACAAAACCTAAATATTAATGTAGTTATTACAAAGTGGGTACCTGATAATTAACTGGTGTTGATGAGCCTAATTTTCTCATCACACTACACTCAGTGTCTCTTGAGTCTATATTAACACTTTCACAAGCGCCAAATTCACTATGATATAAAACGATCTTTTAATAACCAATAACCGATAATTAGGCCAGTCTGTATCGACATCAAACATTGCAAAAACGATTGTAATTACGATTTTGTTATATGTTGTTAGGTCCCTTAAGAGTAGTTAACACCCAAGTTTGCAACCCTGAAAACCCTGTGCTGTCAATGTTATTGTTAAATCAAAATCCGTTCAGTAGTTTTGCGTCTGTATCTCATGAACCGTGATAGCTAGAGAGTTGAAATTTTCAGAGGTGATGTATTTCTGTTGCCGCTATAACAAAAAATACTAATAACCAGAGTACAATAAATATTAAGGGGGGCTCCCATACAACAAACGTGATTATTTTGCTGCTTTTTGTAGATAATGTTTTGGGCGCTGTTTATCATGAACCGTGATAGCTAGAGAGTCGAAATTTTCACAGGTGATGTATTTCTGTTGCCGCTATAACAAAAAATACTAAAAACCAGAATACATAAATATAAAGGGGGGCTCCCATACAAAAAACGTGATTTTTTTGCTGGTTTTTGTAGATAATGTTTCGATGACTGTTTCTCATGAACCGTCATAGTTAGATAGTTTAAATTTTCACAGGTGATGTATGTCTAGTGCCGCTATAACAACAAATACTAAAAACTGGCCAAGTGCGAGTCGGACAACAGATATGATTTTTTTTTTTTTTTTTTTCATTTTTATTAATGATGGTCCGGAACCCTTCGTGCGCGAGTCCGTCTCGCCCTTGGCCGGTTTTCAATATTATAGTATGATTAGGGTTTTGCTAAATTTAATAATAAATACATTGTGCTCAATAAAATAATAATTATGTTTGCATGTAGGATGTATTATATAGAACAAAGAGTACAAATTTGAAATTTAAGATTTCTGTAGAATTTCAGATGCCTGTAAACACAAAAAAAAAAACACTATAACGATTAAAAACTATAAATTTATACAAATTTAGACTCTCACCCTTTTGGAAGGACCAGGTCTTAACCAGTCAAGATCATTGGGGGGGCAGTCCGCTGTGCGCACTCGCAGCGAGCACCCGTGTTGCATACTTATCGCGAGTGTTATATATTTGTGGACGCTAATTAATATCATATTCACGATGGAGAATGATGAGGAAGATGACTCAAGTGGTATGGATATTATTTGTGATAGTGGGCAAGATGAAAATATTTTGGAAGTATGTGGAAATAATAAAAGGGTTCCTGAAAAGAGAAAAATTGACAAGAATGAGCAGAATGAGTGTGAAACTGAAAATGACTTTATTACTGTTAAAAAACGGAAATCGAAGCGAGTAAATAGCTCTGATGATATTGAAAATGTTATCAGCCGAAACCACAAACATGAAATATGCATCACTGCCGTCGAGAGTGTACCTAAACAAGTGGCGCTAGCGAGACTTATGCGGGACGAAGGTATTAAAAACATTCTAAGAATAAAATACAAAAGTTTTAACAAAGTATTGGTCCAATTTGAAGAAAAAGTAGATGCTGAGAAACTTTTGCAATGTGAGAAATTTAAGGAATTGGGATTTAGGTGTCAGCTAATAAATGATTTATCTATATGTTACGGTGCGGTGAAAGGAATTGACCTTGACCTGAATGAACAGCAGATAATGGAAATATTAGAATCTAATAATTATGAGATATTATCTATTAAACGACTAAAACGTTTTGATTCCGAAACAAATAAATGGATTGACAGTGAAGCTGTAAGATTAAGTTTTAGGGGAAATACTTTGCCTGAATATATATATGCCTATAATTGTCGTTTAAAAGTTGAAACATATGTTTTCCCTGTTACACAGTGTATAGGCTGTTGGAAATTCGGACACGTATTCAAGTACTGTCCGTTAAAAAAGATAACTTGTCCCAAATGTGGTGGCCCTCATGAAAATTGTAATCCTGAGCATATTAAATGCCTAAACTGCAAGGGGAATCATATAGTAATAGATAAAAAATGTCCAATTTATTTGAAAGAGAGAAAGATAAGAAATATAATGAGCAAAGAGCAAGTTCCATATAGAATCGCACACGATTTAATGTATAGTGAACAACGACAAGAAGAAAATAACTATTCATACGATGTTTCTCAAAATTTGGATCCAACAGCTGGCTCAAGGACTGAAGAAACCTATAGCAGCGTAACTTCAAGAAACCTTCCTTCGAAAAATTCGGGCACAGAAATTTTGCATACCGCAGAAAAGGGGATTTCATATTTAAGAGGAAATATAAATTCAATAAAATCTTCAAAACCGAAGCATAGTAACGAGAACAAAAGAGTTTCTAAAAATAGTGAATATACCTGTTTCGAAGAGCCAAAGGAAAATGAAGAAGATGGGAACCAAAATGAGACTCAGAGAAATACTAACAGGGATGAAGAATTAATTTATAAGTTTGAATTTAAGAAGTTTTTGTTTAAATTGAAAAGCTTGGTTACAGAGGAGGGATCTTTAGAAGAAAAAGGTATTAAATTATTTAAAATTATATATGAAGAAATTAAAAATTTTGTTTTGAATAGATTGTTAAATGGAGGGCTGTTAAACACAATTATAACTTCATGTGATGGATAGTACAAATCAAAGTTTTAAGATTAACATACTTCAATGGAATGCTCAGAGTCTTTTGCCAAAGTTAACATCGTTTACTGATTTGTTAATGAGAGATAATATTCATATAGCGATTTTATGTGAAACTTGGTTAGATTGTGAGCAGGACATTAATATAAGTGGCTATGTTACATATAGATCTGATAGATATGATTCTTACGGAGGTGTTGCAATTGTAATACATAAATCGATACGATCTTTTCTAAATTCATTTCAAATATCTAATAATGGCATAGAGATGATTTGTGTTAAATTAATGAACTGTAAATACTTAGAAAACATTATTGCTATTTATTGTCCGTCTTCTGTTCGCACGCAGTCGTCTGATTGGGATGTTATATTTTCAAAATTTTCTCGAAAAACTTTAATAGCAGGAGATTTTAACGGCCATCACACGAACTGGTCTAATAGAATAGATTCAAGGGGTAATCAATTACTAGATGTATCACTAGATAGTTCCTTTATAACATTAAATAATGGCAAAGCGACCAGAGTAAAACTTGTAAGCGGAGTGTTACAAGAAACATCTCCAGACGTTTCCTTTTGTTCAGTAGACCTTGCAATAAATTTTGAGTGGAATACAACAAACGAACATTTAGGCAGTGACCATTTAATAATAAAGTTAAATTTGAATTATAATGACTCATTGCATACAGTGCTTAAAAAAAACTTCAAATTAGCCAATTGGACAAAATACAAAGAAATTCTTCAAGATTTATTTTTTCGTTGTAACAAAACGTTCACTAGTATTCAAGATAGATATAATCATTTCATTGAGCTTACAAAATATGCCTGCGACCAATCTGTTCCATTTAAAAGATTGTGTACTAATCCTGCGCGTAACTTTACCCCTAAACATTATTGGAGTCCGGATTTGTCAAGAGTTGTTGCAGAGCGTCGGCTCGCTCTTAAAATTTTTCGTAGAAATCCTACCCCAGAAAATCTATCCCGTCTTAACTTAAAAATTTCAGAAGCCCAACGCTCAATTAGACGAGCAAAATCTCAAAGTTTTAAACAGTTTTGTAATAGCATTGACTCATCTATATCTTTATCAGATATGTGGCGGAAAATGAAGTGGATAAAAGGAATCAGACAAGCGAGGTCATATGCTTCGGATGTGGCTAAATTAGAACTTTTATCCTCTCTCACTCCCGACTTCGTAACGGAACCCCCGCGTATTTTTCAGCATAGTAATTCTAAGCTCGACGAAGATTTTACTTTACATGAGATGGAAGTCTGTTTAAAAAGTAAAGATACGGCACCCGGTCATGATGAAATATTTTACTCAATGATTTATAACCTCCCTTTATTAGGTAAACAGTTTTTACTCCACATTTATAATGATATATATAGATCTGGTTATGTTCCGATTCAATGGAGAAAAATTAAAATTATTCCAATACCTAAATTAAACGATAATAATAAACTGCGGCCAATATCACTTATTTCTTGCGTATGCAAAACTTTTCATTCAATGTTATCGAAACGTTTAGAGTGGTTTATTGAGCATAATAAAATCTTATCTCCAAATACAATGGGATTCCGAAGGGGCCAATCGAGTCTTCATTGTTTAGTTCGTCTTATCACTAGTATTCAATTAGGTTTCTCACACAATATACCTACCATAGCATGTTTCTTAGATATTGAAGGAGCTTATAATAATGTGTCAGTTAGTGTATTAATTTCTATATTAGAAGAATTGGGTGTAGGCTCTAAAACATGTTCATATTTTTATCAATTTTTAAAAGAGACATCTGCAGATTGAGTTTGATCAGGATGAAGTAGTAGTGTGGATTCGGTGGACAGACAAAGGAATCGCCCAAGGCGATCCAGCCTCTTCTTTATTATTTAATATTCTGACTATTAAGATTTGTCGACAGATAAATCAGGTTTATTTAGATCAGTATGCGGATGACTTTGTTTTGTTCGCCAATTACAGAAAAATTGAGGATAGTACTTCTAATCTGCAAAGTGCATTAAATACATTTATCAAAATATTAGAACAACTAGGGTTGGAGTTATCGCCGACTAAATCTAAATATTGTATTTTTAGTAGGGCTCGGAGGAATCAGCATGTACAAATTTATGTAAAGGACTCGCTGTTGGCCTCGACCGAATGTTGCAAGTATTTAGGTTTCTATTTAGATAGATCTTTAAGGTGGTCAAAGCATATAAACGAAACTTACGAAAAAGCTTCCAAATTTATTAATATTTTAAGAATTCTAGCTGGTTCAAATTGGGGTGCTCATCCTCTACACCTTCGTAGAATCTATCTTTCAATTGTAAGAAGTCGTTTAGATTATGGTAGTTATTTATACGATAACGCGGCGAATTGTCATTTGTCTAAATTAGATCGTGTACAAAATCAGGCCCTTAGAATAGTAGGTGGATTTATAAAGACTTCGCCTATACATGTCATGGAGAATGAATTATGTATTACAAATTTAAGGACAAGGAGGTTATATTTATCATACAAATATTGTTTAAAAATTAATTCATTTTCTGATAATATTAATAACCGATTGTTAAAAAAACTAAATGATGCTTTAAGTAATAGATTCTGGTTGAATAAAAAGAAACCATTGTTGGCTTTAAGTAACGGTGAAATGAAATTTGATGATATATCTTCTTCATATCCTTTAGAAATGTTTAAGTTAGACTCATGGGTATCCAGCTTTAATTTAAAAAATTATATTTTTAGTAAATTAGATAGTTTACAAGGGTCGAAATCGCAATTCTTGGATCACACTATTCTTAGATATGAAATCATTAATGAATTACGACAAAAATTTAATGGATACTACACAATTTATACAGATGGATCTAAAACTTCAAATAGTCTCGGTACTGCGTTTTTTGACCCAAATAGACATACTTATAAAATTAATCAAATTAAAAATAAATTTATTTCTATAATGTCCGCTGAATTGTTCGCTATTTCACAGGCATTATCTTACGCCATAAGCCTTGATGTTTGTAATGTACTGATTTTAACAGATAGTCAAAGTGCTCTTCTTCATATCTTACGATGTACTTCTGGCAACAGATGTGTAGCTTTAGCTTATAATATATTAAATAATCTCTGCCAAGCCAATAGAGAAGGTAAAAGTATAGTTCTCCAATGGATACCATCCCACATTGGTCTGTATGGAAACGAAGAGGCTGACAAATTAGCAAAAAGAGCTACGGTGGAGGGTGAAGAGGTGAGTCTTTTGCCTAGCTATTCTGAATTTTTTTATAAATATAAATTAAAATGTTTTGTTTTTTTTAAAGAATACTTTGATGAGCGATCTAAGTACAAGGGTATATGGTATAAAACCATTCAGAGTGAGCCTCTTCGTATACCATGGTTCTCAGTTTCTGATTTAAGTAGGCAGCAAATAGTCACTGCATGTAGATTGCGATCCGGGCACATCCCTTGTAACAGTTTTGGATTTTTAATGAGGAAAGTGGAGTCACCCAACTGTGAGGAATGTGGTGTGCGGGATGATATCTACCACCGTTTGATGGAGTGTTCCCGGAACGCAAACTTAAGAGAAAATTTGATTTTTAATTTTAAATTAATTAAATGTAATATTGGCATATTTAATAGCATTTTAGCAGAACCTTCTTCTGAGGCTGCTAAAATGCTATATAATTTTAACTATAATTTAGAATTATTGTAAATTAATTTGTTATATTTAGTATAAGGTACGATGGGATTGACATCGTCTTTTTGCACAAAAATCCCTTAAAATAAATAAAGAAATAAAAAAAAAAAAAAAATCATTGGGGGGGAGTGGGGGTGGATGAATAGTGTTTTCTGGAGGTGGAGGCGAATCCGTATATGGTGTTGGATTGTCCTCATCCTCATCCTCGGTATCCAGAACAATAGGGATGGCGTTGTTGCAATTTCGACCGTGGCAGAAGGAACATAAAATAGAGCACTTGTTCCCGGCTTTTCTGCAAGTGCACGAACCTAAGCAACCTTTCTTGCATTTGCAAGCCATCATTTTAAGCAGGGTCTGAGGAGCGGGCTCTGTGCACATTGTTACAGGCATTAGACCTTGTTCGCTGGTCTCCCATCCCCAATAAGTTAGCATTTAGCAACTTTTCATTTTTATTCATTTACAATAATAAACATTTGTTTTTGTAGATGAAATATAATTTATTACATTTAGTTTTTTTTTTCTTGTAAAAGACCGTAGCTAGGAATATGAGAACTGTCAGCCATATCATCTTAAAACGCACAAACTATTAAATAGTATGGGCGTTGTCGTCTGGTGAAACAAAAAAAAAACATCGAAGTCTCAGTAATAGGGTCCCGTTTTACCCTTTTGGTACGGAACTCTAAAAAGAAACTGAAACAAGAGCTGTTACATCGGAAATTCTGTAATTTCACAGTTTTCCTAGCACTGTGGGAGAATTGCCCATCTTTGACTTGCTGTATCTTCGCAACCAAAAGACATAGCGTGTTCAGGTTTCGCTAAAATTGTAGCAAATTTAGTTATCTTTATTAAAGTTCTTACGAACGTACTTAAAAAAACTCTTCGTTTAGGTAGATTTTTATAACAAACTGAAATATGTGCCAAAATTTCGCAGTTTTTCGAGCACCGTGGGAGCAGCACAGGGTTTTCAGGGTTGCAAACTTGGGTGTTATCTACTCTCAAGAGACCTAACAACATATATCAAAATCGTAATTACAATCGCGTTTGCAATGTTTCTCGTTTTTTATGTCGATACAGACTGGCCTAAATGTTGATGATAGATGGACGGCGACGTCCTATATCTAACCTGATCTAACGTAGCCGTTACGACTTACGAGTGTATACGCTCAGTGTTGCTATCATCGCACCCTTTAGTTTATTGAAATTAATTAATTTAATAATTTTTAATTGCAATATGCAATAATTTTTAAAATATTATTGCATAATCCTAATGAATTTAATCTGCTCAAGTTAGTAAAGTGGCATATATAAACTTTGTAATGAAATTATCATGTCATATTATTATTGTAAAATTAATGATTTTACTCTTCTTTACCAAATGTCTCACCATAACAGGAGAACTCATAGTTCGTATGTATTATTGTGTGGTAACAAAGTAAAAAATAAAATTGCTTCCTATCGAAAATGAGAAGTTTAGAGGTAATTTGGTGAAAACCAGATGGTACCTACAAGTGCCTAATTTATAATATAATTATGTTATTTATTATGACTATGAAAGGCAGTTTGGGTAAATACCCACAAATGGCCGATTATTATAACGGATAGTTCGGCGAAAGCCAAACGGTACCTACAAATGCTTAATTACTATAAAAGGCAGTTTTGTGAAAGTCCAAACGGTAAATACAAATTGCCCATTATTATAAGATGTAGTTGGTTAAAATAAAGATACCTACAAATGCTTAGAGGTCGTTTGGATAGACAAACGGTACCTGCTGATTAAAGACGTAGTTGGGTTAAAATAAAGATACCTACAAATGGTTAGAAAGTTTAAAGGTAAAAATAAATTAATCCCTCAAGCCTTACGGGCCCATATGGGCCTTACGGGCCCATATGGGCCGCGACAACAAAAGATTTTCTGGGATTGGTGATCGAGAGATTAGGATGAAGTTTGGTTAAAATTCAAACGGGTACCGTTACTAATAGTTGAAAAGATTGGTCGGCTATAATTTCAATGTATAAAGTCTACACTAGTAAAATAAAACGAGGGCTGAAATCGTATGTCACTGCTGCTACTCGTGAGAGCCTTGCAAAAGCAAATGGGCAAAAAGAGGTCTATTATAATTTACCTGGCATAGCAGTATATGGCGAAATTATATTTTATTTGAGTGCCGTAGGGCAATTAGATAATTACTTTTATCCAAAAAGCCGTGTGTTAAGATGCCAGCGTTTCAAAATAATCTATTGAATAAAAAAAAGAGAAAAAATGCTATAGGCAACTATGTTACTTTTGATAAAATTATTTCAGAAGCCAATAGTTTAGAAACAATAAATTGCCAAGATTAAAATGTTAGCTCCCAAAGAACATTCCACGTGGTAAACAACACTATATTGTTACAAAAAACTGACATTCATCCAATATGTTTGAAATATGAATGTATTGGCCAAATTCTGCATTGTCAACCAGTAAAGATACAAAATACAATACAAATAATTTATTTCCAGAAAATACAATATACAACTTCAGATTAAGACAAATACCCACACTAGGCATAGCCTGTCCTGTGGAGCAGTATAGGAACATTTTCGTTACTGTCGGCAGACGACAGTTGGTTATTGATACCGGCAGCAAGAGTAATAATATTATTAATGATAAAAATTAAGATTTTTAAAATTAATAGAAAATAGTCTTACTACTTTAAAAAATTCTACCAAATGGTATAAACTTCTATGAAGCTGTTAACCCTAATATTTGTTTTGATGATATTTATTAATTTAAAACTACCGACACTAAGACACGTAAATATGAATTATTTTAAAATCGGTTGTACACTTCGTTAATAATAATACCATAATATTGAAGTGGAAAAGTGCATAGAAAGTTGTGTTCCATTATGTTGTGTTTTATTAATAATAAAACTTGTGAATGAACCCGGAGATCAACATTCAGGTTAGATTGCTCAATTTTAATGTTACTGCAGATGCTATTGGAGCATAATTATTATATAATGTATAATGTATATTGTATTATCTATGATTGAAGCTACCAATTTGGGTAACTATCAAGTCCAATAGTGTCCGTTAAAAAACCAAGTTGCACATCCGGACAAAAGGTCAATGGCCTATATTATGCCCATAGTAGTTTGGGATCTTACGATTCTTTTGATAAACAATTGAAAATGTTGTGGAAAGCGACATTGTTAAAAACTGGTACAAAATTTATTTGGCCATGATATTACAATAAAAATAGAAGTATTGAGATTAGAATTCCATGAAAATAAATTCGAAGGTAATTTTCCTAAATATATCCCCATCGATATAAGCATTAAACCGGTCTCTCGAACATGTAACAGAGTCCTTCATTAAATAAATACCCATCAGTCGTGGCAAAACGAGACACAATAGCTTTTTCATTGTTATCGCGGCCGGATGTGGCCGCTTGGGGCTTCATGAATTTAGAATTGGATGGGGGGAATTAGAATCTGTGTAGATTATAAGGCGAGCTAATCAAGCCAATATCAGACAAAACACCCGTTACCAATTATAGAAAAACTTCTTCTAAAATTAATAAATGCAAGAAGTTTCTCGAAACTTGACCTTAAAAATTGTTTTCGATAACTTAAATTGGGAGAATAGTGAGCAAAGCAAGGTAAAGCTAACAATGGAGTAGCACAAAATTAAATTCACCCAAAATAAAGTTTAGTAGCATAGTAGTTGACATAATATTAAATAACAACTTTTATATTTTGTAATCAAGGTTACAAATTTTTTTGGTACAACTTCCAAAAGACTATGGCAAGATTGTTATTCACGTTGTGACAGAGTAGTTAATTTTAGTAACTATATTGCTTTTTTTGGGTGCTATGAGGCTCAACATGACCTCTAATGGATCCAAATCTTAAAAAAAATATAAATATAACTCGATAACGACTGAACCGATTTGGCTAATTTTAGTCTTAAAATATTCCTGGAAGTCCAGGGAAGGTTTATAAGTAGCACGAAGTGAACCGGGACATGTAATGTATCTATAAAGTTCCGAGTATAGAATTTCTTAAATATAATTTAGCACATGAAGACATTTGGATAAATATAAAAACTTGAGAGGTGTCAAGGGACACCCGAATGAAATGAAGTTATTTCTTATGTTCAAAAACCTGTATACATATTATACACAAAAATAATACTTAATATTAAAACGCCATCTAGTTGACGCACAGGAATAATATCAAACTAGTATATCTAGTGAGGTCCAAGTATACTAACAACGCGTCGCTGTTTATTTTCAAAAACGCAATCAAGGTGACGCATAGGAATACTATAAACGCCCATGCAGGTACTAATAAAAAGTGTCGATGTCAAATATCGTTCTGTCTAGCCCCCTTTACGCCGAAAGCGCGATAAGGAGCTTCACTCCAATATAAGAATTTTCGATAAATATATTAATAAAACTACGGGGAATTTTTGGGAGCTTTTAACGTTTGAAGAGCTTTTGGGACTGGTGAACTATGTAGGTGAATGAATCACTAGCTTAGCAACATGGATTGAATTGATCAAACTAAAGCCCACTAAAACCTGGTAAAACTTCATGTATATATTAGCTCGTCTGTCAAGCGCCCAAAATGGGCGTCTTACTCTGGAACTATTCAAAAATAGCTATTCCTACTTTGACCACCAATTTAGTATTTTGTTTCAAATATGAAACTATAATAATATGTGTTTGCACCACTAATGGCATATTTATTGAAAATTCTAATTTTATAAAGTTGTATATGGCCCTCATGGTAGTTTGTTGAGATCAGTGGTCCCCAACCTTTTTTCACGCGGGCCACAAACATGTTTTGGTCTTGGTGCCGCGGGCTGTGGGTTGGGAATACCGGGTTTAGATAATAAATTCAGTTTAATGAGAGTAATTGAAAATTGAAAAATTTTCGGAAATGATTTGACAGTTCGTGACAGATGAACGGATATACGTGACATAACATGCTTTTGGCGTAAAGATCAAACTGACCCATGTGTCTTAATACGTACTGGTATTCAAAATAAGAAATTACTTAAACTATAGATGCCACTTAAGTGGCAGACACACTAAAAGAAATTTTTTCTATAATTATTAGAGATACCAGTAAGTTATAACAGCGGACAATGGTCCGAAATTTATAAATGTTTATGGTTTGTACATTTTTGTACAGATTTAAGTATTCAGTTATTCCATAGTATGCCTTGTGGGCTTCAAAAAAATGGCAAGGTTGAAATACAAAATCGCTAAATTTAAAAAAACTTTGTATCAGTCAAACTGAGAAATTTTATTGGCAAAATGGTTTGTTAAAATAGTGCACCTCTTTTAGTTACACGAGTCTCCAGCAGAATTGTTTTACAGGGGTCAGCTGTTTAGAGATAAATTGTCATCAATATAATATATATAATAATTGATATTAAAGAACTTGCTGAAATGGACTCTGAAATAAAAGATACATTATTAAATAAGAGAGGAATTGATGGTTTAGAAGCTGTTAACTTGTAATTGATTGCAAATTGCAATGCATATTTTGAGTTTTGATATTTTAGCTCATATAATTTAATTTGTATACGCCTATACAATAAAATCTCAGAAAACGTTTGTGTGCTAAGGCTTATTATAAGGTAAATAATTTTCTCAATGATAGCACATCATGGGAACAATAAGCTGACAAAACCATAGGCCGCTTCTAAATAAATGTACCACATTTTTACATACTTAAGTATAATTTAGCTTAAGTTAATTATTGTAATTTTCCACCTTTTTGGTAAAAGGTGGCCCCGTGCGAGTTTCTTACGCCGGTTCTTCTCGCCGGGTTAGTTCCCGAACCGGTGGTAGGCCTCACGTAGACAACGTTCTAAAAATGTTAAAAAAAAAATACTTTTTTGTAAAAGGTAGATGTAGTATATTGATAAATAAAGATGGCCGCACTACCTATGGGTGGGTCTTGGAGAAGATGGCCGCCAGACTGTCAGAGCTGTCGTCCACTTCTTACCGAGCCACCGCCGACAGTAGAGCGTTCAGTGATACAGTATTCTGTGTTTAACCCATCAGTCGTGGCAAAACGAGACACAATAGCTTTTTCATTGTTATCGCGGCCGGATGTGGCCGCTTGGGGCTTCATGAATTAATTTACTCCTTCAACGATAATGTACCACTGGTACAGGTACTTAAATAACAGGTGTTATAAATTCATAATATATTGTAATACTAGTGACTAGCTGATGTCTCGGTGAACTACGTGTCACTTATAAACCTTCCCTGGACTTCCAGGAATATTTTAAGACTAAAATTAGCCACATCGGTTCAACCGTTTAATCGAGTTATTCCATTTTTTATATAATTTTACATGTTAAGTATCTTAAACAAAACACTGCTCCCCACACTAGGATCCCCTGTGTCGTGGAGAGCACTCTCTTCCATCATGCACATAGATACATACAATTAATTTTAACCAGCTAATGGCATATTTGTGATAACTAACATAAAGTTACATGTTCTAAGTCTTTTGACGTGATAACGTCTTATAATTCAATATGGGGTGCGCGCCCGAAAAACATGACAGTTCATGCGGCGTTACCTCGCTGACAGCTCTGAGGCGTTCCATTTACACTCTCAAGTCTCTCAACAACCGTAAGGCCCACCTGGGCCGCGCTCTTTGTTTCGATTATATTACGTATTTCGATGACTTAGAGAATACTTTTGTATGAAGAAGTTTGGTTAGTTATGGCCTTTGATACATTGACCACACTCTGAATGAAAAATAAATAATCTGTGAGCTATTAGTATTATTTCGGCTATTCAAAATTGTGCTCTATTTCCTACGTGTCAAGGTATGACTTAATATATGAAGAATAAAGTATTCGTTTATTTCTTCTGAACAAGTCACTAATTATAGTTTCGAAAGTTTATAATTGAGAAACTAATATCACATCGGACTAAATACTATATTATGATGGCTTGATAGATAGAAAATTTAACATATATTATAATGTAGTTCACACAAACATAAAATATGGATTGTATGTAAGGATATTACATTAATTTTACAAAGAGGGTAGGCCGGGCGCCATTTTTTTGCACATTGACCTGCCAACTTTTTTGCATAGATTTCTCCCGGAACTGAGGGGTTAAGGCTATGACGTTGTCACGTTCAACTATAGGTCTTGCAATCTACGAGCGCGCGTAGCCTTTATTTGTAGTTGAAAATGTGAATAGACATTTTCGTTAGTGTGCGTACCTGACGGAGCAGTCAGTAGCGAGCGAGCCATGTACGCGTGTATAGATATGGTCACTCACACAACTAAAGGCGCCGCGCGCTCGTAGATTGCAAGATCTGTATCGTCAGTAAACCGACTTTACAGATAACCGATTTTTTTTAACAGAACCAATAATGTGTTTGTAAGTAAACAGGCAATATATTTGTTTAAAGTAGGTGATGCTATTATAATATTATGATACAAAATACACATAATAGCATTACAAGATCATTACCAGAGCCACCGAAACCAGCTACAGTACGTGTAAGTTAGTGATGAGGTGAGTTATACAAAGATTATAATACTTTACATACATTAGATTGTTTCTTGTAATATCGTAAATTAAACAGACACTATAACTACATCATAATTATTTCAAATTTTCTTAACTACGTAATATATATAAATCATAATATTTACAACGTGTTTTTTAAACTGTATTTAAACAGAGATTAAGGATAGGTAGATGGCTTCTTAGCTCGCCAGCGCGTGGCCATTTTATGCTTGTGTGCAATTGCTGTAGTGTGCGTGTAGGGATGGGCGATCTGCTTGTATATATCGATAAAAATATAAAATTAGACTACAGCTATCGACCAATAATCGACCATAATTTTATGTTATAGATTTTTATTAAACGACATCAAAAAAAGGAGGTTATCAATTCGACCCGCATGTTCAATTTAGGATAATAATGTTATGATCATTAAATTAGAAGTCGCCTTCAATTTGGTGAAAAGATATTATTTTATATTTATTTAAGTATATGAAAATAATTATATAAATAAAATATTTAAGTATATAATTACACAAATAGTTAAAAATATAATAATTATGTATACTCCATAAGCCACGAAGGCTTGACCGGATTGTAATATCAATAAAATCAACAGTTTTTATAAAAAACAACAGAAGATCAAAAATACTTTATTATACTTAACTATTATACAACAATTTTGTAAAATAACAATTTTTTATGTATTATCGAAGAAATAAAGACGTTAAAGATGCGTTAAAGCATTGGTTACTGGTGACGAGACACATAATATAATAATATAATGTGTCCACTGTCCCAACACCAGTGGCCGATCCTTCAGTCAATAAAATACCTATGCCATACATCATAACATGTAAGGATTGGACACCGGTGTTAGGACACATTGTATAATATTACACACATATTAAAAATTAGAAATTAAGGGGCCGGGTGGCATCGAAATTATCGATGGCATCGAAATTATTAATTAACATACGTAATACCAAAATCATTTTCTCATGGGAAAATATTTGACATGTTTGAGTTATTTTTCAGCTTAAAAAATAGTAATTACCTAGGTTCCTGCACAAAAATTTACTACAAAATATTTAAACACTAAAAAATATTTTTTTGTGTTTAAACTTTAAATATTTTGTAGTAAATTTACTACTAAATATTGAAACACTAAAAATATAGTAACACACTAAAAATATAAATATATATAAATAGTAAATTTACTACAAAATATTTAAATAGTAAAGAATATTTTTTTCAATATTTTGTAGTAAATTTACTATTTATTTACATATTTTTCGTATTTTACTATATTTTTTAGTGTTTAAATATTTTATAGTAAATGTTTGTGCAGGAACCTAGGTAGTTACTATTTTAAGTTGAATAATAACTCAAACATGTTTAATATTTTCGTATGAGAAAATGATTATGGTATTACTTATGTATGTGAAAAAAATATTCAAACACTGAAAACAGTTGACACCATCTCCTTAACGGGGGAGGGGGGGGGGGGGGTGTCTCCTGAAGGTGGATGAAGGTGGTAGTGATAAGGGGGGGATTTTCGTCACTTAAACCATCCCTCCTTACTCCATCTCACCACCAGAATACTCGGTTATAATCTTAAAAATAATATTATCTTCATTATAGGTCTCTCAGGCACCACCATATTGAACTGTTCTTTAGGAGCATTCCAATAACCTAAAAAAATAGTTGATTTAGTGTCATTAAATGTACTTAATACTATAAAATATGTATGTACATATAATATTATATACAATATATCCTTTATGTAACTTTTCCATGCTTAACCCATCAAGCCCCAAGTGGAACCCAGGTGCCGCATAACATCTATTGTGTCTGGAATTCGATGTTCGAGGTATTAAATTTATTTTATTAAATGATTATGACTTTAGCCTTATTAAAATTGTACATTTTATTAAAAAAAGAGTAATGCCAGGATAAAATTTCAAAAAGTATATTCAAGTAACGATTTGAGTACTTACAGGGGGGAGGTGTGAGAGCTGTTGATCATTTTACTCTCCGTTAGAACTTTTTTATTTCAATAAAATCATTATTTCTTTACGTTTGAAATGATAATCCCAATATTGTGATGCCTTCATGAGGGAGTAAGGATTAAAAACTTGCATGAATGAAACTTGCGTCTAAATATTTCTGTTCGTCGTCTATTTTAAAGTATTTTCAAATCTTGAAAAAAAAATCATTTAGTCAATGACAATATTTTTATCGATAAACTATTACTTCAAGTAAAGTGCGTCCCTAAAGTACACGTAAAAAGTTATGCAATATTTGTAGCCAAATTATTACTTGATGTGACATTTTTATCACTAATGCCTTATATAACATGATTGAGGGATTATTAAACTTATAAATTTTCTTTTTAGCTTACAAAAATACCGATTGATAAGCCCAAAAAACGTTGTTGAAAACTTACGTATGTTATGTTAAAACCACGTGTTTGAGGCATTCCTTGGCCGTTTTTATGGTTTATTATATAGCGGAACCACAAAACCCAATAAGATATTGCATTTAACGTTCACTAAACACTTTTATTAGCACTTTTTAAACATGAAATATTGCAGACCGACTCCTTTGTTATGTCCTATTAGGTAGGACATAACATTACAAACTTTTGACGCTTATACACCGATATGAACTTCCTCTTTCACTCAACTTACTGCATCGTTAGTTAGAAAGAGTAACATTATCAACTGTCAAAATATAAGGTTACCTCCAATAGTATGTAACCTCATTGTATCAAAATCTTTTATAGTGACTGGATACAGTGTGGCCATAAGAGGCCACACCGGAAACAAGTGGCGACTCTATTAATGTCGTGACTTTTTTGACGGACTATAGATTTGAACGTCAATAATGGAGTGGTCGAATTTCTTGAGCTACTTCAAGCAGAAGCCTCAAAAATTTAATTATATTGTAAAAAATTAAATGCACTCAAATAAAATAGATTGACAACGTCCACAAAATCGTCATCCAATCTGTCAGCCATCTTTGCAATAGCTGTGCCGTAAAACATTTGAAAACAAGTCTGGCAGGCATATGGCCTTACCATGAGCTCTTATAGCAGTATTATTTTAATATTACTTTTGAATTTCGCATAAACAAACATGATCTCTATTTATATAAACATAGCTATGTTTTTTGATTGTGCGAAATCTGAAAGTAATATTAAAGTAATACTGCTATAAGATGTCATGGTAGGGGGGGCTGTTTGCGCACGTCAAAGTTTTCAAAAAGTTTGCTGAAACTTTGAAGCGCATGTCTGGCCGGCGCCATGCCCGGCCGGCCGACCGGAGCCTGCATAATATTATATTGTAAAGCCGGCGCTTTACAATATAATATTATGCAGGCTCCCACAGACAGGCGCGGTATATCGCGCGATCTATTGAGCTATCTTATCGCGCGATAGATCGCGCGATATAGCGCGCGTTCTTTGCACACAGCCGCGATCTTGGCTGCGATCAGCTAGCGTCCTATATTTCTTTTTTTTTTCTTATTACGGCACTTCGGCTTAGTCAGCGGCTACACGGTCAATTTTTCATCAATCTGATCCATCAATCCGGTACGGATTGACGAAAATTTAATCGTGTACGACTCGGATTGATGGATTGATCGTATTTTTATTATAAACTTTTTATAACCATCAATATTCCGTCAATCAGATTGATGGATCAGATTGATGAGAATTTGACCGTGTAGCCTGTGACTTAGATATATTTTAACCATGGCCAGTGTCGAGTATGTTATAGCGGGAAAACAATCTTTTGTATGTCTGTAGTGTTGATGTACGCCAACTCTTTGTTAGACCGTGAGAAGGCGCGCCTTATTTTATTACACGGACAGGCGCGCGCGAGCAAATTGCTCACGCTACTTTAAATACTTATTAATCTAGTGTTTCAGTAGTTATTGGCTTATAATTGATGTAAATTAACAAGGTTTAATCAACAAGAAATTAAGACTCAATTGAACATTTAAAATATAAATCAATTTCTTAGGCAAATTACAAAATAACTTAATAATACTTTCTTATTTTTATCAGTCTGCATAAAAATCACATTAAAAAATCTTACATAAAATATATTTAAAAAATGTACTCTTCCATAAGATGTCCACGGGTGTGACTATCAAAACACATTGTACACATATATGTAACATGTTCTGTGCAGAGTCATTGCCTGCACAAAGTGCATGCTTTTTTCGAGCGTCTATTCTTACGCCTGGGACACAATATAGAACAAAATCCGCTTGACGTAGGCTGTGCAATGGGTTCAAGAGTTGGAACAAAACGTTTCATAAGGAACTGGAGATCGGATGATATGTTTGTCATGCAAATGCGGCGTGAAATATGTGGTTTTACAAGCTGGAGCGCTGATCGTTCATTTTATTTCTGTATTGAAGCTAAAATAAAAAAAAATTTATGTACATATCACTACAGATACAGATTAAGTTTTATACAGTCAATAAACACTTGTACGCAGACGTTCACTTCAACAACTTTTTTCTCTATGTAATTAGACTTAACGTAAATTTTACGGTTTCCACAATAAAGGAAAAATGTTGCAGTGTTATTAATAGAGTGCGCGCACGATAACTCTGCGCGCGACAGGTGGCGTACCAGCGTAGGCATTCATTAAAAAAATAGGTAATCCCAATAATATATATTTTTTTAATAACATTGGTAGTTTTACTTTAATATCCATATTTATTTATTTAAATTATGTATAGGAATATTCGTATCGATTATCATGTAAACATGGCGGCCCTACAATTAGTTCCGATTTCAACCGCGCACAAAGTTATCGTGCGCGCACTCTAGTAGAAATAGATACTTTAACAGACTATAGAGCAACTAGAACGACCGTAATCAAATTCTTAGATTTGTTTCTATACACCCCGCGATTTCTATTCACCCCATTTAGGCTATGTTCCGAAATGTACTGCGACCACTGCAGAGTGTGACGTCATTTTAGTATACTGCGAAGCCGTTCCTTTATAGTTAGTATACTGTTGGTATACTGGTTACTATTTAAAACGGAACGCAATCCAGTATACTATCAGCCGCATTTTTAACAGCTCGTATTGAACATTTTCAACACAGTCTAATAAGGTTAATTTTTGCAATTCTTCCAGTGTTTTATTATTATTAATCCAAATTAATTACAGAAATTTATAACTTTGGGATTAAACTGTAAGTATTGTTTTAAAACGTTAGACACTCGAGTGGTTTTGACACTTGACAGTTGACTTTTGACAGTTGACTGATCACGTGATCAAAGTACTGCGAGTGCCTTACCTCGAAACGCCAGTGCTCACAGTACAATATGGCGACGATTGATGACGTCATATATTTCACTAGGGCACTGCGGCAACTCCATTACGGAACGATTTTTTCTACAGTGGTAGCACTGTGCAGTGGTCGCAGTACATTTAGGAACATAGCCTTAACCGGTACTTAAGCGCCTGATACACGGTTTAAAACGGCGGTTTAAAACTGAAGTTTGAAACCGTTGTTTTATGCCAAAAAATACCAAATTTGGCATAAAACAACTATCTACACCCGCTATCCCCAACCCGCGGTCCGCGGGCCGCATGCGGCCCGCCGGGACTTTATTTGTGGCCCGCGTTATCTTAAGCCAGCTATCCCCAACCCGCGGCCCACCGGGACTTTATTTGTGGCCCGCGTGATGTTAAACCATTTTGAAATTCACGCCCACCGGCAAAATAATGTAGTCATCGTGAAAGTCGTGAATTTTTTTTTCACTTTTAAATCGTTAATTTTGAAGAACGTTATATTTTAAACCTAAAAACTTTTGTTGCGGTCCGCGACACCAAGACCAAAACATGTTTGTGACCCGCATGAAAAAAAGGTTGGGGACCACTGATCTACAGGCGATCAGGCGCTTTATAATCTGCGGTGCGGGAGCGCTAGAAGGAGAACTGTCAAAAATGACGTGAAATGTCATCGATCGCGCGATATACTTCAATCGCGGCGATAATAACGCAGCAGTGTGTAACTACATGAGCGTACTCATACAAAATGTACTAAAAACATATATCGCGCGATCTATCGCACGATCTATCGCGCGATATATCGCGCCTGTCTGTGGGAGCCACATCTTTGGTTGCGACTTGCGACCTTCGAAAAAATGAAGAATGTTGTGTATTGAGCAAGTATTGAGGAATAATAATTGAGGATCGTTTTGTACTCTCTAGTCTCTACTAATCAAGTGTAATTCCAAATGTTGCAAATCCATTCATTTTAAAATAATATCATGTTAGCTGCAGGCTGTAGGCTGCAGCCTGTAGAGCCTGCACTCCTGCAGATCTGAATATAAAAACATTATTTGACCCAGAACAAAAAAAAAATCAACTTGTCAAAGTTACTATGACACTTGACAGGTTGATGATAACTGTCAAAATCATGTGGAAAATTGATTTTCTTTTGATATTGTAGAAAAACTGCATTAAAATCAATATATTTGCGTTTTAAATGATTCTATAGATTTTATAGAAATGTGGGTTTTTGGTTATGGCTCACTAATATGGAAGGTCGACTTTAAATACGAGTTAAAGGTCGTGGGATATGTAAAAGGTTACCTTAGAAGATTTTACCAACACAGCATTGACCATAGGGGAACTCCCAACAAGGTAAATAAATTATCATTGCATTTATATTTATTCAGTAATAACTAGAAAACTAAAACATAAAAATGTAAAGAAGATCCTGTCTGGTTAGTACTCTTTTTATTTAGTTTGATGATGCTATAGAAAACATTCTAAGCACTCTATTTATTAAAAAACACAAAATTTTTTGTTTTAACCCATCGATCGTGTCAAAACGGGACACAATATAGTCCGTGAGCCCGGTCCGAAAATGCCTATGTCACGTGACATCAATATAAAATGCATGGCACACGGTCGGAAAATATATGCCAAGCGAGGATCAGACGACTTTCGCATCTGAAATTGGCCGGAAGTCGGAGAAATCCCCTCACTTCGGGTCAAATTTTTGGTGTCTATTTATGTCACGTGACATCAACGTGAAACATGTGGCAGCATGTAGCCCTATAGTTGTAGAGTAGGGAAACATAAGTCTGTCAATTTTAAAATGGCCGGAAGTACTTGACAGACGGCGTCAAAGTTGGTCCTTGGGTACCCTTTTTTACGTCACGTGACATCTTGATGAATTCTTTTTTAAATGTTTTGAAATAATAGTGTCTTAAAGAATAAATGAGGCTGCCAAGCCAGATCTGGCCGGAAGTCCCATAAAAGTGATTTTTAAACTGCTCGTGAATTATGAGAAAATCGCATGATTTATCAAAATATTATAATCAATAGGCTACTTGACCTATTTTTTTTCTTCATTCTAATCGCTTCTTAATCATTCATTTTCACCAAAAAAACGAATATTTTAATATTTTAAACAGTAGAAACCCATAAAAATGTTGACTGAAAAATATGCCTTTTATATGGCGCCGAAAACACTGTCCGCCATTGTGCCGCCATAATGTGACGTCATGTTTTTTCTATTTTATACTTTCTTTATTGAAAAAAGTTTTATGTGCTAAGCGTACGAGTCTAACAGTGCCAAAAAATTAGAAAAGAATTTAGAAATCATTTGTAATGTTGAACACTTTTGTAGAAAAGTTTTGGCCATTTCATTTCCCATACTACAATACATGGAGATAATCTATAAAACTGATGTTTTATTTGAATTATTCAAGAAAATATATTTTATAAATCTTTCTAGGCTTATTCATATTATTTATGTACAAATAAACTTACATATAACGAATGTAATAAAATGATGAATTCTTTTTTAAATGTTTTGAAATAATAGTGTCTTTAAGAATAAATGAGGCTGCCAAGCCAGATCTGGCCGGAAGTCCCATAAAAGTGATTTTTAAACTGCTCGTGAATTATGAGAAAATCGCATGATTTATCAAAATATTATAATCAATTTACAAGAATTATCGACTTAAAATGAGTATGGGATGGTTTGGAAGAACCGTGAATTGTATACCTAACCTGTTATAGTAAATAAGTGTGTTACTGTACTAATTGATGAGCTCGTAATATAAAGTCGGGTGGATCCAATGTTGGTGGGTCCAATCCAAATTTAAATTCGCTAACGTTGTTACATTTACATTAATACCACATAGTTGATTTCAATCAATCGTGTTTATCCAGCCAGTAAAATATATAAAAGTAAACTTCTAAAGTAAACTATCTACGTAAAGTGTGTCACTGGTAAAGTAAGGAGGGAAGGAACCTTACAAGTGACTCAAATAAATAAGTCACTTAAATAAGTGAGTTATACTAATTGTAGGATATGTAGTATAACGAGTAAAAAAAATATATCCACAGTCGAACATATAACCTCCTCCTTTTTGGAAGTCGGTTTAAAATATGTAGGATCATCAGAGTTAGACGTAATTATGTTTAATTAAAATACAGGGATTGGGTAAAAAGTCGGTAATTATATTTTAGAGAAAAAATTAAAACTCTTTATGTTAAATTTTAAATATTTATTTATTCTTAGCTATGTTGTGTTACAAAAAAACGTATTTATTAAATCAAAATTAAAAATTAACAAACTAAATCTAAAACGAAACACCTACAAAGTAAAACTAAAACAAATAAAAAAATTAGATATCATTATCTTCATCCTCATCTTCTGATGAAGTAAAAACCTCACTGCTTTCGTTATCTGATTCTAAGACGATATCATCTATGTCTAATGGGGTTGGGTCACCGTCGAACCAGTGGGGTTCATATTTTTCGTTTACTAACTTCCATCCATAATCATTTGGGTGCAGATTAAGTGTACAATCCGGTAGTGTTGCATTTTTAACCGACTTCCAAAAAGGAGGAGGTTATATGTTCGGCTGTGGATATTTTTATTTTTATTTTTATTTGTGTATGTTCAACGATTACTCCGCCGTTTGTGAACCGATTTTCAAAATTTTTCTTTTGTTGTATAGGGTTTGACTCCAATTTGGTACCATGTTCACAAAAGTGGTGACCTGATGATGGGATCCATGAATAATCGAGGGAACTCCTCAAAATTTATATGGAAACATATAGTGATTTTGGTTTTATGTGAAGGATCCTAGACATATGCTACCAAAAAGTAAGATTTTACACCAAGGCATGCTATGGTTCCGAAGATACTAAGAGAACTCCGGATTCCTTATATATACAAGTTTGGGACTTTCGGCGATGTTTTAAGAACTGAAAGCATATGCTACTATGCAAATTACATTCATCATCATCATCATAATTATCACTACCATCACACGATGCATCGTTATGAGTTATGACTTATGACCCTATTATTGGTAATTTTTATAGTCTTTCCGATCGAGACTCGAGTTTGTCGAGTGATTTTGAAAATTATATTAATGTTGTTACAAAGTAAATGATTTAAACTTGGTGTTGCGGTTACCAAGTTAGCAATTTGATCATGGGATCTATGAGGTACGTAGGAAAAAACTTTTTTGAAAACTGCCTGAGTATAGTAGTTGTGATAGTTTCATACCTAAATCCTATAATATATCTACAACTGCCAGCTTATATGTTTACCGGTAAATAACTAAAAAGAGTGAAATTATTATTTTTAACAAAAAATTAAAACCGACTTCCAAGGTAAAAAAAGTAATAATATGAATTAAAAAGTATTAAATAATTCTTACTCTTTAATAGTGCCTCTTTCAGAATTCGTCTAAATCTCAACTATTTCTGTACATACTATAGTCTTCATTACTTTGAAGTCGGTACCAGTCCCAAAAGTTTCATATATTCTGACATTGACTGATTAACTCACGATTAAATTAGCTGGTACCGACTTCAAAATAATGAAGACTATAGTATGTACAGAAACAGTTGAGATTTAGACGAATTCTGAAAGAGGCACTTTTAAAGAGTAAGAATTATTTAATACTTTTTAGTTCATATTATTACTTATTGTTTTTACCTTGGAAGTCGGTTTTAATTTTTTGTTAAAAATAATAATTCCACATCATGGTCACAAAAATCGTTCTAAAATTTTTCTGTTTTAAAACTTTGAAACAGGGTGGCATTACCGGATTGCTATGCAATATACATAAAATTGGGTACAAATGTATGCCAAGCTTTACCTGCCCTGCATGCATTTACGGGATGCGACTACACGGCTAGTTTTTTCAGACAGGGTAAAGTGAAAGCATTGAATTTGTTAGAAAAACATACAAAATTCCAAACAACTTTTAAAAACTTTAATTCAGCATTAATTTTGAATGAAAAAAAAACTCAGCATAGTCCAGGAATTTACCTCAATGCTATTTGGCGTTAAAAATTGTAATTCAGTAAATTCAGCTCGTTATGAAATATTTAATAAAACTTTTGCAAAAGAACGCAGTAAGTTTTTACAAAAAGTAAAAAACTTCAGCTCGAATTTAATGCCACCCTGTTTCAAAGTTTTAAAACAGAAAATTTTTATACCGATTTTTGTGACCACGATGTGGAAAAATGCAACACTACCGGATTGTACACTTAATCTGCACCCAAATGATTATGGATGGAAGTTAGTAAACGAAAAATATGAACCCCACTGGTTCGACGGTGACCCAACCCCATTAGACATAGATGATATCGTCTTAGAATCAGATAACGAAAGCAGTGAGGTTTTTACTTCATCAGAAGATGAGGATGAAGATAATGATATCAAATTTTTTTATTTGTTTTAGTTTTACTTTGTAGGTGTTTCGTTTTAGATTTAGTTTGTTAATTTTTAATTTTGATTTAATAAATACGTTTTTTTGTAACACAACATAGCTAAGAATAAATAAATATTTAAATTTTAACATAAAGAGTTTTAATTTTTTCTCTAAAATATAATTACCGACTTTTTACCCAATCCCTGTATTTTAATTAAACATAATTACGTCTAACTCTGATGATCCTACATATTTTAAACCGACTTCCAAAAAGGAGGAGGTTATATGTTCGACTGTGGATATATTTTTTTTACTCGTTATACTACATATCCTACAATTAGTATAACTCACTTATTTAAGTGACTTATTTATTTGAGTCACTTGTAAGGTTCCTTCTCTCCTTACTTTACCAGTGACACACTTTACGTAGATAGTTTACTTTAGAAGTTTACTTTTATATATTTTACTGGCTGGATAAACACGATTGATTGAAATCAACTATGTGGTATTAATGTAAATGTAACAACGTTAGCGAATTTAAATTTGGATTGGACCCACCAACATTGGACCCACCCGACTTTATATTACGAGCTCATCAATTAGTACAGTCACACACTTATTTACCCTAGATTATTATTATAACAGGTTAGGTATACAATTCACGGTTCTTCCAAACCATCCCATACCCATTTTAAGTCGATAATTCTTGTAAATAGGCTACTTGACTTATATTAAATTTTATTGAAAAAATGCATATTTCTAGTAGAACTTGGCCTCGGAAACCGTATTTCACCCTTATCATCAAATAAAAGCTTATGATTGATAAATAAAGTCGATTTGAAAATATGATTTTAATATGAATTGTACTGACGAAAACGCTTTTGCAGTACTTCCGATGTGGATGTGACGTCATCCCATTTGTAATTTAATATCTTTTATTTATCGCGCTCGTTATATGTAAGTTTATTTGTACATACATAATATGAATAAGCCTAGAAAGATTTATAAAATATATTTTCTTGAATAATTCAAATAAAACATCAGTTTTATAGATTATCTCCATTTATTGTAGTATGGGAAATGAAATGGCCAAAACTTTTCTACAAAAGTGTTCAACATTACAAATGATTTCTAAATTCTTTTCTAATTTTTTGGCATTGTTAGACTCGTACGCTTAGCACATAAAACTTTTTTCAATAACGAAAGTATAAAATACAAAAAACATGACGTCACATTATGGCGGCACAATGGCGGACAGTGTTTTCGGCGCCATATAAAAGGCATATTTTTCAGTCAACATTTTTATGGGTTTCTACTGTTTAAAATATTAAAATATTAGTTTTTGTGGTGAAAATGAATGATTAAGAAGCGATTAGAATGAAAAAAAAAATAGGTCAAGTAGCCTATTGATTATAATATTTTGATAAATCATGCGATTTTCTCATAATTCACGAGCAGTTTAAAAATCACTTTTATGGGACTTCCGGCCAGATCTGGCTTGGCAGTCTCATTTATTCTTTAAGACACTATTATTTCAAAACATTTAAAAAAGAATTCATCAAGATGTCACGTGACGTAAAAAAGGGTACCCAAGGACCAACTTTGACGCCGTCTGTCAAGTACTTCCGGCCATTTTAAAATTGACGGACTTAAGTTTCCCTACTCTACAACTATAGGGCTACATGCTGCCACATGTTTCACGTTGACGTGACGTGACGTAAATAGACACCAAAAATTTGACCGGAAGTGAGGGGATTTCTCCGACTTCCGGCCAATTTCAGATGCGAAAGTCGTCTGATCCTCGCTTGGCATATATTTTCCGACCGTGTGCCATGCATTTTATATTGATATCACGTGACGTAGGCATTTTCGGACCGGGCTCACGGACTAATAGCTTTATCATTGTTATCGCGGCCGGATGTGGCCGCTTGGGGCTTCATGAATTAATAAGCTACTATATCAGCTTATTTTATTCTTACATCTTATTATTGTGTCATACACAAGCCTGGCCGAGTTGTAACACTGATACCGAGTGTTGATCCAAACAGCGCAGTATGGGGAGTGGCTTACAAGATCAGAGATGAGGATGTTGAGGAAGTGACGCAGCATCTGGATTATCGGGAGAAAAACGGGTATTCTAAGAAGGATGTGATGTTTTATCCAAAGGACAAAAGTTTACCATTTTCCTTAACTATTTATGTGGCGACACAGGATAATGAGTCTTATGCAGGTAAAATGCAATAGAAAAACTATTTAAAGGCTGACTTAATCTTTGTCACCGGCTACACGGTCAATTTTTCATCAATCTGATCCATCAATCTGGTACGGATTGATGAAAATTTGATCGTGTACGCCACTGATTGATGGATTGATCGTATTTTTAATATGAAATTTTTATAACCGTCAATATTCCGTCAATCAGATTGATGGATCAGATTGATGAAAATTTGACCGTGTAGCCTGTGACTATGATGATGTGCCTAATATCAATTAAAGAATTAAAAAAAACTATGTACCTAATATTTTTTGTTTGAGTCAACTAAAAGTATAAATTGAGATTTGAGATCCATATCTTATATCTTTAAACGAGCAATTCTTGTATATATATAATTGGCATCTCGGAATCGGCTCCAACGATTTTCATGAAATTTAGTATATAGGGGGTTTCGGGGGCGATAAATCGATCTAGCTAGGAATCATTTTCATAAAATGTTATTTTATGTGTTTTTTGAATTTTTTGAATACCGAGCGAAGCTCGGTCATATAGCTAGTTAATTATTAAATAGAGAAAAAAGGTGGCTAACACCTTTCTTTTCTATTTATCCTTCTTTATAATTTTTGCACATAATAATATATTGCATAATATAAAAATGGTTATCATTTTATGATCTAAGTCAACAAAGTTTTGTAATTTCGAAGGCAACTAAACCATTTAGTTACCAGTATACCCCAATCAATTTTTATCTTAAATTTCAGGTCCAGCACCTATAGCAGATATTGCAAGGCAGGTACTAACCAGTGTTGGTCCAAGTGGACCTAACAAGGAATATGTTTACAGTCTCGCAGCAGCTGTAAGACAGATGGGGGTTAATGATGATCATTTATTCAGCTTGGAAGAGGAGTTGAAACGAATCGATTCCAATTCAAGTTGAATCATCAAGCACAACATTGTTAATTGGTCTAAACGAGTGATAATGAAACCACAGAAGTGTTTTGTTTTCCTTATGCTTTGTATGTTATGAATATATATTTATATGTTATGAGCTGTTTGTTTTTAGTGTGTTTTATCATAGAAATATGACCTAGATGTTATTTGTTATGTAAAATCAAGAAGTAGTCAGGAAGTCAGGAAGTAGTCTATTATAAGTCTAATAAAAGTCACTTCAATTATAATGAGCTGCTTGTAATTTATCTGGTAGTTTATATTTTATGAGTCCCTTTATCCTAAGCTACTATACAAACTATACAAGCTTCTGTAAAGTAGTTTGTATAAGTTCCTTAGCTGCAGTAGGCATAGAAGTTTATACATAAGTTGCTTAGCTGTAGTCAGTAATAGTTTAATTTAGAAGTCGCATAAATTAAGTGTAACTTCCCATTTTTTAAAGATTATTGAATTAATATTACATTTAAAATTAAAAATAACAACAATTATAGTAGAAAGCAAAAATGTTGCACTGTAAGTGCTTTCATAATATTTTCCCAAAAAATATGTTTGCTATTTAAAAATTGGAGGCATATAATATTTTCCATAAATTCAGTAAATTACAATATTCACTAGTAATATTATGTCTGGTCTCTGGTAATAGTAATAATTATTATCACCGGAAAACAATAGCATGCAATAGATAGTCAAACCAAATTCAAACATCCAATCGCAAAGAATATTATGGAATATATGGATCTTACATACTTACCTATTTTTCTCCGTCTACGTCCAATCGCCAATTTTACGTGTTGGAAATTAGGATGGCATAATAAAAGAGCACTTGATGATTTTTCTAATGTGCAGTTTTTACCCGACTGCCGGGAGGGTTATGTGTTTAGCGCGTATCTTGTATGTTTGTAATATTCTTTATTACCATAGATTAATCATTGGTCTTCGCGCGCGCGCTACGACGAAGACGCGCTACGACGTCGAAGCGCGCGCGCGAAGACCAATGATTAATCTATGTTTATTACCTTGTATCTCCAGAACCGCTAAACGGATTTTTTAATAATAAGAGGTTAAAATATGCTTTCTAAGTTCTAAAAGTTTAAGTTAGTTAAAAAGTAACTACTAACTCCTTACTCCACCCTTAGGGCACTTAATCCGTCGATCACCAATTCCTGGAAATCTTTTGTTATCGCGGCCCATATGGGCCACGGGGCTTGATGGGTTAAGGCCCCTATTCACGTTGGGCCGAGATGGATAGCCACGATGGCCAACATAATATAATGTATGCACAATAATTTACGTCGTAACGTACGTTAATAGGTATGGCTTCTACACGTTCATAATTGCCTACATTTGTCCATCATAATTCATAAGCCAACAATATTATTATGGCTGTCGAAGTCTATGTCACAGGTGTGTTTTTCAAACGTATAATATAAAGACAGCATTATAAATATTTAAGCCTTAAGCATGGCGTAAATATTTTTATTAACAAGGAGGTTAGTGTTTATTAGTCACCTTTTTACTCTACTTATAGAAAATTGGTAGAGCGAAAATTTTGTCGATTTTACATAATACTGCAGTCGCCAGAGGTTTTAACCTCCGAAAATTGTAATAGTGAATGGATTTTTGTTTTTGAGGTGTCATTGTCTTTTTTACACTATAACTTGCAAAGTTTACCAAAAATTTTTTTGTGCTTTTAATTTTTTAGTTACTTATTTAAAAATTAATATTTCACCATATAAAACCGGTCCCGAAAAAATTTTTTTTCTTGTTCCTGTTATTTAATGACACTTAACCGATTGCTTACGTTGAAAATTAACCAAATACACCATTTTTAAAAAAGAAAGTTTGCTTTGCTAAGCTAAATACAACTACAAGGTTTTTGCAAAGTTTTTAGAGATTAACGCTCGTCGTAACCAAGATAAAAGGGTTTCGGTAGATTTAAGCGTTGTAACGAAAAATGTGTTAAACTTACTTGTTGTGCGTATTTAATTTTTAGAGAAATGATAACTTTTAAGTACTTAAAAACGTTTAAATATCTCCAAAAATGTGTAAAATAGACCGAAAATATTTTTCTTTATTTGTTGAGAATTTATTTAAGTGAGAGCTAAAACATCAAATGCATCGACAAATTAAAGACTTTTTCTAGTCTTTGAAATATATTTAAGCTTCCTACTTAAAGCCAGAAAAAAAATTGGGTGCTACAAATCTCACGTACATACTAAAGACGCATGCTGCGACCTATGTTTGGAAAATGCTTACCTGAATGCAAAAAATATCAGTTCTTAACCTAATTTGTATTTTTTTCCTTTAAGTATATTTTAGCAAATATAATTAATGAAAAAAAATAAATAAAAAATAAATTTTATTCTGTAAAAACCAAACCAAAAGAAATAAAATACAGATTTTCTTCGAAATATCCGTGAAAAGTTTGTGCTACATTTTCAGAAAATTTAATAAAGTAAGACCTAAAAAGTTATACACATTAAGAAATAGAAGGCTTTGTTAAGCCTAAAAAATAATTTTAAACTTCCTATTCAAAACCAAAGAAAAATTGGAACGCCATTTACCTGGCGAGGCACACAACAAGCACATTTGGAGGTATGCTCATCTACGTACAAAAATATTAATTTTAAATATAAATTATATATTTTTTCAACTTATTTTCTTTCTTTGGAATATAAGTAATGATACAAATCAAAAAAAAATAATGATATATTTTATTATTTTGCTATATATTTAAAAGAAAGAAATATGCAAATTTCAAAATTTTACAGTTTAAGAGTTTACTTGAAGTGGAAGAGAATAATTTAAAAATCAAAAGCACAACTTTTCAATAGGTAAACTTTATTATTTATGTTATCAGCTACACATTCCTTTTTTTCTTTTCAATTTTCATCCACTATTGCAAAAATCGGAGGCTTGCACGATTTTTACGCTCTGGGAACTCCACTAATAAGTACATAATTCGATTTAATTTTGAGGACTTTTTACGCTACAAATAAATAACAAGATAAACAAAAGCTGTACAAATGAAAGGGAAAAAGGAAATAACATTTAACTTTACGGGAAAATGAATTTGTTATCTCGACAATGAGTTGAAGACTGTAAAATTAATAACACAACAACCAGAAATATTAAATAAGACTTATTATGTAACTAAGTACCTACATTCTAGTCATAAATGAAAACGAACAAAATTCACATATTGCCATTTATTTATACAAATCAATCGGAGACTTACAAATATATCCATAGCAAAAATAACAAAAGTGTATAAGTGGTATAAGTTATAAAAAATCACAAAACATACATCAATATTAGATAATATAAATGTTGAAAGCCGTTTCTGATAATATGGCACAACACTTATCTATGTCTGATAACCTACTGCATTAAGATAAGTATTGTGAAGTGTTAGCTAACGCCTTTACAAATATATTACTTAAATAAAACTAGATTTTGCCCACCGCTTCGTGCGTCAAACGGGAACCGTACACTGCCGAGTAGCTTTTATCCTTTATGTACTCCTTACCTGTGTTGAATTTCATCAAATTCAGTCCAGTAATCAAGCCTACTTAGCGCAAACAAACATCTTTCATCTTTACAATAATAAAATTATGTATACTTAAATATCAAAATTTCAAAATTCCTCTCCAATACATAAATCTTGTCAATAAAAAATAACAAAGTACTTATTTACAATTTTACATTTTATACAAAGAAACACATTTTAATAAATACAATGTTATGTGCCCTATATTTGTATAATACGGTCAACGTGGTCAACACCATATTTTCCTTACAACAATATTTCCAGCTAGCGAACAATCTAGGTTCAAACGAATGGATTTAGAACTCTACATTAATTCGTTGACCCACGGTTCAAAATGCATAGTTAAATTACCTTAAACTTATAATAGGAAGACTGTTTTACCGCAGACTTTGGAATAACACACAATAAAATATCTTTGGAGGATTTCGCACTAACTTTTGACTATTTCCCGCTCTTAACTCCCTTGTTGCGACCTAACAGCTTGTCCAGGAAACTCCTTTTCCGTTTTATTTTCTTACCATCTTTATGACTCTCTATCTGCTCTCCCTCCTTCGTCATCTTCTGTATTAAGTCTGGAATGGTCAAATCGATCATTTGATCTAGCGGCTTCTTGCTGACGCTGCTCAACCGTCTCGGTATGGTCGACAACTCCGGTACCTGGTCATTCTCCTCCTCGGTATTATCAGCACTGCCGTTGTGCAAAATCTCAACGTTCGGCTTGATCTCCTTGTTTTCTGTTATTTTGTTGTCGTTATTGTCGAGCTTTTCCTGACTCTTTTTAGCCTCAAAGACGTCGTCGTTCTCTGATTTGGACTGCTCCCCGATTTTTGGTTCACTAGAGAGACTGTCTGCCGCACTGGAGGTCGATTTCGGAACGGAACCGATGATTTTGGGTCTGGTGGGCGGCAGGGTTCGGTCGACGGGCTTCCTCTGGGGCGAGTAGCGCTTCACCAGCTCCTCGAAGAGCTTCTGATGATCGACCTTCGGCGAGCCGAGGGGTTCGGCCGGCAAACTCTGGTGTCTAGTCTTGTCCGGGTCCTCGTTCTCCTTGCCGTCGGTGCCGTTCTCTCTGCCGTCGATGCCGTCCTCGGGCGAGCCCAGGTCGACCAGCACCCGGCGCACGGGGGTCGGCGTGGAGTAGGGCTCGGCGAACGGAAACTTGTACACGTTCAGATTCTCAAACTTGTACCTGGTGGCGGCGACGCCGGTGGGCAGGGACGCCCGCACGCCCGACCGCGACAGCGGGCTCGCGCCCGGCTCGTGCAGGTTCGAGTTGAGGAACTCGCGGCGCAACTTGGACAGCCTCCTGGTGCGGTCGATCATGCTCTGCCGGTAGTCGACGTCGTCGCTCTGGTTGTGGTCGGCCGCGAAATTGTCCGAGTATTTCCGCGGTCGGAATTCGTAGGCGCGGCCTTCGCTCCTCGTTTCACGCATACTGGAATAGCCCGGAGTGTTGCGTTTAAAATTAGACGTGGTGATCCCGTGGTTGGAGGTTATAATTGGCTCCGCTTCCTTGTAGACGGGGGTGGGGGGCGGCAGGAAGACGGTGTCGTGCTTGTCGAACACGTCGCGGCGCCGGCTGAACTGGTCGGTGCCGATCATCTCGCGCGACTTGACGCTGGTGGTCGGCGATTTGGTCGCCATTTCCTGTTGTTATCGCGCGACGCTAGGACGATTTTCCTGTAAACGGTCTATTTCGGTGAGCACTGAGCACATCACTTCACTAGGTGTTCCGGCGGCGGGCGGTGGTACAGTGCGATAGAGCGGGGCCGATAAGATAGCGGGGGTCTTTATCTCGCGAGTCGCGGGTGATACGTGCGCGCGCGCACCGTCATGGCGCGGTATTGGCGCGAGTGAAAGCACGGCGCCGCTACATTATATAATGCATATTAACGGCGTCCCGAATGCGATGTTAGACAGAATTAGCACCGAGACGCTACTCTTGTGTTTGATAACACGACACAAAGCGCTTGTTTATATTTATTGTTTCCTTCTAAAATCTATTAGAATCTTTTCTCCACGCTATAAAAACAACGTTGAGTGTATCCTATATTGTTTGTCTGCTTTAAAATAAAGACACAAATCGTTTCTCTACAAGATAGTGTTGCTCTTGTAGGTACCGTACCTATATCTTTCATCTATAATATTATGTTTTAGGCGTTGTCCATTCTGTTAGCATTGTGAAATCATAATATCAGCGGATTTCCGATGTTACCTATCGCATCTACCTAATATAATACGTTACATTATAATAATTTACACTTAGCACATAAAATGTAGGTATAAATAAGTGCAGGTTTTATTCTGGTATACATATTAAGTATTATATTTTATTAATTTTCTGTACTGTATTCAAGAAAATATGTATAGTAATTATTATATTGTGTACGTATGAGATTTCAGCTGAGCAAATGCTAGCCTATATGTATAATAGGCTGCATTGTATTGCATCGTGATTCGTGACATTAGGTACTTAGGTACTGGAGAATTCTCGTATCCTATCCAAGTGGTCGTTATTTCGAGAACATACCTAAGTACATAATATATTGAATTAGCTCTAAAACAAAACGTTATAATATTAATGTATTTATTGTCCCTAATATTGATAGTGATATCAGAAGCAATTGACCAGAAGCAGCATGGTTCCAAACACGTCACAATCAACGATGGACCAATACAAGCGATATAGGTACGAACGTGTAGAATGTAGAGTTATTTCGTCAATGATTGTTCATAATCGACGTTTATTGTGTGTGCTATGCAGCTTCGCATTTGGCATATTTTGGCAATCATGGTTATTAATAATGGCCCTATGTGAAGAAGGTCCTTTAGGATGCTCTGAAAAACTCACATTTTGAGTAATCTGACTGTTTGTCATTTACATTCCAGTTACCATCCTTATAATATATGTATTATTTCTATCTACTACTAGCTGTCCCGGTGAACTTCGTGTCACTTTAAAACCTTCCCTGGATTTCTACGAATATTTTAAGACTAAAATCAGCCCAATCCGTTCAGCCGTTTTCGAGTTTTAGCGCGACTAACACATTTAAAAATCCATTTTTATATATATAGATAAAGTTTCACAACCAATGGCTACTTTAGATTTAATCAATTTTATCATATTCAGTGGACTGATAATAATATTAATATAAATTTTAAGTGATCAATAAATTATCATAAGTATTTAACTGTATGCAAATATTTCAAGTGTAGAAATATCGCATTTCATAGATAGTAAATTGAATCAATATTTCTGTACTTATAATATTATTTACAGTGCAAAATATGATATTTTATGAGTAGGTACATAATGTCATAATTTCAACAGCGTTTAACTCATGCACTGTTTAAACTTTAATGTTTAGTTAAGTTATTAATAGTAATTACAGAAAATCTATGGAGCTTACCTTCACAAAGCACAAAATTAAAGTTAAGTAGGCCCGTATTTTTGGTCAGTACTCAAGATGCATCTCTGTCTCAAAACACGGTTCAGGCTCTGTGTTTGGTTGGCTGTCAAAATTTGGACCAATCACAGAGCCGAACCGCGTCTTGAGACCGGGACGCATCTTAAGTATTGACCAAAAATACGGGCTTAAAGTAAACTAAACCTTTCTGAGTGCGGCACTCAAAATATAATAAAGTAGAGCTAGTAGCTATAGTAGCTATATGCTACCCATACGTATGACTTGTATTCTAGAAATCAAATTAATCGACTAATATGGATGTGTCACAAACATGCAGAAGACCAGAGAACAACCTAAGTACAATGATAAGTACACTATTTTTCATGAAGGGCGTCGCCAGCCGATGGCGCAGGGGGGGGGGGGGGGGCAAGTTGGTGAATTCATTCGAGTTTCGACGTACGGGAATGATTGTTCAAGGCTTGAACTTCAAGCAAATCAACTCAAAGACTTAGGACTTTGGTTGCATTGTATTTGGCAACTTTTTTAGAATATCTAGGGGGGGCAGCTGCCCCTCCCAGCCCCCCCCCCCCCCCTTTGGCGACGCCCTTGCTTTTCATTTCTAACTTCTGAGAAATGTAGCTGAATCCCGCGGGATTTAATTTTGCGCGGACGAAGTCATGGAATATATTGTGTACAGTGTACCTACATCTAGTTTATTGTTAGGTTTAATAAATCTTGGATATGCACATAAAGTAATGATAATAATATTATATCACTTTATGTGCATATCCAAGATAATAATAATAAGGTAGGTGTTGAAAGGTTTTTATTGTTTTTGTTAATCGTGTCTTGTTTCCTCGTTTTCAAGGCGAGTCCAAGGCGTTCGGTCAGTTATAAATAACGTGACCATTTATTTTTTTGTCAGAGAGGGACAAATACAGAACCCCCCCCCCCCCCCCCCCCCTAGATAGCTCATTTATCCAGGAAGGCTTCAGGCTATATTTTATCAAGCCAAGACTAATAGGAGCGAAGAAACAGAGGAAAATGAGGAAAAAACGGGAAAATTTATTTGAAAGGGCTTTACTCACGAACTACTGGAGCAATTTCTATGTTATTTGGCACAATATGGCAGAATAATCACGTTTGTTATATACCTACAGTATGCGTTACTTCCAGGCATTGCACAGGTATTTCAAACATAAAAATACTTTTAAATTATTGTCGTTTGGTCTGTTTGCAAAAGCGGGACAATTTTGGCCTTGCGGGGGACAGCGGGACAGACTGCCTGAAAGCGGGACTGTCCCGCCCAAAGCGGGACGTATGGTCACGTTAGTCATAAAGCTGAAAGCAATAAAGTTGCTAATAAACCTACATCGGAAACAATATTGCTACATATTGATAGATGTTTGACTATCTTGCTAGAGTTGCTATACTTCCGGTAGGCGGTATTTAGCAACAGATTGATTTATATCTGAACCTAAAAAAAAATACGTGACTGCCGCGGTCTACTGTACCTATAGCAATAGCTAGTCTACAGCCAGACACGCTGCATACGTCTAGTCGGCAGTTGCACGTACACAAACACCGTGCCGAAGTCTGCCGAACTGAAAACACGTTAGAGTTTAGACGATGTGTTAGGTTTATTTTCGTTACGGAATTTCTTGATTCGGTCGCCGCAAAGCCCGCGATAAAAGCTATGAAATATTATAGCTTAAAAGGTTATTAAGTCGGTATTACACCACATTTGACATTGTACACAGTAAAATTAGGGCAGTGTAACAGGATTTAGGGCCCTGAAAAAGTATGGTGTAATACGGTTTTAGCTTCAAAGCGCTTGCTTTATAAAATTTGACTGTTTTAGAAAAGCCTGTAAATAACCATAATAACTATCATTTTTCGGTAAATCACCGTTTAACTTAGCTTTGGTGAAAATGGCACTTAGCAAAAAAAAACTAGTTAAAAAGTTAATGTCTGTTCCTTGCTCGTTATTTTCATTAAAAAGAAAACAAAACTTAATTATTTTTAATGACCAATGTTAAGGATATCCTCAATTATAGATCAATATTCAATACTAAAACGACTTCCCGTAAGTTTTGTTCACGAATTTTCTGTCTATGAGTGATCCTTATGTCGTTAACATAAAGTCCTGTGAGAAGTAATAACTCTAAACAGTGTTAAGCCAGGGGTTCTAAATCTTTTTCATACATTTTCAGGTTTTTTGTTACTAGCTAGATAGCTAGTTAGCTCACATAAGTATTTTCTTTATAATTAAATAATAGTCAGGGTAAGCAGATCTGCCGGTATTCGGTACCTAACATTTTACAATATTAGAACAATTACTCATTTTTTCCCTTATATTTTGAACAAATCTACTATACAAACTATACTACATAATACATATATACATAATACAAAGAATCCACATTTTTTAAATTCAAATCATTTTCCCGGTCCTAAAATCTGTATTTATGCAAAAAAAAACGGCAGTTTTTACATTGATAGTTACGTAGTTCACCCTCATGTCTTTATTTGTGTTATTTGATATTTCATGGTTATTTCACTTCATACCGTACACTTTGGGAACCTCTGACTCACACTATACTCGGTATAGTCCGACTATGAATAACTTCGGAGGTCGATGACCTGAGTCGCATGATCAAGGTGATATTTGTTAGGTTCTGCACTGAATACTCTCCGGTATGTTCAGTTTTAGTGTATCGGCAAACGAACTGTTGGGACGCCTGATGCGAATAGCGTTTTACCCAGCAGGCTTAGCATGGTCACCATAGAAACAGTTCCTTTCTACGGAAGAATAGACAAAGTGACAGTTAGACAATGGAAATCCGCCATCTTATATATAAAAATGGATTTTCAAATGTGTTAGTCTGAAACTCGAAAACGGCTGAACGGATGGAATTGATTTTACTCTTAAAATATTCGTAGATATCCAGGGAAGGTTTTAAAGTGACACGAAGTTCACTGGGACAGCTAGTTTTGTCGATAAAATTTGTCAGTATGTCGATTCTTTCCCATTTCTACTGTTGTTATGCTAAGCCCTGCACAGTGCACATGCGAGTAGCTGCTGTCATTTATTTTGATTTAATATAAATAAAGCTCTGGGCTGTCTTAAAGCTACTAAAATGTGTGCAGAAAGGTGAATAAATATTTCCAAAATTTGAGTTAGGTATACAGTACGAGTAACGTTACTTTCATTATATTATGTAGAGTCTATGCAGAGAAGATTTTTATATATAAAACTGTACTTACAGTAATATTTTGCGCCAGTTTTCTGTAAGGTTGTCTTTTGAGTTTTCTGCACTACTTTATTACAGAATGTCTTAATTTCGATTGTGTAAAATTTCGATTTCGCAATTTGGTGAATTGAGAATTTATTCAAAAATTCGCGAGCGAAGATATAACTTTCAGATGTTTTGTAATCCTATTTCGTTTCGCTTTCGAAAAAATTCTAAACTAGAAGACGCACGCAACGCTAACGACATACTTAGGTTTAACGCGCAGGAATCGTACATTTTTTTGGGATAAAAGTCCGACTGCACTACTGTTTGTACTTATGTCTATGCCGATAGGACTATATGCAATGTTTTGTTCACTAGAAGCAGTACCAGCACAGACAGTAAACAAAACAATGTTTCTGTCAGATGTGTGCAACATGTCGGATTCTGATTAATTATGTTCTGGTCGGAATCTTTACTGCATGTCACCAGCACAATTTTCGGACTGATACGATCTGCAAACCTTTAAGAGAGCGTATTCCCTCTTAAAAGGCCGGCAACGCACCTGCACCTGCAGCTCTTCTTATAATGCTGCGAGTGTCCATGGGCGACGGTTCACGCCCCAAGCAGCAACCAAGCGTAATGAATATCTAAAAAGCAGCCAATATAGCACTTAACGCTGTTTTAGAGCTGTATAAGAGCGTTGAAGAGATATTGTAGTGTTATAATGTCGGTTTAGGAGTAATTATTCAGCTCTAGCTGTATTAAGTCTGTATTAAGAAGTCAAAGTACGCTTAAAGTTCTAAATCAGTGTATCGAAACTGTCATGTACAGCTTTAAGTTTCCTGTAACGCTTTGATCCGAATTTTAGTATTAAAGCTGTACAATAGCTGTATTATGCATACCGTCACTTACTTAATACAGCTTAGAGCTGTATTATGGTGGTCCTCAAATCTTATTGCTGTATTATGGAGTAGCCAAACTCTCTTCTACAGCTTCTTTTTATGGTGTAATTGTACACCCTTTTACAGACTAAAGCTGTTTAATTTCTCTCTTTGACAGTAATAAACAGCAATAATAGTAAATTTATTCCTTTATACAGCCCATCAACCGCTTAAAGCTGAATACTATATCCATTACCTACATAGTACAGCTATTAATGCTATAAGACCATCAAAATAGAATTTAGGCTGCTTAGCAAATCGTCGCCATTTTATCAATTACAAATCGAAGATTACGAACATGAGTACATAAAAATTAGACTAATGTTATTATATTTATCAATATTTTTAGTTTGTCCAACAACCTTCTATGCACCAACGAGGCTCTACGTCCATTAATTCAAACTTTTTAATTTCTAACCTATAAAAACCATATTTAGTAACCTTATTTAATATCTCTTCCTTGATTATTTTGCTGGCGCGTTTATTTTTTGTCACAAAACATATATATATAACCACAATAAATTTATTTTTGCACGATAATGCACTGTATCCTGCCCCCATCGAATCTCCTTAAACACAGCGTTTATAATATGTTACTTCAATCAACAGTTATTATAAACGCCATCATTAAAATATATCTTCTGTTTCGTTTTAATTCTTTTGTAACTCTGTTCAACAGACTATTTACAGCGTAAAGCTGAACAAGTGAGTTACAATGGAATAATTGGAGTGTATTGGTTTCTTCGTACACCTTAGTACAGCCGAAAAACAGCTATTATACAGCCTATTTTTGCTTATACAGCTACTGTACAGCCAATATAACGCAAAACGCTGTATAATTTGTGCCCATTTCAGGGGTATAAGGGCTGTATAAGCGCTTATACAGCCTTTATGCAGCCTGGAAATACAGCATTAAGAGTATAAACGACCTTTAATACAGCTGTTATACAGCTTGTGATGCTGCTTGGGCGGTAGTTGCTTCATCACGTGACCCGTTTGCTCGTTTGCCAATTGCCCCCTTATTTTATAAATAAAAAGAAAAAATATATCAGACAGCACCCTGTCGAGCTTATGCTACAACTTTTTTTGGTAACCCAATAAACGTTTTAGTGGAATAGAATGTCTAGACAAGACTCGTGTCCATATTTGTACATACCGTGTGGTTACATCACGTCTAGATCTAGGTTGCATTGACATTTCACAAAACTAGATTTCAGACGGCCGGGTCAAGTAAACAAGGTTTTAGATTGAACCTAAACTCATACGAGTTTAATAATACCGCTCAGATACATTTAACGATTACATAATAATTTGAATTTAATGAACATTTTGACGATAACTCCACACATTTTCTATCAAACTGTTTAAAATAAAGGCTTCTTACAGACGAACGGCACTTGTCGATGGCACACGTCGACGGCAGTCGACGGCAGCCGCCAACTGGCGTCGACACGTGCCGTTCGCCTTCAAGAGATCTTAATAAACATTAAAATAAAAATGTTTGCTGTTGAACGTCCCAATTCTTGTCTGTAAGTAGGTACCTAATAAGATCGTTAGATTTATCATGACTCATGATTCATGAGCATATTGTAAAAGTACCGTAGCAATTTTCACGTTTTACGTGTTTTGAATGCCCTCTCCGTCAGTTAAGCCTTGAGCCCATGATGAATCATGATTGTCACAATGAATCATGATTGCGAACTTCATCCATGATCGACGATCGTGGACATAAACATGGAGTCTACAGTCTACTAGTCTATATTGGTCATGGGTTGGGCTCTCATCTGTCCGGATTGCCCCGGATTTGTCCTAGTTTAAATAATATATTTTACCCAAATGTCGGTAATCAAAGGTCGGGGATTTTGGCCGTGCTTTCCAGCGATGGCAATTTAGGTAATGCCAGCCTAGTCATGGGTCGTGGAGAGGCATTATACCATGACATCACCACCACTTAAAAAGGCTAGCGTCCTGACTCATAGAAAATATATCAAAATAGATTATGATCGAAATCTATCGTGATTCGTGACAATAGTCGGCGGATACGCCTTTTATGGAGAGGCTGAGAATCGCATAATGGCGCTACCGTATGCTTATTGTGTCATGGAATTGAATAGGAGAGCGCTATGCGAATTTATCTCTTGGAAACCTTTTTAAGGGAAAATATCAGTAGTTTATACATTCAATAGCGGGTTTTATTGGTTACATAGGCTGCTATTTATGTATCCGGAACTGGCCACTTACAAGAACAATATTTAAAAAGTAATTACAACATTTGAAAATAGAACTCTTTGGTTGAAGAATACATTTTGTTTCATGTGACTGTCAATTATTTTTCCATTGTGGCGTCATTTTGAAAATTGCGTGTCTTCATTTGCCATGGATTTAACGCGTGAACATTTTCGTGCAATGATTTACTACGATTTTCGGCGTGGGCTAAATCAACAACAGTGCTTTATTCAACTCACCGCAACTTTTGGAGATGAAGCACCATCAATAACCACTGTTTATCACTGGTACAGTGAGTTTAATCGTAGGCGGTCTATGCTCACGGATGAAAATAAAGAAGGTCGCCCAAAAACAGCTGTTGTCCCACAAAATATAGATGCTGTGCGGGAACTAATAATGCGTGATCGTCATGTTACATATCGCGAGATAGAGGCGTCCTTAGGCATAAGTATGACGAGCATACATAAGATATTACACGAACATTTGGCTGTAAAAAAAATATGTTCGCGTTGGATTCCGCACAACTTGACAATCGATCAAAAACGGGCTCGTGTCGATTGGTGCAAAAAAATGATAAAAAAATACAACCGTGGTACGTCAAAAGCCGTTTATAATATCTACACAGGTGATGAATCTTAGATCTATGCATATGACCCCGAAACTAAACAACAGTCAACGGTGTGGGTGTTCCAAGATGAGCCGAAACCAATAAAAGTTACTGGTGCAAAAAGTACTTTGAAGCAAATGGTCGCCTGTTTTTTTGGAATTAATGGACATGTGGCTACAGTGCCATTAGAGAATCGTAAAACGGTTAATTCTGAATGGTATACGACCATTTGTTTACCAGAAGTCTTTGAAGAAATAAGAAAGGACAACCGACAACGCAGAATCATATTACATCACGACAATGCTAGCTGTCACACCTCAGCTGAAACAACTCAGTTTTTGGAGGGTCAAAAGATCGAATTGACTGGTCATCCGCCGTACAGCCCTGATTTGGCACCTAACGATTTCTTTTTATTTCCATACGCGAAGAACAAATTACGTGGTCAACGTTTTTCGAGCCGCGAAGAGGCTGTTGATGCGTTCAAAATGCACGTTTTGGAGATACCTCAATCAGAATAGAAAAAGTGCTATGAAAATTGGTTCCAGCGTATGCAAAAGTGTGTCGATCATCGCGGCGAATATTTTGAAAAGCAATAAAACCATATTAAATGATATATGTTTGTTTCTTTTTTTAATTCCGGATACATAAATAGCAGCCCTCGTAGAAATGTTTTGAATAGGATAGATAAACTTACGACGAAATATCTATCTATTCCCCTCTACGATTCCCTTACTCACCTGCATATTCTAAGGGCTTGCTGACTTCGGTTTCATGAGCTATTCCCAAAGATAGTCGACGATGGCTTTACCACCTTTCAACCATAACTATTCGGTAATAAGGTTCAAAATTGTCCAATTCTAACCGTATCGTTTTACGTTTGGTCAAAGGCGTTCGACTAAGTACACTCGCGGTTTCACGACCAGCCAAGCGCGAGATTCCCTGAATATGCAAGACACGCTCGGCTTAATTGCCTTTAATTATGTATAATATCATTTACTGGAATACGTAAGAATTTCGTGATGTTTCGCTAACGTTTAGGTTGTAATTCTAGTGTATGGAATCCAGCTGGAGAAAAATAGGAGCGTTTAAAAATAATTCTGTTGAACTTGAAACCTATGAGCTTATACAATATACGGTATACCAAAATATTTATGAAATTAAAATTTAGTAATCTCTGGACTCTGTGCGGCCGTTAGACAGTTGAATTATTATTATAATTTATAGGCGTAGGAATCACAGGGTTGTTTTGGCGCATTGTATATCATTGTCATATTAGGTACTTATATTATGGGCGTGCCGCGTGGATGCAACATAGATGCGTGGATGCTGGTATCATTTTCAAATGATACCAGTATTATCATTTCGGTTTTGCATATTTGGATGACTTGAACAGGAGGGCTTGAATATGAAATGAGCTATCATTCAATTGATTTTGCCAAAATGGCAGCGTTAGTTCTGATTTCTAGCACGCGCCAAAACTGCCTTGTAGAAGTTGTAGAGCACAGTGAATGCTGTGGTAAATGTCCATTAGTCAGCGAGTTGACAGTTAGGCAAACTTTCTAACGCACAAATGTTAAATTCTGTAACAGAGACAGATAATATTATAGTTTAACCTAAATTGTAGTACTCTGTTATGAATAGAGAATACTGCAGTATAGCTCCAAATCCTATTGTGATGCCATGGCGTAATCATTGTGATGCAATAATGGCGTTATAATGACAATATTTAGTCTCGCTGGCGGCTAGGCAGTAGGCTTTAAAGAGTTCTAACAAAACAAATAGATTTTAGCTGTATGTTAGACATACCTAGTTAGTTAATAGGTCCACCTTTAAGTAAATGAGTGAGTGTACGCATAGGCATGCGTACAGCACCTCCCTCCTCCCACACTGCCTATGCGTACACTCGCATGCAAGAACTTGCAAACACCACCACCACACAAGCAATAATGTTGGCAAATCCGTGCAAGGCCCCTCACCACCATGCAGGTTGAAAACCTCGACGCGCGTTTCGCTCCAACACCGGAGCATCCTCAGGATGTGGACTCTACGAACAACGTCCGTCAAGTGCCGCCACCGGCCAAAACACCGCCTTTTATACCCTATCGCGCTCCGCTACTACCCCCACTACCCTCACCTCAGTTAATAGGTGTCTATCTGTATAATTATATACCTAGTCTATGTTTAAACTCTTTTGTCACATAATTACTATACGCCAGAAGATACTTTGAGTCTTTATAGTCCTATAGTTGGACATATTTTTTTGCCCGGAAAAAAATACATTTACCTCTCTATAAATGAGCCACCCTTGGTTTTTTTGTTCCAAATTTTAGACAATTGGAGGCTATTTTATTTTGATTATTATTATTTATTTATACGGAAAGACCGATCCATCTGGACTGACTGCAGGCCGATCTGACTGGACTTTTACTCACGGTAAAGCACAAAACAAGTCGTTACTCGTTAGGTCAGTCTGTCTTGAGTGTAATCAGTCATAATTTACAATAGGACATATTATTACTTACTGCAAAGTTTTCACGCTAGAGTGCAGCACCAACATAGACAGTAAATAGTTTTGTTCGACGTTTGACAACATTTCTGCCTATGATATTATAACGTGTGCAGCATGTCGGATTTTGGTCGAATTATTTACTGTATGTGTTAGTAGCGCCCTCTGTCGTCTGCGTAATGTTCCTTATTTACAAAGCTTTATCTTTTCCACTTATTTGCAATTATATAAATTATCATTTGGGTTGTGGCATTGGGTTTTATCGTAATGATTGCGGTCGATAAGCGCATGTAGAGCGATAACTTATGCAATTTGGACGTACAAAACTTTTGTATGAGATCAGTAGACCAGTGGCAAAACGGCAATGCTTATCTGCTATGAATAGTAATCCATAGGTACTAATATTATAAATACGAATGTGCCTGTCTCTGTTACTCTTCACGCGAAACGCTGAACCGATTTTGATGAAATTTGGTGTGAAGATACTTCGAGTCCCGGGAATGGGCATAATTATATTATGATAGTTTTTATTGTGGAAAAATGTACGGTTGTCACGCGATAAACGAATTTTTGCGCAACGGTGTTGCCCGGCGTCATCTAGTAAGTTTTTAACCGCAAAATGCTGAACCGATTCAGATATTGATATATATAGATACATTATATATATATATACATATATATATATATATATATATATATATATATATATATATATATATATATATATATATATATATATATATATATATATATATATAGATATATAGATACACACCTCGCCTTCCCTAAATACCCCAAAAAAGTATGGTATAAACTATAAAGGCTTTACTGCTAAGCAGGGTCGGTTTTAGCAGCGCCCTGGGCGAGATTTCTTCAGCGCCCAGGGTGCTGCTAGTGCTGAAAAAATTGTTTTTTTTTTCTTTTTTTCGCCTTCAGCGCCCCTTTTTATCTGGCGCCCTGGGCGGTCGCCCAGCGTCGCTCCCCCCTTAACACCGCTACTGCTTTAAACTCTTAATACCAAAAAGCGATTAGGTACCCAACAAACCATCCTAAAAGAGCGTTTTTTTCAGGCCACGGTTTTTACAATAATTGTGGACATCACTCCCACGGCAATAAAAATGTACTATACCGAATATTACACATGTGTTTATAGCTAAAGGTGCTAATAATATGCCACAATAGGTATTAGGTGTTAAAAGTCACACCCGAGCTCACAGCCTCACACCTACATACATTGCATAGTGTTAGTCATAAATCATAATAGCTAACATGGATACACATTACACTTACATTTTAAAATTAATGTAAACGCAATGGCCTAGTCATGGCGAAGGCTATATAATATATATAGCTCTTCTTAAGAGGCCGGGTACCCTTGGAATTTCTCATACAAACGTAATTCCAAAATCATTTTCTCATACGAAAATATTTAACATGTTTGAGTTATTTTTCAGTTTAAGATAGTAATTACCTAGGTTCCTACACAAAAATTTACTTCAAAATATTTAAACTCTAAAAAATATTTTTTAGTATTTAAATATTTTGTAGTAAATTTACTATTTATTTATATATTTTTTAGTGTTTTACTCTATTTTTTAGTGTTTAAATATTTAGTAGTAAATTTACTAAAAAAAAAAATTGTTTAAATATTTTGAAGTAAATTTTTGTGTTCCTACCTAGGTAATTACTATCTTAAACTGAAAAATAACTCAAACATGTTAAATATTATCATATGAGAAAATGATTTTGGAATTACGTTTGTATGAGAAATTCCAAGGGTACCCGGCCCCTTAATGGGAAGCCTCACAGTGCCGGATTTATATTTTTTATGAGTGTAGGCCACGTCTTGATTTCCCCCGCTCCATGTACGAAATTTCTTACGCCGGTTCTTCTCGCCGGGTTAGTTCCCGAACCGGTGGTAGGCATCATGTAGACTTTCAGAAAATATTTGCAAAAAATTATTCTGAATAAAAAATTTTGAGTTTGAGTTTGAGTTTGCCGGTCCCCTATGAACGCTGCCGCCCCTTTTTTTTACATGGGGAAATGCTTCACGCATCCCCGGCAAATTGGGGACATCGGTCGGGGTATGTGGGCAGTGGGACTCCTGCGTAGTTTACCCACTAAAACCCCATGGTGCTCCACTCCTCGCTTAAAAGGTACATTTGCGGGTACGATAGAACCTACCAGCGATTATCTACATTTTGCAGACACATCACCACCCCACGCTGCCGCCCCTAGGCCGCAGCCTACACGGACTACTTACATATTTATAAATCCAGGACTGACCTTACAGCTTTTATATGAGGTAAAGATTTGGATGACGATCTTAAAAATGTATGGAGTGAAGCCGATAAGAATGCTGCATAGAAGCCCCACGACATAGTAACAACTTTCGATGTACCCTAGTTAATGCCTATTGTGTGCTTCAAACATGAATATGTAACCTACTTACAGATACTTATTGCCTACACTGCGAACGACTATCCCTGAATATTATAATTTTGATGTTGTATGTATGTCTTTTTACTCCTAAATGTTTAAACTTACACCGATTTTTATGAAATTTGGTATGGAGATAGAAGAACACGCGGAGTTTAAATACTTATTTTCGCAAGTTTTAAAACTTTTTAACTCGAAACAAAACAACCCGAAGACAAAAAGTACGAAACAAAAGAATCTACAGCACAGCTGTGAAAATATGACTCAGAGTATGACCTGACTGCAAAGGTCAAAACGATAACAAACATTGTAATGGGTACCAAATACTAAGGACTTTTGAAGGCAAATAAGTATTTAGGAGGTCAAATAAAGGTTAATGTTATAAAATGCTTTTAAAGATAATTTACCTCTGACAAGACCTGTATTCCAACGTCATAAGGATTATTATCATAGAACTAAATCAACTCTCTATCTATTAACATCATAGACCATAGTTCAGATTACTTCTTAGGTATTGCCCGTGATTTCCATCGCGTAAACAAAACCCGTATGTTTCAAAGGAGCCATGCACTTTATAGCTAAGCTGAACATAAAAATCGAGATCAACATAATATTTTGGAGATTAAATTAATTTTTACCTGTACTGTAAGTAATATGTTGATCAGTGATCACTATCCAATATTACGCAAAACTCGGAGCAAAGGGCGCTACTAGCACTAACAGTAAGTAATCAGACCAAAATCCGACATGTTGCACACTTCATAATATCAGAATATTGACAGAAACATTGCCAAACGTCAAACAAAATTTTTTGTTTACTGTATGTGCTGGTGCTGCCATCTAGAGTCAAAACATTGCAGTAATAATATCCTATTCGTTGGAACCAAAATGTCTCACTATCGTGAAAACATTGCAGTAATAATATCCTATTCGTTGGAACCAAAATGTCTCACAATCGTGAAAACATTGCAGTAATAATATCCTATTCGTTGGAACCAAAATGTCTCACAATCGTGAAAACATTGCAGTAATAATATCCTATTCGTTGGAACCAAAATGTCTCACTATCGTGAAAACATTGCAGTAATAATATCCTATTCGTTGGAACCAAAATGTCTCACAATCGTGAAAACATTGCAGTAATAATATCCTATTCGTTGGAACCAAAATGTCTCACAATCGTGAAAACATTGCAGTAATAATATCCTATTCGTTGGAACCAAAATGTCTCACAATCGTGAAAACATTGCAGTAATAATATCCTATTCGTTGGAACCAAAATGTCTCACTATCGTGAAAACATTGCAGTAATAATATCCTATTCGTTGGAACCAAAATGTCTCACAATCGTGAAAACATTGCAGTAATAATATCCTATTCGTTGGAACCAAAATGTCTCACAATCGTGAAAACATTGCAGTAATAATATCCTATTCGTTGGAACCAAAATGTCTCACAATCGTGAAAACATTGCAGTAATAATATCCTATTCGTTGGAACCAAAATGTCTCACAATCGAAATGTTTATATCACAAAAAGTACGATTACAATATGCTTTCTTTATCATCTATCATTCTTATCTGTTCATGAAATCGACAAGTGATAAAGATACTAACCACAATCTGTAACGGTCCATGATTCTACGTCGATTGGTCGTTATCTAATAATAATATCGATAGATATATAAATATTATTCAAAATACAAAGTAATAAAATTATAGAGTTTGCTGTGAAAATAGCAGCGTTGCAACTTTGACTTCTGTGTTTCTATGAGAAATGCTCCAAATATAAGAAGTAAGGGCCTGTTTCACCACTTCCTGATAAGTGCCGGATAGGCTATCCACAACTTAACTTGACAGAAAGTGTATGGAGTATCTGTCAAATAAGTTGTGGATAGCCCATCCGGCACCTTATCAGGAAGTGGTGAAACAGGCCCTAAATCTTTTAGGCCTGTTACTGTTGCAGTGACCTTACATACACGTCTACTTAAGTGACACATAAACTCACTTAAGTATCAATTATCACTTTGTTTTGTTACATATTGAATAGATAATAGTTAATATTGGGTTGATGATGTCATATTATAAGTGCCAAATTGTGTCTGTCTTGATCGCTTAACCGTTTAAGACCAAACTGGACATGGTTTTTTTTTGGAAAGGATGTAATTTTAATATGTATGTAAGATTGAAACTTATTATAGCCCGGGAGCCAGGTAAATTGTTGGTTAATTATTTCTTCCCGGGCGAAACTTTGTAAAATGCATAAGAGACTTATACTATGAATACTAGCGGGGGGGGGGGGGGGGGGGGGGGGTGGGGTGTGTGTGTGTGTGTGTGTATAGGTAGTTTGTGTAGTATTTAGCTGACCATAACACGGTGGATTATACGTCAGCTGGCCTATACCTTGAAAGGTGTAACGCAACTGCATTAATTATACCTACTAAAACTGATTTTTTTAATTGTTTACTAGAGTATTTTAACAATACTCTGATAAATTTTGAAATGAGAGGTAATGACTGAAAAAAAATTTTTTTACTTAACTTAACGCGACTTATTCTAGTAGTAATGCTCCTACATACTTTTTTCTCGACGTGTAGTCGCGTTATAAGTCACGTTAAGTCCCGAATAATAAGTTTAAAAGTTCATAATATCTATGTAAGATGTTATAACTTTTATGGAAATACTGCTTATATTAAGCTAGGTATATCAAGGATGACAGAAAACTAATAAATCACATACAGATCTTTCATATATTGATTATAATATGACATTTAACTTAATTTATAAATAACTTATTAGATCAGGCAGGAATAAATTTTATCAAAGGGTTTTACCGTGGCTACCTTCAAAGCCAGCACAGATAGAGTATTCATTGGTCGAAAAATTGACAGAATCATTAGAAATGTTATTTTTTGTTGGGCTCGATTTATATGCGTCCGCGCGAACGAACGTTTTGGCCGCTACACCTCGAGATCACAAGGAACTGTATTTATTTAAATAGCGGTCGCACCGCTATTTTCATACAACTGCTTGTGATTTCAGCGGCCAAACCGCTCTGTCGCGCGGACGCATATGCGATCCATAATTATTATTAATTATCATAAAATTATGGTTTTTATAAAACTGAAATTTTCTCGGTACTATTTAGTCTATGGTACTATGTAGACTATAAATGAAACTAAGGGTGGGTTGCAACTTGCACCAGAGGCGTGGTTAAAGTTAAAGTTATGGTTAAATTCAAGGTTAAGTTAAGGCTAACTTAGCTTTAACCTTAACTTTGACCACAGAAATTGACAGATGTCTCTTGCGTTTATTTTTTTATTAAAGCTACAGGCAATGGGATTGTGAGTATAAAAAATTGAATTATCCGTAAAAATCGACAGGAAAATATAACACTGTGAAACATAGTAAATGTTCACGAAAAAATTTAGATATAAGTATGAGCGGTTATGGTTAAATATGGCGTCGGACGACGGACGCCATATTTAACGGTAACCAAAGATTTGACATTTTGCACTGTAGTTATAGTTAAAGTTATAGTTAAAGTAAGTTGGTGCAACCCACCCTAAATGACTAAAAAACAAATTCAAATTGTCTTACCACGCCTCGCATAAAATTTATTCCTATTTGATCCTGATTAAATATTTAAGACGTAGATAATATTTCTTTCATGGCTAACTCTACTTTCAGATGTATGCACGCTACTCGCTCTTGGAATATCTGGTTTATAAGGTTCAGTCTTTTCTGTTCTAGCATTGCGTTTTCCTTCATCAACCTCTGTTTCAACTCCTGTTCCTCCTGTGGATTCATTTCTTTATATTCTTTACTATTCTGTGCTCCTTCTTGTTTATTCTTTAACGCTAGGTAACTTCTTAGTTTGACGATTTCAAACTGTTCGGAATTAATCTTCGCTTGTAGTAAAGACTTCAGTTGCAAATATTCAGCATTCTCCAACTGTAGTCTTAAAACTTTGAGTTCCTTTTCTGTGAATTTTGGTTTATCTTTCATTTCTTCAAGTTTAGGTTCACCTAAATCGTCTTCAAATTTAAAGTCATTCTTATCTTCGAATTTAAAGTCAACTTTATCGTCAAATTTAACGCCGAACGCTTCATTCTCTGCGTCAAACTTAGCTTCAAACGATTTGAGTTTGCTTTCGAATTTAGCTTCAAATGTTTCACTGTCATCTTCAAATTTAGCATCAAACTTTTCATTTTCGTCAAATTTAGCTTCAAACTTTTCACTGTCGTCAAATTTAGCTTCAAACTTATCAGTTTCGTCAAATTTAGCTTCAAACTTATCAGATTTATCGAATTTAGCTTCAAACTTTGCATCGTTTTCAAAGTTATCTTCGAACTCTACTGGGAATGTCGGTTCTGGTAGTTTGGGATATTCTTTTATTTCATCTTTCGGTATTTCCCCAGAGTCTGTGACGTCGGTAGACTTGGCTTCTTCTACTACTGCTGTTGTAGTTTCTTGTACGGAATTCTTCCTGAGAGCTGCCGGTTCGTCGTCCGCTTTCTCGTCAATTGAAACCTGTTGTGACGGAGGCGCGTTTGGCTCCACCGACTTCTGCAGCGTACGCAGCTTCCTCTGTAAATAAAAGGTGAAATTTTAATGCCAAATTCAGTCATGTTAAAGATGATGTAGTTGGTTTGTTCAGTGTCTTCTGCTTGCGCTTGGATAAAAGTAGCATTAGTGTCCACAGACAACTGTGACTATAGACATTGCTGTTGTGAGTTACAGTCACTGTTGTAGGTGGCCTTAGGCCGAGGCATAGACAACACTGACCATAGAGAAAATTGGCTATAGACAAGTCTGTTGTCTATATGTTATTGTTGTCTATGGCCTCAGGTAGTTGTTTAGTGACATAGACAATACCTTGAGCTGCGTGACGATGCGCTGCGCCTCCCACAGGCGATGGTCGCTGGCGGGCGAGGTGAAGCCGGCGTGCATCTCCGCGTGTATCTGACTCAGTAACGACTCCTGTTTCCGCAGCTCAGCGCTTAACTCCGCCGCTGTTTCGGGGAAGTCGGCAGGGATGGACGGCAGAGGTGGTACGTATCTGAAAAAAAATTACAATGTATAATACACGCACATCGCACGAGCCGTACACCTCGCACATTCACCCGCACCGCATAGTACACGAAATGCGGCGCGAACGTTGCTAATAAAATATGTGCTATCACTTTCATCTGTTATTTTAAATATTTTTGAAGTGAAAACTTCTTTAGCGGCGTTGAGCACTTTTGTGGGATGGGTAAAAACTGTGAAACTCGCGTCAGATTCTCGTGCTGATCGAAAAACCGTAAGACGGTTGGAGAGTAGTGTTGTAACATCGAAATCGATTAATCGAACAATCGATTGTTTTTTTTCGATTGTCGATATTTTTCAATCGATTGTAAGGGTTTCGATTAATTAAAAAAATCGATTTTTTTAAAATCGATTTTCATAAAAATTGGGTTAAAAATTTAATCGATTGTAAGGGTTTCGATTAATTAAAAAAAATGGGTTAAAAAAATTGTAAGGGTTTCGATTAATTAAAAAAATCGATTTTTTAAAAATCGATTTTCATAAAAAATGGGTTAAAATTTAATCGATTGTAAGGGTTTCGATTAATTAAAAAAATCGTTTTTTTTAAATCGATTTTCATCAAAAATGGGTTAAAAAAATTAATGCACAACGTTAATAATCAAGTTTTCACTTCTGCCGGCACTCCCGGAGTGCAACCCGTCTTTTTTTTAATTGGACAGAGAGCATACTTTAGGCTGTTTGTATATTGACGTCACGAACCGCAAAAATGTCGCTGACAGATCTTTCTCACGTTCAAGCGCAGATGCGAATTTTTGTCTCGCTCTATTACTTTTTTTTTGCCACGCATCGGGGTGAAAAAAGTTACATTACTCAACATAGATTAACATCTAGTCAAGCTATAATATTTGACTTACTTGGTCAGTTTCACATCGGGGAATAACTTGTCAGCTTTAGTGACGAAGTATGTGAGTAGGTTGAGTGACATATTGAGGGCGGGGCCCATCGCCGTCGCGATAGTGTTGATGTTCACGTGGTTGTGCTGGAAAGAGAGACACTAGTTAGAGTGGGACAGAAGATATTTAGCGATAGCAAATAAATTAAGGAATTCTAAAAACTTTAAAGGTGCGCGGGCTGATGGCGATGAAGTTTTGGCTATTGCTAAGAATACGTGATCAACTCAATCATGTCAACTTACAAACATTGCTCTCAGTCTGAAAACGAATTTTGCGACAGAAAGGCAAGCAACAGGCGTTTGACAGCGGATATTACTCAATATCTACTGTCAAAAACTTCATATAGATAATTTCAGCTATAGACATATAATATTGTGCCATTTCTGCTGCCCAACGCCTGTTTGCTTGTCCTCTTGTCGATGTGTTGCGACGCCGCGCCTACTCTTATATTGCGCACACACTTGGCAGCAGTTGTTGTTACCTGCTCATTGGCGACAACGGCTTCGAAGTGCCGTATCAGCCAGGCCAGCAAGCTGTGGTTGGGCGCGGGCAGCTTACTCAGCAGCGCGGGGACTGCAGCGTCGCGCGCCGCCTCGCTCATGGCGGTCCCCTGCTCGAAATGAGCTTGTATTGCGCATACACTTGGCAGCAGCTGTTGTTACCTGCTCGTCAGCGACAACGGCTTCGAAGTGCCGCATCAGCCAGGCCAGCAAGCTGTGGTTGGGCGCGGGCAGCTTGCTCAGCAGCGCGGCGACTGCTGCGTCGCGCGCCGCCTCGCTCATGGCGGTCACCTGCTCGAACTGAGCTTGTATTGCGCACACACTTGGCAGCAGCTGTTGTTACCTGCTCGTTAGCGACAACGGCTTCGAAGTGCCGCATCAGCCAGGCCAGCAAGCTGTGGTTGGGCGCGGGCAGCTTGCTCAGCAGCACGGGGACTGCCGCGTCGCGCGCCGCCTCGCTCATGGCGGTTACCTGCTCGAACTGAGTTTGTATTGCGCACACACTTGGCAGCAGCTGTTGTTACCTGCTCGTTAGCGACAACGGCTTCGAAGTGCCGCATCAGCCAGGCCAGCAAGCTGTGGTTGGGCGCGGGCAGCTTGCTCAGCACCGCGGGGACTGCCGCGTCACGCGCCGCCTCGCTCATGGCAGTCACCTGCTCGAACTGAGCTTGTAGCTCGCATGTGAGAATGGAGTCGGGTAACTCGCTGGAACACACAAGATTGGAAATTATAATATAAACGAGAAAAAAAAAAAACTTGAGAGGTGTCAAGGGACACCCGGATGGAACGAAGTTACTTCTTATATAGTAAAACCTGTATACGCTCAACAAAAAAAAAACATCGCTTCACCACACTGTTCAATGAGAGAGAGAGAGAGAGAGAGAGAGAGAGAGAGAGACGGAGAGAGGGAGAGAGAAACACACGGCGGCGGCGATATCGTGCCGCTGCCGCTGCGGCGTGTATCATGTATGTAAACAGCCTGTCGTTACAACTTTTCGTCTAGCCCCCTTTCGTAACGCGCAATAAGGAACTTCGTTCCAAAAAATACGTGTGGCAACCGGGGGACTGCCGCGGTAAAGATATTGCAGTTAGCAGCTAATCTACACGTATACGTCTAGTCGCACGCACGCAGACACCGTGCCGAAGTCTGCCGAATCGAAACGACGTTAGACGATGTGTTAGGTTTATTTTCATTACGGAATTTCTTGATTCGGTCGCCGCGCTCAAACCCTGCGATAAAAGCTATACAATATCTTAAAACGTTTGCAAACATTATTTCCTTATCATGGGACCATCTTTGAAATGTCCTCTTTGCAACCAATCGAAATTGGTTTATAAACGACTAAGTTATCCGCGAACAAACAAAGTTTACTAAGTTCAGCATTCTCGCCAGCAAAATGCAGTTTCTGGATTTTTCATGTTAAAGTTAAACTGTTTTTTTTATGGATAAGGAGTTGTTAATTGTTAAAGTTAAGATACATTATCTTCTCGCTCTATCTTACATTTTCTGACGTATGTCTGTCTCACCTGATAAAGTTCTCCAACTTAGAAGCTACATTGCCGTCTCGCTCTATCTTACATTTCTGACGTAGGTATATGTGTCTCAAACTATCAACTCTCACCTGATAGAGCTCTTCAACGTAAGAGCTATATTGCCCTCTCGCTTTATCTTACATCATTGCCTATCTACTCCTTCGCTCACCTGATAAAGTTCTTCAATATAGTCCAAGCTACCGGCACATCCCAATGGTAGGGGAAGGCGGGGGATCTGTCCATGTACAGCTTGCGTAGCTGTTGCAGCTTGATCTTATCCGGCTCCGTGCGGTATATCTGGTCCGATTTCAGACCGTTTGCCTGTAAGAGAAATGAAATTTTAGTGAAATTTTGCTGTTTTGTTATTGGATTACAGCTGCATCCTAATTTAATTAGCAGAATCGGCGAGCGACTTTATGGGCTCACCCCATGCATCATCATGGACAATCAGACAACTAGGCGATCACAGAGCACCAACAAAACTTTCAAATATGACATTTGTCACTTTTCATGGAAATTTGATATGAGCTGAAAAAAAAAAACTGCGAGCTGAAAGTTACATTATCAAGAATCAAGATCATTTATTTATTCACAGATATGTAGTCAAAAGGGTAACAAAGGTTATAATAGTTCTTACATATTATGTCATATTATCCTACCATAACAATGGTGTGTAAATGTCATTACCGTATACAGAACAAATTAAAAAAAAAAATAGCATTCTTCATAAATTAATTAGATATTTTCATTGAGTACATTGTATGCAAAATTGTTTATACATATTAACTAATGTATTAATCAAAATCAAGCTTTGGTCATTCGAGAGTCAAGTTCTTAACTATTAGACTTTAGAGATCTTCGATCGGGGATTCTCGGAAATTCTATTGTATTCTATTGTTGTCGCAATCACCGGTGCTCGTACGGGGCTTGATGGGTTAATATGTAACACACCTGTAGGAAATCTATGCTGTCCCTGACAATGAGCGGCAGGCCGGCGTCGTCGTGACATCGCGAACGTTCCACGCTCTGGTGCAGCGGTACTCCGAATATGGGCAGCGCAACTGGAAAAATATATTTTTAATGTATAGAATTATTGAATACATAAACTGCTGTCCAAAATTAATTATACTGTTTATACATAAGGTGTAATAAAACAAAGTAATCATACTTTAGAGCAGAGGTTCCCAAACTGTGCGCCGCGGCGCCCTGGTGCGCCGTGGGAAGGCAAGAGGGGCGCCGCGACTAGATCCTCCATCATTATCAATAACCACAAATATTATAAAATAAAATTATAATATGAATTATACAAAGCAGGCGGATGATTAAAAAATTACTTATTACATATTTGCTTGCTTAACCTAAGTTCCTAACTATAATTAATCATTAATCATTAACCCATCAAGCCCCATAAGGACACCGGTGACCGCGACAACAATAGATTAACAATAGAATAATCTACGATCGTAGGATTAAAGGTGTTTATTTATGTATCTTTTTGTAATAGCTAGGTAGAGTAGGGCGCCGTGACAAAATATTGACTTGTAAGTGCGCCGCAGGCTGAAAAAGATTGGGAGCCCCTGCTTTAGAGTTTAGAGTGTGTATGTGTCCATTATTTATTCTTATGTTAAAAAAATGCAATTCCCATAAAATGAGAAAACTTTGTTTAGGGTTTGCTTTTAAACTGTAGGCACCCCTAAAACAAAGATTTGTTTGCTTTTTTTATGAAATCTGAACTATATCCTAGGTTGTTTCTTCAATATAAGCAAACCCCGCTGTCGAGAGGCACTCAAGCTTCGGCAAAGGCTGAGAGGCTTGTTATTGTTGTGTCAACAGTTATTTCTGTAAAGCCAGGGGCTTTCTTAAGATTGACCTGAAATTATCATCATCATCAGCTCTCGGACCCAATATTCAGTATCATCGTTTAATCAATTTTGATATAAAGGTAAATAAGTTTTATTTGAGCGGCCTTAATGCAAATATTTTATTAGCTTTTAATTCCATACCTATATCTATACTAATATTATAAAGCGGAAGAGTTTGTTAGTTAGTTTGTTTGAACGCGCTAATCTCAGGAACTACTGGTCCGATTTGAAAAATTCTTTCAGTGTTAGATAGTCCATTTATCGAGGAAGGCTATAGGCTATATTTTATCACGCTAAGACTAATAGGAGCGAAGAAATAGAGGAAAATGTGGAAAAAACGGAGGGAAATTATTTGAAAGGGCTTATTTGAACGCGCTAATCTCAGGAACTACTGGTCCGATTTGTAAAATTCTTTCAGTGTTAGATAGCACATTTATCGAGGAAGGCCATAGGCCATAGAGGAAAATAATACACGGGGCATAGAAAGCCCCCTCGCAGAATTTTGTCAAAACTATAATGAGAATTGATGGCTACATTGCGCCATCTGATGTTAACTTCCGCAAACTTTTGGCATGTATATACATGCCAAAAGTTTGCGGAGTCACGGAGCATTTACAATTATAGTTTTCAGTAGGATGCAGCATAATGTAATGTCACATGAGTATACACAGTATCCATATTAATACGAGTAGTGTCGTGTCTGTGTGTCTGTTTTTGTCTGTCTGTTACCTCTTCACGCCTAAACCGCTGAACTGATTTTGCTGAAATTTGGTATGGAGATACTTTGAGTCCCAGGAAAGGACAAAGGATACTTTATGTCCCGGAAAAATGTACGGTTTCCATGCGATAAACGAATTTTGGCCCAACGGAGTTGCGGGTGTCATCTAGCAACAGGAGTGATTACAGAGATGACTATTTGTCAATGTAAGTACTATCAAAGAAATTGTTTCATGAGCAGATAGCATCACTCTACTTAATTCGGACGGTTTATGTCAATCCCAGCCGACAGTTCACAACTAACACTTTTCCGAAATGAAAACTTCCCTATACCCTTTCTCGGGACTTTATCCCAATGAGGATACTATAATGGATATCCATAACATATTAAAATTGGTTTAAGAGTGATGAGAGGATAAATTAGAAAGTGTGTCTGTCTGTCTGTCTTTATAGACAGACAGACTTTCTAATTTACAATATCATATACTGTAAATGTACAATGTGTCCCGACACCGGTGTCCGATCCCTTAATGTCATGATTTATGGCATATTTTATCGACAAATTGGCTCTCAAATTTTATCTCTCTCTCACGGTTGTAAAATGGCAGCCATTTTCGTTTTTCTCGGGCTTTCACACTAATCTGACCAGTACTTCTCATGTTAATATCCTATGAAGATAAAATTAAAAAAGGTCTCATTTATATATATATATATATATATATATATATATATATATATATATATATATATATATATATATATATATATATATATATATATATATATATATATATATATATATATATATATATATAGAAACAAAACTACAATTAACAAGCACAAACGTAAAGGACATTTGCCATATTTGTCAAATATTTCTGACAATATTATGACAAAACATTGATTTAAATATTCTTAATAAATACTCTTTGGACATGACCAAAGAGGATGTATTATACAAACCCTTTAAGACCCATAGGCCATAGTACACGGCGTATTTTAAACGCGCAGAATACGCGCGTATATTAACTAGACACATGTCGGAAGCCTATGCAAGCTTAATCTGACACGCTCGAGCTACTCCCGAAATCCCCTCTTCCCTTCCTCAACTATTACTCTACGCCACACAAAGCAGCGGCGGCATGGGTCGCTAGACCAATGTCGGATATACGAATCGCAATTTAAACGAGATTCGATCGTAATTTTGTTACCTACTTAAGGACACGGGGCGATCGTGAAACGCGCCTCTACTGCACGTATACGTGCAGATACAGCGACTACAACGCATCTGTTGTAGTCGCTCGTCTCTTTCGGTTTGATCATAGACTCCTCTTGTCCAGTTGTATAATGGGTCAGTTGAGACAACACTGCTTACGTTGGCTTTAGTACTTCTTTTAAAAAGAAAACGTACAAAAAAGCGAATCTATTGGATATAAGTACCCATTTACGAGTGAAAATTGATTGAGTGGCCATTAACATACAACATCTAAAAATTGGTAATACATAGAAGATGGAAGAAATTTACTTCTATGATACAAGCGCACGCATAAATTTATACGCGCGCATGTATATTTAACGTGTAAATGCTGAGCTATCTGTGGAAACTTTTAATTGGCCTTCTTGTATTGTTTATTTAGGTTCTATGTGTATAATATGTTAGCTGTAAGTTTTCCAAAAATAAATAAATAAAATGCGGTATAAAAAAGACATGGCTTAAAGGTCTTGTTACTAGGCCATAAAAACTTATTTGAAAAAAGAGGATATTGTATAGTCTACCACAATACTTAATCTGTGGTCTACGATGTTACGATGCCATCTGTGAAACCACAAAGCAACTAACTAGTTGGCAACTAATTTCGGCATAAGATCACAGATGTCGATTAAAAACTACAGATTAAAACCTAAATTCACAGATTATGCTACCTAAATTTGCCATTTGTATGGAAATGTCCTACCCCTACTATAGGCTATATTTTATCACGCTAAGACTAATAGGAGGGAAGAAATAGAGGAAAATGTGGAAAAAACGGGGGAAATTATTTGAAAGGGCTTATCTCACGAACTACTAGAGCAATTTTTCTGTTATTTGGGTCAGATAAGAAGTAGGCCACGTGAAGAATCATAGGCTATTTATTGTGGACTAATTTGTCTGTGAAATATCTAATTTACGCGGGCGAAGCCGCGCGGAACGTCTAGTACTTAATATTATAATTGGAAAGAGTTTGTTTGTTTGTTTGAACGCGCTAATCTCAGGAACTACTCGTCCGATTTGAAAAATTCTTTCAGTGTTAGATAGCCCATATATCGAGGAAGGCTATAGGCTATATTTTATCACGCTAACACTAACAGGAGCGAAGAAATAGAGGAAAGTGTGGAAAAAACGGGGGGAAATTATTTGAAAGGGCTTATTTGAACGCGCTAATCTCAGGAACTACTGGTCCGTTTTGAAAAATTCTTTCAGTGTTAAGATAGCCCATTTATTGAGGAAGGCTATGGGCTATATTTTATCACGCTACGACTAATAGGAGAATGTGGAAAAACGGGGGAAATTATTTGAAAGGGCTTATCTCGCGAACTACTGGAGCAATTTTTATGTTATTTGGCACAGATAAGAAGTAGACCACGTGAAGGATCATAGGCTATTTATTTTAATCATTTTTTCAGTGGCTATATATTTTAAACCAGTGCCGTAAATAGCCCTTTTTGCGCCCTGTGCGAGCTTCTATAACTGCGCCCTTGTTTTTTAGGATACCGTAGTCAACAAGGAACCCTTAGGGCCGATTCACACCGGAATGGCAGAGGCGAGGCGAGCAGTTTCAGTGTCATATGATTTTAAACTTTACCGCAACCGCAAGATGCCACGAGCGGCCACGAGCGTCCACGGGCGGCCGTAGATTTCTCAAGCGATACTGTGTATTACAATAATGAAGATAAAGTTTAAAATCATATGACACTGAAACTGCTCGCCTCGCCTCTGCCATTCCTGTGTGAATCGGCCCTTATAGTTTCGGTCAGTCCGTCCGTCTGTCTGTCTGTCCGCGGTTTTGCTCAGAGACTATAGGACCTGCAAAGCTGTAATTTGGCATGAATGCACAATATAATATTAGTGATGCCGACAAAATGGTACATGAAATCTCAATAAAATATTTTTTATGGTACCTTCCCTACATATCAAGCGGGGATTAATTTTTTTTTCGCATCCACCCAATCGTGTGGGGTGTCGTTGGATAGATTTTTTATAAATATTACGAGTATTCATAGATCATTTCCGATTTTTATTTATTTTATTTATAAAATAAGGGGGCAAACGAGCAAACGGGTCACCTGATGGAAAGCAACTACCGTCGCCCATGGACACTCGCAACATCAGAAGAGCTGCAGGTGCGTTGCCGGCCTTTTAAGATGGAATACGCTCTCTTCTTGAAGGTTTGCAGGTCGTATAGGTCCGGAAATACTGCTGGTGACAGTTCGTTCCAGAGTTTTACAGTGCGCGGCAGAAAGTTACGAGAGAAACGCTCGTAGGAAGACTGCCACTCATCAAGGTGATGAGGATGGAATATTTTTCGCGTGGGACGATGGCGAAAAGTTGCAGGTGGTATGATTCCGAACAATTCCTCAGAGCACTCCCCGTGATACAACCGATAGAGGATGTGCCTTGTAAAGTTGTAGGCGTTGGTCCGGACTGAAGTACTGTCTCGCTCTGTTAAGGCGCTGACAACTGCCAATGACCTTGATCTCGCATCACTCTCGCACCACTGTCGATTTTCATGCCAGAGAGACAGAGATGTGAAGTGTTCACTCGGTAGCGTAGATACATTTTTCCTTTTTTTAGACGAAATAATAAATATTATGGGAAATCTAGATGTCAGAACTGAAAATTAAATCGGGCAATCTTTGGATTTTTGTAAAAGGTATCAAATAAACTACTAAGCGACAAACAATACGGGTTCCGTAAGGGTCGCTCGGCTGGTGATCTCTTGGCGTACCTGACTCATCGTTGGGCTCAGGCAATTGAGTCGAAGGGAGAGGAATTGGCTGTTAGTTTGGACATTGCGAAGGCCTTTGATCGGGTTTGGCATAAAGCGCTGCTATCAAAGCTTCCATCATACGGGCTGCCCAAGAAATTATGTAAGTGGGTCACTGGTTTCTTAGCAGACAGAAGCATAAAGGTCGTAGTTGACGGCGAATGCTCGGAAACTCAGTCTGTTGATGCTGGTGTCCCTCAGGGCTGTGTGCTATCGCCTACTCTATTCATACTGCATATCAATGACATGTTGCAGACCAGTGGCATTCATTGCTATGCGGATGACAGTACGGGTGATGCTGTATATACCAGCTCCCCCAATATTTCTCGGCAAAATGTCACTGAGAGTCGAAACAAACTTGTGTCTAAGGTGGAGAATTCATTGGAGAAGGTCTCTGAATGGGGTAGAGGTAGTGGGGGTCCAATTCAACCCCGCCAAGACACAAGTCTGCGCGTTCACCACTAAAAAGTCGCCAATGGTCGTATATCCTCGTTTCGAGGGCACATCTTTAACCATCTCCCCTAGCATTGAGATACTTGGCGTCAACATATCGAGCGAAGTCCAGTTCCGATATCATCTAGAGCCGCTATCCCCAACCCGCGGCCCGCGGGCCGCATGCGGTCCGCCGGGACCTTATTTGTGGCCCGCGTGATGTTAAACAATTTTGAAATTCACGCCCACCGGCAAAATAACGTAAAGTCTACGTGATAGTCGTTAAATTTTTTCCACTTTTAAATCGTTAATTTTGGAGAATGTTATTTTTTAACCCTAAAAAATTTTTGGTGGCCCGCGACACCAAGACCAAAACGTGTTTGTGGCCCGCGTGAAAAAAAAGGTTGGGGACCACTGATCTAGAGGGTAAGGCCAAATTAAGGTGAACGCAGATTTGGCCGCACCGCAGTCGCCGTTTATATAAAGTTATAGGCAAGCTCGCATACCTACCTACCCGCGCCGCAGTCTTCGCAACTTCATAATAATATGAAGAATTGCGAATGCGGCGACTGCGGTGCGTGCGGTGCGGCCAAATCTGCGTTCACCTTTAGCCTCGAAGAAGCTTGGTGTTCTTAACAGAGCGAGACAGTACTTCAGTCCGAACCAACGCCTACAACTCTACAAGGCGCAGGTTCGGCCTCATATGGAATATTGTTCTCATCTCTGGGCAGGGGCGCCAAAATACCAACTGCTCCCTCTGGATCGTATCCAACGAAGGGCCGCTCGAATTGTTGACTGCCATAGTGTTTCAAACAGCTTGGACCCCTTGGAATTACGCCGAGATGTAGCTTCACTCTGCATCCTCTATCGATTGTATCACGGGGAGTGCTCTGAGGCATTGTTCGGAATCATACCACCTGCAACTTTTCGCCATCGTCCCACGCGAAAAACATACTATCCTCATCACCTTGATGAGTGGCAGCCTTCCACAGTGCGTTTTTCGCGTAACTTTCTGCCGCGCACTGTAAAACTCTGGAACGAACTGTCACCAGCAGTATTTCCGGACCTATACGACCTGCAAACCTTCAAGAAAAGAGCGTATTCCCTCTTAAAAGGCCGGCAACGCACCTGCAGCTCTTCTGATGTTGCGAGTGTCCATGGGCGACGGTAGTTGCTTACCATCAGGTGACCCGTTTGCTCGTTTGCCCCCTTATTTAATAAAAAAAAAAATTAAAGCATATATTGTATTATTACTTTAGTTAGAACTGTTTAAAGTTCCTGAAAGATGTGACTTTGGTATTTTTTTTCATCCAGTAGGAGTACATTATTTTATTATTTAAATTGGACAAGCTTTTCCAAATATAATCAAAAATCACATTTTTTTTTGTGCCAATCAATGAAGTACATACGTCTAGAAAACTGCACAAAGATGTCGAATTAGCAGCTGTCTTCGCCTTAAGAACGTAAAGCTTCTTCGAGGCTAACTTGGCCTTACCCTCAAGAAGTCTAGATGATATCGGAACTGGACTTCGCTCGATATGTTAACGCCAAATGTTTCAATGCTAGGGGAGATGGTTAAAGATGTACCCTCAAAACGAGGATGTACGACCATAGGAGACTTTTTAGCGTTGAACGCGCAGAGATTTAGGGATCCGTTTGTGAAATATTAAGTTTTAAAGTGAAAATAAATGGAAATAGTCCAGAAGTCCAGTCCCTTCTACGAGCTAGACGGTTGCTTCTAGAAATGTGAAAAAATTCACGGGAGTAGGAAATCTGCTGAATTTAAAAGGAAAACTATTACGGCTAATACTTCATAAGGTATTGAGTAATAGTCGATCAACTAAAAAATGTATTCGGCGAAGTATAAAGGAACTTTTCGTTCAAATTCCTTTGAAAGTAAGTAACTGAGATGATGTTGTTAGTAGTGTAAAACACGTTATAAATATACATTCATTGACCATACAAACATTTTTAAAAACTAGCGGTACTACTGAACCCTATATTGCGCGTGGCCCGACGGCCGACACGCACTTGCCCGGTTTTTTATTTTATATTATAGGTACCCAGGGCAATGCTTCTAGGGTCACAGGCCTCCCTGGTCTGGCCATTCTTGCGCCCCCCCAGAGTCTGCGCCCTGTGCCTGCGCACCGGTGGCACCGCCCTATTTACGGCGCTGTTTTAAACCCGTGCGACGCCGGGGCGGGTCGCTAGTTTAATAAATAATATAAATGCGAAAGTATGTCTGTCTGTCTGTCTGTTACCTCCTCACGCCCAAACCACTGAACCGATTTTGCTGAAATTTGGCATGGAAATACTTTGAGTCCCGGGAAAGGACATAGGGTACTTTTTATTCCGGAAAAATGTACGGGTTTTGCACGATAAACGAATTTTGGCGCAACGGAGTTGCGGCCGTCATCTGTCTTGCAACTCTACTCGCATATAATCATCAAATCAATATACACCTAGTATATAATCAAGCCCCCAGAGATAAACTAATTTATTAACATCTAGTAAAGACAACTATCAGCATTATACGCTTATGAATAGTTATACTTCAATATTTTTGTTTTCAGGTCAACATTATTAGAAACAAAGTAGTTATGTTTACAAATGTTACTTAATTTATGTGGGCCACTCTATTAATTACAGCTGTAAGTTAATTAGATTAGGGCAGTATACGTAAGGTGTGTCGATTTTGATAAAATGTTGTTTGTTATTGCACCGTCAATCTATACCATTGATTCCCAAAGTGTTCCAGGTGGACCCCATGGGGTCCACGGGAACCCGATAGGGGTCTACGCTTGCGTGGAAAAAAATGGGGGTCCGCGAGTCGTTAACGGGGGTCTATAAAAATTAGATGACCCGATTTGACTTCTCCTATGAATATAGGCAGACAATATTATATTAATAGCAGATTAAATATTACAGAGCGAGGAGATTTAGGAATAAGTAAAAGTGTGGTAATTTTTGTGTTAAATATGTAGCTACAACACAAGAAAATATTTGCGTTTACTTTTTAGTTTTTACCACTCCGAAGTGATGGTTATAATTGGTTCCTTGTACTGTGATTTGTGATTCAAACTTAAGAATACAATAATTATATTTTAAAAAGATAAAACCGACTTCAAAATTGTACGTAATTGAGAATTAAAACTCTCTATCTCTAAAACTACTAAGCCGATTTTGATGAAACTTACACTATTCCCTAAGTGAACAATACCTAGTACAACAAAAAAAGAATTACTGAAATCGGAATAGTACTTTCAGAGATATGCGAACACAAACATAAAAACATACATACATACACTTTTGAAATTCGGCACATTTATTCAGACACTGATATAGACTAACATATACAATTGATAACCTCCTTTTTTTGAAGTCGGTTAAAAAAGTAAAGGCCCAACTGTTGGATTAATACGCTTTTTAGACCGGCCTTGAACCTGGGGGGAGGGGGTAGCTGTGGGGTCCACCGGATCCAGCAAAATGTTTAAAGTGGTCTATGAGAAAAAAAAGTTTGGGAACCTCTGATCTATACTAATATTATAAAGCGGAAGAGTTTGTTAGTTTGTTTGTTTGAACGCGCTAATCTCAGGAACTACTGGTCCGATTTGGAAAATTCTTTCAGTGTTAGATAGTCCATTTATCCAGGAAGGCTATAGGCTATATTTTATCACGCTAAGACTAATAGAAGCGAAGAAATAGAGGAAACTGTGGAAAAAAACGGGGGGAAATTATTTGAAAGGGCTTATTTGAACGCGCTAATCTCAGGAACTACTGGTCCAAATTGAAAAATTATTTCGGTGTTAGATAGACCAGTTATCGAGGAAGGCTATAGGATATATTTTATCACGCTAAAACTAATAGGAGCGAAGCAATACAGGAAAATGTGGAAAAACGGGGGAAATTATTTGAAAGGGCTTATCTTACGAACTACTAGAGCATTTTTTCTGTTATTTGGGTCAGATAAGAAGTAGACCACGTGAAGGATCATAGGCTTTTTTTGTGGACTAATTTGTCTGTGAAATATCTAATTTTCGCGGGCGAAGCCGCTCGGAACGTCTAGTGTAGGATATTTGCAGTGGGAATTAAAGGATTTGGCGGACTAGGGTCTTGAAAACAATAATGCATAATATATAATTTGCCTTTCCAGAAAATTATTATGTCTGTTTGGGACATCATAACGCCGAAACTACATAATAATTAATATATGACTTTATTTAATACAGTACTCAATTTGTTACTTAGTCCTGTTAGCTTTATCTCTTTTTAATAATCCTAAGATTTAAAATGGAGAAGAAAGAAACAAAGCCCGCTTCCAAAAAAAATATTTGCAAACTTTGTACCCTTATATGTTGAAAAGAAATGATTAATAATAATAATCTGCTTCTTATTTTACAAAAAGATTGCATTTCTTAACATACTTTACGTTCACACAAAAAATTCTTAGGTAGATAAGATTACGCGAAACAAAACAATCGCCTTGGAAGAGTGCCTCTTTTACAATCATTTAAAGAAAAAAAAAACAGAACCAATGAATGATTATCTGAATGAATGATTATCGAATGAATGAACAATAAACTTAATGAATCTTACCGCCTATTTGAAATCCATAAATGAACGGGTTTGTACAGCACATTTTTGATGCACTATAACTCAACTCATTACCTTGAGTTTTGTCACTTGTACTGATAGCTAGGTGTTTTTATCACGCATTTTAAAAAGTTTATTTATTCTTGCTAGTAGATAAGGGAAAATAACTCTCGGGCTATAAAAATAAGTGTCATTTCTGATTGATGGTAGAATGAAAGGTAGAGGACCGCTTTACGACTAGAATCTATACAAACTACATTTTTCATACCGAAAAATATTGTTATCCTTTGAACTATTACATGCCAAATCTAGCTCACTAGATCATAGAATATGGCACTACTCATACGAAATATCTAAGCAAAGTTGCAGCGAATATCTACATTCTACAGGGTGTAACAAAACTAACTATCCCTTATACAAGGTATAACAAAACTAAGTGATAATACTGTGTCTACTGTAAGAGTAGCAGCACTGGAAGAGCAATTTTTTTTTGTATGGGCAAGCGCCCGATTTTCATGAATTTTTTCCATACAAAAGTAAAAAAGTTACTGTTTCGGCGCTCCTACTTTCACAGAGAAATCTGTATAGGGGCCCCATACAAACCTTAAACTTTAGGGCCTAAAGTATTATCACTTAGTTTTGTTACACCCTATAGAGTTCGCTGTGAAAGTTTTTTTTTACAAAAAAACATTCATAGTGAACTCTATAATTTACCAATCATGAATTTACCAATATAATAATATTAGTAAATTCATGACGTTGCATTGGGGATTTACTCATAAAAACATAGAAGACAAAAGTAACTCTTTGAGCTCCCTGCTAGTATATAAACTAGTTGGCCGCTCTGCCCGTATACTCACATACCGGCAGAGCAGCCAACTAGTTCCGCGCGGACCATACTTGAACTCTATACTGAGGGACTTCGTGTTTCGAAAGAGAAAACCTCTCACACCTAAACATTTTAAGAGACCTCAATTCGAACATGTTGGCCCAGATTTTAACGAAAAAGCAGGGGTGTTATAAGTTTGACGTGTCTATTTGTTTGTGTGTGTTTCTGGGTCATAATAGGGTATTTTAGTGTATATGAGAAAAAATGAAAAAATGTATTATTATGATAGTTTAGAGGAAAAGCAATCGAAAAATGTTAGTTTGACTTCATAAGATAGCTTATTATATTTTTAAATGTAGTTTAAAGATTTTAGGATTTTTTATCTGTCTTTGAACGCTCCGAAATCTTTCCGCCATGCTAATGACGTCATTGGGATAGTAAACAAAAAAAATGACAACTGTGTCAACTGTCAGAGTCCAATGTCTTATGTCAATTGATGCCTGTTTGTTTACTACCGCAATGACGTCATGAACTCATGACCATAGAGCAAACATGGCGTCCACTAGCGGAAGCGTTTTTGCAAAATACGCGCGAAATTTTAAATTATGTAAAAATAATGTTATTTTTTTCATACTTAACGTGCGAAAAAAAATATATTTTATTTTTTAGCGTCATATTATCGCTATAGAATTGTTTTTGGATACATTTCAAAAATTCGTGTAATACCCTATTAGTAACCAAACGGGTAGAGTGTAGACCGATTTCGATGAATTTTTTTTGTTTGAAAGCTTACACGATCGAGAGTCGCCTTAGAAAAAGTTCATCATCAGCCCTTTCAGTGCCGAATTTGGGTTTTATCTAATTAAATTTTTATTTTTTGGGCTTTTTAAATTCCTAAATTTATTACCTCATTGTAATAATTATTATCATTTGTTACGTAGCTTAAACAAACAATATGACGTAATATTAACTAAAACCAATTAACCTACTGTACATATGAAACGTGTGAATTCGTTAACAATTTGCGACGAGGTTTGTTTTTTTGTTCTGCTTTTATATATAACCTTCTTTCAGAAAGTTAAGACTTTTGAGAGATCGAGCAAAAAAAAAATGCGAATAAAGATAAGATAAAAAATCGGCCAGGCGCGAGTCGGGTTAGCGCACGGAGAGTTCCGTACCGTTATAGAGCAAAAATAGGCCAAAAATAGTGTTTTTTTGTATAGGAGCTTTATTTTAATTTCAGTAGGTATTTGTTGTTATAGCGGCAACAGAAATAGATAATCTGTGAAAATTTCAACTCTCTAGCTATTACCATTTCAACGTTACAGCCTGGAGACAGACAGACAGACGGACAGACATCGAAGTCTCAGTAATAGGGTCCCGTTTTTACCCTTTGGGTACGGAACCCTAAAAAGGAAGTGTGTACCAACCTCCTAATGTGAAGATCTCCTCAAACGGCACTCCAGAAGTGACGGTAGATGGCACTTTTGTCAATTTCTTCTCCTTCTTATCTTTATCCTTCTCCTTCACTTTCTCTTTGTCCTTTTCCTTAACCTTCTCCTTTTCTTTCTCCTTTACTTTTTCCTTGTCTTTTTCTTTCACCTTTTCCTTGTCCTTTTCTTTAGTTTTGTCCTTTTTGTCATCCTTTAATTTTTCCTTGGACTCGAGTTTGAATTTAGCTTTCTCTTCCTTCTCCTGTAATAAAGAAGTTGTTACATTCATTTGGCAAATAAAAAATACAGGAATCACAATCAAATGTTAAGACACTAAATTCTCGAACTTCATTAACATAATAATTTATGTTTAAAAATCTAAAATTACAGATTCAACAAATACATATTATCGCATGAAAAATGTAAATTCCAAAAACATTCTAGAATTCTATATTATTCAAACTTTTAAAACAAGAACATGAACACAGAATATATTAAGTTGCAATAAAAAAACAACAGTAGGTCACAAAAATCGTGGGTGCAAACGACCTTCGTGAATACGCTGCGCAGGTGATGCATGCCGCGATTTGAACACAACTGAAGTCTGAACACAGTCCGTTGTTTATCACAAGGCCAGTACATAATACCTCAAATTATGTGACCAACGCGCCGTGAAAAAAATCACTGCAAATTAGTTGCAGGTAAAAGTAGATTTGCGGTTTAAAAACATCTAGTTTTTTTCGAAAATCTAGGAAGTATTTTCTGTAGTATATTATGCAACTCTATGTAGATGTAGAAAAATAATCGGCCAAGTGCGAGTCGGACTCGCGCACGAAGGGTTCCGTACCGTTATAGAGCAAAAATAGGCCAAAAATTGTGTTTTATGTATAGGAGCCACTCTTAAATTTTTATTTTACTTTAATATTATAATTAAATATTAAAGTGCACACATTATAATAAAGGACTTTGTGAAAAATTTAAGTGCCTACCTGTTTTCATTATTGATATAGAGCAATAAAAAAAGGCCAAAAAATCACGTTTGTTGTATGGGAGCTCCCCGTAAGTATTTTAAATATTATTTCGTTTTTGGTATTTTTGTTATAATGGCACAGAAATAGACAATCTGTGAAAATTTCAGAAGTCTAGCTATAGCGGTTCTTGATATAAAGCCCGGAGACAGACAGACAGACGGATAGACATCGAAGTCTCCGATCACGTTTTTACCCTTTGGGTACGGATCTTAGCTATGTTAAGAGTTAGGCCGTTTTGAATGGATAACTTATAGGTTCTGTTATACTACCTCTGACCTCACCCATTATCTATCCATACTAATATTATAAATGCGAAAGTGTGTCTGTCTGTCTGTCTGTCTGTCTGTTACCTCTTCACGCCCAAACCGCTGAACCGATTTTGCTGAAATTTGGCATGGAGATACTTTAAGTCCCGGGAAAGGACATAGGATGCTTTTTATCCCGGAAAAATGTACGGTTTCGCCGCGATAAACGAGTTTTGGCGCAACGAAGTTGCGGGCGTCAACTAGTACTTATTATAAAACAAAGTCACTTTTTTTTCCCTCATGTCCCTTTGTTCCCTTTAATCTTTAAAACTACGCAACGGATTTTGATGATTCTTTCAGTGTTAGATAGGCCATTTATCGAGGATGGTCATAGGCTATATTTTATCACGTTAAAACTAATAGGAGCGAAGAAATAGAGGAAAATGTGGAAAAAACGGGGAAAATTATTTGAAAGGGCTACTTAATTACTTGAACGCGCTAATCTCAGGAACTACTGGTCCGATTTGAAAAATTCTTTCAGTGTTAGATAGCCCATTTTTGGTCTTTATTTGTGGCCCGCGTGATGTTTTGAAATTCACGCCCACCGGCAAAATAACGTGTGATAGTCGTTAAATTTTTTCCACTTTTAAATCGTTAATTTTGAAGAATGTTATTTTTTAACCCAAAAAAAATGTTGTTGCGGCCCGCGACATCAAGAACAAAACATGTTTGTGGCCCGCATGAAAAAAAGGTTGGGGACCACTACTATAGGCTATATTTTATCACGCTAAGACTAATAGGAGAATGTGGAAAAAAGCGGGGGAAATTATTTGAAAGGGCTTATCTCGCGAATTACTGGAGCAATTTTTATGTTATTTGGCACAGATAAGAAGTAGACCACGTGAAGAATATCGATCTTAATCATTTTTTCAGTGGCTATAGGTATATTTTATACCCGTGCGACGCCGGGGCGGGTCGCTAGTTAAAAATAAATAAATGATACGTATATATGTTTGTATATTTATGTAGCACAGGAGTTAAAATCAAATCTGAGAAAGTGTACATTATTACCTATATCAATGTTTGATAGTTATCATTGATAACATTTTAACGATCATAATAATCTATAAATGATTTAGTTCTTCACAGATCTAGGTCAAAGTAAATGCAGTGAACCATGCATGTTCAGCAGGGCAATCGCGCTAAATTTTTTCAACTGAAACGCAAATGAAACTCGGACGTTGATCGACTTTTGGAACGATTCGGTATCGCGCTAACGTTTTGACAGCTAGTTGAGACGTTACTGAACCTCAGCCCGAGCGCAAACGCTGTCAAAACAAAAAGTTGATACAATGCAACTTTTACTCGCACGTTTCTGAAACGTTTCTTATTTTGGTATGTTAAATTGACGAAAATCGATGGAAAAATATAACATAAGCTATAATCAAATTATAATATAAGCTTATGATTTACTTCAAAGCTGTAAAATAACACTACGGACTATTTTAGTTTGTTAAAAAGTAAATTGAATTTTGACATTACTAATTACTTCTTTACGTAAATATTTTCTACTTTTGTCACAAGTCACAAGTCACTATTCAACACTTATATGGCGTTTGTAAGATACATATTATAGTAAAACAATATTATGAATTCAACTACGTAAATTAAAAACTCTAAGTACTAATCATTCACATTCATATTAAGTTCTACCAACACAACTTCACCCGTGTCATATTCATCCATATGTAAATAAACAATTTGTCGATTGACCAATTAACACATCGGAAAAAATTTGTTCATATTTAAGCCAGTCAAAACTAAATCAGAAGGGCGCTGATTGGTCCGCTGCAATGTCTGTCTTAAGGTCAAACGTTGCGCTTCGTTCGAGTTCCATCTAAGGTTGAGTTACGGTTGAAACGATAGCACGATACTGAAATTTGTTCAGACGCAGCGGAACCAAACCGTAACTGAACCACAACCAAAGCAGATGTGAACCTGAATTGAAACGTTTAAAAATAACGCGATTGCCCTGCTGAATTAAAATTACTGACTGTGCATAAATTAATAAAATAATCAACCTATCTAATATGCAACTAATGTAAATAACTACGAGCAAACATTTATTTAGATGTGACAGCTTCTTAAGGCGACGCCTTGATAATTTGGCTGTAGCGATGTCGATTTTTCTCAGCAATGACTAAAGCTAAGAAATTGAAGTTCATTGTCAGTATTCATCATGTCTTTGTCTTTGAATTGCCCATAGCATAACACGATTGGACAACTTTTATAGCACAGAATAATCAATCGAAAAGACCTCTGTAAAAAAGGGATTCCTATTTTTCCAACAGAGGAGAGTGATTTAAGGTTCCAAAATTTGTACATAAATTGGTTCAAGCATGCACTTTAATTTGTGCATAGCTTATATGAAATGTATTTATGGTTTTTAAATTATGCGACAAAAACCATTTTGCCGCTTACGCCCTTTCCATTTTTTGCTGTTCCATTGCTTGTTTTCTATGAGAGGCCGGGCCGGCCGCTCATAGAAAACAAGCAATCTAAAACATATCCAACACGGTTTCTTACTTTAACGCTGCGTCAACTTAAGGCTGTCGCAGACAGAGCAGGTAATGTAAAGATGTATATTATAGCACGATACATCTTTCTATAGAAATCGTACACAACAGCTATAATGTAAAAATATACATTATAGCTGTTGTGTGTGGTCTCCTGACGATTTCTATAGAAAGATGTATCGAGATGTATCGTGCCATAATATACATCTTTACATTACCTGCTCTGTCTGTGACAGCCTTTAAATGGAATGATTTGCTGTATAGATGTCCTAAAAGGGATATACAAGGTAAACACATCCTAAAATAACAAAGTATATAGATAGAAGCGAATCATATATTTTCTATTGTCAGTTTATTTTTAAACAGACAATAAGTACATACTACAAAAGAGTAATAGTATCAATCTAACATTAATCCTTCGATCGTGGATTCTTGGAAATCTATTATTATTCTATTGTGTCGCGTTCACCGGTGAGCTTATGGGGGTTGATGGTTTTATATCTCAATGTTAGTTTGTACATGAACATGTAAAATGTAAATTGTAAGTAAAAAATTCAGACTTAGGTAGAGCTTGTCTAATTTGAAATGACGCGCCCCACCACTTCAAAGTTGATATAAATGAAACATTTTTGTACTGTGAATACGAGGGAGGGGCGCGTCATTTTAAGTTAGACAAGCTCTACACTCTGCAGCCCACATCTGTTTGACTTATAGCACAGATCAAACTTAAGGTGGGTTTACACCAAAAGAACATAGAGCAAGAACAGCACAAGAACATTCTTTCGTATTCTTTTAGTGTAAACTATAATTCGTTACAACATACTTTAGATCGTTTACACCAATCGAATCAACAAGAACATCAAGAATAAGAATTTTTGCTCTATAGATGAGAATCATCGTCGTTTACACCAAACGAGCGAGATTCTTAGAGCATTCTACCTATTTACCGCCGAACACGTGGCGAACACACTAGAACAACGAAAGAATGCTCGTTGTTAGTTTACATCAAAAGAGCTTTACTAGAATGAGCATTCGCTCGTTTGGTCTAAACGGAGCTTTATACCACACCACTTCTTGGATTATCGCTGCCTTCATACTAGCGTTTGTCCAGCGTATGTGTTCGATGAACGTATGCGCAGCGCAGACGCGTGCGTCGCGTTGTCGCCGCTTCTCTACTGGAACAATCAGCACGCTGCGCTAGCGGCGCGTGTGCGCGATGTATACGTACAGATGGGTAATGGAAAAATTTCCGAAAGAAAAGAAAAGAAAAAAGAAAAATTTCCAATATATTTTTCCAATTTTTCAAATACTTTTCCAAATTGAAATGTCAACCAAGATAAGAAAATAAAACAAAATAACTACGGGATAACATTTGAAAACTTCTATGATTTGTTGCATAAGCCGGCCCTTAGACGATCAATTGTATTGTGCAATATGACGCTTCAATTTTATTGAACAGTTTATTTGACAATTATTAGATTGAAGGCGCGCGATGTTCAATATCAACCCTAGACGGTCAATATAATAATTATTACTCGTACGCAATACGTGATATGGCGCAATAAAATTGCTCGTCTAGAAGGGGCCACTAAGATTATAGCGTTCATCGCCGGTATTATTATAACAGTCGCGTTAGATTTTTGCTGAAATTAATAATTATAGAAAGTTTTTTTTGCACTAGTGTTTAGAAGAGGTCATAAATAGCTCAAATTCAAAAACTCGACCAAATCCGACGGGTGCGTTAGCCGCCATATTGGTTTGAAGGTGCCTATTGTACGATGCAAGCATCGCACATTTCTAGGTCTATTTAGTCTATTTAGTAAATATCTCAATAGTTGAACGATTTCGTAATGTTTTAATTTTTGCTATACTCATCATTATCTTTGTGTATATAAGATGTGTCTGCTATAATACGCTATCTTCTTTATTTTTCATTTTTTTTTACAAAAATGATAAGATTGTTGCAAATTTAATTCTCTACAAGTTTGATTCTTATACATTTTTGCCGAAGTAATTGCAAAAAAAAGTCAAAGTATAATTTCGCCTGTATTACCTGTATCTCGATTATTATCAAAAGAAAAAATTACAAAATCATTATCACAATCAATTTCCTCCAACTTTGATTATTATGATTTTTTTCAGTAATCATTATTTAAGTCCCTTTTTCGCACCAACGCTGGGTTATACCTCCAGGCGCCTTTCTTTTACGTGGCCCCCCCATTTATAGATCTGAGTAGCGCCATCTTCATTATATAACTTTGGAAGTTCGAAATTTTTTTCGCGAGAATGACCTACAATTTTGACTTTCAGTTTTGCGAGGTTTTGCGATATCCGCACATTCTACTACAATAATTATTGTCCTTGCATTTACAAGAAATCATTCCATACCCAAGAAGTAAATAATTGGCCAAGTGCGAGTCGGACTCGCGCACAGAGGGTTCCGTACCATTTATATGAGCAAAATTAGGAAAAAAATGTATTTTTATATGGGAGCCCCTCTTAAATATTTAATTTTATTTTATTAAATTAATATTTAGGGGGATTTTGTTAGCTCCCATACAAAAAGCACAAATTTTTGCCTATCTTTATTTTATAATGGTACGGAACCCTTCGTGAGCGAGTCCGACTCGCACTTGGCCAGTTTTTTTAAATAATAATAATTATTTATTATTATTATTATAGGGTCTAATCCATGATTAGAAATATCCAGTTTTATCCAGTCGCTTGGGTCACGGACTTCCGGTAGGAAGTCCGGGAAGGTATTTGTAAGAAATTTAATAATCTATCATCTACAACTTTGTTTCTTCAATTATTTGCGCTAAATTTGATTTTAATTATTGAGATACAGGCGAAATTATACTTTGACTTGTTTTTTGCAGTTATTTCCGTAAATACTGATTTTACAATGAAAATAAGGACTAAAGTTATAGAGAATCTTTGCGACAGCTTTGGTCCTTACCATTTTCGTACAAAATAAAAAATAAACAAGATATGGCTAAAAAAAGATATTGTTTATTTTAAACAACACCTAAAGTCATTCAAGCCTTTGAATTTCAACTTAATATGAACCATATCTGATATTTCATTTCATTTTTACTATTAACTATTTCATTTAAACTAATAATTTCAATAAAAAAATATTTTTCCATTATTTTTCCAAATTTTCAATTTTTCAGAAAAATAAATTGAAAAATTTCCGAGCTTTGAAATTTTTCGTAAAATTACCCATCACTACGTATACGCCACATGACGACGTATCATTTCGATGTCAAAAGTACTTTCTGTTGTTGAACTCATTTTACGTAGAATTACTTCGGGCGCTTGTCTACGAATGAAAGAAACAACGCGTGCACAGGGGTACATTACATGAAACCGCAGTAACGCGGCGTATACGTCGCGCACACGCGGCGCTAGCGCAGCGTACTGATTGTTCCAGTACAGAAGCAGCGACAGCGCGACGTACGCGCCGCACTGTCGCAGCGTCTGCGCTGCGCATACGTTCATCGAACGCCTACGCTGGACAAACGCTAGTGTGAAGGCAGCCTATATTAGAAGGATTATAATAACAAAAAAATGTATCTTTTCAATATAGGCAGGCTTGATTTCTTTTTAAGTTTCTTAAAAAAATTTTCAAAAAAATTCATAAAATTCAAGAGCCTGCCTAACATGAAAATTTTTATTTTTCCCTACATCTTGGATTCGTAGGTAGTAAAAATAATACAACAATTAATTAAAAATTATTACTTACCTTATCTTTTTCTCTTAGTTTCTCTCTCTTCTCTTTCTCCTTTTTTTCCTTTTCTCTTTCTTTTTCCCTCTCCTTTTCCTTCTTTTTCTCTTTCTCGGTCAACTCCTTTTGCTTTACTGCTTCTTCTAACACCTTTTCCTTGTCTCTGGACTTTTCCCTTTTTTCCTTACTCTTAGTAGGAAATTTAAATGACTTTGTCTTCTTTGATTTTGATGGACTTCTTAAAAGACATCAGGAATAAGTATTCAATAATATTGCCACAGGCAATTTAAAAACAAATGCATAGGGTTTAGATGTGTGTACTCTAAAAGCATTGAACAATTCATAATATTTTTATTTTTTACCAGTAAGTAGTCAATCAGCATACTTAATCCTTCGATCGGAGATTCTCGGAAATGCCATTGTATTCTATTGTTGTCGAGATCACCGGTACTTGTACGGGGCTTGATGGGTTAATAATACATTAGGCTACTACAGTTTCTGTTTGGTTCCATTAAATCACATTTTACTTCTATATTATGACAAAAAAAGTTTGTGTGCAAGTTTGTTATGATATTGCACACAAATACTGAACAAATTTATATTTTATAGCTCCTATTTAGCAAAGTTTAGGCTCTGTGTTATTTACCACAAAGAGTTCCTTGTATACTGAGAAAGTACAGTGTTTCTGGGGGATAAGTATTATCAATAATATAATTATTACAGTTAATATTTTGTTCGCCGATTCTTGGAAATCTATTGTTTACTCAGTCGAATTCGACCTCTTGAGTTGATAGGTTAATAGCAACATAACAACAAACAAACCCAGTGGTTTTGTCCATAGTACCTAATGGAGCCACAAATAAAAGGTAATAAAGCAATAAAGCACAAATGACCAAGGGCGTCGCCAGCCGATGGTGCAGGGGGGGGGGGGGGCAAGTTGACTTTACCTACTACAATTCGTACTTTTCTCATTCTCTATGAATTAGAGTGGAATTGGTGAATTCATTCGAGTTTCGACATACGGGAATGATTGTACAAGGCTTGAACTTCAAGCCAATCAACTCAAAGACTTAGAGGACTTTGGTCGCATTATATTTGGCAACTTTTTTAGAATCTCTAGGGGGGGGGGGGGGGGGGGGCAGCTGCCCCTCCCTGCCCCCCCTTGGCGACGCCCTTGCAAATGACAGTAATAGAAGAAATATACCGACTTTGTGTCTGTGTCCTCTTCTGGTGAACTTTCCCCTTCTAGTGCTGCATAGCCTCTATCTTTCTTTTCTTTTTTATCCTTGCGTTGTCCTAACAAACCTTTTTTACTAGGTTTTTCGTGTTCCCCTCCATCGCTGACTAAAATATAAAGGGTTTACATAAATACAATAAAAAGTAGTTTTTTTAATTGAAAAAATGACGAAGTGTAAACATTATATGAGTAAGTATATTATGTAGTATGTGGGGTCTAAGCAAGTAGTGAATAAAAATAAACAAATTGAATTTATAAAAAAAATAAGATTAATTGTAGTAAACAAGTAGTGGTTTTATTTGTCACCAAACTTACAGTCGCTTTCATTGCTTTTACGACCAGCCTCTGAGGCATAGAGCCCTGGAAAATCTTTTTCCACGTCTGGACTTTCGAAATCCATGTTTAGTATTTAGAACATTGATAAAATTTGATAAATTTTATAACAATTTAGCAAATTGTAATTTGTACATAAATTTGCGAAAATCGAAATTGTTGACTGTCAAATGTCAGACGTCAATTTTTTTTTTCTCCTTTTTTGGCAACTTGACACAAAGGATGTGTATGTTGTGCCACAGACAAGGTAAAAAGGTAAGGAATATGGCGGGAAAACCATATTCCTCCTATTATAATTTTCATCATCGTTTTCATGTATCGTCAGGTCTAAAGTCTAGTCAAAGTCTAAGTAAAAGTCAATACAGTCACAGGAGTCAAGTCGGTCGATTCAATAAAGTGGTAGACGCTTTACTGAAACTTTCGATGGAGTTTTGGAGGGAACACAAAATAGCACGTTTCTGGATATTACATCACTTTCCTACACTTGCGAATGAACACGAATATCTAATGGTTAATATTCTACCAATATTACACATTAAAAACCCAGCTAACACAATTTTAGGAAAATAATACAAAAACACAACAGCACTCTTTCACATGCCCGCCAAAACTCCAGACGTCATTTGTCAATTAATTTACTTCTTCGCTTCCTCTCGTCTTTATAAAAACTCATATTATTTAACCATTTACCATTCAGTATAAAAATAATTCCAGATCTACCTAGCTATAAAGTATAAACTACACCTATTCACGTTTCATTTTCATATAAAATCGTCTTATCTAAAAAATAGCATTACATAGTACAGGTTATCTGGATATTTTTCAAGATGCAAGATAAACTGATATTATTTATGTACATTACATCTAAATACCTACTCCTGAATTTGTTTTGAGAGAAAAAAATGCTTGTTTACGTGTAAATGTCAAAATATGTCAAAATAAGTTGTCAAAACATTTTTGAAATTCTGTATTTTTCCAGCGATAAATTCAAAATTAATTCTGTATATATTTTAATGAAACGATGATTAAGCTATATCTATTTTTAAACATCTAATATAATATTAATTTTAGTGAGAGAAAGCTAGATGCAAGAATTTGCATTTCGTACATTCCTCAGTTTACAAAATTTCCATAGATGTCATGGTTTTCGGATATCGCAGGCAAGGCCGAGAGCCTGCTAAACAATATCGACGAGCAGACTGGCGTAGCCCTGCGGAATGCTTCCACTTCAAAAAAGAAACATGATTCTACCAAAAAATCCGATCATGTTTGGACACCAAAGAAAAAGTCACCTCCACTTATTCGAAAGGCTACACTGCCCGATCCTTCGCGCTCTACGCAAACACCCACAAACCCTGTATCCAGAAAACCAGTAACAGACACACATCCTAAAACAAATGGACAGAAAAATTTATCACCTACCCGGAAGCCTGTTAGCTTTAATAATTCTATAAAGGTTGTGGAAAACGTAGTCACGAAAAACCAATCCACCTTACGGAAAAGGCGTAAGTGTATTTATAGTATAAATTTACAACATTTACTTAACTATATAAAATATCTAATACTAACTCAGCCATTTCTTTAACCCTAGAGTACTAATATAAAATTTCCACCGCTTAATACTAAAGATCGCCTGGGAGGCTACTTTTGTAATAAAACTTGTTTATTGTATTATTTATTCACTACATTTTTACAAATACGTATTTTGCAAGTCTTGTAGAATAAAAACTACTCTTAAATTTTTGCTTTTTTGGTATTAATATTACTATTCAATATACATACTTTATAAAACACATTATTTAACTTTTGGTAACATGATATTTTTATCTACACACTAATTTGAAGTTAGCCTTAAAATTCTTACTATTTGAAGATCAACAGCTCGAGCTAAACTGCTGAACTTGACGAATTACTTGTGGTTTCATGTTGAAGTGAAATATTTGAGAGTTCAAAGATATCTACTATTTAATTTGGTAGGTCGGCTTTCAACCATAATGGAACAGAAGAAGGATCTGCCGCGCCATTGTCATAGTCATACAGATTGACACCGGTTGGTCCTTAGTTTCGCTGTCTGAATTCCCATTGAGAAAATATGTACGATTTGGTGTTCATTATTAATTATATTAAAATAAAATAAACATTTGGTAGATTAAAATATGCTACAAGCTGTAAAAAATCGCAAAACAAAACATGTTACGAGCAAAAAAAAATAACGCTTAATACTAATGATCGCCTCCCAGGGCATTGAGTAGGTTATATTTTGAAAACAGGAAGTCTGGGCCGGAGCCTGTTTGGTCTCAGGTCTGCAGCAAAGTGTATGCGGAGTTGGCGCGAAAGCACAATTTGACTCGTGAACCTGTTTTTGAAATAATCGAAAAAAACTGTCCGCACGCGGCCTGTCAGGCGATGATTAGTACTCTAGGGTTAAGATCAAAGTTCCTGAAGTATATGGCTAATTGAAGCTATATTAAATTAAAATGCTAAACAGCTAAAATTCTCAACTCAACATTAACAAAATTTTAAAATGCTATTTCAAACATGTCTCCTTTTGCATTTTACAGGAAACAGTTTACCGAGCAGCACAGAATCATACAACAAAAAAGATTTGGTGAATGATATAAAAAACATGGAAGTGGAAAATACAATGTTAAAGAATGAGATAAATGTTATAAACAATCAAGTTTCAGAATTCATTACAAGATTACGGAAAACTGAAGATGGTAAAATTACACATAATATTGCTTATAGACCTTAGATCTTGTAGAAAAAGGTTGAATACCATAATATTGCGTTTAAATTGTTTCAGAACTCAGTATAGCACAAAATAAATTAGCTGGCAGTGAAAAACTGAATAATATGTTTAAAAACACCAAAGAAAACCTTGATACACAGCTAGAAGATTTTAAAGAGCAGTTGAGTCAAAAGAATGCTTTAGAAATCTCAAAATATAAGGAGCACTGCCAAGAGTTGGAAATTGAAGTTAATTTAATGGGTAATAAAAACAAAAATTTGTTGGAAAGGTAAGTTATTATTCATGAATGTATAAAAAAAGGCAGAGGGAGTCCCACCATACACAGCACTGTGTCCTCAAAGTCGGCCAGGCTGACTGCATGTACACCGTCCGCATGCACACATTCTTACGCTAGTCCATGCCATTTGACAGGCGTAGGAATGTGTGCGTGGCCGACTCTGAAGACACAGTGCTGTGTATAATTATAAGACTCAGTCTGCTTTTTTTTTTATGTCCATGTTATTATTGTCAACTGTAGTCTGTGCTATCATAATATGCCTATTTTTCTCTTTTAACGCCTCCATGGTCTAGTGGTATAGAGCGCGGCTCTTGACTCGGAGGTCGTGGGCTCAATTCCCGCGTTGGAAACATGTTATTTCCAAGTTATAAGTGGTGGTGGTGGGTGGTGGTAAGTGGTTAGGACAATGCAGACTGATCACCTGATTGTCTGACAAGTAAGATGATCCATGTGTCGGATGGGCATGTAAAAAGTCGGTCCTGCGCCTGATCTCTCGCCAGTCGTGTCGGTCGTCTGTCCCACTGGGTTATGAGAGAAAAGGAATAGAGAGTGCTCTTGTGTATTGCGCACACACTTGGGCACTATAAAATTACTCCTGCATAGCTGGCCTGGTTTCAATGAAACCGGCCACCATCACTGAAATCGGTGTGGGAGTTATTATTTTTCTCTTTTTATAAATCTAAATCAATTGATTTTCTTTTAAGGATACATTATTTGGAAGAGGAAATAAACAACAAAGATAGCCATATTAATAAAATTGAAAAAGAGTTGAGATATGCACAAACAAAAGTAGCAGAATTAGAAGGTTCAATAAACAAAATTAGAAATGAAAGTCTGAGTTTGGAGAAGGATTGGGAATCTTATAAGTTGAGGGTAAAGAACATGTTGTATGCTAAAGACAACGAGATTAAAGCGTTTAGAGATGGGACCAGCCTTAGCGAAGATACTAAACAGTTGATGGTACAGGTTGAGTCTTTAAGGTAAGTTTTTTAAATATACAAAAAGCAAATGTATGTTAGGAGTCATAATATTAAGGCAGTTTGTAATAATTTTATTGTAAACTAGATCATAGATGACGCCCGCAACTCTGTTGCGCCAAAATTCGTTTATCAGAACCATACATTTTTCCGGGATAAAAAGTATCCTATGTCCTTTCCCGGGACTCAAAGTATCTCCATACTAAACAGCAAATCGGTTCAGCGGTTTGGGCGTGAAGAGGTAACAGACAGACAGACCGACACATGTCTTATAATATTAGTATGGATACATTTATAATATTATTAGTATGGATGCAAAAAAGTCTGTCTATTAAAGAGATAATTAGACAGACATACACACATTTTCGTAACAAAACAAAGGGTGAAGTGATTTTGATAGGTATGCAGTGCAGATACTTTGAGTTTCAGAAAAGGACAATATTTTCCCACATTAATTAAACATGCATTCTATTAGGGAAGAGAAAGAAGATCTTGCCACACTGCTCTCTAAGTCCAAAGTCGAACAAGATCAGACCAGGGCCTACATAGCCCAAGTGGAGGAGATGAGAGCTGCTTCGGAGAGGCTGGCTGCGGCACTCCGGGAGGCGGTGCAGGAGGAGAGAATGTCCAGGAATAGTGCAGAGAGACGGTGTGAGGAGTTGAGTAAGGTGAGCATAGACCAGTGTTTCCCAACCTGTGCTCTGCAGACCCCCCGGGATCCGCGAGTATTTGTATGGGGTTCCGCGGTGTCATCTCTGGACCATACATAAACCGATTTTTTTGCTGTTTGTTTTAGTAAGGGTAAAGGAGGTCTGTGAAAACTGTGCTTGACTTCCTAGGGGTCTGTGGCTGAAAAAGGTTGGGAAACACTTGCATAGAGTAAAGTGATTGTCCACTTCTGAATCAGAGTTAACTATGTGCTAAAATGTCATACTTTTTCTCTCATAAAATCCTGGTACCGAGAGGAACAATAATTAACCCGGAATGCCGCAATTCGCAAGTAGCTGGACCTATTTGTGCCAGTCTGGTTGTTACTATTGTTGACAAACACAAATAAAACTTACAAGGAATAAGATTGGATCAGTACCTAGGTTCAGAATTTTTAGATTCCACTCACACATTAAGCTTTTTATACGTAGGAGAGCTATGCTTCGACACGAATGGGCCGGCTCGACCGGAGAAATACCACGTTCGTTTACCGGAGGCCCAATACCCTACCCTATTCCCTTCCCTACCCTCCCCTATTCCCTTCCCTTCCCATCCCTACCCTCCCCTATTACCCTATTCCCTCTTAAAAGGCCAGCAACGCACCTGCAGCTCTTCTGATGCTGCGAGTGTCCATGGGCGACGGTAGTTGCTTTCCATCAGGTGACCCGTTTGCTCGTTTGCCCCCTTATTTCATTAAAAAATATATATGTGCAAATCTAAAATACATGTATACATTTTCCCATGATATCCTTTACGTCAATGCCTTTCTCTCTATATTCTATTATTCTATATTTAACTAGCGAACCGCCCCGGCTTCGCACGAGTATAAAATATATAGCCACTGTGAAAAAAATGTTAAAATCGATTCAGCAGTTTTGATTTATACATGAGGGAAAAAATGCGACTTTGTTTTATAATATGTAGTAATTTAGTATAGATTTAAGAGGCAATTGAAAATATCCTTTTTACAGGAGCTGCAATCAGTCAAAATGCATACTAGCCAAACTATAGAGAACCTAAGGTTGGCGCTACAAGATAAGGACGACGAGATAAATCTACTGCGAGAGACGTCATCAAATGTGAATTCTGTCAACCCTAGCGCGCTGAACGTAGCAGATTATGACGTCACAAACAAGATCCAGTGTTTGACTCAACAGCTAATACAGAGACAAGGAAAAATCGACTCGCTATTAGCCGATAATAACATACTGAGGATACAGCTTGGAAAGTTAGAGGTTTGTTATTGATGATAAAATAATAGTACTATCAAAGAAATTCATTTAAAGTTCGAGGTTGGTGATTATTTTAGTGATACTTATAAGGAATTTATTAAAGAAAGAAAGAGAGAAAGATTTTATTAGAGGATCTAGGTAATTTGGTCGGGTAATATTTAGCCCATAGCCCAGCTGACATAATTTTGCAAGTCCAAATGGCGGACCTATGGAATTTAGTCGAGTTATGTCAAATCAATATTAGTCCCGATCTGTCGGTTAGGCGTAGGTCTGCCATTTGCCTATAGACATTGTTGGTATATTAACCTTACGTCGGCACGAATCGTCTGACGAAATTATAACATGGACCAGAAGCTGACCGTAAAATAATTTTGTTATTCTTTCTTGAAAGTTGAATACGGTTTAATATGAGTTTTTTACTATGATTCAAGCCGCCATTCCACCGCGGCGCACGCTGTGCACGGCCACGCGGCGCACGTTTTTATTAGGGCTCCATTCCACCGCGGCACACGGAGAGGCTACGCACGTGCGTCAAGCTTCGCTTTGTAAGAAAATATATGTGACTACTGACTGTGTCCACTGCAACCCACGGACACGCTACACACGAATTGACTCAAGTCAAAGAAATATATCCGTGCACGTCCACGCGTGCGCGTGGACGTGCACAGCGTGCGCCGCGGTGGAATGGAGCCTTTACTTTGACTACGTCAATTCGTGCGTAGCGTGTCCGTGGGTTGCAGTGGACACAGTCACATATATTTTCTTACATAGCGAAGCTTGACGCACGTGCGTAGTCTCTCCCTGCGCTGCGGTGGACTGGCGGCTTTATCGGAATTTATTGGTTATCTATAAAAAATGGGTTTTCCAGACAATACATTATTTATCTAGTATTTATTTCCTTTTTTCGCTTATCTATTAAACCGGAAACGTACGATCTCCAAACTATGACACCTTTGGGAATCCCAGATGGATATAAGCACTTTACATAAATTCTGTCTATATGCTTTAAAAAGATCACATGCTAGTTAATTTTAGACAACTTTGTAAGCTAGGTCAAAGTAGTTTTGACGCGTTAGGCTCGATTCATTTGCGTGAAATGATGTGAAACCTCGCACATTCGCCCGCACTGTACGCGCCGCATTTCGTGTAGGTACTATGCGGTGCGTTCGATGCGTACGGCGCGGGTGCTTACAAAATATGTGCGATCTGCTTAAGGCGCTGACAACTGCCAATGACCTTGATCTCGCATCACTCTCGCACCACTGTCGATTTTCATGCCAGAGGGACAGAGATGTGAAGTGTTCACTCGGTAGCGTGGATACATTTTTCGTTAGTTAGAGGAAAAAATAAATATTATGGGAAATCTAGATGTCAGAACCGAAAATTAAATCGGTAATCTTTGGATTTTTGTAAAAGGTATCAAATAAACAAATTTTTAAAGCATAGATTGTATTATTACTTTAGTTAGAACTGTTTAAAGTTCCTGAAAGATGTGACTTTGGTTTTTTTTTTCATCCAGTAGGAGTACATTATTTTATTATTTAAATTAGACAAGCTTTTCCAAATATAATCAAAAATCACATATATTTTTTTTATGCCAATCAATGAAATACATACGTCTAGAAAAGTGCACAAACATGTCAAATTGGCAGCTGTCTTCGCCTTAATAACATTTTTTCTGTCTTTCTTGCAGTCGAAATACAAGAGCGAGCTATCACGCGCGAAGACGTCGCACAGTGTTGTCAACTTACACGACGACGCGCGACGGAGAAACATGGCCCTGTCTGCGCGGATTGGACTCATGATCAGGCGGTATCCGGTGTTCAGGACTTTCATCATGTGTTATGTGGTAACTATAATATGGTTTAAAAAACTGAATTCGGTGACGGTGGCCGGTTTTATTGAAATCAGGTCAATCACTATCTTCCTTTAATCCTCTAAACCCATTTGAACGGTTGACCGACATGACTTTTCTTTTAACCGACTTCCAAAAATAGGAGGTTATACCACAGACATAGATCAAGATAGATACCGCATGTCGCTCCATTTGTATGAAAACGAGCGTGCCACTTTTTCCTACCTACTGTGACGTACTGATTATATGAAACGTGTCCATTATTTAGGCCAACGTTTCTATTTGAATTTTTACAGCTCAATACGGCACTTTTAGGCATTTGGGCATTTTAAAAATTCCGATTGACGTCCGATTCCAATAGCAGACTAAAGAACAGACTTTCGAAAGATGAGCATTGCTCGTCGTTTGGGAACGCGATATGGCACGCGAAGTACATACACATGCGGTATCTATCTTGATCTATGTCTGTGGGTTATGCATTCGGCTGTGGATATTTAAATAAAAATTAGAAGCGAGCAAGCAAACGGGTCACCTGATGGAAGGCAACTACCGTCACCCGTGGACATTCGCAACATTAGAAGAGCTGCAGGTGCGTTGCCGGCCTGGCGAGACATAGTGCATAGTCAAATTGTATTGAATTCACTACTTTCTCTAGTTTAGATTGCAAGTAGACGTGTCAAAAATGTATGGGATTTGACATAGCACATGATCGCAAGTGCATGATACCATAGAGTAATAAATATGATACTTAGCAATGCGTCAAATTCCATACTTTCCTGAAATGTAACTTCGATATCGAAACTAGATCGGTTAAAAATACAATTTGATGAAGCACTCAGGCGTATCACTGATATAATATTACATGTCTGTCCGACGCATGGATCATCTTACTTGTCAATACTTGTCAAGACAATCAGTTGCCAGTATTGTCCTAACCAGACTTGGAAATAACATGTTTCCAACGCGGGAATCAAACCTATAAGAACTTGCTCTCAACACGCATATTATCAAATTGTTCCAGATTGGTCTTCATTTGTGGGTGATGACAGTTTTATTCACAAGTACACCTCAAGATTACGTTCCGAGAGCGACCAAACTGTAAACCTTTACAAGTAATACCTTTACAAGTATTAAAACGATAAAAAATATATTTCATATATGGTCGCTGTTAATTTTTGTACTAACTCACAAAAAAATTTGGTGTTGAGTTATAAAAGCAGTCTCATTCTAAATCATCTAATCTAAAGAACATATCTGCATTCATAACTCAATACGTATTTTTTTGTGAGTTTATACACAAAATGCTTAACAGCGTTCATATAGATCGACTTGCACCACTCAAGCTAATCGTTCGTCAAATCACGCCTTCTTTTTCTTAAGTACAAAGAACGAGAGAGATGGCATTTAGTCAACGATTAAGAGGGCGACTAACCCAAAAAATCAAACATCGTCATTCTCCCTTCACACTCACGCCCGTCTTTCATACGCGTGAAAAAGGACACCGCGGAATCATCGCCAAATTAGTTTTTTCTCAATAACTCGATAAATATACAACCTTTTAAAAATCCGCACGGTCGGATCCTCAATGATATAATTTATTTTTATACAATGTGTTAAAATATTAACTTAGTTCTATTATTTAAAAAAATCTTGAAAATTAGATGTATCTTTGTGATTTTTTCTATCGAGAAAATTTTAAGATATCGTGTTTTTGCTCAGATCGAATTCTTGGAAATATAATGTAGTATCTAATTTTACAAAATGAAACAATTCGGGGCTTATTTTCAAGTATAAAAATGAATTATAAAATCGAAAATTTTGGGTTAGTTGCCCCCTTTAACTTTCATCCAAATTGGTGAAAACTGAAAAGTCCTTAAGTCACAAAGTATTTAAGTATGTAATGAAATGTATTTAATAATATTGTTATATATATTTTTAATTTATTTGACGGTCTGTTGAAAAGCAATAATTGTAAGGTTATGCTAAAAGGGCTCTTATGTACCGAATATAGTTTTCACTCTGAAACTGGGCATTAGTCATTCCTCTATTTCCTTGTCGTTGAATCGTGTATTGTAGGCCTGAAATTTTTGTTTTTCCTTCCGCCATAATATTATTGTAAGGCATGTAAAAATGTATCATATCATTCCATGTATATTGTATAAAATTATAGAAATATATATTTTGTTGTATTTTAAATTTTTTTTCTTGTTAACTATAATTTCTAATTATTGTTTATTCCCACCAGTATAAAATATAGTATGCAAGTTGCACCCAGGTGCAATTTTTTCCGCTAAGGGCCTGTTTCACCACTTACTGATAAGTGCCGAATAGGCTATCCACCACTTAACTTGACCGATAAAGTATGGAGAATCTGTCAAAAAAGTTGTGAGTAGCTTATTCGACACTTTATCAGAAAGTGGTGAAACAGTTTCCGTACCGTTTCAAACCGTTTCAAAAGAGATTGGTTGATTGATAATTTTTATTCGTAGTTGATAAATTATTATTCACTAGTTAGCGTCCACAACTCCATTACGCCTCAATACGTTTATCGCGCGGGAACCATACATTTTCCGGGTTAAAAAGTATCCTATGACCATCTCGGTACTCAAAGTATCTCCCTACTAGTAATCAAAATCGTTTCAGCGGTTTGGGCGTGAAGAGGTAACAGACTGACAAACAGACAGACAGATAGACACACTTTTGCATTTATAATATTACTAGATGACGCCCGCAACTTCGTTGCGCCAAAACTCGTTTATCGCGGCAAAACTCGTTTATCGCGGCAGAACCGTACATTTTTCCGGGATAAAAAGTATCCTATGTCCTTTTCCGGGACTCAAAGTATCTCCATGCCAAATTTCAGCAAAATCGGTTCAGCGGTTTGGGCGTGAAGAGGTAACAGACAGACAGACAGACACACTTTCGCATTTATAATATTAGTATGGATTAAGTATGGTATGTATGGATAACACCTAAAATAATATTATGTATTATAATTTTTGGGGGGGGGGTTATACAAAACGTGACAGTACATAATATCTTCGATACTGAGAAGGATTTTCTTTGATGTTTTTAGTACGTGCTCGATAATGTAAACACATTAATATTGACGTCATTTTAAAACCCGAGTAACAAATTCGGACTTTCCTCTTTTTAATGTTTTCGGGGACAAAAGACCTTAGTGTGGAATTAGGCTGTGTTTCCAGAGATGTGTTGCGAGGAATGTGTTTTTGAGAACCATCAACCAATAGAATCGCTTTATTGACGTGAGCTTGCCGTGACCTCGCTCAGCGCAGCGATTCTATTGGATCTTAAAAACACATTCCTCGCAACACATCTCTGGTGGAAACGCGGCCTTAGTATCAAACCATACTAAAGCAGAGTTGAAGCAAATTGGCAATTCGATGTGGCAAATTGAACTATAAGTCAAGTAAATAAGAAGCGAATCGAATTGAATAAATAGGGTAAGTGCACAATGAGTTTTGTCTTGGATTGTTTCAATAATTGTAAGACAGACAAACTTGTCTAGGTTTCCATACTAATATTATAAAATATGCGAAAGTGTGTGTTTTAGTGAAGTATGGAAATAGGTATCCATACTAATATTAAAAATGCGAATGTCTGTCTGTCGTCTCTTCATGCCCAAACCGCTGAAAAAATTGCTGAAATTTAGTATGGAGATAGTTTGAGTCTCGGGAAAGGACATGGGAAACTTTTTATCCCGGAAAATATACGGTTATACGAATACGAAGTTATATACGAAGTTTGCGGCAATATGACTTGACCCTGAATGGGGTTTTACACTGGTGACTAAAGCGTGTGACTTTAGTCACCAGTGTAAACCCCTCTTTAGGGTCAAGTTTGGCTGCACGGCGCAAATCGTTTATAATATGCTAAAATTGACTATTTTTGACGGTCGATTTTCACCGTGCGGCCAAAGTTCTGCGGCTTTAGTCACCCGTGTAAAAAGATAAAGCCGCTGGAAAATTATAATTTGACCACAACGTAAACCGGTCCTCAATATCAGTCAGTCGCGATTCCACCTTGCCAATGGAGAGACGTATGATGAAATAAATAATAGATTGTGAACCTGGCTTTTTGACCTTGGTTTTTTTGTTGGAGTTTTTTCCTCAATCGTGCAAAGATGAGATTGATTTTTGTGGCGTTTTTGGGTAAGTTTCATTTGTGTTTATCCTCAATCATGTAAACATCCTCTCTGTGACATGAAGTAGTTTCCGTAATTGGTTAATGATTTTCCTAATTATATTATTATCTGAATGATTACTTATTTCCTTACTAGTGTTTTGTTAAATGTCAGCTACACCTACGACAACTCGTCAAAGTTTCATTGCAATCGGTGCAGTAGTTAAAAGCAAAACACATAAATACTTAGACCGTATTGAACTTGTAAATAGGCGTCTCTATGTAATTAATAGGTAAACATAATATTGTTATTACTTATTATTGAGATTCTTATCAAGGCCCATAATTATTTTGTTTCAAAACAAGTTTTAGCGTACATGTCTTACCGGTTGGTTTTTTATTATCTGCACCGAAGATTTGCTTGTTTTATATATTTTTTTATGAATTTATAATTTATTGGTCTAGAGTCTAGATTCAAGTATTATAAAAATATTAGGATGAGTTATTATTAACTTATAAATTATAATTTATAATACAGAAAATAAAAGTTATACGAAAAGTGTTTAGATTTAATTGTAAACAAAAGGCTTACACCAAGAAAATGAGTTTTTTTTGGCGCGTGCATTTTTTGTTTTAGTAGGGGGGGTGGGTTCAGTGGGAATAACAAACAGCTGTTTCTCATTGCCAAAGTAGGTACTGTGATAAAACATTTAGAAAAATACTCTTCCCCCTCGGGCCTCGACGTATGACGTATCACGTAACTTACGGATGACCACTAGCTCTCACAGTTTGAGTGCCACAATTTAAAAATAGGCTAGCAGTCTATTTCTCATCTGACTTTTCCGAAGTGCTAGACAGAGACAAGCATTACGACCTGCAAACCTTCTTAGAAGGCTGGCAACGTACATGCAACTCCTCTGATGCGCGTCCAAGGGCACGGTAGTTGCTTTCCATCATGTGACCCGTTTGCTCATTTGCCCAATAGTTAAAAAAAAAGACGGGTTGCACTCCGGGAGTGCCGGCAGAAGTGAAAACTTGATTAATAACGTTGTGCATTATTTTTTTTAACCCATTTTTTATGAAAATCGATTTTTAAAAAATCGATTTTTTTAATTAATCGAAACCCTTACAATCGATTAAATTTTTAACCCATTTTTTATGAAAATCGATTTTTAAAAAATCGATTTTTTTAATTAATCGAAACCCTTACAATCGATTAAAAAATATCGACAATCGAAAAAAAACAATCGATTGTTCGATTAATCGATTTCGATATTACAACACTACTCTCCAACCGTCTTACGGTTTTTCGATCAGCACGAGCATCTGACGCGAGTTTCACAGTTTTTACCCATCCCACAAAAGTGCTCAACGCCGCTAAAGAAGTTTTCACTTCAGTTCAGTTTGTCTTTCTGTCTACCATTATTAGTATAATAGTATTGTATAATATGGAGTGTGACCTACATAAAATTCGACTCAAACCCGCAAGATTCGAACCTGCGACCTTATTATCTTATGCAAGTTCAATGGAACATGAGTCACAGCTGGTTTTCCCTGCGCCTGCGCATCGTACAATAATCTGTGGTTTTTAGTATTTATACAGTGTTTGAGTGGTTGGTTGTTTATTGATAATGGGTTTCATAAATGGGTTAAAAAGTGTACGTTCGTTTTATAAATGAGGAAATTATGAATCAACAACAATTATTGTGCTACTCATATTTTGTGGTAGTGGATGGGAATCTCCCCATTTTATCCGTACTAATATTATAAATGTATGTCTGTCTGTCTGTTACCCTTACCAAGCCAGAAACAAAAACTATTAGTTGGGGAGGGGAAGAGGGGATATTATAGATATAGTAGATATAAAATATATTATGTATAATTTACCTAAATAAGCAATTTTCTGTATATAATATTTTCTTTTTCAAAACTTTAAAATGGTTTCTGAACCCACCACTAAAATAAAAAACGCTCTTATTATTTTTTATCAGTTTTGCCTGATGAAAAAAACCTACTAGGTCTCCATGACGCTCGAGTGACTACAAAAATAGCACCCTCTCCTCCTCTACTATATATCCTATGTTATTTCCTTCTCAACGCATCTTTATATAAGTACTTATTAATTTCATCTAAATCGGTTCACACGCTTAAGCGTGACAGACAGACAGACATGTAATAATATCTATAATGCTCATCAATGACCCAAGAAATAAGATTTTTGGCCCCCTCGACGGGATTGAACCCAGTTAAGCGTCGTCCTACCAACTGAGCTACAGAGGTCATCAAACTAGACTTGTAAATTGAAGTTTCTCACAGAACTAATATATATTAAATAAGTAGAGTCTGTAGTTTATATTTAACTCTGTAAACCAGTCAAGACTCTAGACATAAGACATAACAGGTTTTTACGTTAGCGGTTGCCATGATAAATAATTATCGGGAAAACCAAACTTATTAGCTATGGACTTGTACGACATTAGCGATGGACATAAAATGTTGTATTACTAGCTGTTGCTTCCGACTTTGCGTCAACACATAAGGTGAATAATAAGGTGAATAATTTTCCCCGCTTTTTCCACACTTTCCAACGCACCTGGACAACTTCACTTGGCAACGCACTCTTCTGATGCTGCCTCCCCATATAGACGAACGCACTGCCAACGCGTTGGCCCACGCGTTGGCGGTGCGTTGCAACGGCGCTTGTGAGTAATCCACACATTGGACGGTCATTCAGTATGCTTTGGATCGCGCCAATGTGCGGACGGATTCAAAATGGATGTTGAGTGCAGCTGACAGCTGCAGCTGTATATTAAAGGTGAACGCAGATTTGGCCGCACCGCACGCACCGCAGTCGCCGCATTTCGAATTCTTCATATAAAGAATGTAGAAGTTGCGAAGACTGCGGCGCGGGTAGGTATGCGAGCTTGCCTATAACTTCATATAAAGAATTCGAAATGCGGCGACTGCGGTGCGTGCGGTGCGGCCAAATCTGCGTTCACCTTTATTCACAGCTTATAATTACTTTATAAATGTGGACAACAAAAAGTTTTTAAAGGGTATTCTCGAAATAAATAAGTAAAAAGCGAGAAAACGTAACAAACAAAGAAATAAACTCACTTACATATTTTATAATATTAAAATAATATTATAATTATTTTATTACTTATTATTTTTATATATAATAATTATTACCTTATAATTATAACTATCATGATTAATAATATATTTATTATTTAATAAATATTTCATTTATTTTGTTTTAAGTATATTTATTGTTAATAGCGACAACAGATATAAGTACACAACAGATTAAACCGCTATAGCTAGATTTCTGAAATTTTCATCTGTGAAAATTTCAGAAATCTAGCTATAGCGGTTCTTGAGATACAGCCTGGAGACAGACAGACAGACAGATAGACAGACAGACAGACGGGCGGACAAAAAAGCAGACAGAAAGGCAGACAGAAATTGAAGTCTTAGTGATAGGGTCCCGTTTTTACCCTTTGGGTACGGAACCCTAAAAAACATCGTGAGGTAAATAGCATGTCCAAGAACCTTATTTTTTTAGCACTTTTGATATGATTTTTTTGTTCCACAGGCAAATTTACTCTGATAGTTAACTCAATAAATTTAAATGTTTACTCGATACTTATATTGTTCGCTATTTCGTCAAGTTAGATGTTAATTCGCCACAAGAAGGAAACGCGCACTCTTCAGCGCTGCTCTGGATGGAACGGAAATGGAACTCTGCAGTGGATGGAACGCAAGCCTTGCGACAAGCCTTGCGACAAGCCTTGCGACAAATTTCCTTTGATCATTCCAACACCGCGCGGCAAGCTCGCAAACGCGTCGGCCAACGTCTAAATACCTACCGCGAACGCGCGAACGCCTGTTCTACACATTGGGCCAACGCGTTGGCCAACGCGTCGGCCAACGCCTTCGCCTATTTGTAGTGCCGACATGATGTTGCGAGTGTCCATGGGCGACTGTAGTTTAGCAACTCTTATTAGATATGAACCAGATAGCTCTGGTAGCCCGTTTTCTCGTTTGCCCCTTAAATTAGTTTTGGGCGGGGGCCATAAAATATAAAAATGAATTTTAAATTTTTTACTCTCGCTAAAACTCGAACAGCTAAACGGATTTAACTAATTTTCCAGGAAAGGTTAATATTAGGAGGAAAGTGATACGAAGTTCATCTAGACATCTCGTATAAAAAAATCTCAATTTCCAGTGCCACTATGTTGGGCGAACACGATAACCCAGGAGCAACTCCTGTCGGTGTTCGGTCCGAACTCCATAGCGCTGGCCTCGCCACCGCAGCTGCGGAAACCATCGCCCAATGCGAGCCAGGACGACTATCCTGACCAGGATGTCTACATACCCTCGCAGGCGGAGTATGACCAGTTCGACTGGACTTTGACGAAGGTAAGCTATCAGGGGTGTAGTGTATGGATAAATAAAGATGGCCGCCTACCCAATCATGGTGGGGCTGTGAAAATATGGCCGCCAGACGTGAGAGCTGTCGTCCACTTCTTCACCAGCCGCCGCCGAGAGTAGAGTGTTCAGTGATGTAACAGTATTCTGTGTTTAATTTACTCCTCCTACAAGAATGTACAAATTGTACAAGGGGCAAGATTAACTTATGCCTCGAATGTTGTTACCTATACCTACTGTAGGTTAAGGGCCCAATTATCAAGCCTCCAAAGTTGTTACGATAGCAGACTTGCGCTTGAATGAGGGTTTTGATATTTTATTTGCCACCAGGTGCCGCTATGTGCAATTGATCTCAGTTGCAGTCTTTGGTTTCAATAGTAAACTATTGAAACCAAGAGTGCAACTGAGATCAGTAAAGACGCCTAGTGAAACTAGCTCAATAAAACGCCAAGTTACGATAATAATACGCTCTTTCACCTTTTATCGCTTATCACAAAGTAAATACACAATTCATACTATGTATACAAACTGATCATCATCATCTCACGAGCACCGGTGATCGCGACAACAATAGAATACAATAGCATTTCCTAGAATCCCCGATCGAAGGATTAATATAAATAATAAAAGGCGACGTTTATTGCCTGATAGATCAACACACAGGCTAGGCACACACAGCAGGCTGCCTGCCTGCTGTGCTACGAATAATAAAAACTAAGGAATCGTTACTCCCATACTAGCACCGTTTTAAATTTGGTTCCTTTCGATCTGTCATGTAACGTCAGCCTAGTACCGCTCAAGGTCACCTAAATATTGCAAATGTATTGAAATGTGTACCTAGGTACACTTTTTTGACAAGTATTGTGGAGCATGTTTTTTGACGGAGTTGACAAGTATTGTGGAGCATGTTTTTTGAAGGAAAAGTCCTTAGTTTTTATTATTCGTAGCTGCTGTGTGTGCCTAGCCTGTGTTCGCCTAATTTTTCGAAAAAAAAATTCGAATAGGGACGTGCGCCCGGAAGTGGTTGCGAACTGGTGTTGCCAATTCCAAACTTGAACTTGCCAAATGCCAATTCCACTATTTGCTTGAAACGTGCCGCCACCACGTTCAGGTACACTTCCTATTCGCACACAATTTCAATGAAGAACTGAGTCATGAAGCTGACCACAGATTATAGAAATTGATTTTGTCTTTTATGTGACTTTAAAAAACTCTGTGCCTATTCTGATTTATCATCTTCATCCAACCTGAATGTTTCAGCGTATAGCATCAACCTCTCACGAGAACTTCCTCATCTCGCCCCTGGGCTTGAAGCTGGCTCTGGCCATCCTGATGGAGGCAGCGTCAGGTCAGACGCAGGAGGAGCTGTCATCGGTACTCGGCTTCGAGCGAGACACCCATCTCGTCAGACAGAAGTTTGCCAAGATCTTGGATTCTCTACAGGTTGGTAGATAAAAGAAGAAAAATGCTATGCTATGAGGGTTTGAGGACGATACTCTAGTGCGAAGTAGTCATAATAATAATATTATAGTCTGTCAAAAAAGTGAAGAAATTAGAAAGTGGCAACATCGTATTGTCATTACTTTCAAATCAATCTAAGAAAAAAGGGATGACACTACGATGTTGCCACTTTTTAATTTCTTCACTTTTTTGACAGACTATAGATCCTTATGGGTCGCAGTGACGTCAACAGCGACCTGCCTTCTTTAACAAAAAAATTGCTATGAGGATGTTATGTTAATATGAATATTGATTTCTTTGTTATTCTGCCAATAGTCTGTTCTGTTTCGTATTTCTCATCAAAACTTAAAAATACATAAAAGTCCAGACTAAATCCTCTCATATATCCTGGAGGAAATTCGTGGCACCAACTCCAACCATATCGTTCAATTTATGAGCAGTATTGGGTTGGGGATGATACTCTAGTGCGAAGGAGTCACAATAGATCCTCATGGGTCGTAGTGACGTCAGGGCTACAGCGACCTGCCTTCTTTAAAAAAATCCTGGAGTTAGGAAGCCGCATCTTCATTCGCAGCAAAAAGTAAAACCGGCTTACTGTCCCAAACATATAGCTCCATATCTTCAACAACTCACCATTAATCTTTAAAATTCCAGACCAAATCCTCTCAATACATCCTCGAGATGGGAAGCCGTATCTTCATCGGCGCTGGTGTCGAACCACGACAGAGATACGCGGCCATCGCGCAGCAGTTCTACAAGACGGAGATCGTCAATATGGACTTTAGCAACCCCGTCGTCTCCTCCAAGGCCATCAACGACTGGGTCGCCAACATAACGCACGGACGAATACCGAATTTGGTTGATATTGGTATGTTTGTTGATGTGTTGCTCGCAACGAAGCTTCTAAAATCTAAAAAAAAACATTCATTTAACTGGACAAAAACTAGCTATATCTTCATACCAAATATCATCAAAATCGGTTCATTGGCTTAGAAGTAACATAGAAAAATAGACCCGCCCTTCAAGGCCATCAACAACTAGCTGTTATTGATATTTTCATTATTGATTTACTAGATATTGCCCGCAAATCATTTGCGCGATCAGATCCCCGATCAGATCTCCGTCGCGTATCATCGAAGCGTGTCAAAATGATACGCGTATCATGATACGCCCCGATCGCTATTAACCGCGTATCTGATATATGTCGTATCAAATACTCGCATGATCGGCAGAATGATCTAATAGGCGTCCACACTATGAGACGCATACTTGATACGGCGCGATGATCGCGACGGAGATCTGATCGGAGATCTGATCGCGCAAATGATACAAATGTGGACGCACCGTAAGATGTCTTTACCCGAGATTCAAAGTGTCTCCATTAAATTAAAATCGGTTCAGTGATTTAAGCTTTGATGTTTTGTGAAGCAACAAGCTGGTCACACTTTAGCTTTTCATTTCTTCCCAACCCAAGAGTTCTTCAGCAAAACAGCAAATAAATATTACATTCTGCTATTACAGATGACGTAACAGGAGTAGTAGCCTTGGTCCTCAACACGCTGTACTTCAAGGGCACCTGGCGACACCAGTTTATGCCCAACAAGACCAGACAGGACCAGTTCTTCCTCACTGCCAAAGACAAGAAGCTCGCTCAGTTCATGAACGTTAAGGACAAGTTCTACTACACAGAGTCTGCGAAATACAACGCGAAGATCCTGAGGATGCCTTACTTGGTAAGTTGGTGGTAGGAAATAATTGTGCGGTGTGCCTATAGACCGTACTACGCGCGCGAGCTCTGAGGAATCGGAGTCTGGAAATTTGACCGCGCTTGGCTATTACAAATTACCCTGCTACTTGTCCCTTAAACTAACCTAACCCTTACCAGTATTATAAATGTAGAAGTGTTTACATCTGTGTGTAAGCTCTTAACGCTTTAACGGCTGAATCGGCTTAGATGAAATATTCAGGATAAAAATATCCATGCCCATTCCGGGGACTCGAAGTATTTTCATACGCATCAAAATTGGTTCTGAGGTTTAAGCATGGAGAGGTTCAAGCATACAGACAAACTTTCGCATTTATATTATTTGTAGACTAAAATCACCAAATGAGCGGAGTCTATACTCCGCTCATTTGGTGATTTGGTGATTTGCTATTTATACTTACCTAAAACTCTCACAACCGCACTCACATAACATATTTATGTATGATTAATTGACTTTCACTCAATGAAGGTTCGGGATGTCCAATTGTCCAGTGTCCAGTTGAATGATCCATCAGCCTTTTAAGTATATATGTAATTGATTGTACTGTCGGTTCTTGGTGGAAATTCACGTTGAACACTAATAAAACACACTTTTCTTGCACTTTTTCCACTATATTAAGGGCCTGCTGTCAAAACGCTAGCCCCGCCTACACACAACGCTATCCTCCAATCGTGATACAATAATTCCATGAATCGTGCTCCCGGGCAATGTGTTTTAGGCTGCAGCTAATAGTGAACAATATCGCGTAAGTTGTTACGCGATATTGTTCACTATTAGCTGATGTATTCGTGCTATAATGCGGGAACCGTTGGGTTCCCGCATTATAGCACGAAAGTAAAGATCGTAAGTCCCAAAACTGTTTTTTGATGATTACTTAAAAACTAAATACAATAGGTACTAATATTTCCTTTAGCTATTATTTTATAAAGTGTGTGATTGTAGTAGTGCAAGTTATTTAATGATAGTAACTCAATAAGTGTAACAGATATTTGTTGAAATGCCCAAAAAAGATTCATAATTTCGAAAAATAAAACTATCAAGTCAAAATAAGTGAATCGTGTTTTCCGTTAGCTAAGTCTCAGATAAATATACAATGATTAAATAAATCTCAATTTCATTTGAGTCAATCGTCTTCCGGGATCGTAATACTTATTAGAAAACACAGCAAAATTGCACAGCCCGCTCTTAAGATGTTATTATAACTTTTGACAAATTACACGACCGGTTTCGAAATAAATCACCTTATGATGATTTATTTCGAAACCGGTCGTGTAATTTGTTAAAAGTTATAATAACATCTTAATATAGTGGAAAAAGTGCAAGAAAAGTGTATTTTATTATTAGTATTCCATTAATATCACTAACTCAATGAAGGTTTTGGATGTTCATTATCTAGTGTCCATGTACCATCGAAGAAATTGATTTTCAAGCAGGTTGACGGACCTACGTGACCAAATTCCGTTGGTCCGTCATCTGTCTATGAATCAACTCCTCTGACACTTGATAGTACCATTAAATCATCCGCCTTTTAGCTTCCTAGTATTAAAAATCACCCTTAATCCCAGGGCCAGAAGTTCGCTATGTACATCGTGGTGCCGAACACTCATGACGGTCTACCGCGCATCTTCACCGACCTGAGCGGTCTGCGCGCGGAGCTGTTCTTCCTGCAGGAGACTATAGTTGACGTGACGCTGCCCAGGTTCAAGTTCGAGTATACTTCGCTGCTGGATTCTGTGCTGAAAGAGGTGAGTGTGGAGAGTGTTAGTGTCTAAACACACTAGGCCGAAAATACGCAGCCGAAGTTCGGCATGATTACGCCTGCAATGTATTTTAAATTACCGATGACACACCATGCCAAAATTACGTAGCCCATTGCAGACGTAATCATGCCGAACTTCGGCCGTGTATTTTCGGCCTAGTCACTAGTGTGTTTAGACCACAGTATTACAATAGGTATAGGGAATATTGTAATACTGTGGCTTTCAATAGCAAACGGTAAAGGCGAAAATTGTAGAGTATATAGTACTGTTAAACTCAAGTCTGGAGAGTGTAGATTTTTTTTAAATTTTTGATTGACAGGTGAAATTGTACCATCGAGGAAATTGATTCCTAGGCAGTTGACAGACCAACGTCATTTGGTCGGATCATGTCAATTCAATGTTATTTGTGATCTGACGGCTGGGTTTGACATAACACGATTACATGACCAACGGTGTACCTAGGTCCCCCATCTGCCCAGGAATCAACTTCTCTGATAGTACCATAGGATATTATATTACTGCAATGTTTTGACACTAGATTCTAGACGCAGCACCAGCATAGTTAGTTAACAAAATGTTTTTGTTCAGAGTTTGACAAAACTTTTGTCAATATTGTCATAATATTATGACGTGTGCAACATGTCCGAATTTGGTCGGAATATTTTTTAATATATTATGTGCTAGAAGCGCCCTCTGTTCGGACCCTTGCGTTATATTATCTATTGTTGCATGTTGCATGTTGCATAATAAATTACTTACTACATACATAATAATAATTACATAATAATTAGGTACTTACTTACTACTGGAGACTGTGCATAGAATTTCATACAGACTTTTTATAACTTGTGCCTCGATATGCCGTAATATTAATGTTTCACATGAAGATGTGATTTAAGATAAATTTAATTTACAAAGTATACTTCACACTTCACAGAAATTAAATGCGTATGCATTTAATTTCTTGTGCAGTAGTAAATAAAGTTTAATTTCGAAAGTTTACTTTAAAATCACGTCGCGAGTCGCGACTACAGTGTGAACTGAACTGACCCTTTCGAGTATTGTTAGTTGAAATTTACTTAGTATGTTATTATTTTTAGCAATGTTCCGCGATTAAATTATTTTGCGGAATATTGCTAAAAATAACAACATACAAAATTTTAAGCTATGGATTTCCGCCAAGTAACGCCTTCTATTAACTATTGTTAGATGTCTATGTAAAAATATCTAATAATAATCAATGTTATGTTTGAACAACATAAACATTACTATCAGGAAATACCCCAACTCGAATATACACGTCACGAGATCTATATTGAGGAAAATCATTTGGACTAATATCGTAGATCATATTTTGTGCGTATACAATGTGAGTACGTTCTACACTTGTCTTGAGGATAATGCTACGAGTAATGTACTATGTAAACCAGCGGTAGGCAAAAACAGAATGTCAAAATAAGCTAAAGGCAGGTCGCACATGGCATGTTAGGCCGTATACTGATGCCTGTAGGACCCTATCGGCTATCCGTATGTCAACTAGAATCGGTCTTTAAACCTTTACCGCCTAAAACATAAGTTTTTCGGAAAATATTATGATGATGAGATGTAACGTACTTTAGAAGTGGAGTAGCGGGACGTCATGCCGTAAGGACGGTTTTTTGTGCTTCCACGGACGTATTATGCTCTAGTCACTGAGTATATAAGGTCGTTTGTCCACCACCGCTATCACCGGGACATCTTAGCTGTTTAGCTCTCCAGTCAGAAAATAGGTCTTCCTACTCTAGTTAACAAGTGCCATTTTTGTCAAAACCTGATCTTATGCACCAAAAATTATGTTTTTTTTCTCATTCGATTCGGAATACCATCTAGAACATTCTATCAAAATTCCAAGAGGGACTGAAAAAAAATGCAAAAGTTATAAACAAATAAGTAAACGTAAAAAGAAGGGGTTGGTTTTTTCTTAATATTTCAAAAACTATTTGAGATAATCAAAATTTGAAAATAGATCCTTAAAGAGCAGGAAATTTCCTAAAAAAAATCCCAGATCCTGGAACCTTATCAACAATCCCTATAACTTTAATTGAGCGGCGAAAGTAACTGTAAAAACGCGTAGTTCGGGTTTCGCGTGAATTGCCGCAATCTGCCACGTGAACAAAAAATATATTTTAAGTGATTAAATATCAATATAATGAAATAAAAAAATTTGGATACTAAGTAGACATATCAATAAACAATAATCCGTCAACAAAAATAAATTATCACAATTTGTTTAATTGTTATGCTTTTGTTAATTTGTTAATAGTCACCATTTTAATGTTAACATAAAAACGTCTTATATATATATATCGTCTTATATAAATCTTGTCAAACTTCTGTCATAATATGTCACGATATAGTTGTCATGTGTCACGATAATATGCTTATTTGACACGATAGACCGTAAGGGTCTACACAGACGGACTGCATTTCAACTGCAATCCAACTGCAAATTGCAGTTGGATTGCAGTTTGAATGCAGTTGACACGACTGCAATAGAACTGCAAACCAAACAGTTCACACGACTGCACGCCGACTGCAACTGAACTGCAATCCGACTGTGCGTTTGGCTTGCAGTTCTATTGCAGTCGTATTGCAGTCGTGTCAACTGCATTCAAACTGCAATCCAACTGCAATTTGCAGTTGGATTGCAGTTGAAATGCAGACCGTCTAAGGCTACATTTGGGCTACATTGCGGCACCTCGTGGCAAATAGAATTTCAAACACCCTCGTTGATTTTCAGCCGACTCAAAATACAATTTTTCTTTCAGCTGGGTATCCGTGTGGCGTTCGAGGACTCGGCGTCGTTCCCGGGCATCGTGCGCGGGCAAGCGGCGCGCCAGCCGCTCAAGATCTCCAAGGTTGTGCAGCGCAGCGGCATGGAGGTGAATGAACTGGGCAGTATCGCATACTCCGCCACTGGTAAGTATAACTGCTCTGCCTGTTCTAAGACGCGGCATCATTGCACACGGCCTTCTAAGAAAAGGCATCGTATCAGCGCGGCAAGCTGCATCGTTGCTCTGCAGCTATAAGACGCGGCATCATTGCACACGGCCTTCTAAGAAAAGGCATCGTATCAGCGCGGCAAGCTGCATCGTTGCTCTGCAGCTATAAGACGCGGCATCATTGCACACGGCCTTCTAAGAAAAGGCATCGTATCAGCGCGGCAAGCTGCATCGTTGCTCTGCAGCTATAAGACGCGGCATCATTGCACACGGCCTTCTAAGAAAAGGCATCGTATCAGCGCGGCAAGCTGCATCGTTGCTCTGCAGCTATAAGACGCGGCATCATTGCACACGGCCTTCTAAGAAAAGGCATCGTATCAGCGCGGCAAGCTGCATCGTTGCTCTGCAGCTATAAGACGCGGCATCATTGCACACGGCCTTCTAAGAAAAGGCATCGTATCAGCGCGGCAAGCTGCATCGTTGCTCTGCAGCTATAAGACGCGGCATCATTGCACACGGCCTTCTAAGAAAAGGCATCGTACCAGCGCGGCAAGCTGCATCGTTGCTCTGCAGCTATAAGACGCGGCATCATTGCACACGGCCTTCTAAGAAAAGGCATCGTATCAGCGCGGCAAGCTGCATCGTTGCTCTGCAGCTATAAGACGCGGCATCATTGCACACGGCCTTCTAAGAAAAGGCATCGTATCAGCGCGGCAAGCTGCATCGTTGCTCTGCAGCTATAAGACGCGGCATCATTGCACACGGCCTTCTAAGAAAAGGCATCGTATCAGCGCGGCAAGCTGCATCGTTGCTCTGCAGCTATAAGACGCGGCATCATTGCACACGGCCTTCTAAGAAAAGGCATCGTATCAGCGCGGCAAGCTGCATCGTTGCTCTGCAGCTATAAGACGCGGCATCATTGCACACGGCCTTCTAAGAAAAGGCATCGTATCAGCGCGGCAAGCTGCATCGTTGCTCTGCAGCTATAAGACGCGGCATCATTGCACACGGCCTTCTAAGAAAAGGCATCGTATCAGCGCGGCAAGCTGCATCGTTGCTCTGCAGCTATAAGACGCGGCATCATTGCACACGGCCTTCTAAGAAAAGGCATCGTATCAGCGCGGCAAGCTGCATCGTTGCTCTGCAGCTATAAGACGCGGCATCATTGCACACGGCCTTCTAAGAAAAGGCATCGTATCAGCGCGGCAAGCTGCATCGTTGCTCTGCAGCTATAAGACGCGGCATCATTGCACACGGCCTTCTAAGAAAAGGCATCGTATCAGCGCGGCAAGCTGCATCGTTGCTCTGCAGCTATAAGACGCGGCATCATTGCACACGGCCTTCTAAGAAAAGGCATCGTATCAGCGCGGCAAGCTGCATCGTTGCTCTGCAGCTATAAGACGCGGCATCTTTCCCGGGAATCGTGCATGGGCACGCGGCGCGCCAGGCGCTCAAGATCTTCAAGGCGTAATAAATATTTCCCTCCGTGGGCACAACCTTACAGTGCAATGTAGCGGCATGGAGGTGTCAAGACACCCCCATGCCGCATGCTTGTCTGCATGTCTTATCTTACTCGACAAAAGAACCATCACATCTATTGGTGACTCTGAGTTCTATCGGAGAAGAAAGAATCTATTGGAAAGACTGAGTTTGCGTTCTTGCTTTTGGCTGGCTACAATTTTAATTCAACGATTGCGCCTTGACATCAGGCAAGCCACAGCTTTTAATAACCGTCGCTTCACAAACTCCTGATTGATGTATGCCCGTCACAAATGCCCGGAAAACACCTTTACTTAAAAAACGTATCCTTTTACTATCAAAGAATTTGATTCATATGCAGATTGCGGACCTAAGTAATTTGGTCGCGTTATGTCAAACCCACCCGATAGATCACGACTAGCAATTGACAAAACCCGACCAAATGACGTAGGTCCATCAACTGCCTATATGAATCTATTTCTTCGATGATACCACTGTGATTCCTCCACAGAGGTAGCCCTGGAGAACAAGTTCGGCGGTGGTGTGGATGCTGTAGCCGACCTAGTCGCCAACAAGCCGTTCCTGTTCTTCATCCAGGACGAGGGAACAAGGCAGCTGCTGTTCACAGGGAGGGTATCCGACCCCACCGTCATCGACGGCGCCAACAAACTCTGAATACTCAATAAACTCTATTTTTATGTGGTGGTTTTATTAACACTGATGCGTGAAAGAGTAGGAAAATGTACTTAAAAAATAACTTGGAAAAAAGTGAAGTGATAATACTTTATTTAGGGTATGTATGTGTTCCTTATTTAGGGTATTGTATATGTCGCAGTCATCTAGTTCAATCTGCGATTGAACTTCAATGAATGCGCTAGTCATTCGATTGAATGACTAGCGCATTCATTGAATTACACCATTCAATAATTGAATGACTCGGCCGAACGTCGATTGAACGATATTCACTCAACGTCCAACTAGTTAGCGATTCGTAATCCCTTTGAAGATAGCGGACATAAAATCAGTCAGGTATATAAATATTAAATTATTAAATTACTAGATGACGCCCGCAGCTCCGCAGCGCCAAAATTCGTTTATCGCGCTGGAACCGTACATTTTTTCGGGATAAAAAGTATCCTATGTCCTTTCCCGGGACTCAAAGTAACTCCATGCCAAATTTCAGCAAAATCGGTTCTGCAGTTTGGGCGTGAAGAGGTAACAGACAGACAGACAGACAGACACACTTTCGCATTTATAATATTAATATCATAATGTGGATAATTGAACGTATTTAGCTGTTTGACGTAATATATCAATACAATAAGCTTCATATAAGTCAGTAACACATACACATAAATATATAAAGTATTATCACTTATTTATGTTAAATCTTGTTAGCGCTATTAATATGTAGCATTTAAAATGGTAAATTGGTTCACCGAGAAACTAATAACAGTTTTAGTTGTTATCAAAATCAAGCTCTGGATACTTCCTTCAATAGCTTTTCCTATCTCCTATAGATTCGGACTTCATGCCCTTTTTAACCGACTTCAAAAAAAGGAGGTTATCAATTCGACGCGTATGTAGGGATTGCAAAAAACGGATTTTTAGAAAAATCCGGATTTACGGATTTTTTCATACTCAAATCCGGAATCTGTAAAGGTGCTTGTTGAGTTTACATTGTCCAGTTAGGCTTCTGGCAAGTTGTCTATTTTTTTTCTTACTAGCCAACTCATCACTTTGCCCAGCAGTTGGATAGTGTATTTATATTTAGGCTATTGTACAGAATATTAAACTTTAAATCAACATTTAGTTATATTATAAACTTACTATATGCTTTTATTTAATAAGACAAAATCACACACGGCATTCGTTACGTAAGCAATTATAATTTATAATCATAACCCCAATTTAAACAAAAACAACATACAGCGAAACCTGGTTAAGCGGGACCTGGCCAAATGAGAAACCTCTATTATTGACAGTTGCAATGAAGTCCCGGCACTATTTCACTAAATTACCCCTGTTAATGGAATTTTTGAACCTGGTCAAATGAGATTAGAATTCTAAGACTTTTTCGATATTTAACTCTATAATTCAGACTCTGTAGCTCATTAACCTGCATAAGTGAGACAATTTATGTCAATTTATGAGAGGTGTAACAGGTTTTGACAAGTTTGTTGTATGCTGATGATGCGAAATGTATGTATACATTTCGCATCATCAGCTATTGGGCATGCTTTTTTGTTAATAATATGTACTATCTCAGTTTTTGACCTAAAAACAAGGGATAAAAGTGTTAAAAAATGTCCAAATGTCAATATAAAACGTTATCAATATCTGAAAAATTTTAACTTCTATTAGATTATGATTGTGGAAAGTCGCGTGATGAACTGTGTAGGGAGAATCACCAGTATCAAAGTCAACCCTGCGTAGAATTATTATCAACAACAAGAAAATTCGGTCTCAGTGTGTTGATGGAAAAGGAAAAGTCAAAAAAATTATATATAAAAAATCTTTTAAAATTAAATAACGGCAAATATTAAGCTCTATGAGTGCCGGCCTCTGTAAATGAGACACCCATAATTTTAAACCTGCTTAATTGGATAACTGGACTATTAGGAGCCCTTAATAATTGGTACAAAAGTCTTGGTCCCTTGAGATCCCAATTAACCAGGTAACACTGTATTATATAGAAAAAACTGTATTCAACACTAAAATGTTCTAAAATACTTGTAAAAATATTTATCATCATTGCATTTATATTCTCTTATAAGTATTTAGTAATTTAGTAAAGTCAGAGCTAGGGTTTAAGAAATTAAAATATGTCATTATTTCTTTTAAATAAAATGATAAAATGTAAAGAAATGTAATTAAAACCACCAAATAACTACACAATGGAATGTTAGACATACGAAATTCTGACTTTGTTACGTGTAGACCACACAAAATTGTGATAGCGCCTTTAATCAGATGTGAATTTGTATGTCGGATATTACACGATACATTTAAATTAATTTTATATTACGTAAAAGCTTCTTTTTCTTAATTTTATCTACTATTTGAAAAAACCGAAAATCCGGATTTTGAAAAATAATAATCCGAATTTTTCAAAGGCCCAAAAAATCCGGATTTTACATCCGGATACAAATGTGAATTTGTATGTCAGATATTACACGATACATTTAAATTAATTTTATTTTACGTAAAAGCTTAATTTTTCTTAATTTTATCTACTATTCGAAAAAACCGGAAATCCGGATTTTGAAAAATAAAAATCCGAATTTTTCAAAGGCCCAAAAAATCCGGATTATCCGGATTGCAATCCCTACGCGTATGTATGTAATATTTCCAGAACTGCCCAGTTTTTATGACAAATTTCTCAACAAATGTGCCAAATTTCAAAAGTGTATGTATGTATTGTTCTTATGTTTGTGCAGGCATATTTCCGGAACCACAAGTCCGATTTTGGTGATTCTTTTTTTCTTGTAGTAGGTATTGTTCAACTTAGGGAATACTGCAAGTTTCATCAAAATCGGTTCAGTAGTTTTTGAGATAGGGAATTTTAATTCTTAATTAAAATTTGAAGTCGGTTTTATCTTTTTAAAATACTATTATTAACAATTCACCTGTATAATATTATGTAATATGCATGCCTACATTGACAGTATAATTTTCCTGAAACATTTTGTGTCACAATTAAGCGCCTTCGCTAGGTACCTATAGACTGTTAAAAATCTCACTTATATGAAAATATTGTTTTAAAATACTATCGCTTCTTGCAAATCTGCAATGATACGAATGGGCCTACTCGATCGGATAGATACTATGGCGTCATAGAAAACAGTTGTAAAAAACGCATGCGTGTTCGCTATGAGGACCTCACTTCACCCGGGAAGGAAAGAACCAGAAATACAAGTGTATGAAGACTACATACAATAATTAGTGTCCTCTGACGTTGTGAATAGCCGTGGGTGGAAATCGCTTACTATCATAACGAAAAACGAAAAAGATTTTTTACATACGCCATGGCCCATGGCCCCGGCGGCGTCCAGGGCCGGATTGAACACTGAAAGTAGCAGCGCCGAAAGATCTTTTTTTTCACTTTTGTATGGACAAGCGCCCCAGCGTCATGAGTTTCCCCATACAAAAGTGAAAAAAAAAATTGGTCTTTTACCGCTGCTACTTTCACAGTGCTTTTCTACAAGGAACACATACATACCCGAAAGTTTTATGAGTTTAGGCCACTTTAATTTTGCCGCCCCTATGTACGAGCTCTGCTGCCATAGGACGCCGCGCCCTCCCCCCTAGGATGCCAATTACCATAGGACGCTGCCGCCCATAGGCCATGGCCTATACTGCCTATACATAAATCCAGAGCTACGCTCCTGAGTCCAACCACAGATAATATGATGATGATGATAAAAATCGTCAACAAAAACCTGAGTCACAATGACGTAAGGAGCGAACTGGTTTATCTGCAGTTGGGCATCTCACGTCTCCGCGGACTAATGTGTTGAGTGGAACCATGTTTCTGTTTTTCGGTAAGTTTGTTTTTGTTTAAGGATGTTTATTATAATAATATTATGTTTAAAGTTATTTATATATTTAGGTTTTGCCGGCAATATTTAGTATGTTAATTTTTTTGTGCGTTTAATTTGAAGTTTCCAAAAACACCGCTTTGGCTTGCAATAATTTATTTTTAGACTGAATAGTAAATTTTTTCAGCCCTATTTAAAGTTTTTGTTGAAGATATATTTTTCCCACCATTCGTTAAATCTGGTACTCAGCCAGTACGATTTTTCTCGAAAACAATTTTGAATAATTATTGTTTTTTTTTTCACAACAAATTCACTAGGGTGCTATAATTATTTAACAGTTATCAGTTATCACTTTTGAAATAAAATAGAATTTTGTTTCAAAGGTGGTCTCGAATTGGAACCTTGCGGCACTCCATAAGAAATAATAGATTTTATTTGACGAACTTTTCTAAAGAAGTTCTAATTGTATTTTAACTTGTTACCATCAATATTCAATATTCATATAAAAAATGCGAAAGTGTGTTTGCTGAAAGGTATGGAGGTACCTTGAGTCCCGGAAATAATAGGGATAAAGGATACTTTTTAGCCCGGAAAATTGTACGGTTCCCGGGCGATAAACGAATCGGCGTCATCTAGTACAACATAAAAATAAAACAACCTGCAACACGAGTCTAAAATACAAACATCAGATACACAAATATATATTTTTATATATATTTTCCTTGAATAACATGTTCTGCTACAAAAAGCGAGGTGATCAAATGATGTATCAAATTATAGAGTAGCTTCCATTTTTTTAGATTGAGGTAAAGTTATAAGTATCTTATTTGTCCGTTCTTGTTATGAACGTTAGGAACCATCTATTTTTTCCCAAAAAGAACTATAGGTCTACCAGAATCTGATGGCAAAAAGTGAGAAAGTAAATTGACTAATAGCAATACCGGAGTAATTGGAATAAAATAGTTTGATCCTTTTTTTCCTTATAGCGGCTGATTCTGTGTGTGAAACATGCAAATATATATAAATTTATCCAATGATCAAGGATATTTTTTGAAAATCTGCTGTAAAATTTGCCATCAGATTCTGGTAGACCTGTGTTCTTTCCCGTCTCTCAAAGTGCCACCATACGAGTACCAAACATCTAGAAATCAGTCATGAAGAGGTGTAACAGACGGACAGCTGAGTTCAAACACACTTTTGCATTTATAATATTACCGATTATTAGATGTCCCGGTGAACTTGGTATCACTTACAAACCTTCCCTGGACTTCCACGACCATTTTAAGACTAAAATTAGTCAAATCGGTCCAGCCGTTATCGAGTTATAGCGTTACTAACACAATTGAAAATCCATTTTTATATATATACTATATATATTTATATAAAATATCATGTTTATAACTTTATAACTAAATGAAAGCACAGAACTCGCATAGTGAGCCCTCAATACCTCAATATAAACAGTAGATAGATAAAGGATGAGTTATAACTTTATTTTGCTTTTTGACCTTATTTAAAGTTATTTTTAACTGTGGAAATGTCTGCTGTCTTATAGTCTGTTTTATCCTATTAAATTGCAAATTCAAAATCGATGCTTTGATTAAAATGGGTTTCTGTTGCGTTGGCACTTGGCAGTATTTGCTTTGCGCGAAGACAATAATTTAAGAGTGAGAGAAATATAGGGGGCGTCCACAAATTACGTGAGGTGTTTTTTTGAATTTTTTGACCCCCCCTCCCCCTCTGGTGAGATTTCGTGAGATTTTATTCAACCCCCCCTCCCTCCCCCACAAATCTCACGTGAGATTTTTCAAAATGTGGGTTTCTTACGTAAACGTTTGGTTTGACAGTCAGTAGATTTTCTTACGAACGAATTTGTGACTGATCTTAATGCTTAATCCTACAGTGCTCCCAAAGTGATAATGCGCATAGAAATTTTCGTAATTTTTCGGCAACGGTCGTATTTCTCGAGCGTCGGAAGACGTCGCTGCAAGCGCTGTTTTAAACCTAACTTTAAGAAAAACAGCGCTTTGCAGCGACGTAGAGGCGTCTGACGTTGCTTGGACGTTACCATGGTAACGCTGCGATGGCTTCCCGGTGAGTTATAGTACTTATTGACGGACCGGCGACAGCGGACAGCCACTGGCTTATGATATTAATTACTTCTATTTCCTTTGAACAAGGTGCATAATGCAAGTGTATTGTTTGGGGCTCTTAAGTTTCATGGATTCGGGTGTTTTCGTGATTACGACAATTATCGAAGATTTGTGCATACAAATCTTCGCTTATTGTCGTATAATTATTAATTTGGGAGTACTGTACCTATAACGATTACGCTTACGATAAAATCTTAAGCATACGTACAATTAAGATGAAATGGACCAAAATAGTAGTATTTTGTTGAGAAAAAAATTACGTGAGATTTGCCGAGACCCCTCCCCCTCTCCCCAACGTGAGATTAGGTGAGATTTGACTCGACCCCCTCCCCCCGAAACACCTCACGTAATTTGTGGACGCCCCCATACTGTGACAAGACAAAAATGTTGTACTAAGTAGTTGTAATTATTATTCTTGCGTTGTAGTTGATTTTCTTTAACCTAAAGGACATATTAACTTAAAAGGAATATTTAAATATGGAAAGGCCCTTCACGTCATTTCCATTGCACTAGTTAGAGCTGACGTGTTTTCCCAATTTACATTTCAATATGGTTCCGTGTTCCTGCTTTGTTTAGTTTTTATTATTCGTAATTCTTTTCATACATTTTCATAACGTCTGTGTAACATTTTTACAACATGGACAATAGATTTAGAGCACAGCTGAGTTGGATGTTTGTAAAGAAAATTGGAGTAGGACATTAAGCAGGTGTTAAATTTGGACTGCAAACAAGTAAAGGTGGTTCTATATTGACTTTTATGCCTATTTTGAATGGGATTATTATAAATTCGTCATTTAATAGGACGTAATTCTGCATTAATGTTCAACCGTATGCTCTTTGGTGCCTAAGTTAATTAGGTGCAGTTTACTGGCGTTAACTTTGTAAGTATGGGCAAACGGTGTTATATACATGAAATTCGGTGTAATATATCGGTGAAAGTAGCAGCGCTGAAATACATTTTGACGTGACAACGTCTTATAATTCGATGGAGCCGGCTGCACGGACGAAAAAACATGACTCATGCGGCGTTACCTCGCTCTGAGGCGTTCCATTTAAGGCTTGAAGTGCAAGCGAGGGCGCGGAACGAGCGACAAAGAGGCACGTTGTCACGTTCAACTATCGTCAGTAAACCGACTTTACAGACAACCGTTTTTTTTTTTCACTTTTGTATAGGCAAGCGCCCCAGCGTCACGAGTTTCCCCATTCAGCGCTGCTACTTTCACAGTGAACTCTACAAGGAACACGCACACATCCTAAAGTATTATCACTTTGTTTTGTTACACCTTGTCACGAATTTACACAAGTAAATTAAAGCTACCCAAAAATAATCCAAAACCACCATTGCAGTCGCCATCTTGGCGTGCTTCCACCAGTTGGACTGTCATCATGAAGCTGAGGTCCACCGTCTCAACTTCTTCGACACCGACCTCCTCCGGTATGCGGCGGAAGACAAGACCGGCAACGTGATGGTGTCTCCAGCCAGCGTCAAGTCGCTGCTGGCGATGGTGCTCGAAGGCTCTGGGGGAGTGACGGCCAACGAGATCAGAAGTGCTCTAAGACTGTCCCCCAACAAGAACGACTTTAGGGAACAGCTGTATCATTACTTGAATGCGTTAAATGTAAGCAATTCTTAATCTATTAATAAAGTAAGTGTGAAATTTTGTGATGGATGGATGAATTTTGTAAGCATAATCCACGGTAGAATAAGAGGTCTTGATGATGTTAAAATTCGTTATGATAAAAGTGTCTTGATTAGCAGTTAGCACGCTGCCTTTATCCCGAAAAATACTTGCTAAGTTGTATGTTTACATTACATATTGCGTAAGCATTTAAATATTTAACAAAAAATTGTTGAGGCACTTATCGAGATGACAACTAAAATTGCATCATCATAATAATAATTATTATTGATACATCCATTGCCTTAGCGGGAAATCTCAAATCGCAGAGTTGCCTTGACCTCTTGCTGTATAGTTGTATATACCTTTACATCTGACACTAAACCTAACTTCTGGGCATACCAAACTTACCAAACCTTACCTGCCAGGTATACAAAAACTTACCAAATCTTACCTTCCAAACATATCAGAACTCACCAAACCATATTCCAGGTATACCAAACTTATACCAAACCTTACTTTTCAAGTAAACCAAAACTTACCAATTACCAAAAAATACCTTCCAGGCATACCAAACCTTACCAAATCTTACATTCCAGGTATAACAGAACTTACCAAATCTTACCTTCCAGGTATACCAAACCTTAACAAACCGTACCTTCCAGGTTAACTCCTCCGGAGTGCTTATTCACAATGCCAACGCGGTATTCATCTCCAACAAGCTGAACTTGCGGAAGGAGTATGAGGTGATGCTGCGGAAGGTCTACTACGCTGACATAGGGAAGGTGGACTTCACAGACCCCATCCGAACTTCGGACTTCATCAACAAGTGGGTGAAGGAACACACGAGCGGCCTGATCGACAATATCGTGGAGCCTGGTAAGGTCACCGTTACAGAATATCCACGTAGCAAGGGATAGAACTTGGTCTTACGTGTGAATATCAAAATGTGACTGGTTTTGCAGTTTAACCATTCCTGTGGATTAAATAGCGTCTTAATTCTGAAAGTTTTCTGTAGCGAGTGTTTGGCAACATCTCAAAACGAAGACAGTGTGGGCTTCAGCCAGGCTGCTGTATACTAGGGTGTGTCATTTTTTCCAACTTTTGATTTTTTACATGTAATAGTTTTCAAAAGTTGTATTTGTCCGTAAAAATAATAACTGCATTTATTTTTTCTACTTAAGTTTACGTTTTTGGATCGCTCAAAGACCTTGAAATTTCGGAAAAAGCACAAAATCAGACATTCAATTATGATTTTTTTTTACTATTTGCAATTAGAAAAATAAAAACATCGGACTGTTTTAATATTACTAACAATGTAAACAATATCTAAAAAAAAAAACTGGTTGCACTCCGGGAGTGCCGGCAGAAGTGAAAACTTGATTATTAACGTTGTGCATTTTTTTAACCCATTTTTTATGAAAATCGATTTTTAAAAAATCGTCAATCAAGTTGTTTCGATCAAGTTTCGATCAAGTTTTGATCAAGGTTTCGATCAAGGTTTCGATCAAGTTTCGATCAAGTTTCGATCAAGTTTCGATCAAGGTTTCGATCAAGTTTCGATCAAATTTCGATCAAGTTTCGATCAAGTTTCGATCAAGTTTCGATCAAGGTTTCGATCAAATTTCGATCAAGTTTCGATCAAGTTTCGATCAAGTTTCGATCAAGTTTCGATCAAGGTTTCGATCAAGGTTTCGATCAAGTTTCGATCAAGTTTCGATCAGGTTTCGATCAAGGTTTCGATCAAGTTTCGATCAAGTTTCGATCAAGTTTCGATCAAATTTCGATTAAGTTTCGATCAAGTTTCGATCAAGGTTTCGATCAAGTTTCGATCAAGTTTCGATCAAGGTTTCGATCAAGTTTCGATCAAGTTTCGATCAAGTTTCGATCAAGTTTCGATCAAGTTTCGATCAAGTTTCGATCAAGTTTCGATCAAGTTTCGATCAAGTTTCAAATTGAGTTCGAGTTCGACACAAAACACTACTCTCCAACCGTCTTACGCGTTTTGTATGGTTTTTCGATCAACACGAAAATCTATCGCGAGTTTCACAGTTTTTACCCATCCCACAAGTGTTCAACGCCGCTAAAGAAGTTTTCACTTCAAAAATATTTTAGACGTTATACGACTGTTCCTTCATATTTTATACTTACATACCTACCCGCGCCCTGTTTTTATTTGACCTCATTCGACTCCTACAGTTTCAACTAAGGGTTATTTTTCAGTTATCTGAGAGGTTCAATTGTAATTTGTGAGCTAAATAATAGATAGGAAATAGTAATTCGTTTCGTTTAATTTGATAAAACGATTAAAATCGCTTCAAAACCTAAGATAGAAACGAGAGGGCGAACTAAATTACTATGGAGTTATGAAAAGGTACCGTCGCATACGAGTAGAAGAGCATATAACAATGGTACAAAAACTAGGTTTAATTTATCTGGGGCATGCAACTTATTCATCAGAATCTCCGAAGGCAGTTCGGAAGCTATTATTTTATATTTGGCGGAAATCGACTAAATTGGATTTGTTGAACGCTGCCGGCTGTAATTTTGCCTTATGTTTAAACTACTTTTCTATAATTTAATGGATTAAAATTATTTTTTTACTTTCTTTAATGTATAAACATATATTTATAACTGATAAAAATTAATATTTATCACTTTAACCGACTTAAAAAAATAGGGCAAAAATTCATTTTTTTGACATTTCAAGACACTTGAGCGAGCCAAAAATAAAAGAAATATATAACTTTTATAACATATACATAATCATGTAAGTCCAAGGCAACTTTTGATTCCTATTACGTAAAGAAATTTAAAGAAAAAAAAACGCCCATACAACGTGACACACCCTACTGTAACCCACGCACTTGGTCCAAAGATCGTCGTTTGAGACATCCACACGTGTTCCTAAAGGATTATAATAGGTCTTAATATACGTATCATTTGACGCAACGTATCACCACGCAAGTGAATTACTAGTAACTTACCCATGCTTATAAATCATTGCCATTTTGACATTTACATTGCCAACTGCTACCTAACCCAAAATCTGCGTTTCCTGATCACCTTTCCACTTCTTCCAGCTTTAATCAAACCCTCTACCGACATGATGCTGACCAACGCTCTCTACTTCAAGAGCTCCTGGAGGTACGCCTTCGACCCCAAGTGGACGAAGGGCGGCTGCTTCTTTGTCGAGGGTCAGTGCCGGAAGGTCGCGATGATGGAGCAGCACGAGGAGCTGAACTACGCGTATATCGACAACCTGAGAGCGCATGCGTTGGAGTTGCCTTATGAGGTAGGATTTTGTAGTTTTAATACCTCGATCGTGGGTATCGCAGATACAATAGATTTTCAATTGCTATGCGACAGCCGGGTGCCGCTTGGGGATTGATGGGTTAAGGGTACACGATGAGAGACGAGTCGAGAAACGAACGGTATTATACTGATACAAAATTTAAATAACAATCGTGTATGGCGTTTACACCTTTGTTAATTTTAATGGATTACTGTATCCATTAAAATTTGCTGTTTCCAGAGTAAACTTTGGCGCTACAATGGTAGTATTTAAATGTAAAAATGCCTGCATCTATTAGCTAATAGATTAAAACATATTTGTGCTTACATACAGCTGTATGTAAGCACAAATATGTTTTAATCTAGGCCGGCTATCAGACAAAATTCTTAAGCTTGAAAGAACGTGAAAATGTCCAGTACCTAGTAGCTATTAATCAGTTCTCAATCTAGTATTTAATTGCTAGATAGAGTCTAGAAAATGCAGTGTAAGACGAACCTCATTACGTCTTTATGACACCAAAGTTAAGTTACTCATTAGTTGGTCACCTTCTCGACTCTCTTCGAACGCATGTGCAAAGTTTCGATCCAAGTTCAAACTTTGAGCAAGTACCTATCCATCTAAATTTTGGACTTCGAATCCATTAACCTTTTTCTCGCGAAATTACCAGGAAAATAATTATGGGGCATTCCATACATTTTATTTTATAGGTACTATGGTCATCATCAAAATTTTATTCCTATAATTACGAACCGATAAAAATACTTTTTTCATAACATAATCAAAGGTTGTAGCTTCGTAGTGCGTTAATTCCAAGAAACCAGAATTTGATTATATTTTTTTGCAATTTTAATTTAGAAACTAGTTGTAAGTTAAATGGTACAAGTTATTAAATGGTTATTATTTTTTATTTATTAAATAGTTTCGTTCATATTATTATATTGTTGCTCTGAGTTGGTTTAATTTATTATTACATTAAGCTTGGATTTTAAAAAATGACATCTTTACTAGTCTTTAAAATATTATACTCATGAAATTTTATCTATCTTTTCAACATGTAACATTTTTAAGTGAAATCGATAAATGAATCCTTGCTTGCTTTAGATTATTAGCTATGTCCACATTATGCGCTTTCCTCTTCAATTTTCGTCATCTTGTTTTATTCAACTTTCGTTTTGGCGCATTCAATAATTGAATGCGTCAAAGAACGCAACGCCAACTGTCATTTTTAATAACAAAACGAAAGTTTTGGACGGTCAGAGGGCATGCGTCGCGGGCATGCCTCGCGTTCGCTGTTGACTGTGCTATAACGCATGCCCTTGACGAACAGAAAAAGGCACAGTGTGGACAAAGCTTATCTCCCTAATAAAAAATTCAGTTTTAGTCTTACAGTTAATTATTGTAATTTGACAGATTCATATCATGCAGTGCAGTTCGCATTTGATTACTTTAGAGTTTAGATAGATACCGAAATCATATTGCTAATAAATATTTCAGACAGATTTACACCGCAGAACTATGTAGTATCACCTATTCATGCGCAATAAACTTGTCTTTGAGTTACACGAATTATTTGATTTCATATAAAGCTACTACTGTACTACCTACTGTATAATATTTAAATATTTGCATTGTGGTCATACTATGCAAGAAAAATCATTACAAGCCAGCGCATTTGTGCAGCAAAACAGTTATCCATATTTAAATATTAATGTGGAATAAAATACATAATATTCTCGAGTAAAAGGACAAGCAGACGGATAGTGGTCATACTAGTTTTTATATATTTATTTGACCTTGACGTGATGTAAAAACCCCGATTAATTTGTTCAGTATAATGCAAATATGATTATGATTAGATTTTCGTATAATTCGTTAAAGTTAATTGGAAATTGGCTCAGGAAAACAGAAACCCGTTGGTTTTATCGAAATATTCCCCTATAATGTTTATTGATATGTTTACGAAAATCTGTTGCTTTTACCAATTCGTTAATGTTAATGTTTCCGGGATAAAAACTTATCTAAAATAAATCATATCTATATTACTATAGATAGCTTTTTCTGGCCAAGCCAGAAATATTACGTTACGTTAGAAGATATTACGTTGCTATGGAGACTCTATTAAAAATTTGGATGAGTTATTAGGACGCTAACAGCTGTTAACAATAATTTATTGTTCTAAACAACGAATAGTGCATACACATTTTAGACAGTTACGTCTTCCTAGTCGTATCCTCATGGCTGAGGGACGTGACCACCAAAATTAGCTCTCTGCTGGCGTTCTTAATCATGGTGGTTTTCTTGGGATTATAGTCGCGGTAGTTTCCCGTTGCTTTCTGCGCTAGACCTTTTGAGGGTATTTAGTCCTCAAGGCCACTACTGCCTAGGAGTCAGGTTATCATATCCGTCGCCTGAGACTCGGCGTTGTTACTCGTTTAGCACCACCCGGGGGACACGTGTAGGGTAGTAAAAGGTAATTCCTACGGACGCGGGTAACCACCGCCCCCCTGCCAGCCAGTTACGTAGGCTGCCGAAATGACCTTTAAACGCCGTAGTAACTTCTCAGTTCTCTTTCAACATTCCAGGAACCGAATTACCACTTTGGTAACTAACACGACCAAATAATGATGGTCTTTCTACAAATCAATTTCTCTGTTGGTACCTAAACACGCTGTCAAATGCACTGAAGTCTGCCGAACTGAAACGACGTTAGACGAGTGTTAGGTTTATTTTTGTTACGGAATTTCTTGATTCGCCGCGCTCAAAACCCGCGATAAAAGCTATGCAATAGCTTAATATATCCACAGCCGAACGTATAACCTCCTCGTTTTTGGAAGTCGGTTAAAAAGTCAAATGCATTACTCTTTTAAAATGTATCATCCTTTTTAGTTTCCCCTACTAACTCCTCCTTCATCATTCCAGGACCCCAACTACTCCATGCTGCTGCTGGTACCCTACGAGCACGACGGCTGGGTGTCTCTCATCCGGGACCTGCCCTACATGAGCATACCGCAGATCACCCGCCTGATGGAGCCGGCTGATGTCAGGCTGTTCCTGCCCCGGTTTACCGTAGATTACGCAGAGAGCATGATTGAGCCGCTGCAGAAGGTTAGTTATTGGTTTAAGCTACCTGAGGCACATCCCCACCTCTACTATTCCGGGTCTCCAACTACTCCATGCTGCTGCTGGTACCCTACGAGCACGACGGCTGGGTGTCTCTCATCCGGGACCTGCCCTACATGAGCATACCGCAGATCACCCGCCTGATGGAGCCGGCTGATGTCAGGCTGTTCCTGCCCCGGTTTACCGTGGATTACGCCGAGAGCATGATTGAGCCGCTGCAGAAGGTTAGTTATTGGTTTAAGCTACCTGAGGCACATCCCCACCTCTACTATTCCGGGTCTCCAACTACTCCATGCTGCTGCTGGTACCCTGCGAGCACGACGCCTGGGTGATTCTCATCCGGGACCTTTTTTTTTTTTTTTGACGCAGTGAAATGCTGTGACGCATTCGACGCAGGGGATGGGGGCTTCCGCTGCGGATATGTGGGGCTCGCCGCGGCGAAGATGGTAGGTGCCGCGGCCCTACCCACTAAAACACTGCGATGTTCCCTCGACACGCTGGACCGAGTGCGACCGGTAACTGCGACATGGCGTCCGGGACTCGGCCGGCGACACCTGCTGTACAGCGCAGGCCCTTACATTGTGGGGGTTTTAATTCATGAAGCCCCAAGCGGCCACATCCGGCCGCGATAACAATGAAAAAGCTATTATGTCTCGTTTTGCCACGACTGATGGGTTAAGGCCCCTCGCCCTACATGAGCATACCTCAGATCACCCGCCTGATGGAGCCGGCTGACGTCAGGCTATTCCTGCCCCGGTTTACCGTGGATTACGCCGAGAGCATGATTGAGCCGCTGCAGAAGGTTAGTTATTGGTTTAAGCTACCTGAGGCACATCCCCACCTCTACTATTCCGGGTCTCCAACTACTCCATGCTGCTGCTGGTACCCTACGAGCACGACGGCTGGGTGTCTCTCATCCGGGACCTGCCCTACATGAGCATACCGCAGATCACCCGCCTGATGGAGCCGGCTGATGTCAGGCTGTTCCTGCCCCGGTTTACCGTGGATTACGCCGAGAGCATGATTGAGCCGCTGCAGAAGGTTAGTGTTATTCTTACTTATATGTATAATATGCTAATAATAACATAAATGTTAGCATTTATTTTATAATACGCTAATTATAATATTAATGCAAAAATGTGTCTGCCTGTCCTTTTAACGCTGAAACAGCTGATCCGATTTCTAGACTTAAACTTTCGCAGTAACGGTGATAACGATAAGTAACATATGGCCAACAAGAAGCCTTAAATCTAAATCGGTTTAGCGGTGTAAGCATAGGGAGGCGACAGACAGACAGACATATCATAATATTAAGGGCAGCTGTTTCACCACTTCCTGATAAGTGCCGAATAGGCTATCCACCACTTAACTTGACAGATCAAGTATGGAGAATCTGTCAAAAAAGTTGTGAATAGCCTATTCGCCACTTTATCAGAAAGTGGTGAAACAGGCCCTTAATAAAGACTAGCTGTTCCCTCTGAATGATTTAGGCTGGTATAAATAGTCAGTACTTAAGATGCGACCCGGTCTCAAGACGCGGTTCGGCTCTGTGATTGGTCCAAATTTTGACAGCCAACCAATCACACAGCCTGAACCGTGTCTTGAGACCGAGATGCATCTTGAGACTATTTATACCAGCCAGACTGTTTACTGAGAGAGTGACACTGCGAATATCAAATTGAAGCCAGGTTTTTCGTTTTTTAAATTATCTGTTTTAATATTTTAAAGTTTTAAATTCCTTTTTCATTCCTTTCCAGATGAGAGTAACCACGCTCTTCACCCGCAACGCAAACCTCAGCGGCATGTACGAGGCGGGCGTACCGCAGCTCAACAACATCATACACAAGGTCAGTGGTTTAGAGCAGTGTTTCCCAACCTTTTTCAGGCACGGACCCCTAGGAAGTAGGAACTGAAGCACACGGACCCCCTTAATAAAAAAAAAAAAACAAAAAAAAACGGATTACAAAGATGACATCGCGGACCCCCAGGGATCCGGTATAGAGCGTGGCTCTTGAGTCGGAGGTCGTGGGTTCGATTCCCGCGTTGGAAACATCTTACCTCCAAGTTTGGTTAGGGCAATGCAGGCTGATCACCTGATTGTCTGACAAGTAAGATCCATGCGTCGGATGGGCATGTAAAAAGTCGGTCCTGCGCCTGATCTCTCGCCAGTCGTGTTGGTCTTCTGTCCCACTGGGTTATGACTTATGAGTAAAAGGAATAGAGAGTGCTCTTGTGTACTGCGCATTTGGGCACTATAAAATTACTCTTTGCTATATTAATTTGCTATAGTTGTAAGCCGTGCGGCGTGCGCGTGTCTGTCTGTTTCTCTCTCTGTCTCTCATAGAAAGAAAGCCAGTTATGATAAAAAAAATTATAACTTGTTCCATCCGGGCGTCCCTTGACACTTCTCAAGTTTTATTATTACTCAAGGTCCATATGATGGTGGATGAAGTTGGCACCGTCGCTGCAGCAGCCTCCTCCGCGGTGGTTATCCCCCTCATCGAAGACGGTGTCCAGATCAGAGTGGACCGGCCGTTCCTGTTCTTCATCAAGGACAATAAGCGGGGATTGGTGTTGTTTGAGGGCAAGATTGGGGAACCCACTGCGTTCGCGGAGAAGGATGTTATGGGTATGTGTAAATTTTAATCCTGGCTTGAATAATTAGCAGGTAGTTGATGGACCTACGTCATTTGGTCGGATTAACGGTCGTACTCAGAGATATTTGATTGTGATTATATATAAACTCAATTTAATGTAGAGTTTGACAGATGTATGGAGCTTATGTCAAAATCTTCGTTTTAAATTACAGTAAGTAATTAATTATCGGACGCATCCATAAGTCGCGGCTAAAGGATGCAACTTAAAAATGTGCACGGTTCATCCGCGGACGTCAAAGACCTTTATATCAATGGCAGACGTCCGCGGATGCAAAAACATCCGGCCTGAGAGATTCTGTTCAGACGTCCGAACGCTCAAGGTTGCGTCCGCGACTTATGTCAGACAATGTGCAGTTTAGTGTATTTTGTGTTGATCAGATAGAAACAAAGAGCCGCAGTCCGCATCCGATTAAAACGTCCGCGGACGTTCGTCCGATAATTTGTTCCCAGCTCAGTAAGTGTCTAAACACACTATGCCGAAGTTCCGCGGCGGAATTTCCGCATGATTCCGCCTGTAATGCATTTTAAATTACCGATGACACACTATGCCGAAATTCCGTCGCGTTATATTGTATGCCTTTGACATTGTTGACGTAATCATGCGGAATTTCGGCATAGTGTGGTAATAGACACGACATTTTGTAATCTGTCGGCAGGATTTGACGCGAATCGCGACCAAATTACATACTTAGGTCCGCCATCTGTCTATGAATCTACTTCCTTGATACATTTGTATAGCCTCCGTATTTTTTTGTAAAAGTTATGCCTTCACACTAAGATTCCAAATAAAAATAATAATTAAAGTGACTACAACAGCTGCAGATTGTTGGACAACCAGCTATTTATAAAAATAGCTAGTAGGTATTTTTTTAAGTAACTAGTACTCTTTTTAATTTGACCATACCAGGTCGAATTAATATCTTGGCAATATGTATAAAATAATGATACATTTTTATTTAAAAAAATAAGCATAGCATAAATCCATTACTATATTTTATGATGTCATACTAAAAAAATCAAGCAAAATTATTAGGCTCCCAACATTCATAGAAAGTTTATTGCAAGGAAAAGACTTCAACGCGCGTAACGTCTAAGGGCTGGTTTACACGTATTAAGTAGATAAGGTAGTTAACTAAATTTTAACTTAATTTTAAGTTATTTATTGCATGTAAACACACAATTTAGTAGCAAGTAGTAAGTTAAAATTTAGTTAAGTACTAAACAATTTTCTGTTAAGTTGGCAGGCAGGGCTTGTCACTTGACACATTTCGGGCAGGCACTTCAAATAAAGTTAAAATTTAGTCACTACTTATCTACTTAATACGTGTTTTTGCAACTAAATTCGATTCCTTTCCGATTACCTACAATTTACAAGTTGTCCAATTAAATTGCGATATTACGTAAGTTATTTAGTTTAAATACGATAGTCGGCAAACTTGAAATTGTATATCTGCGGTGACCCTTAGGTTTTATTTAATGAGTTTGACAATTTGGATTTTCATGAATTATGATGTTCATTTACCACATGATAATCGTACATTTTTCCTCAACAAATCATAATATATTCTAGTACTTCATTTCCTTGTTATCAATATCACTGTCCTCATCATCAGTTAAGATGTTTAGTCCCGACGAAATGACAGATAGACAAATACATATTTAAACATGAATTATTTATTAATTACAAATGTTTTTTTTTTCAGAACCACCACCAAAAACGCCTCCCCCGAGTCCAGCCAAACGAAGGTATAGCTGGAGCTATAAGAGATAAATACAACATTTAGTTATATGCCATCAAAAAAATTAATTCATTGGACCTATGTTATTGAGTCGGTTTATGTTAACTCGGTGCTAGATGTAACCCGATTAAATAACGAAGATCCCCCATATCTGCCTGTGAATTAATTTCTTTGACCCCGTAACTCGAAATCGACAAACCTAGTGGTATTATTAATATTTTTATAATGAAATAAAATTTACATTTTATACATTCATTTTGTTTTAATACTTACTAGTAGTCGTGTGCGTACAAGACAAAAAAACGAGGAATACGGCTTTTGATGAACCAAAGATTTCCTTTGGTAGGATTGATCTTTATATCCCTAAGATGGGTTTACGATGTGGAGCCACCTGAATATTTCATGCAGGTGGGGGAGAGGGGGGTTTTTAGCTTTAACAAGGTATGAGGTCAATAACTGCGTGTGATTTAGGTATATAGGCGAGTTTGAATGAAAATTGAATCGAATGTTCAAATGCTTCAAATTAATGCTTCAAACTCTTCAGCTTTATTTTCACATATTCCTCTGTATCTTTGCTCATAATAATCTTAGCGTGATAAATATAGGCTTTAGCCTTCCTCGATAAATAGGCTATCAAACACTGCAAGATTCTTTTAAATCGGATGAGTAGCTCCTGAGATTAGCGCGTTCAAACAAACAAATTCTTCAGCTTTATAATATTACTAGACGTTCCGTGCTGCTTCGCCCGCGTAAATTAGATATTTCACAGAAAAAATTGTCCACAATAAATAGCCTATGATTCTTCACGTTCCTACTTTTTATCTGTGCCAAATAACAGAAAAATTGCTGAAAAAATCGAGATATAAGCCCTTTCAAATAATTTCCTCCGTTTTTTTCACATTTTCCTCTATTTCTTCGCTTATATTAGTCTTAGCGTAATAAAATTTAGCTTATAGCCTTCCTCAATAAATGGGCTATCTAACACTGAAAGAATTTTTCAAATCGGACCAGTAATTACTGACTCATACTAAGATTAGCGCGTTTAAATAATGCTTCTTCTTCTTTTTACGTTGTTTAACATCTTTATCGTGCAAATATGAGTCCTAAAATGAATTTAGCATTCTTAAGTCATCCGAATATGGTACCGAACTTGGAATAGTACCATAATTAATGCCTCTATACAGATTGAGACTCTATTTTCCTCCAGAGCAGAAGCTGCTAAAATAAAAAAAAAACTAACATCAAAAATCGCGATGGCTCCACATCATAAATCCATCATTGGACCATAAGGATCAATCCTACCAAAGGAAATCTTTGGTTCATTAATAGCCGTATAATTCACCGTACACACGCAACTATAGATGTTTGTTCTTTCTAAAAATCAGCTTAAATAATATCTTTCATTTTATTGCACTCGCAGCAGGAGATCGGTCATCTTGGCGTTGGCGTTCATTGATAGAGGCTTAATATGTCCAGCAGTGGACGAATATAGGCTGATATGATGATGATGATATTCTACTCGACAAAGAAGTGGGTTCAGTTCCTCATTAATATATACTACAAACAATCATTTTTTTACGGGCTTTGGTCCAACACACATTCCCACCACTATATCTCCTGTGTCACCAGGATCGACAGCGGCATCTAACAACGAAAACCCTTTGATATGATCTCAGGAAGCCCGAGGGACATGCCAAAGCTGTCCCTGGGACCCGCAACGAATTTAATCAGAAGAAGATAGGAGGAGTAGGAAGTATCCAATTTTTCCTCCCCATAAAAAGCGGGAGACAGTACAAAGTTGAAATGACTTAAAGTTATAGAACTAAAGGGAAAGCACCACGGGAACAGAAAACCTTTGCACGTAGCATGGGCGTACCCAGGATTTTAGCTAGGGGGGGGGGGGGGGGCTGTTTAGAGAAGATGGTCGGTCTGGTATATTGAAACAAAAAATCATGATAATTGAATTTTATTAATCTGACTGACCCCTCCCCCTGCCCCTACCTGGGTACGCCCATGTAACGTAGTGCTATATTCTCGAAGCTGACGGTGCCAAACATCGAAGTTTTTCAGCACTGACAGGCTGCTTATGATAAATAATTATTAAAATTCAAATCTTATATCTTTAAACGAGCAATTCTTGTATATATATAATTGGAATCTCGGAATCGGCTCCAACGATTTTCATGAAATTTAGTATATAGGGGGTTTCGGGGCAGATAAATCGATCTAGCTAGGAATCATTTTTAGAAAATGTCATTTTATTTGTGTTTTATCGAATACCGAGCGAAACTCGGTCAAATAGCTAGTTCTTTATTATGCATACATTAATATACAATGGTATAAAAGCTAGGTAGCGTACATCACGTCGTCTAATCCCATGCTAAGTAAAAATTTGTGTTATGGCAATCAGACAACGGATGCATGTCGAAAAATTTTATCCTAATATATATTATTAACACATCCACACACACAATCACACTACACTTTATCACTGTCTCTTTCGGCGACGTGATGCGCGCTTCGTTCGGGAGCCTCCCCCAGAACCTCCGGTAAACTACACCAGCGGGCCAGAAATCCTCCACCTCAAAGATGGATAAAACTTGAGTTTTATGGCTGCTAATGATAAATAATAAACACTCACGAGCTTTTAAACCATAAAACTAGATCAAAATCGAACCAGTTTGGATGCTACGATGACAGACAGACAGATACGCTGTAAGTATTATCTATGAGTAAATTTGAAACTATTATTATTTTCAAAAAGTCTACTTGTTGACCTACCACCCGGCGAGAAGAACCGGCGTAAGAAACTCGAACGGGGCCACTTTTTGGGGAAAGTATTTAAAGGATATATTAAGTATGTTTGTTGATATAAAAGTGCTATTTCTTTAACGATAATGACTTGGGGATAACAGTAAAATATATAATATTTAAACTAGAAACCCACTCTGCCACTTTCGTGAGATTTGCATATAGGAATGTGAACAAGGTCTAATAAATGTTATTGATAAGAGAAATCTGGATGGTCCGGTATACATAGAAACTGTTTCTAATCTATTTTACTTTCTTTAAAAAATATGAAGACTGAAGTTGAAGAAATAGTAGATAAAACTTCTACTTCTTCTTCAACCTACTATCACAGATTACTAAATAATAACTATAGGTCTACCAGAATCTGATGGCAAAAAGTGAGAAAGTAAATACTAAATTGACTTTAGCAATACCGGCTTATACCGGGGTAAATGGAATAAAACATTTTGATCCTTTTTTTCTTATAGCGGCTGATTGTGTGTGAAACATGCAAATATAAAAACTTATCCAATGATCTAGGATATTTTTTGAAAATCTGTTGTCAAAATTTGCCATCAGATCCTGGTAGACCTATAGTATGATCATTATTCCACAAATCACAATATTACTAAGTATAGATAATTGGTCTTATTTAATTACGAATTATCTTTAATATCTACGTTTTTTGATAATATTATGTAGCCAGTTTGTAGCTTACGATCGCACTCAGAGCAATACTTTAATGAATATTTTTCTTTACTATAAGATTTGACACATATCTTTATAGAAATTCTCTCAAATACTTAATCAAATTAATGTAATCGTTAATTATTATCGTAAGTCTCTCATTTCTTCTTTCTTAAACGCTTCTAAATCTTCTAGAGTCCAGAAGCTTCTAGAACTACATTATCTAAATTAAAATTCGCTTGAATATTGGACTCATTAATGTCAATCAGCTATCACATTACCGTACCTCATTAAGGCCAGTCATTAGTTAAGTATTCTGTGGACACAGTCAATAAACGGTCAGACTGTCAGGCCTAGGATGGGCCGTAGATTATGTGGTTCTGTCGAGAACAACTGCGACAGAGTCGAATAGGATGAGATAGAAGCGATGATTCCACAAAAAGCGATGGAAGGACAGCCTGCTGCACTTAGATACATTTATTGATGATTTAACTACAATTTAATAAAGAGTTTGACAGATAACGTATGATACTTATAATGTCAAAATCTTCATTTAATTTCTTCATTAATTATAAAACTGTCAATTTTAGTAGGTAATTAAAGTTCGTACCCTAAGTGCGGCAAAGAGTGTGCCTAGGAACAAATCGTAATATGCTGGATGGACGTATTACGCATCTCGCTGGTTGGAAAATCCTTACAAAGGAGTAGAGAAAGTGACATGAAGATAATTGCTATTCATGTACTTGAGGCGTATTTTTTTCGCTTAAAACAGGCGCCAGCAATTAGAATTTAGATTTTAGATGTTATAGTGCTCCAAGGCTTTAATTGAATGTGGACGGGACGCTGCTGGTAAAAGAAAACTGTCAAACACGTGTCAAAAATGACGTTTTTGTATGATATAAGCGTTAGTTCCTTTTAGTAAATTTTAAAGCCTCAAGTCGAACTGTAGAATCACAGAGTAGAACGCTTACCAAGAGTGAGTTTCCCATCTTACTTTTTTCTAGACTTTTAAAGAGTGTTGGATTCGTGTACAAAATATTACAAACACTAGATACCTAGAAACTTTTGCTTCTAAGATGTAAAGTACTCATTTATTTCCTTTTATCTAAACTATACTAATCTAAATTTTAACCTATATCTATCTCATACGATTTTGTTAAAAATTAAGGCGACGCGTCGCCCCAGCGATCTGTCAAACTCGAATGACTTTCGTTCTCATTGGACCTTCTAGCCTTTTGACATAATTCTAATCCAGATACAAGCTCGGAATTGTTTATTCAAACCTAACTGTTAAATGTAGATATAAAGTGTGGCGCGTTAGCTTCCGCGCGCGTCATTCTCGATCGAGCACGGCGCACGCGCGGCCGCGCCAGTGACAGTTCCATTTTCAAACGTGATACTTTTTAATTTTTTATTGTGCCAAACAACGCGACTTCGAAAGTGAGTATTAAATTATTGGACTTTCCTTTTATGTCTTTAATAAAAAAAATAGTTGCATCTTCGCTTACTGAATTAATATCATAACAAAATATTGATTCACTCATTTTTTTAAATAAATAAATAAGTACAGTATTTAAATAGTTACTTTAATATTATTTAACATTGAATATCGAGGAAGTTTTGGTTTGTTTGTTTTTCTTTGAGAGCTAGTTTAACACATTGAAGGTTTATCGTTATTTAGGAATGTCGATGCATTATGTCATGTCTATGTTTGTGTTTTGTGGTGGCTTATTGCAACGAATACCCGGAATCACGAATGTGTGTTTGGCGTGATAAAGATTTTCAATCCTAGTTACAATCTTAATAAAGCGTGTCAAAAAGGTATAAGTACTCTTTTAACGCACACGTATTTTATTGCTTGACTGAAATAATTTTGGTATTCAAATAGATAAATATAAGATTATCAGATATACTTTTAAAAATCAATCATTTTTTTATTGGTACTAGCGACCCGGCCCGGCGTCGCACGGGTATAAAATATATAGCCACTGAAAAAATGATTAAAATCGATAGCCTATGATCCTTCACGTGGTCTGCTTCTTATCTGTGCCAATTATCATAAAAATTGCTCCAGTAGTTCGCGAGATAAGCCCATTCAAATAATTTCCCCGTTTTTTCCACATTCTCCTTTTAGTCTTAGCGTGATAAAATATAGCCTATAGCCTTCCTCAATAAATAGGCTATCTAACACTGAAAGAATTTTTCAAATCGGACCAGTAGTTCCTGAGATTAGCGCGTTCAAGTTAGCCCTATCAAATAATTTTCCCCGTTTTTTCAACATTTTCTTCTATTTCTTCGCTCGTATTAGTCTTAGCGTGATGAAATATAGCCTATAACCTTCCTCGATAAATGGGCTATCTAACACTGAAAGAATCATCAAAATCCGTTGCGTAGTTTTAAAGATTAAAGGGAACAAAGGACATGAGGGAAAAAAAGCGAATTTGTTTTATAATAAATATAGAAATAGGAATTAGGACCACTTCCAACTATGGGTTTCTTTTTCCTATACATGGTGTAAAAAAAAATAAGTGATAATACTTGTTGTGTATGGATCCCCTATCTAGAGTTCACTGTAAAATAGCATCACTGAAAGATAAGCCCTTTCAAATAATTTCCCCCGTTTTTTCCCACATTCTTCTATTAGTCTTAGCGTGATAAAATATAGCCTATAGCCTTTCTCAATAAATGGGCTATCTAACACTGAAAGAATTTTTCAAATCGGACCAGTAGTTCCTGAGATTAGCGCGTTCAAGTTAGCCCCATAAAAAAAAAATTCCCCGTTTTTTCCACATTTTCCTCTATTTCTTCGCTCCTTTTAGTCTTAGCGTGATGAAATATAGCCTATAACCTTCCTCGATAAATGGAATAATAACACTGAAAGAATCATCAAAATCCGTTGCGTAGTTTTAAAGATTAAAGGGAACAAAGGGACATGAGGGAAAAAAATGCGACTTTGTTTTATAATAAGTATAGAATATAGATAAAGATACACACACAGATATCCAAAAGGCGACAACTTATACGGTATGTGGTAAGTATTCCCTTTGTGCGAGCTACAATTAAAAAAAAAACAAAAAAAAGTTTCAAACAAAACCGTCTTCATAAATCATACCTACTTCATAAGCGCACTAGTAAACCATTAAAGGCCATATAAGGCTGTATTCTGTCGTTGAGATGAACACATGTTGCAATCATGTGCCTTCGAAATGACACCTCTACAATATTACCGTGCCTTGTAATCGACATGAACTTGGCATGGTCGTTTATTTTTGCTTACTTACCTGTTTTTTACCGTATTTTTTTGCCAACTACCTAAGTACAATAATTCAACAAAATAGTAAAATGTAGTGTGGATTATTTTATTGAGATTTTTCAGCTTTGTGAAATAAAATGTTTCTTTTTTCAGGCGAAGCAGACCAAAAGAATAAAGGATGAAGCCACTCGTGATATGTAAGTTTTTTCTCAAGATTCGTATTAACTTGTTTGATTTATTAGTAACTCGCAAAACGTGATTATTAACAATGACAGCTAGAATAAATCATTTATATTATATAAATTATACATTTACACCTGTATTATTTACTTATAGATGACGCCAAAAACTTCGTAACGACAAAATTCTTTTATCGCACGAAAGCCGTGCATTTTTCCGACAGAAAAATTAAGACAGACAGACACACTTTCGTAATTATAGTATTAGTATGGATTGAGCAAGTAAACACACTTGCCGAATTGCTAATGCCACATCTGTTTAAAAATAAATTATGACAATTTACAGGGCTGCGCCTTAACAAACAATTTTGATAAAGGAACAGTAAAAACCCCCATACGAATAAAAATAATTACAATCTATCAAGTGATTTTTCTAACTTATCAGATAAGGATAAAACATTCTATACTGTGCGCTCATAGGATACTCTATAGTTAAAATATTAATATTAATGTCACATGAGCAATCAACAAAGAAATGCGTTTTGTAAACAAAATACCCATAACATGTCTCAGTTTTGAATTTAAATGACGATTTGTAAATGTAGAGACAAAAGTCAAAACTGGGGTCGGTTCAAAATATACACACTACAGCAAGCACAATAGACATAACTACCAGTATTTCGACTTCAAAGAAACGGACAGGTTTCAATATCTGTCAAATTCGTCGGGTTTCACTAGGATTATGAACGGAATGTACCTCGCGCTGGCTGATGTAATTTATTTTTAAATATTTAAAATAAAGATTTCAAAATTGGATTCTGACAATTTTAATTGAATGTGCCAAAATACAAACAACAATACGACCAAAGAGGAACACGTCCAGCGAATATGTCAAAGTTTTAAATTCGTAGGTAACAAGTCAACAACCCTAGCGACGATTTTCGTCATAATACGTCAAATTTAAAAATTTCAACATCAGTTCCAAGTCGGCATACTCTATAATTCTGTCTACTCTGCAGCAAGTCTGTCAATTCTGTGTATCTTGTGTTGTAAATAAAATTAAGTTTTTAATTTCTCACTCAAAATTAATAACCTCCTTTTTTGAAGTCGATTAAAATGCAGCGCATCGCATCGCCGTATGTGGCAATATCCTAACATCTAGGATTCTGTTAAGAAAGCAAGACTATATTATTGTAGTAAATTAATAATACTACATGTAACGTGCGACACCTTATTCTGCCCATCCCATCAAGCCCCGTACGAGCACCGGTGATCGCGACAACAATAGAATAAATTATATTTCCGAGAATCCTCATCGAAGGATTAACCGTACATTTCTGCTCAAAGTTGCCAATCTCCTTTTCCGTAGTCTACTCTATGTCTGTACCAAATTACATAAAAATCGGTCCAGTAGTTTGTGAGATTTATACGTGGGAGAGCCATGCTTCGGCACGAATGGGCCAGCTCGAACGGAGAAATACCACGTTCTCACAGAAAACCGGCGTGAAACAGCGCTTGCGCTGTGTTTCGCCGAGTGAGTGAGTTTACCGGAGGCCCAATCCCCTACCCTATTCCCTTCCCTACCCTCCCCTATTACCCTATTCCCTCTTAAAAGGCGGGCAACGCACCTGCAGCTCTTCTGATGCTGCGAGTGTCCATGAGCGACGGAAGTTGCTTTCCATCAGGTGACCCGTATGCTCGTTTGCACCCTTATTAAATAAATTTAAAAAAAGATTAGCGCGTTTACACAAACTCTTATATACTTATATACTTTATCGATCAAAAATAGATATGACCAGTTACAGTCTACGTGTTTATTAGTATAAACTGCGTAATACGGAACTCCTACTATATCCATCAGGGACCAGGGTGGAGCACGGATGTATGGAAAAAATATATTTTTAAGACTCAGTGTTCTAATAGTGCGGGAATGGTACCTTATATTAAAGTAAAAATAAATATAATTTTTCATCCAATTTCATTAACTTCTTCAGCCTCCGCAGTGACCTCAAAGTTTTACAATTATATAAAAAATATATAGTATATACATAAGGCGACACATTTTGCTTAATTTAGTAGTAAATAGATATTAAACTATAGACAATATATTATAATTGAGACATTTCTTAAGGTACTACTGTAAAAAAACATTGGAATTTTAAGAATATCTTGACAAATTATACATAATATTTAGCTTTAAAATCCTTTTTTGTCTCAAATTTAGGCATTACGTTCCGCGATTCCAACTTGGCTTTTATTGCACCTAATCGAGACTTTTTTAGTGCACTGAGATGTGGAAGCTTCTGTCGCAACCTTTACAGCTCTTTCAGCTTGAGTGTGGCAGGAAAGCCTTAGAAATAATAGTTCTTCCTTACCACCACATTCGACGATGTGCTGAATTTCTTGATCAGATAAGTTTTTCAAAATTGGTGGCTCGGTTAAGTTTTCCTGCCAATTTATTAAATCAATTTAAGTAGAAGCGTCATAATTTATTGATGGTGAACTCAAAACAGTCTAGGTGTTGAAGGTTGAGTATTACTGCGTGCCTTTAGTATACGGCGAACTGCCAGCTCCTATCATCTGTTATCATAGCAAAAAGAATGCTCTCGGGATGCGCAAAATAGCTGTCTCTTTGGTTATCAGTGTCAATAACTTTTTTAGAGTTTCTGGCAGGTATCTGGAGGCCATGATAATATTAAACAAAGGACGCGTGCCATCTTTGCGTGATGGTTTATTTTTAATTAAGAACCAAGAAGGTTCGTAAACTTTTACTATGAAAGTAACCAGAGTATTCAAATTTTCCGATGGTTCTTCAGTTCCTACATAGAAACATAGTATCCGGTTGACACGTGTGACTCAACAAGCATATGATAGTTTGCCTGGAGATTTATTTTCTCGATCTTCTGGAAATTCACCTGAAATTACCGCCGAGACAATTTTGTGCAGTTAGAGTTGATCTGTACTCAAAATTTCTGAAAGCATCTGTCCTTGAATGCGTCGGAATTTTTAACAATCAGCTTTACACAGGTTTCTAGAGCTTTTCCCAGTCGACCAACGTAAGATTTACTTCCTGAAGTACACCCGTCGAGGTGAAGAAACAAGTGTCTCAAAGGCAGTTTATTCATGTGAATCAATTACTTCTACAGCAAATCAGACCTAATGTCAAACAAAACAGATGACGCTATTGCTGCTGCTGCTCCATCTGACACACCATATCTGCCACAAGCATAGATATTACAATATCACTGACGAGTGACGACGCGACAAGTTGTAGCGAAATGACCCCTCCCGCGCACCCAGAGGGTGCCCCTTTTTTAAGTTTTAAACTCAAGTACAAGCATCTTATAATAATATTCTCTGTCGAAAGTATACTATACTAGTAAACGTTTCATGATAAAAAAATGGCCTGCTTAATAAAACATCGTACATTGAAATACCGTCCAAGTTGAGTCGAAAATATATTATTTTCAAAAAATCAATGACGTTGCGGAGGCAGTTACTCTAATCTAAATTGAATAATATTTTGCATCAGTTAATTTAAGCCTAAAAGGCACCAAATTTTGACTATTGCATCACCGCTTAGTGAAAAAAATTTTTTCGCTCCACCCTAATATCCATATCCATACTTCCATACTAATATTATAAATGCGAAAGTGTGTCTGTCTGTCTGTTACCTCTTCACGGCCAAACCGCTGAACCAATTTTGCTGAAACTTGGTATGGAGATACTTTGAGACTCGAAAAAGGACATAATATGAGTTTTTATCCCGGAAAAATGTGCGGTTCCAGCGCGATAAAAGAATTTTGGCGCAACGGAGTTGCGGGCGTCATCTAGTAAGATAATATACTATGCTAGACTTAGGTATTAGGTATAAGGGCTAGAACCTAGATATTGCCTTCGTGAGGACCGCACGAAGACTATGTCAAGGGAATTGAACAATTAAAGTGTAATAATTGAAGACGTGAGTGGAAGAATCGAACAAGTAACATTTCGTAACATTCGGACAATAACTAATTTTTTCCCTAATTATTTTATTAAAACTTGTAACTTATCTTCTTCATAACCTAGCTAATGTATCTGGCTACACATAATATAATCCATAGTTTTTCTATTTCAAATATTTTTTCCGGCCCTAAACCCTCCATTTAAGCAAAAAAAACGGGAAGTTTTTTCATGTTACTTACCTTATTCTTCCACTCACGTCTTGAATTATAAATAGAGAATATTGTTGTGTATTTCTATCTTGTATAATCCTTACTAATATTATAAATGCGAAAGTGTGTCTGTCTGTTACCTCTTCACGCAAAAACTGCTGAACCTATTTTGCTGTTTGGTATGGAGATACTTTGAGTCCCGGGAAAGGACATAGGATACTTTTTATCCCGGAAAATATACGGTTCCCGCGCGATAAACTAATTTTGGCGCAACGGAGTTGCGGGCGTCATCTAGTATTAAGGCGCTGACAACTGCCAATGACCTTGATCTCGCATCACTCTCGCACCACTGTCGATTTTCATGCCAGAGTGACAGAGATGTGAAGTGTTCACTCGGTAGCGTGGATACATTTTTCGTTTGCTAGAGGAAAAAATAAATATTATGGGAAATCTAGATGTCAGAACCGAAAATTAAATCGGGCAATCTTTCGATTTTTGTAAAAGGTATCAAATAAACAAATTTTTAAAGCATAGATTGTATTATTACTTTAGTTAGAACTGTTTAAAGTTCCTGAAAGATGTGATTTTGGTATTTTTTTTCATCCAGTAGGAGTACATTATTTTATTATTTAAATTGGACAAGCTTTTCCAAATATAAACAAAAATCACATATATTTTTTTTATGCCAATCAATGAAATACACACGTCTAGAAAACTGCACAAAGATGTCGAATTGGCAGCTGTCTTCGCCTTAAAGGTGTAACAAAACTAAGACGTGATAATACTTTAGAGTGTGTATTTGTCCCTTGCATAAAGTTCAGTGTAAAAGTAGCAGCACTGAAACAGATACTTTTCAACGTCTTTGTTTTTATCAAGAACTAGATGACGCTGGAACTCCGTTGTGTTAAAATATATTTATCCGGGAACCGTACATTTTTCTAGTATAAAGAGTATCCATGTCCATTCCCGTAACTAAAAGTCAAAACCATATCAAATTTCAGGTAAATCGGTTTCGCAGTTACGATGCGACGTGAAGAAGTAACAGACAGACAGACACACTTTTGCATTTATAATATTAAGTATGGATATGGATGCCCCAATCATTAACAAAAAAGAACAAGAACAACTTTTGAAATGGGTCATAAACAACGCAACACTTTGCATCGACTTATTCGACGCGTCACGTTGCTATGTGTTCTGACCATAATCTTTACTAACGTCTCCACTCTCTACTACCTTTGTACCAGTGCGTCTAGCATGCGTACGACGAGAAATCCCACTCTCGAGTTTAGTTAAAAACTACTTTTCTCATAATGTCAAAACTCGACAAAACTCGATAAAAATGTGTTATTTTGACGACTGATCTGCACGAGAAAATGTTGTCATGGGGTTAATAGAGATGAAGAGACAAACCATCCCCAACCAACTATCAAACATCGAGAAATCATGTAGACAACATTTTCTCGTTGGCGCTTGCTAGGCGCACTGGTGACATTGTTGGTACGATTGTTAAAATAGTTCACATAACATGTTGATTAACTGTACTACAATCTTGTGAGTGACTTTCTAGCATAAGAAAATTATATTGGAATTGTAATTTCGTATCTTTGATGCCAATTGCGTTGTAAAAAGTAATAGTGCAGTGCGTAAAAAATATTTTCATAATTATTATCCGGTCCGATACCGGTGTCGGATGCCGATCCGATATCGAGGTAAGTAAAATGTATGAACCGATATACGATATCGGGCCGGACAATATGAAAGACAGGTACATATCGACACCGATATCGGATCCGATAATGTGAAAACGCTCTAAACTCGAGTAGCCATATTTATAGGGAATAAACATTTAATTATGATTATGATGGCCATTGTAAGCACTTATATAATAATAATAATCTCGACCTCTGTGGCTCAGTGGTGAGCACGTCGGTAGCTCAAGCCGGGGGTCGCGGGTTCGAATCCCGCCGACGGAACAAAAAGTTTTTCAAAGTTCCTGGGTCATGGATGTGTATTAAATATGTGTATCATATAATAAAAATCTTAAATATATGTAAAGTATAAAAAGTATTAAATATATTTCCGTTGTCTGGTACCCGTAACACAAGTCCTTCTGGTACTTACCACGGGGCCAGACTGACGTGGTGTGAAGCGTCCATAGATATTATTATTATTATTATTATTATAATATTAATAATTCTTTATTTCTGAGCCATTACATAACATTAATTTTTACAGAAACTCTCACAATACTTTTGTTTACACATAAACAGCTGTATCTAAAAATAAATCACACAATTTTTGTTTTTTTACAAATACAGATTGCAATGGACCCCAAACTAGGCAGAGCCTGTATCTTGGTGGTCCTTAGAAATAATATTTTATCTCGCGGGAACCGTACATTTTTCTGGGATAGAAAGTATTCTATGTCCTTTTCCGAGACTCGAAGTATCGCCATACCTTTCAGCAAAATCGGTCCAGCTGTTTGGGCGTGAAGAAGTAACAGACAGACAGACACACTTTCGCATTTATAATATTAATGTGGATACAGATATATATATAATATATTAATCCTTCGATCGCAGATTCTTGGAAATGCTATTGTATTCTATTGTTGTGGCGATCACCGGTGCTCTTATGGGGCTTGAAGGATTAAAGGCCTGTTTCACCACTTACCAATAAGTGCCGTATCCGGCTATCCACATCTTATCTTACAGATACTCAATCTGCCATATAACTCGTGGGTAGCCTATCCAGCACTTATCAGTAAGTGATGTAACAGGCCCTAATGACCCGTATTCACTTTGATTAGTGCAAGTGCAGGTGTATTAGTAATTAGGAGAAAATAAAGGACTTGCACTAATCAGTCGCTGTCCACACTTGCTTTCTCCTGATTACTGATCACCTGCACTAACCACCTGTACTTATCAGTAATCAAAGTGAATACGGCCTGTATTATTAATAAGTAAGCCTTATTAATAAATGCACTTACACCCATAAGCTGAGTAAGTGCGCACTTAACAGTGATAGTGGAAAGCGGCCACTTGTGTAAGTACTACTTTAGCAATTCCGCCGAGATTACTTTCTCGACTGCATGCTCTGCATCGGGTACGGTCAGCAAAAAAATGTTTAGATTTTATTTATTTACTAGCTGTTCCGGCAAACGTTGTTTTGTCATATAAATTATTTGTAGTTGTAATGTAGTTCTTTTATCTTTATTTCGAAAGAATATTATTTTATTGAAGTGACTAAATAAGTATGGTACCATAATATGGCAACCTCCATCGCTATCCCGTTGCACAAACAATGGTCGCCGTCAGTCTTTTAAGTGTTGCAGAGATAGTGAGGTAGATGCAAACACTTAGAGGACAAAGAGATAGATTTTCCGCTCGTACTTAACGTTATTTTCAAGTTTCCAGATATTATGTTTTTCTTTTTTGTCACCCCACGAAAACAGAGGGGTGTTATTGTAGAGTACATATATTTATCATTAAAATACCCAAAAATGGTCTTCTATCAGAATTAAAAAACGTGTTACTTAAATCACCTTGATCTGTATCAAGGTGATTTAAGTAACACGTTTTTTATGGGTTGATAATCCTGTGATTATTATCCCATGAATAATAATTTACTCGACCCTGCAAATAGTGTTTATCATTAATCCTTAGGTTAGTTTTAAATCATTTGATTAGAAAAACTTAATCGAATTATGCAATCATGCATAGGCATTAGGCAATATAATATTATTATTATCAGAGCGAGCGAAGCGAGCCCTAGTATATCCCACAACCACACATATAACCTTAACACCTTGTGGTACACTTTACGGTAAAACTATCACGCCTATTGATTTGTACTTTAACATAGTCATTTTTTTATTTATGTGTAGATGTTTTATCATCAGTCATTCAAGGTGTGAAGACGCGATCCCTCACAAAGTACGGCACTTAGCTAGTTATTTTTTAATTTTATAGCATACTTAACATCTCAATTTGTAACTTATCAATTCAACAAAAGACATCGTCTAGTATCTTAGAATGAAAATTCAAAGGATTGAAATCTAAAATCTAGATTCTAACATAGCTAATAGTTTGTCTGCTATCGGTGCTCTACGAGAGTACAATAGCTAGGGTCAGTGCAGTGCGTTCACCGCGACTACGCCGTGCCTTACTTGTCCGATACTGTGTTACATAGCTGACCCGGCAGACGTTGTTTTGCCATGTATTTCGGTATGATAAAATATGTTCACAGATTCTGAGCTTTACAAGCACATACAATTTGATTAAAATAGGACCAGCTATTTCTGTGGAGTTTGGCAATAAATTGGCTAAACAGTTAGGTACGTACTTGGCAGGTCAGCCGTCAGCAATTTTAGTATTGCATAAAATGTTCGTATGTAAGTATATTCATAATATTCTTATAGGAGCACCATTAAGGAATTATTCTGGTCTTTGCCATTATCTTCGTTTCTGTTTGCACGAGGGCGCAAATTGCGACATGAATCATGATAGATGATAGATCCCTCTCTATTTAAGGCCTAGCTGATTATTCTCATCTACGATTTTCGTAGCAAGTGTCTTCTTCTTTAGTATAAGAATTAAAGAACCAACTTCAGAAAATTTATTCATAGGCAGATAATGGACCTGTGTTATATTTTGTTCCGGTTATCCAATGCAAGTCATGATCTATCTACTGGGTTTCACTGTTCACATAACCTGACTAAATTAGGTTTGACCACCTGGCACCTGCCTAATCAACTTCTCTGATTCCGAAAATCTTCATGTTCAACCCTATAAGCGATCCCATTATAAATACCCACTTGTAATAACTATATTTTATTCCTGACGTTATTTTACTGCCCGAGTCCTGAGAGACGGTAAATTAGTACTTTCCCATCAGGCCCTTTAGCCAAGACATTTCGTAGGACTTTAGACAAGTATTTCGCAGTACCCTTTCCTCGTGGTCTACCTACTCTGTCTACGCTTTTCATCAAAATCGGTACTGTAGATTCAGAGCCTATTCGATACAAACAAACTTTTCCTCTTCTTGCGGGCGTCATCTATACTAGATGACGCCCGCAACTCCGTTGCGCCAAAATTCGTTTATCGCGCGGGAACCGTACATTTTTCCGGGATAAAAAGTATCCCATGTCCTTTCCCAGGACTCAAAGTATCTCCATGCCAAACTTCAGGAAAATGGGTTCAGCAGTTTGGGCGTGAAGAGGTAACAGACAGACAGACAGACACACTTTTGCATTTATAATATTAGTATGGATAATATTAGTATGAATTTAATCAGTAAGCATATATTTTTTACAGAATTTGGCAACATCTTTCTATTATTAAAATTATGATACGTCCTGTGCTTCAAAATACGCCCATAATTATATTTTTTTTAACTTAAATTTGGTAACGGAGTTGCGGGCGTCATCTAGTTAGATATAAAAGTTACCCTACCATGTCATTACCTAGGTCCTAGGCACCTGGTTTCCTAGAAGCCGTAACTGTATAGACTGCGTTTGTATTCAGATGTCATCGCCTCTAGGGTTGCCAATAATAAAATAAAACATAATACCTAATACTTATTAGTTACAAGAATTACATCCAAAGTTATATTATAAATGCAAAAGTGTGTCTGTCTATCTGTCTGTTACCTTTGAACGCCCTAACCGCTACCAGCCTAGCCAATTTTACTGAATTTTGGCATGGATATACTTTGAGTCCCGGGAAAGGACATATGATCCTTTCATCCCGAAAAATATACGAATTTTGGCGCAAGTTACGCAACGGGGTTGCGGGCATCATCTCGTTTTAAAATAAGCGACAGATTACAGCTAACATTGACTTGACTTGGCTATTGGCTATGCATTTATTTCTACAGTGGTACATACTTTGGAAATAAATTGCTAAAGATAGTTGTCATTTTGCACAATTTCTTTTATGTACATAAGATAAATTACCTTTCTATCATTGTTTCTTGCAGAAAGTTCATCTACGAATAATTTCTTGTTTTATATAGTTTTAAATATGAACGAGAAATAGGGTATACACTTAAAGTAGGTATTATTTCTAAATATTATAAAGTATTCGATATTAAAACCGTTAATCATTGGTTACAGACACAAAACGGTAAAATATTATCAAGAAATGTCCGTTTATAGAAGTAAAAGCAAACATGTAACAATAGTTAGCAGTTGACTAAATACTTATTTAAACATTATATTGAGGTCAGCGTATTTTGAGTGAACCTTCCAAAATTCTAGTTATCATTTAATGCTATTTTTATCTTCTTTTCAATCTACTTTATTTTAACGTTTTAAGTAAAATATGAAGTAGATACTTTTCAAATAATTTCCTCCGTTTTTTTCACATTCTCCTATTAGTCTTAGCCTGATAAAATATAGCCTATAGCCTTCCTCAATAAATGGACTATCTAACACTGAAAGAATTTTTCAAATCAGACCAGTAGTTCCTGAGATTAGCGTGTTCAAGTTAGCCCTTTTAAATAATTTTCCCCGTTTTTTCCACATTTTCCTCTATTTCTTCGCTCCTATTAGTCTTAGCGTGATAAAATATAGCTTATAGCCTTCCTCGATAAATGGGCTATCTAACACTGAAAGAATCATCAAAATCCGTTGCGTAGTTTTAAAGATTAAGCCCCAATTTCACCAACGTCTGTTAGTGTTAACAGCTTGTTAAAATGTCATGTCTGCTCTTTCATTCATAAGAAAAACGAAAGAGGTAACGTGATACTAATTCGAGCATTAACTTTAACAGTCGTTGGTGAAATCGGGGCTAAAGGGAACAAAGGGACATGAGGGAAAAAAAAGCGACTTTGTTTTATATTATAAGTATAGATAGATAATATACGATGACTTATACAGGGTATAACAAAACTAAGTGATAATACTTTAAGGCGTGTAATGGGCCCCTAAATAGAGTTTGCTGTGAAAGTAGCAGCGCTGAAAAAGCATTTTTTTACTTTTTATTTCGGAAAAATCATGACGTTCGTTCGGGTAGTTGTCTATATAAATCGCAAAAAAAAAATGCTTTTTTTGAACTCTATATAAGACACATACACAATTACGTACCCTAAAGTATTATCACGTGATTATCACTAATTTTGTTACCCCTTGTAGAGATAAAAAAAAATTTTTCAACATGTCAGAAATATTTTTTTTCTAAAACAAACGTTTATTAAAATTATCTGTAAAAAACACCTTTTATTATAAATTATAATATTTAACGTCAGTCAACTATTTTGTCTCAATTAACACCTAATGGTTCTTTGCAAAAGTTATAATAATTTGTGCTAGTTAAGTCGCCTGTCGCAACCTTACCTGTCGGAAACTCTATATTAACCAGATGCTTCCGTGGGAGTTGGGACTATATATTCTATTAAATTACCTTCGTAGTCTAGGTACCATCGAGGAAATTGATTCCTAGGCAGGTGACGGACGTCTACGTCCTGTGGTCGGCTTATGTCAATTCAATGTTAGCTGTGATCGGTCGGATGGGTGCCATCTGCCTAAAAATCATCTTCTCTGATAGTACATACTGCCGCACTAAGAGACATTGATGATTATTTAAATTTGATTTAATGATGAGTTTGACAGAAAATGTATGGAGTTCATGTCTTAATCTTCATTAAATTAAAAGTTAGGTGATCATTAATTTTCTCTAAATGCGGCTGCAAGCTACAAACTTTGAAGTTTACCTGTTGTAATGCGATAGTTTTTACAAAAAGATGATTCATTTAAGTTATTCCGGAATTGGCATGCATTCCAAAGATGCCCAGACAGGAGTATGGATTTATTCTATGTAAGGCTTCGTTCAGAAGGCGCGTATTCTCTCGTGCGTGCCTACGACCGAGAGGCCTTCGTACATTTTAGTTCAGGAGCTACACGCCTAATTTTTCGTCAAATAAGCTCTATAAAAACATGTATCAGGGACAGAGTAGAAAATATGTTTAGTGAATATATAGTACATTGTATAGCTGTAATTCAAATGTACCAACCCAACGAAATAGAGGGTTTTAGAAGTTTGATAATTATTCTGTCTGTCTGTGGCATCGTAGCATCAAAATAAGTGGCCCGTTTTAATTCTATTTTTTTTGTTTGAAAGCTAACTTTCTTTTGCTGACACTACCTAGAGTATTCTTAGCCATAATCATAATTTCTTTCACGACTGAAAAAATTAAGTTACTTAATATTTAAGTATTTAAATATTTATAAGGACAGCTTATCTAAAAATCGAATTTAATAAAATGCTTCTAAGCCATTGAGGCAAAGCTTTGAAGTATGTCTGAAATGTTATCTGTATCGTAACTCGTAAGGTATCGTATCTCCCGTACTAGAACAGCCATAATAAATTCACTATAGATAGCATTAACAAGACCTGCTATCTGCTTTACTATGGATCGCTTATCTGTAGGTTGATTCTGCTAAAACTGACAATAAAAATCGTATTTTAGACATCGTTCCAATGCAGTATCGGTATAATAAAGTACAAAGTGGTGTTCTCGTAAAATATAAAATCAAAGTAACGCGTTTTTAATTTTTTTCTGACTGCCGTGGTAAAGCTATTGGTTAGGTTTTTTTCGTTACGGATTTTCTTGATTCGGTCGCCGCGCACAAAGCCCGCGATAAAAGCTATGCAATAGGTTAATATTACGCTTCTTTTAAAAGTTTTGTGACTGGACCTGCATATCTGGTTATACTTGGTTTTGGTAGAGCTTTTGATAACTCTTTAAGCTCAAATACTTTCACAGTGAAGTCTATACATACCGTATACACACCCTAAATTGTTATCTCTTATCACTTTAATAAATCTATTGTTATTAGATGACCTAAATTGTTATTAGTTAAGTTAAATTATGTAAACTGGATATAATATAATCAATGCGAAAGTCTGCTACATCTTGACGCCTTTAGGCGTGAAGGTGTAGCAGACAGACACACAAATTTCAACAAAATCGGTTCAGCGTTAAAAATTTTGTTGAAAAGAGAAGTTTGTCAGAGAAGTTGATTCAGTCAGTTCAGTCAGAGTCAGATGGGGGACCTACGTAGTTTGGTTGCGTTACGTCATACCCAGCCGACAGAGCACAATTATTATGAATTAACATTGAATTGACATGATCCGACCAAATGACGTTGGTCTGTCAACTGCCTAGGAATTAATTTCCTCGATCGTACATACTTTGAGTCCTGGGAAAGAGACTTCAGATAAGTTTTAAGACTTAGGACAAGTTTATGGTTCCCGAGCGATAAACGAATTTTGGCGTCAACTAGTAGATATTAATTTTGCAATAAAAGTTAAAACTAAAGTATGCAGTGCGCGTCCTCTGTGTTACAGATAGCGGAATATCGCTAGTAACCTACATACTAGATGCACCGGTTATATTGCAATACTGCGCTGTCCTAGCCATGCTACTTCACTTATAATCGCGTTTATATTACTGCAGCACTCAGACATATTTAAGTATCTCTTAGCTTTAATTTAATATTTAGAGTTTGATTGATAGTCCATTGAAATGTTATAATTAAGAGCTGGTACACATTGGGCGTTTTGAAGCCTGACGCGCGCTTCAAAACGCCCAATAGCTATCTATGTCCACATTTTGCAATTTCATCTTCAATTTTCGTCATCTTCTTTTTATTCAACTTTCGTTTGGCATATTCAATAATTGAATGCGTCAAAATCCACCGCGTTGAAAGAGAAGTGTCATAGCGAGCGCTACGATTTTAGCCCGCGTCACGGGCATGCCTCACGTTCGCTGTTGACAGCGCTATAACGCATGCCCTTGATGAACAAAAAAAAAAGGCACAGTGTGGACAAAGCTAATGTGTACCAGCTCTTAAGGAGCGAATATTGCATTTATTAGAGGACGCAATTTTATTTTTGGGACATGGGGGGGAGGGGTCAATAGAAACGTAACCTCAAGTTAGTGGGGTCACCAACATGTCCCACATGTCTAAGGTGACCATACGTCCCGCTTTGGGCGGGACAGTCCCGCTTTCAGGCAGTCTGTCCCGCCGTCCCCCGCGAGGCCGAAATTGTCCCGCTTTTGCAAACAGACCAAATGACAATTTAAAACTATTTTTATGTTTGAAATGCCTGTGTAATGCCTGGAAATAACGCACTCCCATTCAACAATTAATGTGGTTATTCTGCCATAATTTGCTTATACAGATAGGCACTAGACATTAAAAAAATACTCAATCAATTGTATTTTCCTCTATACTTTCATAATTAATAACAAAATGTAAATAAAAGTGTCTTTTTATTATACAAGAAAAAGGGGGGGGGGATCCGTAGATGTCCCGCTCTGACTAAAAAAATAAATGGTCACGTTACACATGTCCCAAAAATAAAATTGCGTTCTCTAAAAAATGTAAAGCTCATGTAAAATTTCAATGGACTATGATAATAATTATGGAGCTTATGTCATTGTCATTAAGTTAAAATTAAGTAGTCATTAAATATCTTTGAGTGCAGCCGCTACTTCACAACGCATATTTTATTGGTGACATTCAATAGATGATAGCTATTTAATGTTATAAGAAGCAACTAGACAACTTTTTGATGATAAGATCATTGTCATAAGTTGTAACTTGTAAGTTTTTGAGTTTGAGTAGGTACCCCACGAAAATACTCATTCTAGCATACCACCTAACTTACCGGTTTGTTAAAGTTAAGCACAATAATAAATTGATTTATTATCTATGTTAGACATAATAAAATTTAGAATAGGCACACAGGTGTTCACATTAAAGTAACATATACATTTGAAATCGTGTGATTAAATAGTTGGAACCAGGAAGATCGATATATTACCGATTGGACGAGGCCAATAAAAAAATATTAAACCATAAATAAAATACATTAAGTATTTATATATTTTTAAAGTCAATGCTACAAAATTTAATAACAAGGTTAACTGGTTAAGGCTAAACAACGTGTTAATGTCAATCTAATGTGGGCAAGTAGGTTCAGATCTTGACCTTTGTGAAGTTAAAAAGTTTAAATTTTATAATCTGATACATTTAAGAGTCCGTATACGAAATTTCGCCGATTTCGCTCATTTAACAGACGTGATTTAACAGTTAAAATACAGTATTTCTATAAGTTTTAATGCACAACATGTAAGATCATTTCAATTATAATCTAATGTTGCAGCTAGATTTTTTATTTTTTTTAAGTATCTTTAAATAATCCAACTCAAACCCGCGACAGTTTTGTGATTTTTGCTGTAAAAGGTTTAGAATATCACCTTTTTATGGATTGTATTGACGTCATAACGGTATGAAAAAATACAATGTACTCTTGAGAAAGTCGTCTATACAATGTTGGAATTACTTTTTACCACTTTAATGTAAAAAACCCTTTAAAAAACAGAATACCTATAACTGCCCGCTAACTTGGCGATCGTCCTTTTTCACCTGGCATATGAAAGACGGGCGTGAGTGTGAAGAGAGCAGTAGAAAAGATAGTACGGGCTCTTAAAATCCTGGTGTGAAAAATAGGTTTTGAGTTGACCCATTTTTAAACTATTCCCCTAATATACATACGAGTTACGACGTAGGTTGAAAAATTTGTATGTTTTTAGGGGTTGGTCGTCGTAATCGTCGAAATTTAAACGAGTTTATGATTAGCTGGTTTATGTTATGTATGGATCATACAAAGAGTTTACTCTTTCTTGGTGCAAATAAAAAGAAAGAAAAATTGATGATTTCTCAATCTACTTTATTTTCTGTTTTTAATCTTTTTCTTTTTTCTCTTGATATAAAGGGCAATTTTCTTTAATTCCAGGTTTACTAGCTATAGTCTCCGTGGTGAGTGCCCGTGGGTTGGGACGGTCACTACAAGACACCAGTTTCGTCGGAAAAGCTACTGACGAACTGTCTACTGCTATATTACAGGTAAAAGATTGCTTTACACGTCATAGAATCTATTATTCATTCGATCGTGGATTCTTGGAAATCTATTGTTATTCTATTGTGTCTCGCTCACCGGTGAGCTTATGAGGCTTGATGGGTTAAGATTTAAATAAATCTAAAGATTTACATTTCACATGTACAGAATATTTTAACCTCAGAAGTCAGAACTACGAAAATGCTTTAACACTGTTAAAAAACAAATATTTGGATCTGAAATTAAATTATATTATTTAGCGGTTACAATTGTCCATATTTATAATTACAGGGATACATCGACGATGACAAAAACATCGCATTTTCTCCTCTCGGGTATTCTGCAATTTTGGCTATCCTCGCAGAAGGAGCAAGTGGGGAAACAAGGAAACAATTAGTATCAGCTCTCCACCTACCTGAAGATCAAAAACTAACAAGAAACACCTACCATTACATCCTAGACCGACTGAGATTCAGAAACGAATACAAATACAACCAACCAGAACTGAAAAACTACTTCTACATCTACAAAAACTACACAATCAACGAAGAATACAAGAAGATTCTAGAAGACTTCTATCTAACTGACGTTAAATTCGTCGAGAAGTATGCTACTGATCATTTCAGTAGTATGGATGATGAAGACGAAAAAGAAGCATTGAAAGATGAAAAGTTCGAAGAACCAAAAGAATCTCAGGAGAAACTGATCTCTTATGCTATTGAAGACAAACCTGAGAAGGTGGATGTATCTGACGTGGGTTACGCAGCTAAGAATATTAAAGAGCAGATAGCTCTTATCAAGAAACAGGACATCAAAGATGTTGGTAATGAGGAGGAGACAATGGTAGCTGTAGAAGCAAGACATCATGCTCAGGCTACTGCTCACGTTCTCTCTGATAAGAATGATATCACATCAAGCTTGTCCGTTAATAGCGTTGGAAGGAAGTCTAGCAAATGTAAGCATAAACTATTATTCTACACCATAAATAGGTCTAAATCTGATTCTTTTAGTTAAAAATGTTAAATTCAATCTTGCAAATATTCAAACTGAGCTGATAGCTGAAAGAAAATATTATTTTGAGAAGTTTAAAATATCAAAGCTTTAAGCGAATGAAAGTAACTTAATTTCATAAAAGACTTGCCTTACATAAACTATTGATTTTAGATGTTGATTTGAATGTAATGTAATTTTTTTTCCAGCTACAAACCCATTGATACTGATCTTCAACGGAATGTACTTCAAGGGATCTTGGAAGAAGCCCTTCGACTCGGTAGAATCAGGTCCCTTCTACAAGTCCAACACTGAGAAGAAACAAGTTCCCATGATGAAGACACATGGCTCCTTTAAGACTGCCTCCCTACCTGATTTAGACAGTAACGCCATCTTGCTGCCTTATGATGTAAGTAAAAACTTGATTTGTTATCATAAGCTCAAAGTATCTTAGTCACCACTAGATGCTCAAACCAGAACTATTTATTTACTTTCAATACGTACTTTTTGGTACATAATGCGTCTTCTTATTGTCTTTTACCTTACTCTACAATTTACTTAAACAACAACAATTTCTTTATAATATAAAATATTTTAATTTACTTGTAGCACGATTTATTTAACTTCAACGCCATCTATTGACCCCAAACTAAACTATTTACAGGGTGGTCGGTACGCGCTCATGTTGCTGGTACCCCGCGCTCGGGATGGTCTCGTGAGGCTGATAGCAGATCTCCCCGCCACCTCCCTCCCCCAGATCCAGGAGAGTCTGCAGGAGGAGGACCTCCAGGTGTCCCTACCTTCGTTCCTTGTGGAGACTACGACGAAGCCCGTGTCTGCTTTGGCGAAGGTAAGTCTTTTGAAGTCAAATTTCTTATATGCACGTTTGAGTTGGGGAGTAAGCTTGCAAATGCATGATAAGAGCGTTATGAAAAGTGTGATCGGTTGAGGCGAACGGAGAGGTGCGCAGGTTTTCTTTCTTTAATTCTCTCATAGCCCATGCATGTTTAAGAAGTTTTACTTCAGTTGTGTGGTCTAAAGCACACTCGCTTTTTAGTAGACGTATTTTTATTCTGGATCTCCTGTTGCAGGCAGTTCTGTAGGACGCCTAGCTTCAAGTTTCAACGACGCTTTTTTGTAGAAAAATAGCTTAAGTGCATTTAATGTTTCCAATTTTAATGTCAGCTAATTTAGCTAGAAATACAATGAAATATTCAGGTTTTTTGATCATTATATTTCGCGTAAAGTAAACCCGACTTTTGTACTGGTTCTAAGCTCTACAGATGTTGTCGCGGCGGTCGCACTTTTATTATTTCCGAATTTTCTTCTTCAGCTGCTTTGTAACGCCCATTTTTACAACAAATTCCAAAAGTGCTTAAAACATTTATTAACATTTTTAAACATAGAACAGAACTCCTTTTAAATATATATTTTACTGTTCAGGCAGCACAATAAATATTCCTGTGTACAGTATAACAATTCGCAAAGAAAATATTTTGTCACGCGTAGACCGTAGTCGTTGCGTAACTGTGAAGTAACTGTACACTGTAATTAAACGGTGCTTTACTTGGCTTTACTGTAATCTGTACATCATAACAAAGATTATGATGATTACGGTACTATGAACTTTGAGCAGATAGAAACATAAGAACGACTTTTGACATGAATGTAAAGTAAACACTGAACAGTAATTATAAATTTCATGCAAAAAATTAGTATTTTTGTAGTTTCATTTTTAAATTAAAAAATAAACATGAAAATGAATCATAGAGGCAACTTCTGTATATTTTCCTAATACAAACAAACGATTTGAAGTTATTTAACAAAATAAGGTGGAACTAGTTATTTGTCCACTGACTAACCCTACAACCCATAAGTACTAATTATTGTCTTTATATGACTCGCGTACGAATTGCTATCCCTTTTGTACAGGCACATAAGGCTTAGTAACTATATTTTCATCCTCGAGTGAAAGAAAGATGTAACATTAGATCAATAAAATTTAGTAGCACTTTTCTATGTGCTCTAGACCTCCGTAGACCTGTCATCCAATTGTAGAAATAATAGGTTGGAAACATATTGTCATTTCCAAGATTCTGACCGCCCTGTTGTTTGACAAGTAAGATGATCAATGCGTCTGGTAGGCATGGAATAATTCCATCCTTCGCCTGATTTCACGCTAATCGTGTCTCGGTTACGAATATAAAGGAAGAGAGAGAAGCAACTCTTGTGTACTGCACACATTTGGGCATTATAAAACTACTCCTGCGCAGCTGACCTAGTTTCAGTAAAACCTAAAGCGGTGTGGACGGCATTAATTAACTATCCAATATATCCCATCCCCTGCAGTTCTCTTTTTTCCATCTTCAAACGTAGTCAGAGCTTGTTTTTATATTATTTTTTTGTGTACCCCCAGTTTGGAGTGAGCAGCATCTTCGGTCATGAGGCTGAGCTGGCCGGAGTTTCGGAGAAGGAGGGGCTGTTCGTGCAGGAGCTGGTGCAGAATGTGGCTGTGAGGGTGGACAACGCGGACTCCTCCGCCTCCGAGATACTGGGTGAGTTGCAGATCCTTACCAGGCTGATCTGGCCAGAGCAGGCACTATAGTAATTAAGGAAGAGTTTGTGCCACATGTTTTAGAAACAGGAGATATTATGGGGACACGCAAAATACTCACGAGATTACATAAATATAATTATTATTGTGAAAGTAGTTATGTGTTGCGCGAGTAGCTGGCGACACTGGCTCACGTACACACTGTATTTTACAATATTTCTCCTTATTTTTGAGTACACACTAGAAGCGGCAAGAAGACATCATCAACACATTTCGCATAACCGTGCTGTATAGTTGCCATGAACTATGACTGTGGTGTGACTCTTATCTTATCATCTCTATAGCTCACTCAAAAGTGCATAAAAGAGCGAGATATTTGTCCAGACAAAAAGCAGCTTGTGTCATTCCCAACCTATAACCGCTACGAAACTTCACCAAAATCGGTTCAGTAGTTCCATCTATTCCAGACAATCAATCAAATATTTACTCTGCATAGTTTCAAATCAAAATCAAAAGGTTTTCTCACTTTTGTGGTGAGAGTACCGACGCATCTTCTGTCGACCTTTAAAGCGGAGGAATTCTGGCCGGCTGATGTGGTCTACCGAAGGTTCCGGGGGAGACTGGAATAAAGCGCGCGTCACGTCGCCGATAACTAAGTGACAAAGTGTAGTTATTAAGTGTATATAATTTATATGTATTGTTAGTCATCAAGGTATATATTGTATGGGGCCTATTTATAGCCTGATATAAATGAATTAATTAAAATTATAACCTTTTATAATTTTGTTTTAGCGTCCAACTTATACGAGTCAGAAGATTTGGCCTCTCTGAAGAACCTGCCTCTCAATGAGGAGCCTCGTCGTTTCACCGTGGACCATCCCTTCGCGTTCTACATCCTGGACTGTCTGGACAACGTTGTGGTTGTCTCCGGAAAGGTTATTGACCCTCAAGCGCCTGAGAACTGAGTTATTCAGCCAGTAAAATGACAGTACTCTTCTTTTTAGGATTTGTTATTTAACTGGCTTAAATCTTGATCAGCTAGTAAAATGACAAGAATCCTTTTTCAAAAAGAGTTGTTATTTTAAATGCTAAAATGATATTAAGTTTAAAATCTGAATCTAATTAAATAGACTTTGTTTCCCATTATTGAGATTATGCTGAAGTTCTGAATTATTCTATATATTCCAAAGGTTAGATAAAGCTGAGTTTTGTTGCTCTACGTAGAGCCAAAAACTTTTCTGTCTAATCCAATATTTTATTCTTTGTCCAAAACAAAAACCAGACGCATTTGATAAAGAAAAAGTACACGTAGTATAAGTTAGCGATAAGTTATTTATTTATTTAAAGTTGTGATATATTTAGGAATTAGGAATAAATATTATGTTTTTTGGAATTGATCGTTTTATTACGATTTACGAACCCATTTAACGTATTCTATTTATTTTATAAATGGCAAATTGTTTACTATTGCATTATTATGAATCTCTTAATAACACTGATAAGAAACAAGTTGACCTATTATTTCATCTCTTACTCACAAACAATAACATTGACATCGCATTAATATCGCGTTCCTGTGAAAACAATAATAAGCTTATCCTGTCATGCGTTTAACCCGCGGATATGTGGTCCGCATGCGGGTGACAAATAGCTCCTAGCCGCGCGCGTGTTGCCCGCATGACAGAATATTAACATCTATAAAATGATAGCATGCGGGCAACTTTCATGCGCACCAGATCCGCGCGCGGGCGATGACACGCATAAAGCGCCATGAAAGAGACAAGTTGTTATAAGTCAACGTACGGATTTCTAATGAACCCTATTTGCCATCGTTCCTTAAATCTTAATGGCAACGAAAGAGCCTACTAATATCTAATGCATCTGCAACTCCTCTGGTTTTACAGCTTTGTCTGTGGGCAACGACAGGCGCTTTCCATCAGGCAAGCTGTTTGCTCGTTTTGTAAATTGATACAAAAGATTACAATTCTTATAACTTACTTGTAAAAATCCATTAAGTATTTGTTTTTTTGTGGTATTTAAGCCCGCATAAAAATTATTTATCTCTGCATTTCATTATCAAAATAATAATAAGTATTGTATAATATAATATTTTATATTACATAGTACAATAACAATATCAAGTTGAGTTTGTTTTGAATTTTGATGCAGGATTTGAACTCAGAGCTAGGTTAGCAAAAAAATAAAATTTAATAATTTAATTTCTTATATTTATTCGCCGTAGCCGGAGGGAGTCCGACATACCCCCGTCGTCCACCCCCGTGCGCGGCGGGGGATACGTAACGTATTTCCCCCCTTCAACAAAAAAAAAAGGTATATTTTAAGTGTATTTTTTAAACCAAGAGATTTCAATAACATTAGAATAATTTAAAAGGTAAAGAATGAAAACTCAGCTGAAAATACATCCTTATCTATACATATATAATAAAACTGTAGAAATGAAAATTCTGTAAATAAATTCTAGAAATTAAAGATATTATATGTCTGTCTGTCTGTATGTTTGTTCCAGCATCACACGAAAACTGATCCGATTTGAATGCGATTTTCGCAGAAATATTAATTGTCTTCTTCCAACTCACCCCCCCCACCCCTCTAAGGGGCAAAAGAGAGGGTAAGATTTTGTATCAAACTTTTTTTCTTTAACACGAAAACTACTGATCCGATTTGAATAAGGTTTTCGCAGATATATTTGTCTTCTTCCAACATAACATCTGGAGTATAAAATTTTTTCCCCCACCCCTCTAAGGGGTCCAAAGCGGGGGTCAGATTTTGTATCAAACTTTTTCTTTAATGGACTTACTTCATATTATTTACTGTATTTTCCAATTTAACATCTGGTGTATAAAAATTTTCCCCCCACCCCTCTAAGGGGACAAAAGAGGGAGGGTGTTACTTTATGACGCTTGAAAGGCTGAACCGGTTTAGAATGAAATTTAGTATGGAGAAACTTTGAAAGACTAAAATTAGAGAACGTAGGGTAGTTTTGGCTGCGGAAAAATTTACGGTTTCTACTCGATACAATAATTTCGTTGCAATGGAAACTGCGTGCGTCATCTGGTTTTTAACAGAATATAATATTGTTTACTAGATGACGACCGCAACTCCGTTGCGCTAAAACTCGTTTATCGCGCGGGCATCGTAAATTTTTCCGGTATAAAAGTATCCTATGTCCTTTGCCGGGACTCAAAGCATCTCCATATCAAAATTCAGTAAATCGGTTCAGTGGTTTGAGCGTGAAGAGGTAACAGACAGACAGACACACTCTCGCATTTATATTATTAAGTATGGATTGTTTTAAATTTTGGACAAAAGTAGACAATTATGGAGATTACCATAAGATGATAAGGAAATGTCAAAAGTCAACTAAGTTTACACACACACGTGTCTCAGACAAAAATGTCAGCTTAATGATGTCACAGGTTTCTTCGCCTTTTTCTGCTGTGCCAGTTCATCATCATCACTACCGGGGGTCAAACGGTGATGGTAAAGATGAGGTCTCTTAAATGGTAAAGACAGTAGGTAAAGGGTCTCCATAGTCCACATCCATTTGAAATTGATCGTTGTTGTTGTTGTTTAGTATTTATAACGCCTCCGTGCTCTAGTGGTATAGAGAGCAGCTCTTGACTCGGAGGTCGTGGGTTCGATTCCCGCGTTGGAAACATGTTATTTCCAAGTTTGGTTAGGACAATGCAGGCTGATCACCTGATTGTCTGACAAGTAAGATGATCCATGCGTCGGATGGGCATGTAAAAAGTCGGCCCTGCGCCTGATCTCTCGCCAGTCGTGTCGGTCGTCCGTCCCACTGAGTTATGAGAGTAAAGGAATAGAGAACTGTGCTCTTGTGTACTGCGCACACACTTGGGCACTATAAAATTACTCCTGCGCAGCTGGCCTGGTTTCAATGAAACCGGCCACTGTCACCGAAACCGGTGTGGGAGCTATTGTTATTATTATTAGTAATTTATATATTAGCACTGTTGACTCGTAAAAAGACGTCAGACACGAAATATGGTAAAATACCTTAAATGTCTTACTAACAATGAATACAGTTCTGCCGTCTGCGTTATTGGTCAATCAAAAATTGAAGGCGTAAGTCTACGCCTTCAATTTTTGATTGACCATAAGTCCATAAAGTGAATAAGTAGCTATAACAATTTGAAAATTTTGGTTTCGTACCGAAAACATTTTTTTGTAATCAAAGAAAAGTGGATGTTATATTATTGTATAGATAGATATTGATCCTTCGATCGCCAATTCTTGGAAATCTTTTGTTATCGCGGCCCACTTGGGCCTTACGGGGATTGATACGTTATCTAAGGATTTTTCATATTATAAGGGAAAAATGAGTAATTACCCTTATGTTATAAAATGTTAGTTATAATATCCACTTTATCCACTTACGTCCTCAGTTTTGCCATTAGCTCACATGATTCACCGCCTTCTTATCGCCAATAGACTATATTATTATTACCCGCAAACACCACCTGTTAATATATTTTGTTTGTTTATTTTAAGATTTGACCTTTATGTGTTGTCATTCTTGTTCTGCCAACCGTACCGAATAACCGGCTTTACGTGAAAACCCACAAACACATTTCCATCTCAAGTTACTTGCAGCTAACTTCACTCATGTTAACCAGACAAGGAAAATTATATCTTATCCTTACGGTATTAAATACTAATATTCCGTATAAATCACGGCAAATTATTATCAGTGGAATTATTGTTGTCATAGTAGTTGAATGTAGCTCTTATAAAGAGCACTCGTTCTATAAGTTTGAACTTTGAACAATGAGAGTCACTATATGTATGTATATTTTGGTTTATTATGCTTTGTATAAAAATATTGAGTTTTGAGATCACTGAAACTTTAAAAAATAGAAGTATTAATTGCATTGGACTTAAATTAAGTTATTTTTTTATTTAGAATGAGTGCAAGTAGATCTGTAATAATTAAAGTATTTATTTTCTCCGTTTTGAAGTGCAGTAATTGTTTGCTGTTATAATAATCAATAATATTAGTAATATTATTGAAGCTTGTCAGGTCACTCAAGTCAAGTTTTCCTTAATAATTAAAAATAATTATTGTTCTACTTCTACTTACACAAACAACATTATGTTGTTTAAAAGTTTTAATGATTCATTTAATGTTCTATTCATCACTGTTTATATTAAAAATCATTATGCAATAAAAATATGTTTATTCTATAATCAATACTCAATAGTGTTAGGTTAATTTTAATCCTTCGATCGCGGATTCTTGGAAATCTTTTGTTATTCTATTGTTGTCGCGATCACCGGTGCTCTTATGGGGCTTGGTTAAAAACCTACATCGCAATTCGCAATAAAAAGTCTAAAAGAAAGTTGAAAGTCTACATTATGGCTGGTTTACACGTATTAAGTAGATAAGTAGTTAACTAAATTTTAACTTAATTTTAAGTCATTTATTGCATGTAAACACACAATTTAGTTGCAAGTTGTAAGTTAAAATTTAGTTAAGTACTAAACAAGGAAATTAGAATTTTGACTATTTTCTGTTGAGTTGGCAGGCGGGGCTTGTCACTTGACACATTTCGGGCAAGCACTTCAAATTAAGTTAAAATTTAGTTACTACTTATCTACTTAATACGTGTAAACCAGCCCTTAGGGACATGACACTGTTGATGTGCACTCAATACAAAGCAAGTAATACTTGTTTTGTGCATACTTAAACAAGGTTTAACAAAACTAAGTGATAATACTTTAGGGTTTGTATGTGCCCCTGTGAGTTCACTGAGAAAGTAGCAGCACTGAAAGTGCAAACTTTTTGTGATTTGTATGGGCAAGCGCCCCCGCGTTATGAATTGTTCCATACAAATGTGAAAAAATTACTCTTTCAGCGCTGCTACTTTCACAGCGAACTCTATTTAGGGCATATAGCATTTACTCTATACACACCCTAAAGTACATCCTGTATATTTTTTGAGAATTTGTATGATACAACGCGCTCTATATACCTTATATAGCTCAACAGTATATATTTTTTTTAATTTTCAGCCATCATCTTTTTATACTTATGCGTGAGAGGCGATGCTCAAAGGAAACTTAACTATGGAACTAAAAACTTTTTAACACAAGACTATGGATACATCCCACTCATTAATCCAGACACAAACGTATTTTACGAAAATGACAGACAAAATGTATATTCATACAATACAGTGAAACCACAATTACTTAGTAATGACAGGTATCAACAACAGGGAGTTAATAATGACAGGTACCAACAACAGGGACTTAATAATGATAAGGTCCAACAACAGGGAGTAAATAATGATAGGTACCAAAAACCTCAGGGAGTTAAAGATGATAGGTATCAAAAACAACAGGGGTTTAGTGATCAGAGGCACCAACCCTCCCAGGGATTTAACGCCCAGACATTAAACGCTCAGGGGTTCAATGATGCAAGATTCCAAAGCACAACTGAAGTGAAATTGTTGGGACCAGGAACCACAGAGGTTGAACAACTAAATAACATCACAGTTGCCATCACAAGCTTTGCAGTTGACCTGATGAAGGTGAGTTTCAACTAACTTTCTTGAAAGTAATGAAGAAATGCCCACAAAAGTCTCAGGATGATATATAACACAATATCTGGAGGAATTATATAATTAAATAGTAACAGTAACATAAAAATAGTACAGTGTAATTAGTTCATGAGTCATGACTCAAAAGTAAACAAATGGCAATTTCCTTCGTCTTCTATATTATACAGTGTGTAACAAAACTAAGTGATAATTCATAATACTTTAGGGTGTGTACGTGTTCCTTGTAGAGAGTTCACTGTGAAAGTAGCAGCGCTGAAAGACCAAATTTTTTCACTTTTGTATGGGCAAGGGCCTGAGCGTCACGAGTTTCCCCATACAAAAGTGAAAAAAATTTTGGTCTTTCAGCGCTGCTACTTTCACAGTGAACTCTCTACGAAGAACATGTATACACCCTAAAATATTATCACTTAGTTTTGTTACACCCTGTATACTTAATAATTTTTTTATGACTCTAGTTACATGTAATCTGAACTAGGAATGACCTAATCGACAACCGTAGTGTCTGTTTACTAACCTATATACAATAACAAGAATTACCAATGGTTCATCTCTTACTTCAATTATATAATTTGCTTCCAGAGCATAAGTTCACTGCAGAAGGGTAACATAATAATTTCGCCGACGTCAGTGACGACGGTGCTAGCTCTTCTGCAGCAGGGCACATCTGGAAAGAGTCAGAAACAGATCACCGATGCTCTCCAGCTGTCACCAGAAATCACCGCACCAACTTACAAGAGGCTGACAACGGATATGCAAGTAAGTACTACATATAAGTACGTACAACTGAACAGTTGCATCAAGAAAGAAATATAGAAGGAAGAAAAAGATCCTTGCAGTACACCTATATCAAACATAATTACATTTTCTACAAGAAGCAGGGCTGAATAGTTTGAGATTGAGTTGTCACCAAAAGTATTTTAAACAAGATATACCACTATAAACAATTTTAATATGACTGTTGTTTTATACTTGCCTATTCTTTGATAAGTCATACACATATTATCCAATTAATCAGTACAAGCTCTTAGTTAAAAAGTTCTTAAACATTTGGTCGAATCATTTTAAAAAAGAGATACAATTTTTTTACAGAAACGTGTATCGCGTAACATCCTAAACGTTGCCAACAACATCTACCTTGGAGAAGGTTTCGATCTAAATGAAGCATTCAAACAAACGGCCACCAAGAATTTCGGCAGCGAAGTCAGTCTACTTAACTCTCACCAACCAGCCGTGGCTGTGAGGCAGATAAACAAATGGGTGGCCATGAAGACAAACAACAAAATCCTTAATCTCTTAACAGAAGGTAGGTTGTTATTTTTCCTCTTAAAGTTGGATATTGATTAATATGTTATAACTAACGGCAAAAGTTTTTATAACATTTTTGCTATTTGATTATTATTCCCTAATGTTTATTTAAAATAGCCTAGTGAGTAAGGAATAACTTGTCCGCAACTTTTGTCACCACTTACTTTATATTGAGCGATAGGGACGATGATGCCATCGAAACACCACATGAAGCTGTTGTTAAACAGGATCCAGGGGTTTTGATCTCAAAACGGGTTCAACGAAACCGTTTTGAGACTCAAACGGACGAATCAAAATGCCGCGTCTCATTCTAATAAACGTGAAATGACTTTGTTATAGTAGGGCGCGGCATTCTGATTCGATCGTTTGAGTCTCCAAACGGTTTCGTTGGAGGTCTCCTAATTCGCAATGCGCAATTCGACTCAGATTTGGAAACTTTATCGCGTGACATACAATACGCTGGGCAATGACCAATACCAACCGCACGGTAAAGTTTCCGAATCCGAATCGAACGAAAATCATAATTCACCCTGCAGATCCATGGATACACTTTATATTTTGACGATGACGATTATTCAATTCCAGATTCTGTTAATCCTAACACACAGATCGTGATAGTCAATGCTGTATACTTCAAGGGTCTTTGGGAGACGAAGTTCAAGCCAGACGCGACCAAAGACATGGACTTCCACCTTAGCAATGGTCAGAAAATACTAGTTCCGTTCATGCGGATGACGACAGATTTAAAATATGGCGTCGACGAGGATTTGAACTCGCGCATCACTATCTTACCGTTTGAGGTATTCACCCCAGATTATATTATATTTATGATATACTAACCTAACCCAACCCAGATAATATTATAATGATGTAACGAACATTTTTAATCCGTTATATATACACAAATTATTGTGTTGACATTCATTTTGCTTCCAAATTAACGTAGCCGTGCTATAAATTATTGTTCAGCATCCAATCCATCCATCCATCCAATTTTGTCCAAATAGAAAGAGATGGCCTTTTTCCAGCAGTGGGATAGTAAAGGCTCGTAAAAAAAAGATAGAGATAGCACCCACTGTTGTAGCAATATTAACCTCAGTCACATCTATATATATATAAAACTCAAATATAAAAATCTATTAACGCACAGCCCAAACCACTGGACGGATCGGGCTGAAATTTGGAATGCAGGTAGATGTTATGACGTAGGCATCCGCTAAGAAAGGATTTTGATAAATTCCAACCCCAAGGGGTTAAAATAGGGGATGAAAGTTTGTATATAATAATACTTCTTAACGCGAGCGAAGTCGCGGGCAAAAGCTCGTAATACATATTAGTATAAGTCCTCGGTTTTAAAAGAGAATACTAAGGACCTGTTTCACCTCTTACTGACAAGTGCCGGATAGGCTATCCACAACTTATCTGACATATTGTATGCTCTATCTGTCAGATAAATTGTGGATAGCCTATCCGGCACTTATCAGTAAAATGTAAATGGTGAAATAAATCCTAAAAGTTTTACAATGAAAACTAATTTGTAATTTCTAAATTCCAGAGCAACCAGTACTCTCTGATGATCATCTTGCCCAATGAGAACGTCAATGTCAACAATGTGCTTAACTCCCTGACCAACGCGAAGTTAGTCAACTACCACAAGTTCCCAGAGTCTGAAGTTCGCATCGAGCTGCCGAAGTTCACGCTAAAATCTGATACAGATTTGATTCCAGTTCTGAGAAATGTAAGCCTTTCAAAGTTTAAAAAGATTTATTATCCATACTTAATAATATAAATGCGAAAGTGTGTTAGGCTATCTGTCTTTCTGTTCGTCTGTCTGTTTGTCTGTCTGTCTGTCTATCTGTTACCCCTTCACACGCCCAAACCGCTGAACCGATTTTTGGTATTGAGATACTTTGAGTCCCGGTAAAGGATATAGGATACTCTTTATCTCGTGAAAATATGTACGGATTCCGCGCGATAAACGAATTTTGGCGCAACGGAGTTGTAAACGTCATCTAGTCATAAATATTTTTGTCTGTCATTTGCCAACATTAACTTTCTTAATTAAGGCTGTGCATCGGAATCGGGCCGTTCGCTTCGTACGCGCTTTATGTATTTACAAAGTGGTAACAGATCTATGTTAATTGATAATGCAAAGAGACCAACGTGCCGCCCGATTCCAATACAAAGGATGCGCAGACAGTTGCTTCTAAAAATTGTTCAGTATCTTCAGGCCCCACAGAAGTTTTAATTCCCTCGGATATTTCATTACTTAATTAATGTCTTTTATATTCCAGATGGGTATATCAGCCATATTTGACTTCGAGACCGATCTCTCCGGCATCGGGACTTACCGGACTTTCTCTCCTCACATCACCAGCGCGGTCCACACTGGCTTCATGTCTGTTGATGAGCAGGGAGTGTCAGCCGCTGCAGCATCATCGTTCGCTGGCATAGCCCTATCCTTCGATCCAACTAGCGTCAACTTTGAAGTGACCAGGCCGTTTGTAGTAGTGCTTTGGGATACGCAGTTTGCTATCCCACTTTTCATTGCAAGGATCGAAGAGCCGAGAGTTTAGATGTAAGTTTTGATAATAAATATTTAACAGAAATTGAATTCTTATCTATACTTATTATAAAAAAAAGTCGCTTTTTTTCCCTCATGTCCCTTTGTTCCCTTTAATCTTTAAAACCACGTAATGGATTTTGATGATTCTTTCAGTGTAAGATAGCCCATTTATCGAGGATGGCTATAGGCTATATTTTATCACGCTAAGACTAATAGGAGCGAAGAAATAGAGGAAAATGTGGAAAAAACGGGGAAAATTATTTGAAAAGGCTAACTTGAACGCGCTATCTCAGGAACTACTGGTCCGATTTGAAAAATTCTTTCAGTGTTAGATAGCCCATTTATTGATGAAGGATATATAGGCTATATTTTATCACATTAGGAGAATGTGGAAAAAACGGGGGAAATTATTTGAAAGGGCTTATCTCGCGAACTACTGGAGCAATTTTTATGTTATTTGGCACAGATAAGAAGTAGACCACGTGAAGGATCATAGGCTATCGATTTTAATAATTTTTTCAGTGGCTATATATTTTATACCCGTGCTGCGCCGGGGCGGGTCGCTAGTTTAGAAATAAAACCTATGATCTGTAACAAGCACGTTGTACGCAAAATTACCAAACTTCATATGAGGTGACTAGCCTTGAGTGCTTGACCATAGACCATAAACTATATTTGAATAAGAAATAATGCTGGATATTTAGAAAATTGTTGCAGAAGCATTTTTTTAGGAATTTGATCAAATATATCCAAAAATAAGATACTTTTTAAGGAATAATAATAAAAATGAAATAAAGAATATCACTTATATTTAAAAAATCGTATTGTGATTTGAGCGTAAAAAACCCTTATATATAAAAATGAGACCATTCCCTATCTTTTCCTCTTCACCATATTTATGACAGGATCGTCAGCGAACGTCCTGAATTCTCCCGAGTAGAACTCCTCTATTTCTTGCAAAGTCTTGTTCTCCGTCTCCGGGAGGAAGAAGTATAAGTAGATGGTGCCAACGAAGCTGAACCCTGCGTAGGTCGCGAAGGTCCCCCATAGCTTGAAGCCCTGTTCTATGTCAATGAACGTCTTGGAGCCGATGAAAGTGAAGACGTAGTAGCTGGCTGCTGCGAAACCTTGGGCGGTCGCTCGACATCTGAAAGGTGAAGTTCTGATTAACACTTATCAGGCGCTAGGATCACTGGATTGCAGTTATGAATCAGCACTGTATCAACGTAAATAAAGGTGCCGGTTGGCAGCGGGCGACATGAAGCAACCGCAGACGACGTGTCGCAACGACACTACAGGTTTGTATAATTGTATTTCTATGAAATACCCTCCGCAGCTAGCGACACTTATTGATCATAGAAATACATAGAAACCTGTAGTGTCGCGACGACACGTCGTCTGCTGCAACTTCATATAGTCGGCTTCCAACTTGGACCTTAAGACTTGATGCTGAATGCAACTGTATTGAAACATGCTTATTGCTTTAAATATTGATACAGCAGAAGTTAATGTATTCAATACACTAAATAAATTAATTGCAAATGGCAAAAGTGAAATGTTAAGTTTTTGCTCTTTACAATTTACGGACAAGTCATGTACACATTCGTTTAACTAAATATCACGATTTAAAGTTTTATGTACGTACAGGAATCAAACTAGCTCACCTGAACGGAAATACTTCTCCAAGAAACACCCAAGGCACACTGAATCCAGTGAAGATAGTCAGCAGGTAGAAGTAGACCAGAGGCGTCACACTGGTTTGTGTTGGGAAGGTGCTCGTATCATAGGAGAATACAGAATCTGCAATGTGGTTCCTAGCGTATGCAGATAGGAGGGCGCAGGCTAAACCAGTGGTGAACAACGCTGATATACAAAGCTTCCGTTTGCCTAACAACTTGATCATGACCACTGATATAATGCTCGTTATGAAGGTGATGATGCCAACCCATAGCTGAAAAAAATAAAAGAAACAACTAATTTCTAAGATTCATATTTTTACTTTATTTATTATTATTAAACTGTAAGAAGATTTCATTGCAAGTTTGGTACAGCTCGAATGAGAGCCTGTAGCCAAGACGTTTCCATCGCTGCATCGCCGATCAAAATGTATGGAATTGACATTAGACGGGTCGAACGTCAACTTCATATTAACAAACGCTTATGTCAGTTCCACACATTTTGATCGACGATTATATTATAAAGAAGCGATATAAAGAAAAGGTCTTGGCTAAAAGGCCACTGTGTTAATTTTAAATGACTTGCGTCATCAAAAACAGCCTATTTATACGAAATATTATACATCTTCTAAAATATATTTTGCGTTCGTTTCCTTATACTTTGCGTTAACCTTCCGCGCACCACGTGAATAAAAGTTACACCGTGCACCACGTGGGGTTTGTCAAACCCCAAGACTTATCTGGGCATGGAATGCGTAATTTGTATTTATTTGTTCATTTTGTTTCAAATAACTATTTTTTTCCCTATTTAATTGTAATATAAAACGATACTTACTGAGATAACTCCCATTTTTAATCCTTTACACCCAAAAATGAAAATTTAGAAATCTTTTACCACGTAAAACATAGACTCTTTTTTGGTGAGCAAAAGTTACTTTTTATTTCCCGTACTGCTACTGTAAAATCACACGAATATTTAAAAATTAATGAAAATTTTTGTACGTCTGGGGTTTGTCAGACCCCACGTGGTGCACGGAGGGTTAACAGTATAATATTAATATGTCCTCATTCAAGACACATAATGTGTGTTGACCTTGTAACATTTATTGTGAATCAAACCTTCTGTCTCGCGCTTTTATATTTAACAGATTTTCAAAAAATACCGTTTACCAACTTATCAATATAAAGATTTACATATTCAAATAGTCAAACTCTTATCTATAACTATTAGCTTATTAGCATCTAAATACATTATAGGTTCGTTTTATTGGGCATACTGTGCGTGTTCTGCATACAAATTGTTTAGTTCTGTTACATCTTCAACTGTTGCATATACTTTCACCTCATTTGAGTAACCTACAAGTACGTATTGTACTAAGAAGTGATGGCGGACCTAAATTTTGGTCGCGTTACGTCAAACCCACTGCGACCCGAGTCCCGACTGATCACCCATCCGACTGACCAAACAACGTAGGTTTGTCAACTGCCTAAGAATCAATTTCCTCGGGTATACATAGTACTTATACCTCAGTGGGTATACTATACATTATTTTCTATTAAAATTTTTGTCTATTTAAAAATTACTACAACCTGCATCCTATCTGTATTTTTTCCATTTAGCTACTTTTATGTGCCGTTTATTGGGTACCGATACTTTAATTATTATGTAGTTTGAACAACATTACTTTCTTTGCCTATACTTTTAGGCTCGACTTATTTCGTGCGTTCGCGTGAACGCAAGTTAATAGAGTCCTTTATCTTTCTGTTGAAAGTGTTCAAAAGTCTATTTGCAAACTTACCACAATCTGTTTTCCATCCTGGGCCATGCCGAAAGCGCCGCAAACGTTGGCCATATTTGGCCTGATCGGGGTGAGGCCACTCATCACGTAGAACAGGAAATACATCATCACAAGATACATTGGCCTCATTGTCTCCTTGCAGAACATCACGTATTTGGACTTGAGGAGGGCCCTGGAAATTTAAGCAAGGAATTTAAATCAGGGATAGTCAGATAAAGTTGAAGTATTTAATTATTCTTTATTCCTGTTTCTTTCTTTTACGAGGACTTTTGAAGTACTTAGGGGAATTTGTGCTTAAGATGACATACTTTTTGTTTGAAGGTAAATATTTAAAATAAAATAAGTCACATGAGATCAGTAACTTCCTTTTATAAATAAATCCATACTAATATTATAAATGCGAAAGTGTGTCTGTCTGTCTGTCTGTCTGTCTGTCCGTCTGTCTGTCCGTCTGTCTGTCTGTCTGTCTGTCTGTCTGTCTGTCTGTCTGTCTGTCTGTCTGTTACCTCTTCACGCTCGAACCGCTGAACCGATTTTGCTGAAATTTGGTGGAGATTCTTTGAGTCCCGAAAAAGGACATAGGATAGTTTTTATCCCGGAAAAATGTACGGTTCCCGCGCGATAAACGAATTTTGGCGCAACGAAGTTGCGGGCATCATCTAGTGATTCATAAACAACGAAATTAAACAGTTTTAGAAAAATCAACTTAATTTAACAGTGAAAAAAACATAAATTGCACGCCAGGTCGACGAGTGTAAGATGACATATCGATATGGTAAGATGACATACTATGATTCCTTAGACTTTGATGGTATGTCGTCTTATACAATACGTAAATCCAAGCTGCATTATCATCCCTCTAGTTGTCAGTGGTGTAAGGATTCCTAAGTTCTTCATCATCGTCAAAAAATATACAATGCTTCTGTTACCGATTTAGCGGAAACTAATGTAACTATAGTATGTCATCTTAAGCCGACGTCTAGTATGTTATCTTACCAAATTCGTAATAGTGGATACATTTAGATTTTGTAAAAAAATACTTAACGTTAGAACACGCTTTTAACAATATTTGTGGCCTATAAGAATCCATGTCCTTAATAACAATTTGTTATAAGAAAAGATTCTGACCGTATACGTTTTTTCACCACAAAACAAAAGTGTAAGAAAATTTTTCTCTCATTAAAATTAGGAAAACCTTCATTACTTTGTAAAGTACGGTCCCTGTCCGGCATACTAAGTTGGGCTACTAGGGACACACTGAGGTGCTCCATAAAACGTCACAAGTTCCCAGAAAGCACAATTATTTCAACGAAATTTACCGATGTGTCGTCTTATCTGACTATGCCATCTTAAGCACAATCCCCCTATTGAAAAAATGTATTTTTTATTTCATTTTATTAACTTGAATATTATCACAAATAATAGTGTATCGTAGTTATCAACCAAATAGTTCTCTTAATTTATTTCGATAATGTTAATGTCGTGATCAATTATTATTAATTTAATTACACTAATTGTAAGTTGTAGTATATTATTATCGCTTAGTGACTTAACAGGTTCGGAAGATATTGAAGTTTTTTGTCTTAATTCCACAATGCTTGTAAGTGTTAATCTTTGCCTAAATATAATGCCTTATCTTTTTAATAGACCAGTTATTCACTTTAGTAGATAATTGATGCTGTATCTATTAAGTAACACTTAGTTGAGAGTCTAAAATTATATAAATAATTTTAAGTTTATCAAACGTACTTATATGGTATGGAATTTGCTAACACTAAATAATATTATGTTTCCACTTTATTAGCATCACTCTTCAACAGCTATGCAGTTTTATGGCACTTCCGTGTATTTCGATCTTTTATTGATCGCTTTTAATTAAGTACAGTAGTACTAAGTAATTGTTTTTTTAAAAAGAACTAATAAAATGTACTTGTTATTTGTTAGATCTCTAGGAAGACAACTAAAAAAAAGATTTTAGAGAAGTCACAGTTTTCTGGAAGCGGGATTATCGAGTGGGATAGCAAGACGGACATTAAAAATTGCTCTGTTCAGATTCGGATTTTCTAATCAGACATCTGAATCTGATATTATCTGATATTATAATCAGACAAACAAAAGAGCCATTAATGATAGTTCGGCTGTTTTAAAAAAGAACTATAATATCACCCGAACTGCCGACCACACATGTCACTGCAACTACTGTATTCACTCAAAATACAAACCTGCCAATAAAATCCTTTGATATAATTTCTAGGGCTCATATCACATGAAATTTATCTTGGGACAATGACGCATGAAGAAATCGAAAGAAGGCAGGATGAGAGTGTTTCAATCTCTACAAGTTATAGAGCTTACCTCTTTATATAATTCATCTTGTCATGCTCACACGCGTTCACGTCTTGGCCGGTGCTGCTACAGATGATGCACTCCTGCAGCTTCTTGCAGTACACGCTGAGGCTTTCGTACTCCTCCTTCACGTGTTCCGGAGTGGTCCAGCCCCGGAGACGGCAGAGGGACTTCAGGGCCTCCTTCTCACGGCCGTGCACGAGCAACCATACTGGAGTTTCTGGTGCCTGAAATTGGCCAAAGTTTTAGAATTATTAATCTAGATCTAGATCAGAAACTGAATAGGAGGATAGGTAGCCAAATGTCATGTACTAGATGACGCCCGCAACTCCGTTTCGCCAAAACTTGTTTATCGCATGTGAACCGTAAATTTTTCCGGGACAAAAGTATCCTATGTCCTTTCCCGGGACTCAAAATATCTCTATACCAAATTTCAGCAAAATCTGTTTAGGAGTTTGGGCGTGAAGAGGTAACAGACGAACAGACAGACATACTTTCGCATTTATAATAGTATAAGTGTGGATTGAAAATGTTTGGTGAACAAACGCAGCCTACTATAACTGCTTGAATACTGCAGAGGGCGACATCGCTATAAAGCATCCTAGTGAGTTAGGGCTCTTCATATTAGAGCATATTGTAATATATAATATTGTTTAGTTGATCACATTTGAGGTAACTTACAAATACATTTTCACATTGATGCGACATTGTCATAAATCATCATCTGCCTGACTATACAAACTCCATAAAACCTTTTTTCAATTATCACGTTTGAAGAAAATGACACGGTGATTTGTAGTTACGTTCTTCCAACGTATAAAAATAAAATAGAGGTATATAAGACAGGAAGTTCTTACCACTAGTACCATAAGCATAGAAGCCAGAGGTGCGGCCAAGCAGAGTAGTGCTGCCTGTCTCCAAGTCAGTACGGTGCCGAAGAAGTATATCACGAATATACCGATTGAGGCAAACATTTGCGTGGAAGTGCATAGGGCTCCACGAACTGAGGGTTCGCTGGAATAGAAAGTGATAGTTGGTGTTATTTAATACAAAAAGTTTATGATAAGTTGATTCCGTCAACGTCTGTTTAAGTCAATTAATATTTTTATATTTTTCGTGATGATATTGAAAAAAAATGTTATAAGTACAACCCAAATATAAAATAAATGTTATAAGTACAACCCAAATATAAAGATTGGTTCCGTCAGCTTTTATAAAAAAAATCTTGACCGGGAAGTTACTCACCTAGTATTGCTAGGCCTATTGACTTAAGAAACTTACAATCAAATTTTTCAGAGGGCCAGAAGTTAAGAGGACCAAGCTGTGAAATGCTTGTTTTAAATTTTCCGTGGCATAAGTGTAATATGTATTCAACATTGCATGCTTCATCTTTTCAATGTCCAACAAGGCGTATTGTCACAGTTTCGTATACGTATATGTATTGTTATGCTTATTGTATTGTGAAGTGACATATCGTGGACTGTTATCATTCAATTATGTTCAAGTATGGTCTACGGATTGCCGTTGTGGTATTTTTAAACATACTTCGTTCTTCAATGTTTATAAATGCGTATTCACTTGTTATTTTTTAATTAGCATTAATAAGTTATTTATAGAACAAGTTGAGGGTTACTCATATTATTTCTAACTAGCTATTGACCGAGCTTTGCTCGGTATTCGATAAAACACGAATAAAATGACATTTTCTGAAAATGATTTCTAGCTAGATCGATTTATCGCCCCAGAAACCCCCTATATACTAAATTTCACGAAAATCGTTGGAGCCGATTCCGAGATTCCAATTATATATATACAAGAATTTCTCGTTTAAAGATATAAGATAAGAGTAAGAAAGACTATCGAAACTCTAACAAAAACAAAGGTTCTGGGGTTTCTTTGTGTTACAGGAGCAGAGTTGATCCTTTTTGGGCTACATCTTTGGTGTTTTTTTTTTATGTAATAAGGGGGCAAACGAGCAAACGGGTCACCTGATGGAAAGCAACTTCCGTCGCCCATGGACACTCGCAGCATCAGAAGAGCCGCAGGTGCGTTGCCGGCCTTTTAAGAGGGAATAGGGTAATAGGGGAGGGTAGGGATGGGAAGGGAAGGGAATAGGGGAGGGTAGGGAAGGGAATAGGGTAGGGGATTGGGCCTCCGGTAAACTCACTCACTCGGCGAAACACAGCGCAAGCGCTGTTTCACGCCGGTTTTCTGTGAGAACGTGGTTTTTCTCTGGTCGAGCCGGCCTATTCGTGCCGAAGCATGGCTCTCCCACGTATAAAATGTGTCTTATGTTTCTCATGGCTTTTACGCTATGGCATATGCTGATGTAACTCCGCTGTTGTTTCATGATCATTTTGTGGAAACAAAACTATAACGAGTATGTACCATCGAGGAAATTGATTCATAGGCAGTTAACAGACCCACATCATTTGGGCATGTCAATTCGATGTTAATTGTGACCTGTCGGCTGGGTTTGACATAACGCGACCAAATTACGTAAGTCTCCCATCTGTCTATGAATCAACTTCTCTGATAGTACCATAAACCAGTTATACTAACCTTAGTTATGATAGTTATGACATAAGTTTGAAAATATCATAATCACCTGATTTCTCCAACATACGCGTTGATTGGTGCTTCCATGATCCCAGTGCCAAACCCAAGAAGAGCATTGGACATGAACAGCGAAGGTGTGCTCCATGCGAAATGCATGAGAGTCCAGCCGACAAGATGAGGGATGTTGACCAAGAAGCTGGCTTTCTTCCGCCCAAAATAGTCCACGATGGGCCCAGAGAGGATGGCACCAATTGGTTGAGTCAAAAAGGAGATGCTGCCTGAAACAAAGGAATTGTTTTTACTCTGCGCAAAGATGAGTTGTTTTCGAAAGCATTGCTCTAAACTCTAGACCAGGGATGGCGAACCTTTTCGTATCACTGTGCCCTTTTTCTGAAGAAATCTATCTGAAGAAGTCATAAACGTGCCATTACTAATTTGCCTAATTTGGTGCTTACTATACTGAGGTGGATACCAACCTTCATTGTTGGTAAAATAATTTCGATTCTAGTTTTGTGAACAGTGGTGTGCTCCTTTAATGTTATTAATTCGTCATCCCTTCTCTAGACTCTAGCTAGAGCAATGTTATATGAGACTAAGGAGATGTTTGGATTCTCGAAAGAACTCATTAAAATCGTATATTTTGAGACCCTGGAATCTGGACTTACCAAGATTCAAGAGTAAGCGATTGCATCTTCTTTTTCTATAAACTTTAATGGTTATAACTTATTTTACTGCAAAATTAAAAAAGGAAGTAAGTATCTATTAGGTTTGACAATGATAGTTCCATCTTAATAATCTTATTTCCGGTTAGCGGAAGGCCTTACTTATTTATAACTAGTAAGTTCAGATAAATTGTCTTACTTCTGACCTTTATGTCAACTGCATTTAAAAGATTACTCTCATATTAAATTCGAGGTAAAATTACTCTAATGAATGCAACTGGAAGTCTTACAATCTGTTATTTAAGGCCACAGAAGTTATGTTCTGACCACAAGCTAATCACTTTTTTAATATTGGCCAATTCCAAAATTCTGCAGAATATTAGCAGAAACTTTATGTTCTTGAATTTGTACTATCAGAGAAATTAATACCTAGGCAGATGGAATTGAATGGACATAAACCGACCAAATGATGTTGATCTCTATCAACAGCCTAGGAATCATTAATTTCTTCAATGGTACATATGTAGTTTAAGCCTTGAGGTGGTTTCTGTAATTGCATCAACTGTTTTGGAAACTTATTCTTACCAAACCACGATGCTTCCACGTCGTTCAGGGATAGTCCTTCCTTCGCATTCAGGAGGTCTGGTACGGATATGGTGGGGAAGGCTATAGCCATGCCTAAATCCAGGAGGAGCAGGTAGGATGACATTGCTGCAAGAACCTGAAAATTGTAAAATAGCTTTTACGGCGATGGAAAAATAGTTTTTAAATATGGACTACATTTGTACCATAGGACTGTATAGTATATTAAAAATGACTGATAGCTTAAAATACTTAAAGGACACCACAGCCAGAGTATTTTGAGTACAAGAACCCTTTCTTGTACTCAAAATACTCTGGCTGGATGATGGTTTTGGCAGTCTGTGCATTTCTGTACCTTGGCAGTTTATATAACGGGAAATTTAAGTGTAGTTCTGCAGTTTTGTACTTATCCTGATAAAACTTTGAAAATATAGCTAAGTACCTAGTACCTACTTTTTAATAAAAAGTAGCTCTATTTTCACAATCGTTAGAGTTATTTGAATTTGTATTAGCAGAATATTTACTACAATATTTAAACAGCTACTTTAAATAGATAAAATGTGTTATAATACTTTGTTCTATTCAACTGAAACTAGTATGAGAGATTATAATGTTTAGAGTGTTACTAACTACTACTTTTCAAATTACAATGTTAGTAGTAAGTGCTAAGTATATAATATTATATTATTATTTTATTACAGGTGTATTTTATTAACAGTGTCAAGGCAGTATCTAATAGTTTCGTAATTTCAGATAAACTTACCTATATTTCAAACATTTTTTTTGGCTTTTCTACAATCGGAATAAATTACATAAGTACATTTTAAGATTTAAAAACTCATAAATCATAATACGCACAGCGTTTCAATTTAAAGATATTTTAAATAAAATTTTTTCATTAAAATACGTCATACTGCATAAAACGTGTTATCTTTTCAGAGATTATAGTGAAATTTAATAAGTCGTTTTAACGACTTATTATTTTTTAAGTGCTTTAGCACAGTTTAAAAAATAATATTTTTTGTTATAACATAGTATAACAAGCAATATGTATCATGTTCATTATGATTTACATAAAATTATGCCATTGTACTGTCACTTATCCATGCGTTTAGTTAAAACTCCATCCACAATATTAACTACAAATGCGAAAGTGTGTCTGTCTGTCTGTTACCTCTTAAACCATAGAATCAATTTTGATGAAATTTAGTTTGGAGATAGTTTAAATTCCGGAAAAGGACATATTTTGATGCTTTTAACCCAGAAAAATGTACGGTTTTCGTGCGAAAAATTAATTTCTGCGCAACGGATTACGGGCGTCATCTAGTCCATAATAAGACACATCTAACTTCAAAATCGGAATTATCGAATGCAGTTTGACTAAGTACCCAAAAATAATAGTAGAATACCAACAAGTAAGTTTTAGAAGACATTAAATCGTAATAATGCGATACAACCTGTCCCAACTCCCAGCTAATGTTATTGGTAATTCTTACGGTAAAATCGTGATAGGCCAACGACTAATGTAGGGAAGGGAGTGTCAACTTATTAGAGTATAGACCTACATGTCTGTTTTGGCACGTGGTTATATTCACAACGCCAACGACGCGACGCCATAATGTGTGTTTGTGATGATGATGATGATGATTAAGACATCACAAACGGTAATTGTGTCTTTTGTGAGAGTCCTACAAGGAGAGGCAAAGTACGTTGACCTCTCATTTCACGTGAAAAGTCACGTGACTCCGTACTTGGGATAATTAATGATTATTTAACTTTAATTTAATGAAGAGCTTACATATCAGAAAATGTAGAGTTTATGACAACTTCTTCGTTAAATACAATTTTAAAAACCAATAATAAATATCTCCCAATGCAGCCATTAAAGTAAATTCTAATTTAAATAACAATTAAAATAGGGGAAAAGTAGGGTAGAAATTTTGTCCTTATCTTCTTTAGATCTATTCTAATTAGAATTAGATCGAATAGATCTTTAGATTGGTATACAGATCGGATCCGAAGATCCTAAAGATTTTAGTGACAACATTTAAGAAGTAAGTAAAGCCTGACCAAAAAAATAGAAAACCTGCCCTGAGGGCGCTAAATGAACTATGAATATGGCAACATCTAGTACAGTGATACACTTGCGAATTGGCTAGTGTACAATTTTTAGCTAGTGTTTAATATAGACTAATTTTAATATAGACTATACAAAACCATAGCATTTATGTATAGTTTTAAAGTATATAGGCAGTTTAAAAAAGTACAACTTCATAATTTCATTATTAAACTTTTATTTAAATTATTCATCAAACTCAGAATCTAAATATTCAACACATTCATATATTATTTCATCTTCATTGTCAGATTGTAGTGGTTCAATGTCAGATATCTCTGACTCATTGCCACTTGTGGATGTTTCACTGTCATTGCCGCCAACATTTATGATAAATTGTTCAATTTCTCCATCAATTACTGGTCCCCTTTGTCTATATTCTTTTTCTATTTTATTTGTATGATCACAACAATTACTCCATGTATCGGCAGTAATATCCTATAAGAATAATTTAAAATCAGTAATGGTAAACAAAATATTTAATTTTATTTTTGTCGAAATATGTGATATTTACCTCAAAACAGTTTTTTACAAGCTGCATGAATGTGATATTGTCTAAACCAACATTCTTTGTGGCAACCTTCCCTTTTACAATACCCCATATCATCTCAATAGGATTGAGGTCACAATGATAAGGAGGCAGTCTTAATATTTTGTGACCATAATCCTGTACTAAACTATCAATTTCATATATCGGGTCAGGTTTGTTTTGATTGACTATAACCATTAGCATACTTTTGGTGGCATAAGCAGGGTAGGCAATATCATTTGATGTAAGCCATTCTGCAATTTCATGTTTTCTATTATTCATGTTTGGTGGCTTGTTAATTTGGCTAGAATGATATCTAGCATTGTCCATGACTATACAGGTTGGTTCATGTAAATTGGGTATTAATTTATCCAATACCCATTTTTTAAAATTAACTTTATTCATGGCTTCGTGGAAATCTTCTTTTTTTTCTTTGTCATTGTAAATTAATAAAGCATTCGGGACGAACCCAGTCTTGCCGCCACAATGGACAATCACATATCTTTTGCCTTTAGCAACAGATTTAGACACACCAGGCTCATTTTCACTTTGCCAGCATTTTGCATGATTGAGAGAAGTATGAATATAGCTTTCATCGAGGTATACAACTGGCATACCGCTCTCCTTTACATCTTTGATTTCTTGTAGATATTTATCCCTCCAAGCTACTATATCATACCGCTCCATAAGAATTGTCCTTTGGTTTCTACATTTTTTAAATTTATAACCTAATTTGTGCAAGAGTAAACGAAGAGACTCTCTGCCACCAACAAAATTTATGGATTCTTCCAGAGCTGCAAGCAACCGCTTCAAACTCGGTACTTCTTTTCGGACGGTATAAAATTCTTGTATTTTATGCCTAATTGCACAGAGATCGAAATCATCCAGATTGATTTTCTTTTTTGTTTTCGGTTTATTTTTCTTTGGTGTAGAAAATACAACTGAAGTCTGACCTTCTCTTCGTATTTTCATTACGGACGATCGGGATACACCTAAAAACAGAACTTTTAAATTAAACTAATCACAAATTAGCCAATTCAAATTGCACACACTATATGAGGTACCTACCAGTCATGTTGACAACAAGGTCCGTGATGTTATTTAGAGGAATAGAGTCCATTCCTTCAGACTTTCTTTCCGACAAGTAATTATTGATATTATAAATAACTTTTCTTAACTGGCTTTTAATAGTTTTCGGCATTATATCGCGTAAATAACCCACTTGTCTAAGAAATATATCACGCACAATCGAGAACACACTTTGACAGATGACAATTATGACATCTCATAAAGATTATTGCCAGTTGAAGAAATTAGTTCCAGTAGTTTTCCGCAATATGGCGAGGTTTTTTATTTTGTTGGTCGGGCTTTATGTCAAACTAATAAGCTTTTTTAACCGACTTCAAAAAACGGAGGTCATCAATTCGACCCGTATGTATGTAAAATTTCCAGAACTGCCCAATTTTCGTATATTAGTTATGTTAGTCTATGTCAGCGTCTCAACCAATGTGCCTTTGTGTGTTTGTATGTATGTGTTCGCATATCTCCGGAACTACAAGTCCGATTTAAGTGATTCGTTTTTTAAAATAAACATAAAAACATAGGTTATGTACCTACACTTCTGAAATTTGGCACATTTGTTCAAACTCTGATATTATAGACTCACATAGACGAAAACTGGACAGTTCTGGAAATATTACATGTATACATGCGATGGTCGAATTGATAACCTCCTTTTTTGAAGTCGAAATCAGATCTAAGACCCAACTGGTTCGGAAAAATAATATGCTGATTTTTGCGCTTGTATTTTGCAACATCTTAAAAAACTGGTTTGGCACTCAATATGCCACCAGCTTTGTTTTATTATTGCCAAATTATACATTTTAAGGACACATTCAAAACCATAAGTTCTAAGAAGAAAAGTTCATACTATTAGCATTATCGAAATCTATATTTAAATGAAAACTAAATTTTAAATTTGTTAATCTCGCTTTAACATGAAAACGGCTGATATTTGGCTTATTTTAATCTTAAAATATTCGTGGATATAATTATGGAATTGTTATATTATTAGGATTTAGGATAAAAGTACTAATTTTAATACGAAGTTCACCGGATCATTTAGGGTCGGTTGCACCAGAGACGTGGTTAAAGTTAAAGTTATGGTCAATGTTGTGGTTATAGTTAAGGCTAACTTAACTTTAACCTTAACATTGACCACAGAATTTGACAGATGTCTGTTGCGTTTTTTTTATGAAAGCATTGAGAGTATAAAAAATTCAATTATCTTTAAAAATCGACAGGAAAAATATTTGTTAATATAACAACACTTTGAGCCATAGTAAATATTCACGAAAAAATTTCGATATAAGTATGAGTGGTTATGGTTATCGTTAAATATGGCGTGTTTAACCAAAGATTTGAAATTTTGCGCTGTAGTTATAGTTAAAGTTAAAGTAAAAGTTACAGTTTCAGTTAAAGTAAGGCTTCTTACAGACGAACGGCACGTGTCGACGGCACGTGTCAGCGGCAGTCGACGGCAGTCGGCGGCACGTGTCGGCGGCAGTCGGCGGCACGTGTCGGCGGCAGTCGGCGGCAGTCGACGGCAGCCGACGGCAGCCGTTGACAGTTTATGACGCTTGCAGGGGGCCTACCACGACCTTTCCTAAAACTATCATGTTTCGAGAACACTTTGTTGTAAGATTACAATCACATTACCGTACTCACTTTTTAAATATAATTTTACTAAAAAACAGTAAAAAATGCAAAATAATGTTAAATCCGCTGTGAAATATTAACTTTTTAAGATCGCTAGCTTGACGTAAAAGTAATAAATGTTTATCTGTCAAACGGTGTCGCTTAGGAGAGTTGGTGGTCGGCCCCCAGTTGTGAAGTACCCTCGCAAGGTAAGCGTCCACAGGTCGGTATCGTACGCAACGGACGACACGCATCAAACGGACATTTTTTTCACAGTACGTCAGCTGAATTGGCAGTGTACGGATTACCGACTAGCCTAGTAAATTAATGCTCAAAAGGGGGATGTGGATGGAAAAGCCGAAAGCAGAAATTTTCGATTAGGAACATTGTTTGGATTAATTTGAAGATAAACATACTGGCTAGTCGGTAATCCGTACGCTGCCGATACAGTGGATCTACTGTAAAAAATATATCTGTTTGATGCAAAACGTCCGTTGCGTACGATACCGACCTGTGGACGTTTACCTTTACGCGTTACGTCACAACTGCAAGCGTGATAAACTGTCGACAGCTGCCGTCAACTGCCGCCGTCTGCCACCGACACGTGCCGTCGTCTGCCGTCGACTGCCGCCGACGCGTGCTGTCGTCTGCCGTCGACTGCCGCCGACGCGTGCCGCCGACACGTGCCGTTCGTCTGTAAGCGCTCTAAGTTGGTGCAACCCACCCTTAGTGACACAAATTTTGTCACACTCAAAGCAAACGCTCTTTCAAATCTAAAACCTTAAAAGTTCTTTGTAGCAATCATATTATTTTATGACAATAATTCTCAACAATTTTCTCACGTGTGTGCATTGTTTGTTGAAAATAAACATGTGGAAAAACCGACAATAGTTTCGTCCGCAACTATGAGCACGAAAATGTAAATGTTTTGGACACATGACGTTTAAGTTAGGGTCAGTAGAGTTATGCCGTGTAGATTCAGAAGCTTGGCTCTACATGAGATCTTATATCTTTTTCACAGGGTAAACCTTAAGTGGTTGTCTCGGCAACATTTTACAAGAAATGTTTTTGGTGGGATTGTTTTTTCTCGATACATTTTTGCATCTGCGCCAAATAATAAGTCAAGTAGTTTTCGAGATTGGCCTATTAGTGCAGTCGCCAGAGGTTTTAACCTCCGAAAATTGTAATAGTGAATGGATTTTTGTTTTTGAGGTGTCATTTTCTTTTTTACACTATAACTTGCAAAGTTTACCAAAAATATTTTTGTGCTTTTATTTTTTTAGTTACTTAATAAAAAATTAATATTTCACCATATAAAACCGGTCCAGAAAAATTTTTTTTTCTTGTTCCTGTTATTTAATGACTCTTATCCGATTGTTTACGTTGAAAACTAACAAAATACACAATTTTGAAAAAGAAAGTTTGCTTTGCTAAGCTAAATACAACTATAAGGTTTTTGCAAAGTTTTTAGAGATTAACGCTCGTCGTAACCAAGATAAAAGGGTTTGGGTGGATTTAAGGGTTGAAACGAAAAATGTGTTAAACTTACTTATTGTGCGTATTTAGTTTTTAGAGAAATGATAACTTTTAAGTACTTAAAAACGTTTAAATATCTCCAAAAATGTGTAAAAAAGACCGAAAATATTTTACTATATTTGTAGAGAATTTATTTAAGTGAGAGCTACAACATTAAATGCATCGACAAATGAAAGACTTTTTCTAGTCTTTAAAATATATTTAAACTTCCTACTTAAAATTTAGTTTGTTATTATTTTTAGCAATATTCCGCGAAATAAACTTCCACCTTTAAGTAAATGAGTGAGTGTACGCTTAATGATATTAAGCTCATTTTGATAATTATCTTTACTAAGAGGGATCGATAATAATCTATGAATGTAACTATGAAAGGCCGCGAGTTTGTGTTGCCAAGGATGACATGACGATGCATGAATAGTAGTATTAGTATATGTCGGCTTGCGAAAGATTCCAAAACTGTGTTTATTATTAACTCTAGTAATAGATAAATCGAGAAAATTTAGGGTGTTATTATCTTCACATTCTAATTTGAATTTAATTTTAATATGTTTTTTATTTAGTTCTTTAACAAATACGTCCAGTTGTCTCTGTGTACCCGTCCAACAAAGAAAACAATCATCAACGTATCTAAAGTAATATAAAATACTTTTATTAACGACGATATTTCTTTGTTCAAAATCGTCCATAAATATTTCGGCCATCAAAGGACTTAAAGGTGAACCCATAGCTAGACCGTCGTCTTGAACAAAGAATTCGCCGTTAAATCGAAACTACTTTCGATTAATTAACTATTCCTACTTAAAGTCAGAAAAAAAATTGGGTGCTACAAATCTCACGTACATACTAAAGACGCATGCTGCGACCTATGTTTGTAAAATGCTTACCTGAATACAAAAAATATCAGTTCTTAACCTAATTTGTATTTTTTTCCTTTAAGTATGTTTTAGCAAATATAATTAATGAAAATAAATAAATAAATAATCAATTTTATTCTGTTAAAACCTAACCAAAAGAAATAAAATACAGATTTTCTTCGAAATATCCGTGAAAAGCTTGTGCTATATTTTCAAAAAATTTAATAAAGTAAGAGCTAAAAAGTTATACACATTAAGAATAAGAAGGCTTTGTTAAGCCCAAAAAATAATTTTAAACTTCCTATTTAAAACCAAAGAAAAATAGGAACGCCATTTACCTGGCGAGGCACACAACAAGCACATTTGGAGGTATGCTCATCTACATACAAAAATATTATTTTTTAATCTAAATTATATATTTTTTCAACTTATTTTCTTTCTTTGGAATATAAGCAACGATACAAATCAAAAAAATAATAATATATTTTATTATTTTGCTATATATTTAAAAGAAAGAAATATGCAAATTTTCTTCAAAATTTTACAGTTTATGAGTTTACTTGAAGTGGAAGAAAATAATTTAAAAATCAAAAGCACAACTTTTCAATAGGTAAACATTATTATTTATGTTACCAGCTACACATTCCTTTTTTTCTTTTCAATTTTCATCCACTATTGCAATAATCGGAGGTTTGCACGATTTTTACGCTCTGGGAACTCCACTATATTGGATTTAAACAAATCATATCTAATAGCTGTCCCGGCAAACGTTGTTTTGCCATATAAAGTATTTCACCCATAATATTATTAATTTATAAAATAAGTGGTCAAGCGATTTCTGTCACTTCTTTACTCTTCAAACAAGGGCAAAACATTGTATAGAGTTTTACACTATATACAGGTGTAACAAAAATAAGTGATAATACTTTAGAGTTTAGGGTGTATACGACGTGTTCCTTGTAGAGAATTCACTGTAAAAGTAGCAGCTCTGAAAGACCAACATTTTTTTTCACTTATGTATGGGGAAACTCGTGACGCTCGGGCCCTTGCCCATATAAAAGAAAAAAAATTCGTCTTTCAGAGCTGCTACTTTCACAGTGAACTCTCTACATGGAACACATACACACCCTAAAGTATTATCACTTAGTTTTGTTACATTCTGTATATAGATTATACTTTGTAGTTTGTATAAATATTTTTAAAAGTTTACACAATAGATTTTCAATTTTCATGCGACAGCTGGGTGCCGCTTGGCGATTGATGGGTTAAATTAACATACTTCTTAATCGTCATAATTTTCAAGAATGTTTCATAATTTATTCCATGCGGAACCTGCTTTGACTATACGATTTCACCAATATAAATGTTAAACTTATACTGTACCTGCGAAGCAACGGATTTCATGCGGCTACTGCCTCCGATTTCATTTATATGAAACTTGTGAACCATTTTGAAAAAAATATCTAAATCACAAAATAAAAAAAAACTTATCACAGAAATCGTTGTATCATTTTTTTTGTTTTTTTTTTTAAACGCGCGACACGCGGCAACCTCGCAAGATCCAATACAGTAATGACGATTCCGCTTCCAAATTCAAACCAGTTGTTCGGAAAATAAAAGCCTTATCACTCGTTTTATGGCTAACAAGTATTTGTGGTAAAAGTTTTTTTTTTATTTCACAATCATGTTCTTTTTCCCATGTCGATAAAATATTTAAAGACATATTGAGTGGGCGAACTGTGTAACTAAGAATTTGGAAACTCATAGATTTTTGCATAAAGGCTTTAGGACCGGGAAAATGATTTTAAATAAAAAAAATAGTCTATGTAGTTATAGCTAGATATTATATTATAGCACGATGATGAAGTAGGTAAGTTAATGGTTTGTTCAAATTATAAGCCAAAAAATGATTAATTGCTCTTATGTTGTAAAATGTTAGTTACCCAGAACCACTCCAGTGTTCATTTTATTTAGGTTCAGTATACAATGTATTATGTAGACAAGGCAATGCGAAGTATTTTGAAAAGTCCGACCATTCATAAGATTTCATTGAAAGAAGTCTCTGTTTTCAATGTAATGATAACCAGTGTCATGTTTACATGAACCATTCACCTCCAATGTTTGTTTAACCTCTCACATTATTCAATGCTAAAATCCCGCGGGAACCATACATTTTCCTAAAACGTAACCGTTGTCGTTACCGTATCTAAATTGATAAAAATTGGCACAGAGACCAGAGTACCGTCTGTACTCTGTGCCAATTTTTATCAAAATCTTAAACCGATTTTGATAAAAATTGGCACAGAGTAGTTTCGGGGTATGTAAAGCGGTCTTTCCACGCTGGCCGATGATGAACAAATACAGGCGATTACGACCGTATTGTTGGGTATATTCTACGATCCATGATCGACGTCAATTTGCATGCTACACAGCTTCAGAATCTTGGTGAGTGGTGACAAGTGACAACCATTGTTATGATGTTTTTTTCTAAGACAAGATCTTATTAATAAAAAATAAGTTACCTTTCTTTTGCTTCCATTTCTCTGAAAGATCAGAGATGAGAGAATCACCAAATCAAACATGAGATCATGTTTAACAGTTTTGAATAAGTACACATATAAATACTTTGTGTACTTCCTTGCTTCAGTTACAGTTTAATCCAATTCCCCTTTGCAAAGAGCCCTTGTAACATTATTTTGATGAGAGTTCAGAGTTCATTCAAAACGTGCCAAATCAAAACAATGACACGTGATTCCACCAGTCACCTTTAATATGGCGTGGCCCGCGTGGGATTTAGTCACGTGATATCGTCGCGTTCGAATATGAAGTATATTACACGATCTTTCAGGCCTTTAGACAAGTTGCATTCGATATTTTGACAGCAACAGAAATAAAAATGTTTGACATGACGTATGACGGCCCAAGAGCCAGTGACAGACAGATTTTTGTCTTTATAAAAGCTGAAAGTTTTACTGTTTATTATATTTTATTACCTCATACCTACCTCAAGAACGACCAGCAACTATGGAGTTTTGGTCGCGGTTACTATTTACGAGGGGAGGTCCAAAAGTTCGCGGAATGGAGGGGATGGAGTGGGGATAGGGTAGCTCGCTTAGTGTCATACTAATTGAGCACATAATTAGTATATATATAAAATCGTAGCTAAAACTGCTGTCGCTGGCTCATTCTCTTGTAAGCTATGTCCACACTATGCGCTTTCGTCTTCAATTTTAGTCATCTTATTAATTGTATTCAACTTTTTGGCGCTTTCAATAATTGAATACGTTAACTAACGCAACACCAACATTGTCATTTTTGTTCAGTTGCAGTGTCTGTCAGCTTTGGTGGAATATGTGTGGCTTATTATTTGGTCATAAGAAATTCCAGAAAAAATAGAACTAAGCGAAAGTTTTGGATACGGTCAGAGCGCATGCGTCGCGGGCATGCCTCACGTACGCTGTTGACTGCGCTATGACGCATGCCCTTGATGAACAAAAAAAGGCACAGTGAGGACAAAGCTTATAATATGCTTTCAACTTGCGCTTTCAACTTGGCTCGTCGAAATAATCGAATGCAACTTAATTAATTCATGAAGCCCCAAGCGGCCACATCCGGCCGCGATAACAATGAAAAAGCTATTGTGTCTCGTTTTGCCAAGATTGATGGGTTAATTATCCTGCACCCAATGTCATGGTCGCAATATCTTCTAACTAATAGCATTAAATTAATGCCATTAATTACTATCATTTAAGCCATTATCCCATTATAATGGCCAATTAAAATTAAATCCTCATTTAGTACGATCGCGCTTTGCTTTCCTCGTTTCCTCAAAACGAATAATTGCCACTTCCCATGCGATTTTTATATTTTCCATGTATAACTAACTAAAACTTAACTAACCTTTATCTGAAATGCTTTCCGCATTCCGCATTTTCCCGGTCCTAAAGCCTTCATTTATTTAAAAAAAATCGAATTGTTAGTTACCCACTTCATGCACTTATGTCTTTTGCAACTGGGGCACTGCAGTGTTCTAGCCAAGTCGGTCAAAAATAAGCACTTAGAAGTTAGAAGATAGAAGAACTGAGTTGCGTTGTAAGACTTGGGCTTTTTACATTAAGGCGTTATATTGAAATAATCGGCCAAGTGCGAGTCGAACTCGCGCACTAAGGGTTCCGTACCATTATAGAGCAAAATTAGCCCAAAAATTGTGTTTTTTGTATGGGAGCCCCCCTTAATTTTTTAGTTTATTTTAATATTATTATTAAATATTAAAGTGCACATAAAACTAAGGACCTTGAGTAAAATTCAAGTACCTACCTGTTTCCATTATTGATATAGAGCCAAAAAGGTCAAAAAAATTACGTTTGTTGTATGGGAGCCCCCCTTAAATATTAATTTTATTTTGTTTTTAGTATTTGTTGTTATAGCGGCAACAGATATACACAATCTGTGAAAATTTCAACTTTCTAGCTATTACCGTTCTTGAGTTACAGCCTGGAGACAGACAGACGGACAGACAGACGGACAGACATCGAAGTCTCAGTAAAAGGGTCCCGTTTTTACCCTTTGGGTACGGAACCCTAAAAACTGTCCTTTTTGACGTAATACTATAGGACCCTCAGAAATGTTACAATGTTACCTGGTAATGAGATATACATAATTATCTTCATAGCCTTATCTAGGTTTGAGAAGAACTAGAAACAAGATTAATGTATTTTGCCTCGATACATTTAATTTTCGAAATGACCTCTTAAAAATACGAAATTTGAAGATTATTTTTAAACGAAAATAGATGTATTGTAGGAAATTAGTCAAATTAATTAATTACCTTTGCAACTCAAAATCGTATAGAAGCATTTTACTTCAATGCTCCGTTATTTTTTAAATCATTATAATTAAGTACGTTTTTTCGCATGTTTTCCGAGCGAGCCGATAGCTTCTGGCCGTAGCGTATTCACAACTTTATAGTCATACAAATTAAGTATAAAATTGCCCTTGCGGTATAATTTACTTTCGATATATCGCCTTAAGTTACATAAGATTTCAGTATTTAAATTTTGATGTCCATAGCAATAACATACGAACACTAACTTTTTAAACACCAATTATGGTGTTTAAAAAGTTATCTCTAGTAAAAGTTACTCATATTAATGAGCAATGATGTTAGCAAATTCATCGCTCAAAATTCACTAGCCAAGCTATTACTTTTATCGTGCTAACCAATCTTCAGCTAGTTTAATAATAATAATTTGACCTTCTGTTACGGAATGTGCTATGACATTGGTCATGGAGGATGAGTTTCACACAAAACAGTTTAGTTCTTCCGGTCATTACAATTGCAACTTGGTTGACACATTTTCCTTGTGGTTTAAAAATACGTCCTGATATCAATCGTGGAAAACCGAGACACAATAGCCTTTCTATTGTTATCGCGGTCGCATGCGACCGCTTGGGGCTCGATTAAGGACAATTATAATAGGGATGATGACAAGGTCAAAGATTAGTGAATTTTGTTAATAAAATAAAGAAAGCACGGTAAAAAATAAGCGTTACCTAAATTTCAGCTCGATAGCATTTGTATTTTTTTTGTTAGGCGCCTTCAAAGTTGGATAATCAAGTCGAATTTTTTTTCAATTAAATTTCTTAATATTTGTATACCATTCGATAACTTATGCAATGAAAAGCAACTTTTGGTATAAAACCACTTTTATAAACGCAATATTTAATATACCTATCGAACAAAGTTCTCTCCCGATCCGTACAAACTACGAAAGACTGACGTCAGTCTTTCGTAGCACTTTGTATGGAGCGTTTCGGGCAGGTCTATTTTATGAGATGTTTGAATCGTTCATATCTTGGTGAATTTTTAAGCTATGAGAGTCATTCTTTCAGCGATGTTTCTATTTTTTAAGGGTCTTTCAATTACCAATAAGAAAAAAAATTAGTCATCAAGCCTATTGCAACTTGGTTGACACATTTTCCTTGTGGTTTTGAAAATACCTGATATTGATCTTAATCAATTGTATATCTACAACCTGACAAACCTTATAAACGTAAGTTTTTAACTTAGGTATAGGTACTCAAAAATCTAGAATCTGATTAAAAAAAATCGGTTGTCTGTAAAGTCGGTTTACTGACGATAGTTGAACGTGACAACGTCATAGCCCCTCAGTTCCGGGAAAAATCTATAAAAAAAGTTGGCAGGTCAATGTGCAAAAAAAAATGGCGCCCGGCCTACCCTCTTTGGAAAATTAATGTAATATGAAATATCCTTACATATAATCCATATTTTATGTTTGTGTGAACTACATTATAATATATGTTAAATTTTCTATCTATCAAGCCATCATAATATAGTATTTAGTCCACAGTATCACATCGATATTAGTTTCTCAATGGGGATTGTCCATTTTTTTTTAATTTTGCTCATTACAAAACATTTCGAGGAATAAGGTCAGTGATGGTTTTTCTGTATATAAACGAAAAAAATACCCATTCGTTACTTATATTTTTGAACAAATATGTTTAACCTTAGTTTGACCTTCAATGGCGTTAAATTAGCAATAAATTCGACCAACTTTTGGTAAGCTTCTCGTATCAGCTTTCACATAATGAAAACTTGCATTTGACGAACTAGCCATTATAAATAAGATTGAAAGGAAAAAAAACATACTGCAGAGGTCAATTGGCCGCCGATGATGACGTCAGAGCGAAACTTTAAAAATTTATTGAGAAAAAACTAGCCAATGAATTTCAAAATTATTTAATTTATATTCTTAAAATATCCTATTTTAACGAAAAAAAATATAAAAAGTACATGTGATTTTTTTTGGACAATGCCCACTATAAACTTTCGAAACTATAATTAGTGACTTGTTCAGAAGAAATAAACGAATACATTATTCTTCATATATGAAGTCATACCTTGACACGTAGGAAATAGAGCACAATTTTGAATAGCCGAAATAATACTAATAGCTCACAGATTGTTTATTTATTTTTCATTCAGAGTGTGGTCAATGTATCAAAGGTCATAACTAACCAAACTTCTTCATACAAAAGTATTATCTAAGTCATCGAAATACGTAATATAATCGAAACAAAGAGCGCGGCCCAGGTGGGCCTTACGGTTGTTGAGAGACTTGAAAGTGTAAATGGAACGCCTCAGAGCTGTCAGCGAGGTAACGCCGCATGAACTGTCATGTTTTTAGGGCGCGCAGCCCATATCGAATTATAAGACGTTATCACGTCAAAAAATAGTTTTGATATACCCAGTGTCATTCTAACACAAAAAACTCGAATCTAACGACACCTCTCCAGCTAAAATCCATCAAGCCGAGGGTGTAGTCTGCAGAGTGTGCCACACAATTATTTGTATAATACATAATATTACAATATACGTACTGTTAAAAAATTTGTCCTCCTAGTGAAATCGGGTAAATATACAGACAGCCTCTGTAGCCAGCCCTTGATTTATAAATAGATCGTGTAGGCCGCGGCGTAGGGGCGGCAGCATCCTAGGGGGCAGCAGCTTCCTAGGGAGCGCTATCAGGGTAAGTTCGGACACAGGGTAAGTCCGGATAATTCAACTTATCACTAAATTAGTCAGTGTTTTATTTTTGCGCTACGGGCATATACGCCATACTGCACTGCAACCGCAAACTGTAGTACCTTACCGAAACTGTAGTTTAATTTAGCGTTGTATATATAGGATACAATAATAAATTAAAATATTATTGTAACAATTAATAATATTATTGTAATAATTAATAATATTACTATGTGCATTTTTTGGTAGTAGCTATAAAATATGATATTGTATGAATCAACTCTACATTTCATTAGATAGAATAACGTAGTTGTAATGGAATTTTAACAAAATGTGCAGAATTTTATGACTAACACTCATTGTAAATATTGCAAATCCATACTAATAAAGTCTGGCTGTTATTACCTTCAGTCTTCACGCTTAGCAGATTTGGATGAAATTTGGTAAAGACAAAGAGATAATAGAGGAAAATGTTTATTGCGGAAAATGTTCAGGTACCACGCCAAGTACTTTTGGGGTTCCTTAGCCAAATAGCATAAAACGGACGGAACCCTAGATTCGTCATGTCTGTCTATCTGTCTGTTTGTCCATCCGTATGTCACAGCCACATCTCTCTTAACTATAAGACCTACACTGATGAGTAAGTAAGTGTATTCCGAGTCCGACTCGCACTTGGCCGATTTTTCGCAAGCAAAGGTGCGGGGAAAATGTAGTATAATGTATACAGTAGATTAAAGTTTATGATGTGTGTGATTACTGATTAACAATACTACGAACAATGCAGAAGTGTATTATTGTAGTGTTATTACACTTTTCATCCCAGCATATCACTGACATTACTCAGGTAAGATATTTTTAGAAATTACATAATATTCTTATCGCATGTTGGATAACCAAGATTGTTACCACGATCGGGCACTGCCACCACGATTGCTAATAGCACACAGAATTATTGACGTCGATCAAAGGCAGTGGCCCCTAACTTTTTTTCATACGAGCCACAAACATGTTATGGCCTTGGGCCTTGGTGTCGCGGACTGTAACATAATTTTTTCAGTGTGAAAAAAATAACGTTCTTCAAAATTAACTATTTTAAATTGGAAAAAAATTCACTTTCACACGACGATTTTACATTATTTTGCCGGTGGGCGTGAATTTCAAAATGGTTTAACAGCACGCGGGCCACAGAGAAAATCCCAGCGGACCGCATGCAGCCCGCGGGCCAAGGGTTGGGAATAGGCAATAGCTAATCAAAGGCAATAAGGGTGATAATTATTACGCAAAGGTCGAAGCAGAGGACGCTACTAGCACATACAGTATGTAAATAATTCGACCAAAATTCGACACGTCAGAATATTGACAGAAACGTTGTCGAACGTCGAACAAAACTTTTTGTTTACTGTGCTGGTGCTGACTTCTAGCGTGAAAACATTGCAGTAATTGTACACGTTTTTGCATTATTTAAATGCATCAATGATTGCATCGCTCTTTTTAAACAGATTTTATTCAATTTATTGATTTTACCCAGTCATTATAATATTGTCTCGAGGCAAGACACCAACACAACTTCCTTTGACCATTAAAATGTCGATGGTTTGCAAAGTATTTTTTATTTTATTTTGTCGGTCAGCCAACAACTGTTAGCTACTGTGACATGGCAAAATCGTGTCGTCACGATGGGCAAGCAGTGTGCGGTGTGTGCGCAACCAACTGCCCGTGTCCTGGAGTTCGCTGGTTCTTGGATGAATGTGACATGTATGAGTACAACTGTGAACAGAATACTGGTATGTTTCTGTAGTGCGTAGTGTATGGTATGTATGTCTCTTTAGAAATAACCGCGGAGCTAACTTTGTTTTAGCTCCGTGGAAATAACTAATAAGGGAATCAACACTATGGCAGCTGTGAGCTGTCTTTATGTTTTCCCAATTCTAATACATTTCAAGATCTTTAATTTTAATACTTGACGTCATTGCTATGTTAACATTTCAAGGCACTAAAATATTTTCACAAAAATATATCCACAGCCGAACATGACTGTTACCTCCTTCTTTTTTGGAAATTAGTTAAAATAGACTCATTATCTATTTTGCAGATTACAAGAAGCTAAACTGTGAGGATACTAAACAATCTCGGGACAAAAACTGTCGTCGAAATATGCCGTGGCCGTTTTCGTGGATGACAACCCGTGGTGGAGAAACTAGAGATTTTTACAGAATTTTACACAATGAATAAAGTTTACGACATTATACTTATCCTTGCTCATAATAAAAATGCGAAAGTGCGTTTTTCTAAAGTTTATTTAATCCTGAAAGCTTCATAAGAGCACCGGTGATCATGACAACAATAGAATACAATAGCATTTCCAAGAATCCGCGATCGAGAGATTAATATTATAGCAATACAAACGTAGCTTCCAGTGCCGGCCATTTTTGACGGTTGCTTCCCACTGCTAGACACCCTCAATATCTTAAGGGTGTCTGGCAGCTGTCAAAAATGTCCAGCACTGGAAGACGAGATTCCTCCACTTACCGCGAAGAATATAAGCTATGAAATTGAGCTTTACTCTTTCTGGAAGGTCATGTAGCCCTTCAGAACTGGATACCTCCCAAAGTAACTGAGACCGAAACTCTATAGAAACTGGTCGTTCTTACCTCTGTAAAGGCCACAGACAGGTAAACTTTCAGCTTTATGAAACTGAGGAAGGCCTGGACATCGCAGGCTCTTAGTCCATTATGTGTTCATCATGTAAAAAATTGCGTTCGAAATTTTTTCGAGTTTACTGCTTAAGAATCGATTTTCATATATAAGGCGCCCGGTATGAGAAAAATCCGAGGGGTAAAACCTACTAACAAGTAACGAAAATGTGTCACGTTTCTGGTGCGCACCTTTAGTGCGCAACTTTCTAATTTGGCTGTGAGTGTATTAAGACCATAAAGGTAATATATAATATTATATTATTATATAATTATATAATTATATTATTTTATATAATATTATATTCCGATAGGTATATTAACTTTATGATTAAGACGTACATATGGTATACTGTATAGGCGACTATACCTATATACTATATGTTATTGGGCTTGTTTGTTTCTATCGGTGTCGATGTATTTATATTGCTATTTTTGTTATAAATATCAATAATTAATATTGTTATTGTGAAGTTATAATTTTTATCATTATATTGGCTAAAGTGAACTAAAAGTATTTTGAAATAACTATGGCAGAAAGGGGTGTAGATAATATTGCCGGAACATCTGATTTCATATGATATTAATCTTTTTTCAGTTGAATAAACTCTTTTTGCGTATGGTTAGATACTCGTACTTAAGGAGTAAACTCCAGTCGTGCGTCGGAGCTGACACACTTTTTTTTATTATAAGAAGTTGGAAATTAAAATTTTAGCAATCGCTTACAACGATTATTATTTCTGTTATAAAAATTAATTTAAAACTAAATTAATAATTGTGTTCCGACTTCCGATCAACGCAAATAATAATAATTGACGAATTTTCGGGTAGTTTAAAAAACTTCAGCAAGTTGACATTTGCTGTCACTTCAGTTCGCCATTTACGTCGTGTGATCGACCGTTGATTTTAATCTCTTTGTGATCGACGATCGGGATTCGTGATGATGAATCCGGACTCATCCCGGTGCCCCGGGAACTTTTTGGACTTTTGTGCGCGTTTCGTTCTGCAGCCGTGGTTGATGTTGCATCCCTCGATCGGTAGCTGCCTCGCGAGTATATTGGTGACTTTGTTTCGTGATCGAAGTCGTTTCGATGTTGTGTTCCATTAAAGGACAGGCTCAGCAGGAACTACACAGGTGAGTACAGTAAACCGTTTTTCTCATATTCTTGCATTATGTCTAAAGACAATTGTGTGAAGAAAGCTCAAGTGCAAATCGGTCTAGCGCAAAAGCAAAACGACTAACACAACTTTGTTACAATATTATAATAATTAGAGGAATTCTGAAAAAGGCACTATTAAAGGAAAATAATATTAATTTGATACTTTTAAGTTCATTTAAGACTAAATTATTGTGTCTTGAAAGTCGGTTTAAGGTTTTTGTTAAAAATAATTTTCCCATTTTCCCGGTTTTAGAGAAACGAACAAATAAACACAAGTTGTAAGATGAGGGCACGGTATCGTAGCCGCCAAGTTTGCATGGTGGCACGGGTGTAAAGTTATTAAACATGTATTCTGTCGAAGGGATGAAAACAAATATAGAATTCTACAAAATATATAAAACGATTTATTTAAATTTACTAGTTTCTTAAAAATAAGAGTAACTTAACAAAATTTATATTACAAACAAAACAATTTATGTATGAACATGGCAGTGAAATTTCGAAAATAGTTTCATCTAGTCGAGAAAATAAATAAAGAAAATAAATCTAAATATGTAATCGTATACCATGAAAAAATGATTAAGCAAATTCTCATCAAGTAACATTGCTATTGTAGTGACAAAATAATCACAATATTATTTAACAATTTTTAGACGAATTCGAAAGGAGTTTTCCATTTGTCTGTTATTTTTTTTTTATCTGGGGGCACGGCAGTGCCCCAGCCAAGTCTCGATTTTGATGACAGACACAAAATTAGAGTATAAAAGGCACGTTTCCTTTTTTTAACAATAGACTTACGGTACTAGATTACGGACTCATTTTTGGACTAGCATAGGCTTATCAGCACCATTATTAATTTTCTTTCTAAACGCATTTATAAAGAAATCGTTCGCAAATATTTTCTGATTACCCTTATAAAATGCTTCTATTTCTACTAGGGATTTATTTTCTGTTTCTGGCAGGAAGAAGTAGAGATAAATTGTTCCTATAAAGCCCAGAAGAGCGTAGAAGGTGAATGTGCCACTCAGATGGAAGTTCTCTTCTAGATTGTAGTTAGATAAAGAAGATGCGAAGAAGATAACGTAAACTAGAGCGGCTGCTAAGCTTGTAGCCATACCACGGCTCCTGGAATGAACAAAAAATATAATTTAGAAACAAATCTAAGAAATTAAAAAGCGTCATATTAAAATATGTAGAAAAATTGTAGGGTTAATACTTAATATAGCCAAGCTTTTCCAATTAAAATTCTGTAGGTTTTACTGAACACACATACAAAATCTTACCCTCATAGTTCATACTACAAGAAATATCTATACTGTATTAATTACAGTCGCTGTTGTTGACATGTCCTTGTCTGACAAACCACTTTTTAACGTGGTAGACAATGACGAAACATTGTATTACCAATTAAAAAGTTATACACTGGATATCCAGACTATCAGATGTATATTTTTTTATTTGTAAAGGGTTAAAAATACGTAAAACATTATCTTACCTAAAGGGGAACACCTCAGATAACAGTGCCCAGGGTATGCCTAAGCTGCTGAACGAAGCTAACAGCATGAACAGAACTACTGGTACCACCTCAGTACCCTCTGGGAAGGTACTAGTCTCGTATGAAAAGACTTCTCTCGGTAGTTTGGTACCGGCATACAGACTTATAGCTAGACTAGAACAAGCTGTCGCAAATAACGAGCTTATGATCAGTTTCCTCTTCCCAAACTCTTTGACTATAACCGCTGAGAGTCCATTCATTACTATGAACACTACTCCGGCTATCACCTGAAAAAGATAAAATAAAATTTTGGGGTATGAAGATTTTGGCCGACCTACTGTCCGCCATTGTGTTTTTTCGCGGTCACGAATATTTTTTTCAAAAATGGATAGCTAACATCAATACAAACAAAAAATAATCTTGGACAAAACCACGTAAAGTGTCACAATTCGATGATATGAGCTGCCAAAGTTTTACTAATTTAAGATATTTCAACTTTGGCAGCTCAAATTTTCGAAATATGACACTTTACGTGGTTTCGTCCAAGATTATTTTTTGAATATGAATGAATTTGTTATGTTGCCCTGAATGATATAGCATTTGCGTATTCAAAAATTTCCTAATGTAATTAAAAAATGATTTTAAATGGAGGCACGCTAGTGAACCCACCAAGCCCACGGCGCATGGCGTGGTGTTTTAAGTTTATTGCATTTTATGGTGTAAAATTATGTCATAGATTTAACATTAATAAATAAATATTATTATAAAAAATACTTGTGACATAGGTGACGTTATAATAGATGAATATTTATAAAACATTATAAAACAGAAGATTAATTAGGAAATAGCTACATTATATCAAAGCGGTAATATCAGTCGTATATCACAGGTTGCGTCTACAAACCAGTTCCTAGTGTGGACCTCAAATTAATTTTTTGTTAGTGCAAGGGCACTGAACCAAAATGACCCTCAATTAAGTAATAAAATCCGTTCGGTTTGTTGTTTGGTCGTGGACTTATAACAGCCATGGTTTGGAATGAATTTTTCATAACTCAACTAATAAAGGTAATAAAATGGTTTTTTTAACTGGACGCTGTTAAGCATTTAAGTGTCTCATCCCACAAAAAAAAATATGTATTTATTTATGAATGCAGTTATGTTCTTTAGATCATTTAGAACAAGGCTCTACAAAAGAAAATTCTACAAAAATAATATGCGGGCATGCGGGTTAGTAGTTAGTACACAAATGCTTAACAGTGACCAGTCCTTCCAAATTTTTGCACAATATTAAATAAATACCGCTTATAAAAAGTAACAAAGTAAGTAATAACACATATTTACCACAATCAACTTCGGATCAGCGGCCATGCCCAAAGCCTTGCAGAGGTTCACCATATTCGGCCTGACCGGTATGAATCCACTCATGGTATGGAAGAAGAAATATGCCATCACCAGCGAAAACGGCCTCAGAGTCTCCTTCACGAAAAAGACATGCCTCATCTTATTGATCATCCTTTTGAAGAAATTCATGTTCTTATGCTCGCATTCCTCAGTTTCTGGTTTCCCCTCGTTGGCGCAGATCACGCATTGGGAGATGAGATCGCTATACTGTAGTAGATCATCGAATTCCTCTTTTACGTCTTCCGGAGGCGCCCAACCGCGGACGCGACAGAGGGAATGTAGGGCTTCTTTCTGGCGACCCTTGGAGAGCAGCCATATGGGTGTTTCAGGCACCTGAAATTGAAAGGACCAAAATATAGACTTACAACAGGATTTTTAAAGCTTTGTGCATTATTAAAGAAACTAGCTATTTTGCTGGCACCTAAGTGCCAAGTGGACGTCAAATCAATTAATATAGATGATGTTTTGAAGAACATGCACATAGCATATTTTTCATTTCTATTTGTCATCAGAGAAATTTATTCAAAGGCAGATGGCGAACCTTCGTTTTCTCATGATTTTTCGGTTGGGCTTAACATAGCTCGAAAAAAATATGTGGGCTTAACTGCATTCCTTTGATAGAACCACATCCACTAGACTGTGTCCACTAATCGTTTATTTTATACACAAATTATATAGGTCATTATAAGGTATGCTACTAAAACATGGAGACAAAGGAGGGGAGATCTGCTTTCCACTATTGATTTTAACCCAGACTGGCGATATCGTTGTTACTTACAAACAGCACCAACGCCATGGTAGCTATAGGAGCGGCCAGAGACACCAGCGCCGCCTGCCGCCACGGCAGCACCGTGCCCAGAAGGTACGCGATGAACATCCCCGCTGATGTGAAGCAGTTGGTCAGCGTGGTGAGGGTACCACGGACGCGGGGGTCCCTGGAATGAGGAGTTGGTTTTACGTTGACGGCATAATAGAGAGAAACTTTATTAGAAGAAAGTTTTTTTAAATTGCTTTTGAGTTACTGTATTTAATTATAATCAGGTCATTATAATATTATGCTAAATAGTTTCTAAAATTGTTGTGGCAGAATTGTTTGTTCATCAATATAATCTACTAAGCCGCATGTTTAGTTTCGTATACCTAAGTTTAAGATGAGTCTTCTGTTTTGAAGATCTCTTAATAAAGGGATGCACCGATTCGGTTTACCCTGGTCTTAAAATAATAATTAATCCTTCGATCGCGGATTCTTGGAAATCTATTGTTATTCTATTGTTATCGCGATCACCGGTGCGTTAATCAGTTCAGACAAGATTTTTGTTAGAAATTAAGGTAAAAATCGAAAAAATATAAATATATTATAATATTATTAATTTATCACTTATAGGTGCGACAGAAGTCAGAACGACGTGTTTATTATATTGGGATTGGATAATTAATATTTAAAATATCTTTAAGATAAGATAAGGATCTTGCAATTAATAAATTATACTTGTAAATGATTTTTAATAATCGCAATATGTGAGGCGGAATTTATAAATGGCTACAACTCTTATTGGCTACCTAATAATTAATTTATAGCAAGGAAATTACACAGCAGGTAATTTAACAAGTTTAAAACAGTTCTAAAATTAGGTATACACAAAAATAGAACGTGGTGGTCAAATTTTTGTGAAAGTTTTTGAATATCCTTCAAAAAATACAAATATGTGCATGTGAATCATGGGAAGTTTATTTATCTTAATTATTGGGCAATTTAATTAAATCAATAATATACACGTATTGTATCTGCAAATGTGGCTTTACCTGTATATTTATGTATTTCGTCTTGAAGTAGGTGAGGGAAATACAAAATATTACAAGAGCATGAAATTTTTTTAATTATAATAATAAATAATATGTATGATTAGATTAGACAGAGTTGTTTGAATTTAGATACTATTGTCTAGACTCTAGAGCCTCAATAATTTCAGTAAATAATTGGTGATGTAGGTAAAAAATTAAATATTACGTACGAAAATAAATGTAAAAAATAAAAATGCAATGAAACAAATCTTTATACATTTGGCGAGTTGCATATTATGGGTAATGGGCTCTACTTTTTATTCTTGAATGTTGTTATTTTGAATGATGTTAATACAATGTTATTTGCTATAGACAAAAGATGTTACAGCTATCTATAGTTTACGTACTTCACTATTTAATAATAATCTATGCTATAGTTGATATTATGGTAGATACCTTAACTTGATAAAGTCAAAATCGAAAATAATATTCTATTCAAACCTACCTATGTACTTTTTAAATTGCGACTATTAAATGCTATTACATAGATCATAACTCATAGAGCAGAGGTTCCCAAACTTTTTTTTCTCATAGACCACTTTAAACATTTTGCTGGACCCCTCCCCCAAGTTCAAGGCCGGTCTAAAAAGCGTATTCATCCAACAGCCCAATTTTCGTATATTATGTTAGTCTATATCAGCGTCTGAATTAATGTGCCAAATTTCAAAAGTGTATGTATGTATGTTTTTATGTTTGTGTTCGTAAGTTTCTTCAAAATCGGCTCAGTAGTTTTAGAGATAGGGAGTTTTAATTCTCAATTACGTACAATTCTGAAGTCGGTTTTCTCTTTTTAAAATACAATTACTGTATTCTAAGTTTGATTCACAAGTCACAGTACAAGGAACCAATAACCTTCACTTCAGAGTGGTAAAAAGTAAACGCAAATATTTTCTTGTTTTGTAGCTATTTAACACAAAAATTACCACACTTTTACTTATTTCTAAATCTCCTCGCTCTGTAATATTTAATCTGCTATTAATATAATATTGTCTGCCTATATTCATAGGAGAAGTCAAATCGGGTCACCTAATTTTTATAGACCCCCACTAACGACTCGTGGACCCCCATTTTTTTTCCACGCAAGCGTAGACCCCTTTCGGGCTCCCGTGGACCCCATCCACTTTGGGAATCAATGTCATAGAGGATGTCATTAGAAATGATTAAATATCAATCTAAAATTAGACTGAAAATAAAAATAGATATTTTAATGTATAATTTCAAGATATAATAAAGTGATAGAAATAAGATATAAATTTCAAATCTCTTATCTAAAATGATTTTATTTTTAAGTTCTTATCGTGTGAAACTTAATATTACATTGATCGTTTTCCTTAAGACAAAATTAATTTAAAAATCGGTTGTCTGTAAAGTCGGTTTACTGACGATAGTTGAACGTGACAACTACCTTTGTTGAGATTTGTAAACTTCTTTATAAGTAAATTTAGTTCCGCGATTTGATAACAGATGTCGCTGTTAGGCCTCTAGATCGCGCTATCGCTTACCCGACAACATTTGGTATATATTATTCAATGGACTAAATTTTTGTCTCTTATATTATTTATTATTACGCCAGAGGGATTTGCGTCCCAGGGTAACCCTACAGAACGGATTGGACCAGTATTAGGCGTATGACGTCCTTACAGCCTTAAGCCTAGATCGACTTGAGCATGCTCGGGCGAATGAGCCGCTCATTCGTGCGAGTTCGAGCGTGCTCAGGCGTCTACTATCTACTATCAGGCGGATACTAGGCTTTATATTGGAACGCCTTCAGAGCGATCAGCGAGGTAACGCCGCATATTGCGTCATGTTTTTTCGTGCGCGCAGCCCATATCGAATTATAAGACGTTGTCACGTCAAAAACCTATTTAGTAAATTAGACTAAAAATAAAATTTTATTAATAGAAATAAGGTCAAATATTTTACTATTTTTAGATTGTTTATTTTTAGTTTACTGATTACGTATTAATATTTAAATCGAGAGAAAAAAGACATTTAATACATAATTGAATGAATTTTGAACTACTTTTAACAATATCATAATAATATAGATTTTAAAGACTACACAGTTTTTGTTTAGTGGTCACATTTTGTATTATTTTAAAGAGGCAGAGAATTATTGTTTCTAATAATTACGAATGGTCATTGGAATGTAATTTGCAAATACGTTTTTAACAATTCATCATATTACGTAACAGTAGTCTATATAATTTATAAACAAACACCTTAGCAAACAAAATTAATATGATTACTAGAATAAAGTTTAAAAAACTAAAACCCGACTACTAAAACGCGCTCTAAAAAGTACGAAATAAGAAAACAGTTTATAGGGATATGGAAATGTTTAAAGGATAGCCGTGGTCGTATGTATGCCCAATTTTATTATCTACAATGAATCTGTTTTGCTTTAGTAGGTGGCATACGACCACGGCTATCTTTTCAACATTTCCATATCCCTATAAACTGTTTTCTTATTTCGTACTTTTTAGAGCGCGTTTTAGTAGTCGGTTTTTAGTTTTTTAAACTTTATTTTTATTTCAATTACTTTGGGGCTAAAATTCGCTCGATAAATTTCTTAACCTTCCCAACTCCTCAAATGATCGACGACCATATTAAGGATATTTTACAATTTATTTGGTTCTAGTGAGCAAATGAATAGTTATTTATTGTTTCACTAGCTGTTGCCCGCGACTTCGTCCGCGTTAGCATAGCATAATAACGGAGATGGTTAATTTTCTCCTTTTTATGGTCCCTTACTCAAAGGGTAAAAACGGGACCCGATCACAAAGATAAAATATCAGCCTGTCCGTTTGTTCATATCCAAGCTGTATCTCAAGAACCACGCTCAACACTAACGATGCGACAACATTTCCAGGTACCTGCACCCTCGGCCGGAACTTGGTGGGGCGCAGCCGAGTTCCGGCCGAGGGTACAGGTATCACACGGTAATCAAATGATACTCAAAAAGTATGTTTAGTTTAGGGTACAATAATTTCACTTTCAATTTATAACTCTGTTCCTAAAACAGGAGAATTAAAACTCAACACTAACGACGCGACTACATGTTCAGGAAGAGGGGGTCCAAGATCCAGCCGAGGGTGAAGGTATATATAATTAATTGTTGTTTCATATTGTATTGAAGTGATATCATGAATTCATGCAATAATCAGATGATTGCAAGCAAGCCCGTGGGAAATAGCTAATAAAATTTATATATTTTAAATGTGCTAACAAAGTTCTTTCATTTGATACCCCACACAACATAGTCAGGAAAAATTTTTTTTTGTTATATACTTTAAGTGCCCTAGATGGCGCTATAGTCAATTTTACGTAAAGTCATGTAGCCTATAACCAGCGGACAATCAAGACGCTTCCAATAACACCTCATTTGTCTAAATAGGACAAGTAGTTTTAAAGTTACGAGGGAACAGACAAACATCCATACCCACATACATACATACATACAGGCCAAAATCATAACCCTCCTTTTTGCTTCGCCGTAGTCGGGTAAAAATAGCATTTGCTTTTGATGTAGGTACCTAAACCTTACACATGACGTTTTAGGTAAATCTTTTTCTGTTGTCGTTATTATTATTTTATTGCCTATTAATGACGATAAAGGAAGTAATAATAATACTGCTTGGTCATTAATTTCATAGTAACATTTTAAGAGACTTGGCCACGGCGCTACCGAGCTCCCACATAATAATATTATCGTTCGTTACTTGGAATGATTTTTAACCGACTTCCAAAAAAGAAAGTTTTTAGGAAATTTCCATTGTTAAATATGTTATAAAAAATAAATATTTTTATACTTGACAAATTACATTTGGCATAATTTTATTATCGTGTAATATAATTATCATAATAACTTAATTTACTATTCCCAACATATTTTTGGTTTAGCAGTTAGCTTGTATTTTGTTTGTCACAATCTATATCTATACTTATTATAAAACAAAGTCGCTTTTTTTCCCTCTTGTCCCTTTGTTCCCTTTAATCTTTAAAACTACACAACGTATTTTGATGATTCTTTCAGTGTTAAAGAGGAAGGCTATAGGCTATATTTTATCACGCTAAGACTAATAGGAGCGAAGAAATAGAGGAAAATGTGGAAAAAACGGGGAAAATTATTTGAAATTTGTCCGATTTGAAAAATTCTTTCAGTGTTAGATAGCCCATTTATTGAGGAAGGCTATAGGGTATATTTTACGCTAAGAGTAATAGGAGAATGTGGAAAAAACGGGGGAAATTATTTGAAAGGGCTTATCTCGCGAACTACTGGAGCAATTTTTATGTTATATGGCACAGATAAGAAGTAGACCACGTGAAGGATTATAGGCTATCGATTTTAATAATTTTTCCAGTGGCTAGGTATATATTTATACCCGTGCGACGCCGAGGCGGGTCGCTAGTTATTATTATATTATGTCTCATATTAATTCGCTATTTTTGCATTTTAGCATTTGGCTTATTTTGCTAGTTTTTAGGGTTCCGTACCCAAAGGGTAAAAACGGGACCCTATTACTAAGACTTCGTTATCTGTCCGTCTGTCCGTCTGTCTGTCTGTCTGTCTGTCTGTCTGTCTGTTTGTCTGTCTGTCTGTCTGTCTGTCTGTCTGTCGCCAGGCTGTAACTCAAGAACCGCTATAGCTAGACATCTGAAATTTTCACAGATTATGTATATTTGTTGCCGCTATAACAACAAATACTAAAAACAAAATAATGTTAATATTTAAGGGGGGCTCCCATACAACAAACGTGATTTTTTTTTGCCTTTTTTGCTCGATATCAATAATGGCAACAGGTAGGCACTTGAAATATTTACAAAGGCCTTATATATATGTGTACTTTAATAATTAATAATAATATTTAAATAAAATAAAAATTTGAGGGGGGCTCCCATACAAAAACACAATTTTTGGCTAATTTTTGCTCTATAACGGTACGGAACCCTTCGTGCGCGAGTCCGACTCGCACTTGGCCGATTTTTTTATCATTATCATGTCAAAGCATGAAACCTTACGTGATCTCTCCAACATAAGTGATCGACGGCGCCTCCATGATTCCCGTGCCAATGCCAAGCAAAGCGTTGGCAATGAACAGGCTTGGCACGTCCCAGGCCAGATACATCAGGAGCCAGGCTATGAGATGCGGTATGTTGACGAGGAACAGCGCCTTCTTCCGACCGAAATAGTCCAGAAGAGGCCCGGAGAAGACACTGCCGAGAGGCTGACAGAGGAACGCCATGCTGCCTGGAATTGGAAGAGGTTAGGTTTTATAAACTTTAGGTGAATGGTTATATAATAATATATTCATTATCATCAACAGTCTATTGCCGTCCAATGCTGAATGTAGGCCTCCTCCAATGAGCGCCCGGCAGCTTAGATAAAATATGATTGGTCTCGCGCTCTACCAGTCATATTTTATCTAAGTTGGGCAACTTGAAAAAAATTGAAATTGATGGCAGAATAATCGCTGAACAATTCTCCTTTCAACCTCTTAGGACTCCCTCGCATCAAAAAGTAGCCTAGAATCTAGATATTTTCGGTTCATAACTCTACTTATTAAAAAAAGGCATCAAAATCCGTTACATAGTTTTAAAGATTTAGGGCAGACAAAAGAGCGACTTCAAAATAATATAATTATGATATGACCATTTTATTATGTACCACCGAGGAAATTGATTCTTCGGCAGTTGACACACCACGTCGTTTGGTCGGATCATGTCAATTCAATGTTAATTATTGTGATCCGGCTGGGTATAACGCGACTAAACTACGTAGGTCCCCCATCTGCCTAGGAATAAGCTTCTCTGATAGTACATCAAAACGTACCAAACCACGACGCCTGCTCCTTATTGATGGAGAGTCCCTGCTTGGCGTCCAGCACATCCGGCAGCACCATCGTGACGAAGCTGATGGACATCCCCAGACCCAGGAGTAGGACGTCCAGCGCCAAACATGCTAGCACCTGGAATGAGTAAGGTGAAGTGGTAAGATCACGGATTCCCAATGATTTCTTGGTCAATGACCACAGGCATAATAAAAAATATTTGTGACACTCGGGAACTGCCGCGGTAAAGCGGCATAGCATTTTTTATCAGCTTATGCAAATATAATTCGCATACGTCTAGTCGCACGCACACAAACACCGTGCCGAAGTCTGGCAAACTGAAACGACGCTACACGAATTTTAGGTGTTTTTAGTTACGGAATTTCTTGATTCGCTCGCCTCTTTCAATCAAAGCCCACGATGAAGACGGTATGCAATATAGAAAATGTAATAAAAATCAATATTCGATAATCGATTTATATGTACTACTAGCTGTTGCCCGCGACTTCGTCCGCGTTAACATGGTAATATAAAAACAAACATGGATATAATAGTTTTCCCCTTTTTGCAGTTCCTTATACAAAGGGTAAAAACGGGACTCTATTTTAAGCAAACGTCAAACGCAAACGTCAATAAACTTTCATGTTTCTAACTCAAGAAATGACGGACTTTCATTGAAACTTTCTACCCCAATTTCACCCCCTTGGGGGTAGAATTACCAGAAACGCTTAAATAAGTATCCATTCATTTTTAATCAGTAGCACAAAAATAAAGTTTTATGTTTCTAACTCAAGAAATGACGGACTTTCATTCAAACTTTCAACCTCAATTTCACCCCCTTGGGGAAAGAATTTCCAAAAACGCTTAAATACATATTCATTCATTTTTAATTAGCAGTCCAAAAATTAACTTTCATGTTTCTAACTTAAGAAATGACGGACTTTCATTTAAACTTTCAACCCCTATTTAATCCTCTTGGGGGTAGAATTTTCAAAAACGCTTAAACACGTATCCAATCATTTTTAATCAGTAGCACAAAAATAAAGTTTCATGTTTCTAACTCAAGAAATGACGGACTTTCATTCAAACTTTCAACCCCAATTTCACCCCCTTGGGGGTAGAATTTCCAAAAACGCTTAAACACGTATCTAATCTTTTTTAATCAGTAGACCAAACATAAAATTTCATGTTTCTAACTTCTAACTTTCATTGAAACTTTCAACCCCAATTTCACCCCCTTGGGGGTAGAATTTCCAAAAACGCTTAAATATGTATCCATTCATTTTTAATCAGTAAAACAAAAATAAAGTTTCATGTTTCTAACTCAAGAAATGAGGGACTTTCATTCAAACTTTTAACCCCTATTTCAACCCCTTCGGGGTAAAATTTTCAAGATTGCTTCTTTAGTGGGAGTCTACTTAATAAAAAAACCCTACTCACCAAATTTCGTGGCTGTAACTTTAACAGTTTTTGCTCAGCGATGATGAATCAGTCAGTCAGTCAGTCAGTCAGGACATGTAATTTTATAAGTATAGATATCCTGCGTTCGCCCGAACGCGCGGTTTAAGACTGGGACACTGCGAGATCACAAGCTATAAATTGTGATCAAGCAAAGGACAGCGCAACCGCACCGCTATGTAAATAAAATATCGTTACATATACAATAGGGATGATGACAAGGTCAAAGACTAGCGAATTTTGTTAATAAAATAAAGAAATCACGGTAAAAAATAAGTGTTCTCAAAATTTCAGCTCGATAGCATTTGTATTTTTTGTGTTATGCGCTTTCAAAGATGGATAATCAAGTCGATTTTTTTTTCAATTAAATTTCTTAATATTTGTATACCATTCGATATATTATGCAATTTAAAGCAACTTTTGTTATGAAACCACTTTCATAAACGCAATATTTAATATACCTATCGAAAGTTCTCTCCCGATCTACAAACTACGAAAGAGTGACGTCAGTCTTTTGTAGCACTTTGTATGGAGCGTTTTGGGCAGGTCTATTTTATGAGATGTTTGAATTGTCATATCTTGGTGAATTTTTAAACTATCAGAGTCATTCTTTCAGTGATGTTTCTATTTTTTAAGGGTCTTTCAATTACTAATAAGAAAAAAAAAATAGTCATCAAGCCTATTGCTTGTTATCTCGCGGTGTAGCGGTCAAACCGCTCGTTCGCGCAATATAAACCCAGCCGACAGACTTTAGCGAACGTACCTACTCGTATATTATATAATATATTTTAGAAGCATATTATCTTATATCTTTAAACGAGCAATTCTTGTATATATAATATATATGTATATGTTACCGGAAATGTATGGAATCCAGGAATTGTATACAAAAAACTAGGAAATGTATACAATTTCGAAACTATTTAGGAAATGTATAAAATATTGTTTTAAAAACTATTTAATACATAAATGTCCTAGGAAATGTGTACAATTCCTATGAATTGTATATAATACCAGTATCGTATTAGGAAATGTATAAAAACAATGCTTTCTGTAATAAAACACGTTGGTACAATGAGAATAATCATTTTCATTAAAGCACTCGTTGAGATAATCAACGTTCCGGTAACAATCATATCGTAAAATATTATAATAATACTAGCTGTCCCGGCAATTTTTTTGCCATATAAATAGCGCTGTGTGTGAAAAATGATTTTCCTTGTTTTCCTGCTTTTGTCTTGAAGTTTTTTCTGATTTTTTTTTCTATAGACCTCACGGAGCCCAAGACCTTTCCAACGCATGCAATACCGCGGAAATCGGTTCGTGCGTTCTGGAGTTATTGTTACGCTATAGCGTAAGGAAGGAAAACCCGACTTATTTTTATATATAAGATTCATGTTATCTACTAATTAAAACCTCAAAAATTAACCATATTGTTACTTTTAAAATGTAATATTTATCACGAAATCGACTTATATTGTCATTATAAAGTCAAACTTTCGTTTGGTATGATATTTAATACAGCCAGTAGCCACATAGACTGCCATAATATGGCTATTTATTTATGCAGGGTAAGCTGGAATGGTACTTGGAAGTGTAAATATTTTTTTTAAAGCACAGACATCTTGATATTGTACAGTTTTTCTTGCAAAGGCATTTCTTAAGTCCCTGGCCGGTTTCGGTGGATTGTAGGTTAGCAACTGACCGTAGCTAATATATCTGACATGATTCTATATAATTTATTTTAATTGTAATAAAACATTAACATAATATACATTATAATTAACATTTGATATTATTAAATATTCATTAATTGGACAAAATAATTTTTAAGAGATGCAGTTAATTAATTAAAATTGAATGACATAGAAAAATTATTATAATAACAATGACAATATTTGCACACTATGTTCATAGTAGAATATGTCTGAACTCATAAAAATGTAAAAATCTACTGTACCATATTCTTAGCAAATAAATAAATTTGATTTCTATTTGGTTTGTAGTGCTATCTCCGTATTCGGTACATCCTATGCAACAAGGAGAACTCTTGGACACACATTAATCTGAGACTGAGAATATAATAATTTTAAGACGTTCTTAGTACCAATTTTAATAGAGCTCATTATCGGTTTTATCCAAAACTACACCTATACTATTTCGGGCATCAACATTCATCACGTCATATCTATCAAGTATCAACCTCTCGAACTGCAATTCGTACATCAGAAGTGCCAATACGTACAGGGGCAAACTTTTTTTCACTCGATTTCAGCATTTTTTCAGCCTGTTGTTGTAGGTTTTTCTTAGCACTTTGACGATTATCTAGCACTGTAAATTTTTTGAACATAAACACAACAGTTTACGCGGCACTAGCGCGATTGCCTGATCAGACCCCTGCCGTCTCCTCGTCCCGCTATCCCCGCGTATCTTTATTATCTCAAATGTTTTACATTTCCGATTACTATTTAGGAAATGTATAGATTTCCTAGGAAATGTGTCTAATATAATTAATTTTACACATTTCCGTGTGATTTTAGGAATTGTATACATTTCCTAGGAATTATATTTTAACCAATTGTATACAATGACGGATTACATACATTTCCGGTAACATATATATAATTGGAATCTCGGAATCGGCTCCAACGATCTTCATGAAATTTAGTATATAGGGGGTTTCGGGGGCGATAAATCGATCTAGCTAGGTATCATTTTTAGATAATGTCATTTAATTCGTGTTTTATCGAATACCGAGCAAAGCTCGGTCAAATAGCTAGTAATAATATTATAATTGATATACAGTAATTCAACCAAGTATAAAGATAAGCAATTATATGCAGTTCTTTGACTGATAAATACATTACACAAATGAAAGCACTTTTTACGTTTTTCGAGGTCGTTTCAAAGTCTTGATAAAAACGTATTTAAGATAAGCACTAAGCAGCGTTCTATAATATAAATGTTTCATAAAATTAATGAATATTGCTGATAATAAATAAGATATTACTCTCAAAATCCCGCGAGAATCGTACATTTTGCACAAAAGAACGCCCGTGACCGACGACCGTCATGACCGTGACGAGAGAGAATTTATCGGTGGATGCCCAAAAATGTATGGACCAAAAACCCGTAATCGATTCAAACCATTTATATGGGGCATAGTAGACTACATCTACGGTATCCCAAATACAATGTCCTTTTTGGATTAAACAATCACCAAGTACTTTAAAAACGATCGTAACCAATTTACTTGACTTTTCTTATAGGAATCTATGATAGTTAGGACGACATGATGCTACAAACGATATTGTGACAGTTAGTACGTAGTAAAACACATTAATATTTGTTTACTGATTCTTATATTAATGTATTTAATATTAAAATATTTATCACTTTTATATCTGAAAGTATATAGAATGTCAGTCTGGTATAGAAATGGTATAATCTGTAAGTACATGTATTTTTAACGATTATTACATGATATCAGTTAACTATCTACGTCTTTTCGAAAATAAAAGGGCAAACGAGCAAACGGGTCACCTGATAGAAATCAATTACCATCACTCATGGACACTCGCAACATTAGTAGAGCTACAGGAGCGTTTAAGAGGGAATACGCTTTCTTCCGAAAAACGTACGGTGACATCTCTTTTTAGGGTTCCGTAGTCAACAAGGAACTCTTATAGTTTCGGTCTGTCCGTCCGTCTATCCGTCCGCCCGTCTGTCTGTTTGTCTGTCCGCGGTTTTGCTCAGAGACAATAGGACCTACAAAGATGTAATTCGGCATGAATGCACATATTAATGATGCCGACAAAATGGTATATAAGATATTTATAAAAAATGTTTAAGGTAAGTACCTCCCCTATACATATTTTAGCGGGGATGATTTTTTTTTCGCGTCCACCCCAACTTGTGAGGTGTCGTTGGATAGGTTTTTAAAAAATATTATGAGTATAACATACCATTTTCCGATTTAGAGATGTGAAATATGAAGTTTTAAAGTGGAAAAAAAATATTTTGAGTCCTGCAGTGTCCCCCCTTCTACCAGCTAAACGGTTGCTTCTGGAAAAATATTCACGGGAGTAGGAAATATGCTGAATTTAAATGAAAAACTATCACGGCTAAGAAGACTTCATAAGTTATTGAGTAATAGTCGATCAACTAAAAAAAATGTAACTATTCGGAGAAGTATTAAAGGAACTTATAATTTAAATTAATTTAAAAACGTAACTGAGATGATGTTGTTAGTAATGTACACGTTATGTATGTACATTCATTGACCATTCAAAAAATATAAAAAAACTAGCGGTACTACGGAACCTTATATTGCGCGTGGCCCGACACGCACTTGGCCGGTTTTGACTTTATTTTCTCTAAATTGTATATTCTTATACGTGTCACCATCGTTTTTACGAGGAAAACACAAAAACAAAGGAAGAAACTACATAATTGATTCAAAACGCTGTCTCAAAATCTCAGATTTATTTTTTCAAATTATCCGTTTCGGTTATGGTTTTGAATAAAATGAGTTACATGTTTACAATCTACTATTAGTGGTCTACTTTGCTGTATATAAATTATTTTAATCGACTATGGGTTTTTTTTGGGCATTCACCTTTCGGAGCCTATTGTAATTTGTATTCAAACAAACTTTCCCAAGACTAGTACATAATATTCAATGGATGTAGGTATTTATTAGTGCATAGTAGGTATCACAAGTTCAGCAAAGAAGGAAAAAAATAGATATTATATCAAAATTGTGGATGTCGGTTCACGTTTTTGACCGACTTCAAAAAATGGAGTTATCAATTCGACCAGTAATGTATAACGTATATGTATGTAACATTTCCAGAACTGCCCAGTTTTCATATAATATGTTAGTCTGAATAAAAGTGCCAAATTCCAATTAAGTGTAATGTATGTATGTGTTTATGTTTGTGTTCGCACATCTCCGGAACTACAAGTCCGATTTAAGGCGAAGACAGCTGCCAATTCGACATCTTTGTGCAGTTTTCTAGACGTATGTATTTCATTGATTGGCACAAAAAAATGTGATTTTTGATTATATTTGGAAAAGCTTGTCTAATTTAAATAATAAAATAATGTACTCCTACTGGATGAAAAAAAATACCAAAGTCACATCTTTCAGAAACTTTAAACAATTCTAACTTAAGTAATAATACAATCTATGCTTTAAAAATTTGTTTATTTGATACCTTTTACAAAAATCCAAAGATTGCCAGATTTAATTTTCGGTTCTGACATCTAGATTTCCTATAATATTTATTTTTTCCTCCAAAAAACGAAAAATGTATCCACACTACCGAGTGAACACTTCACATCTCTGTCTCTCTGGCATGAAAATCGATAGTGGTGCGAGAGTGATGGGAGATCAAGGTCATTGGCAGTTGTCAGCGTCTTAAATGATTCTTTTTTTGTTGTACCTGTACACTGCACAGGTATTGTTGAACTTAGGGAATACTGCAAGTTTCATCAAAATCGGTTCATAGTTATTTAAATACTATTTTTAGCATATTGTAACAATTTGTTGTTTACAAATATGTATCAAAGAATATTATGCTGTTGCCAAGAACCGTTCATATAAAAAACGTTACACGCGCTATTATATGCTAAATTAGGCTCGTTCTAGAGGCGATACAAAACAATCAAATACTATTAGGATCTATATTATTTATAGATCATTTGAATTATTTAAAAAATATTTATTTAGTATTTACACTAACACGTGTTATAGACTAGGATCCAACTATTAAAATACTCATTGGGTACAAATCCAAAATCTGTATTTTACTGACTAATATAAAAAACGAAAGTTTGTCTACTTGCCTGTCTGTTGCTTCTTTATGCTTAAACCACTGAACCGATTTGAATTTTTGGTGTAGAGATACTTTAAATGACACAATTGGACATGACTATTTCCATGTTCTTTAACTCCAAAAGTTTAACAAATTGATACGCTAAAGAAATCTCTTGATATTTTTAACCGATTACTAAAAAAAGAAGGTTCTATTTTCGACTTAGAAATATATATTTAATCCTAAATTTAAACAAAAAAAATTAAATATAATCTGACTTGTTAGTCTACCTCTCTACTTGCTCAACATAATTATCTTCTTCCTATAAGGAATTTGACAAGTTTTATAGTTATTGAATGCATAATGTTATGTTTGTTTTTTTAGCCTTCGGAGTTACGTAATTTCCTTAACTGTATCTTCGGAATATAAAGTTAAAATAGAAGTTTGTTATCTATGGAATGTACGCCTACAAGCCACAATGAATAAGTTAAGCAACAGAAAGTTTCTTAGAAGTTTATTAATTGGTGCCATTAAAATAAACGATCTGGTAAAATAATTAACATAAAAAATGTTTTTGAACTGGTTTGAATTTTGACGTTCGTCGCCTCGCCTACGAAACCTCTTTAGGATTCAGCTTAAAATATTATAATGACTGCTAAGCTGCTGTCAGCAATAAAAACGGCTATAGACAAGGTTAAAGTTTATTTCAAAACCCCAATTATATTTAATTTGAGCATAACTTCCTAAGTCTTTTAGACAGAAGTTCACTAGTGCTTCTGATTGGCTATTTTCAAAACACAACGCTCCAAATTATAAGGCTCGAATTTTACTCGTCCGCCCGAAAGCGCGGTTTGGCGCTATATTTTTATTTTGCTCTACATCACTACAAAGCAGTGACGGAATGGGTCCTATCCTAGATCCTTATTGCCCTAAAGCGAATTTTTAAGCTATTGCATAGCTTTTATCGCGGGCTTTGAGTGCGGCGTCCGAATCAAGAAATTCCGTAACGAAAAAACTAAAGACCCCACTCCGCGGCATTGCCAGACATCTGCACGGTGTTGGTGTGCGTGCGACTAGACGTATGTAAATTATAATAGCATAACTTGATAAAAAATGTTATAGTAGCTTTACCACGGCAGTCCTCGAGTGCTACACGTATTTTTATTTTTTTTACTTATTCTCGGTCTTACTATTTACCGGTCGCGGTCGCGGTCGCTTGCGGGCAAAGATCGGAAAGTAACCTTTACACAACCAACATATTGACTGTCTGTTCTGTTTTATTCGTCATCTATGTCTTGAGTTACTTTTATGTGTCTCAACTACTTATAGTGGACAGGTTCAAGATAAGATTTATAACAAGTCGGAAAGATCTTGAAGCGGATATCAGTTTTATGGTATTTAGTGGTTTCCAATGGAAATTTCTTTTGACAAATCATAAATTTATGTAAATTGATTAACTATTAAGACAACAAACACTTTAACGATCGTATCCGAAGACACTGAATGATTACTCAACTTTATGTAGAGTTTGGAAAGAAAAGAATGGAGGAAATGTCAAATTATTTGTTAAATTAAAGCTAAGTTAATATATTATTTTAATTTTTAACCCATCAATCCCCAAGTGGCACCCGGCTGCCGCATAACAATTGAAAATCTATTGTGTCTGCGATTCCCACGATCGAGGTATTACACCCCTCTTTTCGGTCGGGGGTTAAAAATACTTCTGGGTAAGGTCGTAAATTGCGTAAAATTGTGATATTCTCAGTGCTCTAAATTATTACTTTAATTTTCTATAGAACATAAATATTATTATTTTGTATTGTAATTTGTACAATAATTAGGGCCAATTTCACCAACATCTGTTAGTGTTAACTGCTTGTTAAAATGTCATTTAATTCATATGAAAAATTAAAGAGGAAAATACTAATTCGATCATTAAAAATTATAGACCTAAAGCTACTAGCCTATTAAAGAAATAGGGTTAGTACCCCAGTAGAGTTCGATTTTTTTTGAAATTAATTATAGTCAGAAATTTTTTTGCACCAGTGTTTAGAGGAGGTCACAAATAGCTTAAATTCGAAAACTCGACCAGCCACGACGTGTGCGTTAGCCGCCATATTGGTTTGAAGGTCCAATCTTTTTTAGCTATATCTCCTTTATTTTATATTTTTTTAAGAAAATGATAAGGATCAAATTTGTCGGAAATTTGATTTTCTACAACTTTAGTCTTTATAATTTTTATTGTGAAATCCATATTTAAGGAAATAACTGCAAAAAAAAGTCAAAGTATCTTGACCTGTTCGACCTGTATCGCGATTATTGTCAAATACAAAAAATAAAAAGAAATAAACTTGTAGCTCTTTACATTAACCACAATTAAAATTAATACTTCGCTGTCTGTCCGTCTGTCTGTCTCCAGGCTTCAAGGACGGTGATAGGTAGAGACTTGAAATTTTCAGATATTATGTATTTTGTTTCCCTCTATAACAACAAATACTAAAAAACATATTATATTTAATATTTGATGAGGCTCCCATATAAAAAACAGGATTTTAGTGGCCTTTTTTATCAAAAATAGCAGCACTAAGACAGTTAAAATATGCATAAAAATATATTTAATTGTATTTGCACTTTAAATATTAATAATAAAATTAAAATAAAATAAATATTTAGTGGGGGCAAACAAAAAGCACAAATTTTTGTCTACCTTTGCCTTATACGGAACCCTCATGAGCGAGTCCGACTTGCACTTGGCCATTTTTTTAATAATTATTCAGGTGTAGGTTGTGCCGTAATTGTTAAAAGATGTAATTTATTTTAGTACATATAGTAGAGCTTGTCTAATTTGAAATGACGCGCCCCACCACTTCAAAGTTGATATAAATGAAACATTTTTGTACTGTGAATACGAGGGAGGGGCGCGTCATTTTAAGTTAGACAAGCTCTAGTTAGCTTTTAATATTGATTTCTAAAAAAATTCATAAAGATCAAATTTGTAGGAAATTTAATGATCTATCACCTACAACTTTGTTTCTACAATTATTTTCGCTAAATTCGATAATAATTGACATACAAGCGAAATTATACTTTGACTTGTTTTTTGCATTTATCTCCGTAAATATTGATTTTACAATGAAAATTATAGGAACTCAAAATGTAGAAAATTAAATTTACCACAACAAGTTCTTACCATTTTCGTAAAAAATATAAATAAAAGAGATATGTCTAAAAAAAAGATTTGATCTTCAAAGTTCAAACCAATATGAATTATAATTTTGAATTTAAGCTATTCATGCCCCCCCCCCCCTAAACACTGGTGCAAAAAAAAATTCTGACTATAATTAATTTCAGATTCCCATACAAGGCTGAACTAACCCTACTGGGCTATAGTGCCCCCGCCAAGACCAGTGAAGCGAAGCGATAATATATGTTATATAATATAATATTATTATAATATTTATAATAGTTACTACTTTAATTAATGACTAAAATTTATAGCCATTCTTTCTGAATATAAATGTAATACGAGATAAAAAAGTGTTGTACTGCCAGACAATTATAAATAAAAAAAAGTAGAGAAAGAGAGTACTTAAGTGTAAAATTAGTGTACTATACATTTTTTGTTTCGATCCATTTTGACTTAAAAAGAAAAGCTTAGTAAGTGCAACTACAAGTATAAAGACACCAATTTAAGTATTCACCATGCAATAGTATTTTTTTATTAATTTGGTATCTTTTATTTATTTATTTTGAAAATGAATTGAAACCAGTAAGTGACATAATTTCCAAGAATATGCAATTGCGATATATTATGCAATGCAATTATAACAATTATAATAATACATACCTGTGATAATACAACTCGAGTTCTACTGATGGGTTCCCTTGAAATGTCGTTTGTCATCTTATAATAATTATTATAAGATAGTAGTATTTACACTTAATATGTACACTTATAGTAATGTAAATGCTTCGTCTTGATCACAGTTTTTGCACAACCACAATTTTTCACTTGTAATTTAAATTAAAAAGTGAATAATTTGAGTCCAAAAATTTAAACACTTTTCTTATTTCTAAAGTCCTTTTTCACTGTTTATTATACTATTTTTTATGCATATTTTAAAATATTTTGAGCAGTATTTTAGTAAAATAGCATATTTAATTTTAATTTTAATGCATATTCTTTTGTAGTTCCTAAAACTCAGTTCATGTCTTCTTTGGTAAAGAACTTGCATCGAAATGCATCCTACGAAAGTGATGCGTTTGTTTTATTCGTTTTTTAATAGCACTGGACGATGAGATCGTTAAAGGAAGACAACACACAGTTTTGGTTATTTTGTAAACATTTTAGCCGCGCACTCAAAGACGAATATTCAAATCAAATCAAATCATTTATTTCAGGCATCAGAGGCCCATATAACAAATACCTTAAAATCTAACATACATATTATAATTATATATAATAAATACCTTAAAACTAACATACATATTTTATACTTAAAAAACTAACACTGTCACGTTTTGCCGGCGACGTGACTCGCTTCGTTCCGGAGTCTCCCCCGGAACCTCCGATAGACTACATCCATCGGCCAGAACTCCGGCGCCTCGAAGGTCGACAAAAGATTCGTCGGTACTCTCACCACAAAGGAGTTAAAGTTAACCTTGTGGCGAGGCTGCAGACGCTCGACCCTCAGGCGCAGTGTCGCCTTCTTCTGGATGTAGTCCACGACGTCCTCGACCTCCATGGACCAGTGCAGGCGGGATATGTACAGGGGCGTCGCGGGGACCTCGCTCCGCAGACTATTTAATTAACTGTAACTTGTAAGTAAATGAAGATTTTGACATAAGCCCCATACAATTTAGTAATTATTAATAGTTTCTGAGTGCGAAGGTTATTGTTAGAAAACAATATTTCACTTGTATAATATCTAGAAAAATGTTATTTTAATGAATACAATATATTTTAATTATATCAATAATTAAAATATATATCTATGTACCTACACAATTAAGTACCTACAAAGGTGATTTAATTGTAGGAGGTTTAAAATACTGGATGGCAAAACATAACTTTTAGAAAAAGTGAGCTAATTTTGGGCCATGAAGCCAAGATGTTGGGTACTCGATTCCAGTTGGTCTAGAATGGCGGTACATTTATGTCAAGTTTTTTGGGGTCTTTTCGCAGCTGTTTATCTATTCTACAGAGTTGTTTATCGGTTAATATTTTGACCTTACCCATTCAAAAGCGCTCGCGAACCGGGAATCAGTAATAAATAGTACATATTTTAAAATAAGTTCCCCCACAGTAATTTCTGTCAATTCACTTAATTGACATATCAGAACTATATTATTGTCATTCTATAGAAAATTTACAAAATTGATGTTTCATATTCATCTGATTCATCTGACAAATATAATTATAATACTTATTCATAATTGAAACACTGAAAACGGCTATTTTATACCTGCAGATTTTCACGGAGAGTGAACCATCTCCTTTATGAAAAGTGGATAAAATTTTCCGATCCTTTGTTTTGTTTATTCCAAAAATAAAATCATTAAGTATTCCATTACAGATGTCGTTAAAATGTGTTTTTTATTTAACCACAAATTATAAACGTATTAAAATGGCTGGTTGCATTACTCGTATTGTGTAACTTTTTAAATTGTGTCGCAAGAATATGCACTGCAAGCTGCACGTACAAATATGCAAAGTCGGCATATTTTATGTCAATGTAGTAAATATAGCACCTAAAGATTTTACTATGATACAAAGTATTGACTGTAATTTTACGCCGATATTTTTAGTTTATTGCACTGGAAGTGGAACTCCACATTTTTTCGAAATTAAAATGTATGACCGTTCCATCTCTGGCACGGTCATACATTTTAATTTATCTCTAAAGTATTTCCATTTTCCATATCTCATCAAAATAAGCCGTTATTTTAAGCCGTGAAAAGGTAACAGACAGACAAACAGACATGCTTCCGCTTAAATTGTAGTATACAAAATATAGTATTATACAAGTCTACAAGTAAATATTAGTATCTAAGATACTTTATGTAATACCTATCTATATTTATAGATAGTAACAATGAAGACAATCTGCATTGCCGAAAATATTCTTTCAATAGCAAATAGTTTGATTGGACCTAATCGTCTCTGATTGCCAGTGATTTGTCAAGAATGAGACCTTATTGGTTTGGACGTGGGGTCACACACGGGGTCATATATTTATTTATTTAAAAAATACTTAAAAATAAGGTACTATTTGATGTTCTGGTACTTAAACTAGGCCTAGTCTGTATTTTAAGTACTAGTTACCTCCAGTGTAACCAAATAATATGGATAATAAACGGGGGTCATAACTCATACATGGGGATTGGGATAGGGTCATTCAGAAATCAGAGGTTACATGTGAAATTGTATGTCTTCTAAGCCAGTCCTTTTCAAAGTGTGCTCTACGAAGCCCCGGGGCAGTCCCAAAGGCCCAAAGGCTCCGCGAGCGATTCATAAGTTTATAGAAATGTCAATCAGCAATCAGCATAGAGAAAATTCATTCAAAGCCGGCAAATAGACGATCAATTGTATTGTGCAATATCACGCTTCAGTTTGAACAGTTTATTTGACTATTATTAGATTGAAGGCGTGCGATCTTCAATATCAACCCTAGACGGTCAATAATATTACGCAATACGTGATAGGCCCGCAAAGACAAAAATATATTTTTTGGTTTCCCTCAAAAATGTCTTTCTCTGAAGCTTTAGGTATTTAAGGTATTTAGGTATATAAGGGCTCTGCCACTAAATCTGTAAAAATACTTATAGGTATTTATACCAATGAAAATTTTAATATTTTTATTACAAATTATGTTAAATCTTTGTGTATATAATAATAATAGCTCCCACACCCGTTTTGGTGACGGTGGCCGGTTTCATTGAAACCAGGCCAGCTACGCAGGAGTAATTTAACAGTGCCCATGTGTGTGCGCAGTACACAAGAGCACTCTCTATTCCTTTACTCTCATAACCCAGTGGGACGGCAGACCGACACGACCGGCGAGAGATCAGGCGCAGGACTAACTTTTTACATGCCCATCCGACGCATGGATCATCTTACTTGTCAGACAATCAGGTGATCAGCCTACATTGTAGCCGCCCACGGAGCCGCGCTCTAATAATACCACTAGACCACGGAGGCCCTTTGTGTATAATATTGTTTATTGCATTTATCTTTTGAAATATTAAAATGTATTTGAAGTTTTTGGACATATCCTGTCCAAAATAAACTTTAATAAATTAGCATTTTTGTATTTAGTAGCTATTTTAAACCACTTTTTCATTTTAGAAAAAAATGTCATAAGTCATTGTCCGTCTTACAGTTCATTGCACCGAATTTAGTTTATCAGGGGAACACTCCATTTTACCGAAAGAAAAACTATAGTTTGTCCTTTCCCGGGACTCAAAGTGTCTCCAGACCAAATATTTTACAAATCGGTTCACCAGTTTAGGCGTAATAGACGGACACACTTTCGTCTATTTTATGTTATTAGTATGGATAACATAAGTACGGACACCATTTCAAATTTTTGATAGCAGGCATTTGTAAATTGTACATAAATGTTAGTAGGTACAGTTAAAATTATTATTATTATTTATTAAGCCTATAACCACTTGCTTCGCTGGGCACTAACAATATGAATATTTATAAAGAAAAAATATATTATAAGATACTTACATACAGCCAAAATATTATTATGATTTATGTTAATTGAATAACTTACTACTGGTAGGAATAAGTTTTTGTGTCTTTTATTCCCATCGATCGTGGCAAAACGAGACACAATAGCTTTTTCATTGTTATCGCGGCCGGATGTGGCCGCTTGGGGCTTCATGAATTAATATGCGAAACTCTACGAATAATAAAAACTAAGGAAACGTAAGTCTCATACTTCTACGTTTTGAATTTGGTTCCTTTTCCGAAACACCACTCAATTTTACGAAATAAAGCCCTCACTCACTTCTATATTTACACAGAATTGTGTACCGAATACATGCATAAAGTATGCAGGTATTCGGGTCACATTTTGTAGACTCGTGGACAAATTTTTTGACACAGATAGGTACTCTTCCTTAATTTTTATTATTCGTAGGCCAAACCCCTAGATCGATTTTGATAAAATTTTGCACATATTACTTTAAAAGGGAGTGTCAATTTTCTAAAACAACCTTTCGTCTCTAAATTTCTAGAAAGATAGGAAGTAAATATTTTAGATAGTAGGTACTACTTACTAGGTACATCCTCATATTACATAACTAGGTACAATTACCTTTTCCTGTTTTCAAGCCTTTTTGTTTTAAGCCAATCACCGTACACTATGGTGACCATGGCCACTATGTTACAATATGCTAATGCCTGGAGGTGCTAAACCGGTTTTGATGTGGTTCGTGGGAATCCGTCGTATACAGTCCGAGATATAACTCTGATAGGACCCATATGCCAACGGAACAAGGATACTAGACGTAAAATTATTTCTGTATATTATTACTATTTATTAAAATATTAATTCCACGGTGATGCTTATATTGCTGTCTCTGTCTAACATGTTGGAATAATTTGACACACAATGACAGAGTATGGATCAAGTATGAACTGTGTAGTATGAAGTAGGCAGTACCAAGAAATACAGGTCTACCAGGATCTGATGGCAAATTTTGATGGCAGATTTCAAAAAATATCCTTGATCATTGGATACATTTTTATATTTGCATGTTTCGCACACAGAATCAGCCGCTCGCGCTATAAGGATAAAAAAAAAGATTAAAATGCTTTATTCCAAATACCCCGGTATTGCTAGAGTCATGCTAGAGTCAATTTACTTTCTCACTTTTTGCTATCAGATTCTGGTAGACCTATACTATAATTAATATTCGTCTCCAAGTGCGGCAGTTTAAGCATTTAAAGATTGAACACACACAATATCTAGACTTGGCTTATAATAATTTGAACTATAATAATATAATAATAATAATAATATCTATGGACGCTTCACACCACGTCAGTCTGGCCCCGTGCTAAGTACCTAAAGGACTTGTCTTACAGGTACCAGACAACGGAAATATATTTAATACTTTAATACTATACATATATTTAAGATTTTTATTATATCATACACATATTTAATACACATCCAGACCCGGGAACATTGAAAACTTTTTGTTCCGTCGGCGGGATTCGAACCCGCGACCTCCGGCTTGAGCTACCAACGCGCTCACCACTGAGCCACAGAGCTGGTCGTCAAACTATGAAAGAAATTTTGAAGAGTTGGTGACGCTTTTTTGTTTTTCTAACAATATCCCTACTAATATTAATTAAAAATGCGAAAATTATAAATATAAACGAGGTTCATCCGTTACCTCTTTACGCTTAAACGGATGAACCTCGTTTATATGGGTATGGCTAAATAATATTAATTAATAATCAGTATAAAGATAATATAATAAATAAATCGTTCAAAGCTTTAGTTGGTTAGTTTCATCAAGCCACTTTGCGTAATAAACAGTAATTTTAACAATCAGTACAACGCAAAATGTTAAATCTTTGTTTAAATTTAATAATGGACGCTATATTTAACCATATCGAAATTACTGTGGCTCACAGTGTTGTTATAGCAAATATTTTTCCTGACGATTTTTAGGGATAATTAACTTTTTATACTCTCAATCCAATTTAACTGTAGTTTTAACAAAAAAATAAACGCAACAGACATATTCTGTCAAATTCTGTGGTCAAAGTTAAGGTTAAAGTTAAGTTAGCCTTAACTATAACCATAACTGTAACTATGACCACGCCACTGGTGCAACCCACCCTTAATCTCAAGATAGTATTCTGAATATTAATATAATTGTCAATGTTTTATCAAATATTTGATGATAAATCTAATTTGAATACATATATGATATGAATGAATCGGTTCGAAAGGTTCTATTCTCGTTATTGTCAGATTAGAAGATAACTTTATTTAATTAAACGAAATTATCCTATAATATATATTATAATATTATACAATATGTCCGTCCTGTATGAAATCACACATAATAAATCGATTCATTTATGTCATTTTTACCATTTAGTATTCAGATTAGTACAAATTTATTATTCAAAATATAGAGTAGGTAGAGCTAAATGTTATCTTATATGAATGTTATTTGTTTCCGTTGGAATTTGCGAGAAAAAGGTGTGCTATGTTAAAATAAAGGTAGGAGGTAATAAAGGTAGTTTCGCGAAAGGCTTCCTCGGGAGAAGTACTAAGGCCTAGGGGAAAACCGGCATGAGTATCTGGACCGAAAAGGGTCTGCCTGTCTGCCACACATTTTTGGAGTAGAAAATATTTTTTAAGGAGAAAAGACGGAAAATTCTTCTTATTACAATAATATGTACCTAAAGGTTACGGTTAATGTCATACAAAAATTATGGCAATTTTTTCGGAGCAATCTTAAGCTTGTGCGTATAAAATAAGTTTGATTATTGTTATAAAATCTTAACAAATACTGTGTAATATAATATGCCATCATGTAGCGATGGTAACATGAATTATAATAACCTGGTTTACCTTCAAAATAACCTATTGCTGACTGCATTATCATTTGTTAATGTGAGCTATGTGCACATCTTTACAATCTGTACTACTGTTATAAATGCGAAAGGGTGTCTGTCTGTCTGTTACCTCTTGACGCCGAAATTCCTGAACCGATTTTGCTGAAATTTAGTATGGAGATAGTGTGAGTCCCGGGAAGGAAATACAATACTTTTTATCCCTGTAAAATTCACGGTTCCCGCATGGTTAACGAATTTTGGCACAACACGCGTCATCTAGTGATATAATTATAATAAACTTTCGTTGCTTTTAGATCAAAATTAAAATTTCATTAAAAAATTTGAATAGCAAATTTTCCTTAACTTTGGTGGTATTACTTTTGTGAAAACTTTTTTACCGGCGCTTAACACTTTTTTGGGATAGGTTATATTATTATTATCATAAAATATGGTAGACACATGTGACATGACCATCAAAGAATTAAAATGTTCAATAACTTTATGAAATGACTGATGTACCTACCTAATGAAAACTGGCCAAGTTAGATCTTATCTAGCTTAAGATCTCACACTATTTAAAAAATATCAATTATTGTTATAGATATTCAATAAAGCAAAGAAATAGACTCTATTATTTGTTCATAATGTTATTTGGTTCCTATAGATACATATTTACTGGTTATTTGGTTCCTATAGATACATATTTGCTGTCCGCAAAGGGCTAACTGTCGTTATACGGCGCTCGCGACCATTACCTGACCTACCTAACGCTGATATCACTAATGTCGTTATTGTACTGGACGGGACTAAATGTCTAAGATTGTTTTGTTGTTATTTCCCTCAGAATCGGCATCATGAATCATCTTGTCTTACATTTTACGAGTATATATCGGGCTTAAATATAGATTTTACAGACGATTCTTTTCTGATAACAGGTGACTTTAACATAAAAGATGCAATGTGGAGTTTTTCCAATACTGAAAAAAATGTTTTGCTCCTTCAAAATCCCACAAATAGCAATATGGTAACCGATTTAATAGCATTTATGTCGTTTAATAGCTGGTCCCAATATAATGGAATTAAAAATATGAATGACAGATGCTTAGATCTTGTCATTTCTAGTCGTGAATGCGAAGTTGTGCGTACGGAGCCACTCTGTCTGCCAGAGGACACTCATCATCCAAGTTTTTATATCTCATTGAATTTCCAATCAACCTATAATTCTTTGCAGCCGGCTTCACGAATTGTAAGACGCTTTTTTAGTGCCGACTATGACACCATTAACAGGGAGATTGCTAAAATCGATTGGCAATTTTGTTTATCGGCAGCAAACTTAGACTCAGTAGTAGACATTTTTTATGCAAAAATTAATGATATTATTAATTCATTTGTTCCGTCTAGAAATGTGTCAGGATCAAATCGTTATCCTATATGGTACTCGAAACAACTAATAAGAATGCTAAATAAAAAATTTAGGGCCCATAGAAAATGGAAAATATATGGAAGGAATTCTGATTACGATCTTTTTTGCGAGTTGCGTCGTTGGACTAAATCTCTTGAAGAGACTTGCTATAATACTTATGTATCAAAAATTGAAACTAATATACGATTTAGTTCTAAACCCTTTTGGACATTTATAAATTCAAAAAGATCTGCAAGTGGACTGCCAGACACAATGTACCTGGATGATGAAGTTAGTTCCGATGGACTTCAAATATGCAATATGTTTAATTCTTTTTTTCAGTCGGTTTTTGAGCCTGATTCTGATGGAGTACAATGCGATGTCCCTGAACCTAATAATGTAAATGTCATAAGGACTGTTCAGATAACGGAGCTTAGTGTTAAAAAATATCTGAAAAATCTAGACGTTAATAAGGGCTGTGGGCCAGATATGCTTCCTCCATGTTTCCTTAAAAATACCCGCGAATCAATTTCACTTCCTCTTTCTATAATATTCAATAAGTCCATCAAGCAAGGAGTGATACCTTATGTCTGGAAAAGATCTCTAGTTGTTCCCATTCATAAAAGTGGTGATAAGCATAACTGTAAAAATTATAGAGGAATTTCTAAATTATCTGTTATACCAAAGCTTTTTGAAAAAATTATTTATGATTCAATCTTTCCCCTTATTAGACCCCACCTTACCTTCTCTCAGCATGGTTTTGTTAGCGGAAGATCAACAGAATCTAACCTAAACGAATTTATCGACTACGTCTGTACAGCCATGGACAAGGGTTTCCGTGTAGATGCCGTTTATACCGATTACGCCAAGGCTTTTGATAAAATTTCTCATAAAATACTTATAAAAAAATTAGCTTACTTTGGTATTCATGGTGATCTCTTGCGATGGATGGAATCTTACTTGCGTAATAGAAGCCAAGCTGTCGCAATTAAAGGATACACTTCTAATTTCGTTCCTATCACTTCAGGGGTTCCCCAGGGATCTCATCTTGGCCCACTGATGTTTAATATATTCATTAATGACGTGGTAAGCTGCTTTAAACACTCAAGAGTTCTTTTATATGCTGACGACAAAAAAATTTTTTGTATAGTTCGCACTATAAGTGACTGCATTAATATGCAAAAAGATTTAGATGACTTATGTGATTATTGTGCTAAAAATAAATTACACCTTAATGTTGATAAATGTCAAACTATATCCTTTTCTAGGAAAAAGAAAATTTCTTTGTATAGCTATTCACTGTTTGGTAAAACTCTTAAGCGTGTTGATGAAGTCAAAGATCTCGGACTAATTCTGGACCGTGAACTAAATTTTGCAAATCATATAAGTAGTATTTGTAACAAATCATTCAAAAATCTTGGTTTCTTGTTTCGACAGGCTAATGATTTTAAACAACCAACAACATACACTATACTTTATAACTCTCTTGTCAGATCAGTGCTTGAGTATGCGTCAACTGTTTGGAATCCCTTTTATTTTAAATACAATGATATGTTAGAAAAGATACAAAATAAATTTCTAAAAAGATTACAATACAAGTTTACAAATATTGACAAAACTAATATATTATCCTTAGATAAGCGGAGATGTTTAAAGGATGAAATATTCTTATATAAAATTATCCACAACATGATAGATTCTCCATACCTCCTAAGTCAAATTCTATTTAGATGTCCGTCTCGTACTCGTAGTAGCTTAACTTTTGATACAGCTTTGTGCAGATCAAACTATGCTAAGAATCGCTTTATTGTGAGAGCGTGTAAAAAACATAACCTTAATTTTAATGAAATTGATATATTTAACTTAAAATTTAAAACATTTGCTGCCACAATCAAAGAAATATTATAGTGAGTAATTGTTTTCTTGTAATGTAATATACATTTACATTTCATTAAAATTAAGGTTATGTTTTTGTTGTTTCAAACACTATTGTATAAAATTGTATGAAATTTCCATAAGAAACTCGAACATGGTGTTATGTATAATTATTGATTGTCAACTGTTGCTTAAACTTCTTGTATCACAAATTGATCCATGTTACTGTAATATTTATTTGTGAAAACTTTATTGGCTCATATGTGCTACTTTACTACTTATAGTTGTTATGTGTTAAAGTGCTGTTTGTTCTCCAATAAATAAATAAATAAATAAATAAATATTTCTATTTTACATGGAACTTGGCACTCATTTAGATCTCCATCCTTTTTACGGCGAAGTCCATAGACAATAATAATGTTTGTATGGAACTTGGCTCTCCATTTTTACATTTATGTTTTTGGTGGGATATATTTTACTATGTGAATTGGGTGATAATATTCTTTGAAATAAAAACAATAGGTCTATAGCTTATATTATCAAAATTTAAAAGTATAAACAACACTAAGATTATGAATGTGTGTTTCTGGCTGTCTATTACTTCGGGTTTCTAAACCGATTTTAATGAGATTTCATGTCGAGATACATTGAGTACCGGGAAAGAATATACAATAATTTTTAACAGGAAAGTGTACGGTCCCCGCGTGACAAATGAAACGAGAACCAAAATAAACGCAACGAAATTGCTTGCAACATATTATCTAGTATTAAAATTATGTAGACACATTTTGATAAAAAAGCAATTTAAACAAAATATACTAGACATTTTTATCATACTTATAGTTAGATCGGTATCCGTATTCATTATGCAATAAAAGGCTAAAGTACCTATCTATCTGTCTGTGATCTCTTCACGCAATTGCTAAGCCGATACAGATGACATTTGCTTAAGGCGACGCCTTGATAATTGGGCTGTAGCGATATCGATTTTCTCAGCAATGACTAAAGCTAAGAAATTAAAGTTCATTGTCAGTATTCATCATGTCTTTGTCTTTGAATTACCCATAGCATAACACGATTGGTCAACTTCTATAACACAGAATAATCAATCAAAAATACCTCTGTAAAAAAAGGGATTCCTATTTTGCCAACAGAGGAGAGTGATTTAAGCTTCCGAAATTTGTACATAGATTAGTTTAAGCATACACTTTAATTTGCCCATAGCTTATATGAAATGTATTTATGGTTTTAAAATTACGCGACAAAAACTATTTTGTCGCTTACGCCCTTTCCATTTTTTGCTGTTCCATTGCTTGTTTTCCGGCCGGCCTCTTATAGAAAACAAGCAATCTAAAACATATTATCCAACACAGTTTTTTACTTTAACGCGGCGTCACCTTAAAAGATAAATTATGTCGGGAGATATAATATATAGGACATTTAGTACCGTAAAATGTAGAGGCTCGATTCTCATCTTAAAAATGTCGCTTTAATCTCAGACTGACTCACTCGCACATGAATATTGTGTGCGTGAGTGAGGGAGCCAGCAATCAAAGCGGCTTTCGGAGTATGAAAATCAGGCCCTAGCTCCAGTCTCCACACGTACTAATGTTATAGATGCGAAAGTGTGTCTGTCTGACCGTCTGTCTGTCTGTCTGTCTGTCCTCTTCACGCCCAAATCACTGAACCGATTTTGCTGAAATTTGGTAAGTATTTATGTAGATACCTTGAGTTCCGGGAAAGGACATAGGATACTTTTTATCCTGGAAAAATGTATGATTCCCGCGCTATTTAAAACAAATTTTGGCGTAACGGAGTTGCGGGCGTCATCTGGTAAGTTATATTTTCTACAAAAACAAATTTCCGGGCAATATCTAGATTTTAATGATTAAAACATAATACTTATGTTACATGAATATCACATAATATTATAGAGTCAAAGTGTCTTAATACAAAAGAGCGAAATTGGTTCAGCGGTATGGACGTGAAGAGGTAACAGACAGAGAGACTTTCACATTATAATATTAGTAAGGATTAATAAGGATCAAGTTGCCACGTGTTATAACATTTTGAAGAATTTACTTAAATTATAATAAAATCCTAAGATCTGTACATGCGGTCTAATAATATGATATCTATAATAATAAAGTAGCCGATTTATTCTAATTTGTCCTTATTCAGTCTGCCGCAGAAGATCAACATTATTTAAATGTATATTTTGCATGAAAAAACAAGGACGCGTGCCTACAAATTATTTACATTATAGATCGATAAAACTTTTTATTAAAATAATATTTATATGTCCGGCTGTCTGGATGGTACTCGTAGCTCTACAAAAAAAAAACAAATCTGCACGTTGGTTTTTCATTGTCCGCATTTTAAAGTTTTATGTTTGTAGTTTATGTACTTAAGTTGTGCTTTAGTCACAGAATACATATTGCTTTAAGTATCGCTCATGATTGGCTAATCAATAAATTAACCTGGTTAAATCAATCAGCAACTCTGTTGTTGATAGATTTCTGTCAATAACCTCAAAAACGTAACATAATTAGTGATTTTTAAATTTGTTAAGTAGATCAAAATGTAAGTATTTAAACGGGGTATAGAAAAAAAAATCTTTTTTTAAAATGAACAATTCATATTACTCAAATAAGGTCTACTTATTTTTACTCGGACACTTCGGCACCAGCTTTTTTAAAAACCTGAAAATCTACTTTGCTATCACCTTTCTAAATTGTGTACAGTCTAATTCAACAGCGATTCGTAGAAAAAAATATATCCACAGCCAAACATATATTATAACCTCCTCCTTTTTGGAAGTCGGTTAAAAATGTAACTTTGCTTACCAAAAACTTTACAATATTATTTGGGACTCTAAATTGCATAAGTACTCGAACTTGACCAATTATTTATACAGGGTGTAACAAAACTAAGTGAAAGAACATACAATGATAAAACATATAAAAACGTGAAACGTGAAAAAACATACAAAGTGATAATACTGTATAATATTGTTCCTTGTAGAGAGTTCAGTGTGAAAGTGGCAGCGCTGAAAGACTGATTTTTTTTTACTTTTGTATGGGCAAGGGCCCGAGTATCACGTGTTTCCCCATACAAAAGTGAAAATTGTTTTAGTCTTTCAGCGCTGCTACTTTCACAGTGAACTCTCTACAAGGAACACGTACACACCCTAAAGTATTATCACGTCTTAGTTTAGTTACACCCTGTATAATTAATAATTATTATATTATTTAACCTCAATATGATTAATGTAAAACAAATCACCACTAATTAGGCTTCCCACGTGGCGAATAACCGGGTTATAAATATAAATTTATACTTATCTATTATAATTTATAATACCGCCAACTCTTTCGTTAAAAAAATACTTTTTTGTTTCCTTAAAACCACAAAGTAAATAAAAAATAAGTATTAAAAAGTATTAAAAAGTAAAAAAAATTAAGTTTCATTAAAAAAGGTAAGTTTTTACTTTTTGCCCGCAATTATTTTGCCTAAGTGCGTTTGTCGCGCGCAACCACATATTTTTGGGACTAAAAAGTGTAAATATTTATTTATTTTAAATTTAATCAAAATCGGTTCAACGGTTTAAGTTTGAAGACTAAAGGGGTAACAGACCTTCACATTTATCATATTAAAGTATGGATTCCTTAATCCTATAATTATTCTAGATTAGTGGTCCCCAACCTTTTTTTCACGCGGGCCACTAACATGTTTTGGTCTTGTTGTCGCGGGCCGCAGCAAAAATTTTTTGGGTCTAAAAATAATATTCTTCAAAATTATCGATTTAAAAGTGGAAATAATTTCACGACTATCACGACGACTTTACATTATTTTACCGGCGGACGTGAATTTCATTGGAATTTTAAAATGGTTTAACATAACGCGGGCCACAAATAAAGTACCGGCGGGCCGCGGGTTGGGGATAGCGAATCTAGATAATATTATGAAAGCACAGTGTAGGTGTTAGTACGGGAGCCCTAGAACAAATTGTTTTGTGATTACTTACAAGGTAATTTTTTGTGAGTAGCTACATTTTGATAAGACAAACAACTTTTTTATTTTCGGAAAATCTCGAAAGTGGTAGCTAACAGAGATAGAAAGGATTTCATACTTTGACTTGATGGTCCTAAAATATGGATTGTTTTATTTGTAGGACAAGGTTACTCTTAAATTATATACTTAACTATTAACACCTACAAATATACAAAAAATCAGCTGGTTAGGGTTCCGTTTTAGGGTTCCGTAATCAACAAAACTTGGTTGACTACTGTACCCTAAAACCAGCTGATTTTTAGGGTTCCGTACCCAAAGGGTAAAACAGGTAAAACGGGTCTATTACTAAGACTTCGTTGTCTGTCCGTCTGTCTGTCTGTCTGTCTGTCTCCAGGCTGTATCTCAAGAACCCCTATAGCTAGACTTCTGAAATTTTCACAGATTGTGTATATCTATTGCCGATATAACAAAAAATACTGAAAATAAAATAAAATTAATGTTTAAGGGGGGCTCCCATATAACAAACGTGATTTTTTCGGCCTTTTTCGCTCTATATCAATAATGGCAAGAGGTAGGTACGTGAATTTTTCACACATTCTTTTGTTATATGTGTACTTTAATATTTAATAAAGGTGCTCCTAAACGAGCCATGTTTTTTCAGCAATTAGTGGCCGCACTATTGGCAACTATGGCCCGGCCATCACAAAAATATTGCATTACAAAACATGGCCGAGCAATCTATGGCCGAGCCATGTGTTGCGATATGTCTGCAATAGTATTGCGCATGATGCAGACTCCTAAACGAGCCACACAAACCGGCAACAATGGCTGACGAAATCACAATCGTCGCAGCAGCCTATATCGTTTTAAGAGAAAAATCAAAAAAGAAAAAGCGGAGAATGTGGATTCGACCTTACTTCAATAGGCGTGAAACAGTAGACAATTTATGTCAAGAATTAATGCTTGATAAAAAATTATTTGACAACTTTTCTAGAATGTCAAAGAGTGACTTCGAGTATATTTTAAATAAAATCGGACCGAAAATAAAAAGAAATGATACAAACATGAGGAACGCAATACCGGTTACCACAAGATTAGCGATAACTCTACGTTATTTGGCAACTGGAGATTCATTTAAAAGCTTGATGTATCTATTCAGAGTGTCAGATGCTTCGATTTCTGTTATAGTTCCAGAGGTTAGTGCAGCTTTGATAGAAGGATTAAAAGAATACATCAAGGTAAGTTGACATTGGTTTATTATGTAGGTATGTTATTATAATCATAAGGTGTACTTAATTATACCTACTTAACTCTAATTATAAAAATAATAGTAATAAATCATCATCAATCATCATCGACATGAGTTCAGAGTTCAGACCATGGAACTGAACAACTTTCCCGAAGAAACTTGTTATGTTACCAAGGTAGGTACTTAGTACATCTTAGGTAGTAATAATTTTTACTTTTGTGATTCATCATACTGGAGAGTATATGACACAAGTTCTTCATAAGTAGTCGACTGAGGAACTTGAGACTGATTATCCAAAACATGCTGTAAAGTATTTTGCTCTGACTGAGTTTGAATTGAAGTATTAACATCTTGAGAGTTAGGAACAATAACATACTGGATATTATTTTTAATGTCAGAATATTGGCTTTGTGATGTGCTAGCTCCACCTCTACTACTGTTAGGACTTGGTGTAAATCGAGACAAAGGTCGAGTTCTGTGCATAGACATATCACATTCGAACAAAATTTGCATAATTTTTAATTCTGCTTGAGCACGGGTGTAATCGTCATATTTGCTTAGCTTGTTTGCTATATGCTCTCCGAAACCAGCATATTCATTTCTTTTTGTTTCACCAGCACCACGTATAATGTTTTGAGCCTTTTCTAATAATGGATCTACAGTCTTAGGTCTCTTAGTACGTGGTTTTGGACTAGTATCTAAGATTTCTACAGAGTCAGTTGTATCTGTATTCACGACTTCTTCTGGGCCAGCACTGTCGTCAGTGTTTGCAGTTTCCACCTGAAATAACAACACCGGCCATCAATACATGAAATTGTGAATATAAATTAAAACTGTTTTCAGATGCCGTCAAGAACAGAAGAGTGGAAGCAAGTTGCGAAAGATTTCGAGGATCGTTGGAATTTTCCTCACTGTTTGGGTGCAATGGATGGCAAACACATCGCAATTATCTGTCCACCGAACAGTGGGAGTCAATATTATAATTATAAACAGTTTTTTAGTATAGTGCTGTTTGCTGTAACAGATGCACGTTACAATTTTTTGTATGTACATGCAGGTGTTCAAGGAAGTATATCTGATGGGGGAGTTTTTAGACATACAGCTTTTGGGAAAGCACTCCTGAGTCAAACTCTTAACATACCACATCCTAAATCCCTCCCGGGCCGTGAAATGTTAACACCATATGTTTTCCTGGCAGATGATGCATTTCCACTAACGGAGAATATTTGCAAGCCCTATACGTTAGATTTGAACATAGGGTCTCCTAAACGTGTATGTAACTATAGAATATCTAGAGCACGCCGTATAGTTGAAAACTCTTTTGGAATCTTGGCTTCAGTTTTCCGGATTTTACACACAACTATTGATGTTGAATTAAAATATGTACAAGATATAGTTATGGCCTGTGCATATCTACATAATTTTTTGCGACGAAATACAAGATCACGATCTGTATATTCACCACCTGGGACCTTTGATTGTGAAGATATTGATGTTGGTAAAGTAATACCAGGTACATGGAGAGATGATGAACAAAGATTAACAGATTTAAGAATATTGGGAAGGAATGCAACCACAAGGGCAAAAGCTGTGAGAGACGAATTTATGCACTATTTTATGACACAGCAGGGGCGGGTAGCATGGCAAGATAAATATTTAACTAGTAGAGGATCAAGATAAAAATATTCTGAAGGAACTAAGTAGTTCACGTTATCCATTATGATACATACCTACTTACATTATAGTTAAATATTTTCTTACATTATAAATGTCATAAATACTTAATTAAATAGATACTTACATTAGGTGTTGCATTTTCACTGTCTAATCCTGTATTCGCGGTGTTTTGGTTATAAACAAACGATATTGCATCATAAGCAAACCATTTCACGATTCTACCACCAGCGCTACCGCTTTTATTTTTTTTCTGCTCATTAAGTGCGTATGTTCTTAGGCTTCTAAATTTTTTATAAGCCTCGTCGTTGGTTATGCCGAATTTTTCAGCGATTTCATTCCATCCGTCTTTTTTTGCCATTCTATCTTTGTAAATTCCGCTTTTCGTATCCCATAACTCAGGATGTAAATGAACTTCATTGATAAAATCAACCACCGTCTCGTTAGTCCACGTATTAGTCATTTTTGTTTATTAATTATAATTCACATACATAACCCGAAAACCAAAACAAAACAACGTGATAACTACACAGAATATAGCAATTAGTCACGGCACGGTGCGTCACCTCGCACAGCCCACTCATAGTCAACTTCACGTCGTGTAGAAAAGGATGCACTATATCATAACAATTGAGAGCGACTGAAACAACAATAAAACTGGCTGGGCAACATTGCAGTAAAATCGACAGCCCAGCGATCGTCCGGCAACCTATCAAAACAATATCGGCCATTCGCTGCAACATCAAACATATGTGGCTATATGTCTGGGAAATTCCTGCAATATTGCGTAGTATGGCTGGAATTGCTCGCAATGTTGCCGACCACTGTATTGCAGCCACATATTGCAGGAAAACATTGCTCGTTTAGAAGCACCATAATAATATTAAAATAAAATTGACACATATTTTACATTATCTATGAATAGGACTTTGATAGATGTTACCATAGCAGCATTGTTGTTATTTCACTTTGTAAATATTATTCTTACAATAAAAGTACTACGTTACAAAATGTATTTCAATTACACAACATAGTTGGCGACGAGGATGACTACGAACTTGCAGAATTGGAAGAGGATTTGCGCCTCCATACGAGCACAATTTACGAGGTGGGAATCATACTTAAAAACACATGAGAATCTTGATTACGCAGAGACTCATGTTAGACTACAACGCCTACACGAAGACTTCCAATTACTTCGAGAACTACAACAGAACATAATATGTGAAATACCTGATGAAGAATTAGATGATGAAATTGGAACAATACACGACATTGAGGAGGAATTCATATCTATCAAACTAAAACTCCTTGATATGCAACGACGAGCTGAAAATAATTCTCAAACTACACGAAGATTTCAATTACATACTGAGAATAAACCTACACGCTGCAATACATCAGAAGAATATTCAAGCAAAGAAAACGTACAGTCTACTAAATATTTTGAGGATCCAGCTACAGTTTACCCCGAGAATAACGCCGATGGCATCATACATGAGCCATTAACAGTTACAACTACGGAGCCGAACACACAGAGCGAAATCTTACTAGAAGAAAATGATGTGAATACACGATGCGAATACGATTCCTCTGATAGACTACAATATACTACATTGAAGCAAATTAGTAACAGTCAAGACGCGACTGAGACGCACCCCCAACAACGATGGACAAAGTCCGTACCAATTGATGTTTGGTCGCGACATAAGGACATCGCTTCACGCGATGCTTCTCAAAACGCCGCCGTCTACAATGAGGGCCAGCACCGAGACGCCGCCCGATAACATGTTCGCGCCAGGCGACCGAGTCCAAGTTAGGGCCTACGGCTCCCAGAGATGGGTATTTGGAACTATTTTACGTCGCCTGGGCCAACTTCACTATGAGGTCCGAACCGATGCAGGGACAGTCTGGCGCCAGCATCTAGAGCAGCTCTTGCCTGCGCCAGGCATTCATCAGGAATAGCGGCGGAGGACTGACACATATTTTACATTATCTATGAATAGGACTTTGATAGATGTTACCATAGCAGCATGGTTGTTATTTCATTTTGTAAATATTATTCTTACAATAATAGTTGAACTAATCAGCGTGGATGCTGAGCGAGCATTTCCAGCTACTAGCTACCTTGTGTCGAATATCAGGAACCGTTTCGGAATCTTTGGGCACAATTTTGACCTATATTTCGAAAAAAAATTCGATAAAAGATGGACATAAATAAGCGATTTTTTTAAGTTTTTTTTAACTATTATTATTACGAAGCCATTTCCAAAAAAAATATTAGTTTTTCTTTAATTTTTTATAAAGTCTGAAGTATGGAGGTGTTAATAATTAAACCCTTGAAAAAAGTGTCTGACAAAGTTTGTTTTATTTGAGATTCTAAGAATAAAACGGGGTCTATCAAGTAAAGTCATTATAACGATTTATTTTAAAAGTTTAAATCCACCCAGCGGGATCCCGCAAATACCGGGATCCAGCGGGATTGTGATGGTTCAATCCCACAAATAACGGGATTGAAATTCTCTTGCGGGATTGCATTCCCTAGTTCTATCGTACCCGCAACTCTGCGATGAGTGGAGCACCATGGGGTTTTAGTGGGTAGACTACGCAGGGATCCAGCGGGATTTTGATGGTTCAATCCCGCAAATAACGGGATTGAAATTCTCTTGCGGGATTGCATTCCCTAGTTCTATCGTACCCGCAACTCTGCGATGAGTGGAGCACCATGGGGTTTTAGTGGGTAGACTACGCAGGGATCCAGCGGGATTGTGATGGTTCAATCCCGCAAATGACGGGATTGAAATTCTCTTGCGGGATTGCATTCCCTAGTTCTATCGTACCCGCAACTCTGCGATGAGTGGAGCACCATGGGGTTTTAGTGGGTAGACTACGCAGGCATATCCCGGCCGATATCCCTAATTTGCCGGGGATGCGTAAAGCATTTCCCCATGTTAAAAAAAAAAAGACGGGTTGCACTCCGGGAGTGCCGGCAGAAGTGAAAACTTGATTATTAACGTTGTGCATTATTTTTTTAACCCATTTTTTATGAAAATCGATAAAAAAAACGATCGTTTTAATTAATTAATCGAAACCCTTACAATCGATTAAAAAATATCGACAATCGAAAAAAAAACAATCGATTGTTCGATTAATCGATTTCGATGTTACAACACTACTCTCCAACCGTCCTACGTTTTTCCTTGGTTTTTCGATCAGCATGAGAATCTGACGCGAGTTTCACAGTTTTTACCCATCCCACAAAAGTGCTCAACGCCGCTAAAGAAGTTTTCACTTCAAAAAAAGGGCTCCCTCACTACACATGTCTTTCATTTAAACAGTGGTTGAAAAACGTTTTTCATAAAATATAGCTAAAGACTAATGCACGATTTCCGAGGTTTTTGATTGAAATTTATCCATTTACTACATAAACAGCCACAGACGCTCCATTTCTGAGGTTTTGGATAGATCTATTCACTAGATGACGCCCGCAACTTTGTTGTGCCAAAATTGGTTTATCACGTGGGAACCGCACATTTTTCCGGGATAAAATGTATCTCAGGACTCAAAGTATCTTCATACCAATTTCAAAATTGGTTCAGCGGTTTGGGCGTGAAGAGACAAATAGACACACTTTCGCATTTTAATATTGAGTTAAGACATATGGATTCAGGATTAGCGTTTTTTATTTGCTTACGTCAAAATATTATTAACCAATCTTAAGAACTCTGTCTGTTGAATAGAACTCCCGACAAAAACTACAGAAACAATCTGACAGATGTTAATACAAAAAGTTAAGAGCTTTAAGGATAATATTATCATGATAGATCATAGACCATAAACAAGACAAGACGTGACGCTTTAAACTTTATACTTCGACCTTGTGATGAAAATGTCAACAATTTACACTGTTAAAAATATTGTTTTCGTACCTACAGGTAGAGAACATAGAGAACTGTATTATAACGTAATCTATCCAAACTCCTTGCTTTTTATAAGTGACAGCTATTTTTTTTTAAATTACTTTTTTAAACTTCTATGAATTGCACAAGATTAATGGACTTTTTTAACGTTCTTGTAATTGCCTAGGCGTTGATGCTATAACAAGTTTTAGTAAGCAGAAAACATTGTGCAATCACAAATTGTTTATTACACACAACATAGAACTTACGTTAGTTATTTCGTCTTCTGTAATAGTAAAAATAACCTAAAACTTGTCAAACTTTTTCGGTCACTACTTTGAAGCACTGTGAGTAACATAAGCACTTTAGAGACATTTTTATCCGAACTTGTGTTGTCTTCACTTTAAATATCATAATATTTTTATAACTTAAGCTTCCTTAATGTAATAAATAGTCCACTGCTATTGTTTTACACAGAAAAAAAGTAAAAAATTAAATCGTTCTACAAACAAAAAGGATGCTTGAGTCAATTCCGAAAATTCAATTTTGGAAACTACTTTTTTATTTTTTATTGATAGGTAATAATTCTTAAATGTGTTTTAATGATTATTTTTTCAAATAATTTTGCCCCTAATAAAACATTTTTTGATTTATAAAAAAATAAGACGGATTTTCTCCTCCTCTCCATTTTTCCCCAATTTTAGATTAAAATTATGAATCGAAATAATTGAATATTAGCTCAATTATCATTTCATTTCCTATTATAATTACTGTGTACAGTCCTATTGATTGAGTATTAGTCCACTGTTATCACAATTATTAATCACATCACTGTAAGGTTTCAGTTCATACTGCGAGCGGCCGCACTGTCAAAGCAAAACTGATCTTGGTAGCGCGTTGCCACCATAAAATTAATTTAAATCGTATAACAACATGTGGCCGTTGTCGAAAACTTTATGTAAATATATGTCGTATAATTCATACATTTTTGGAATTTCACTGTCCACCTTGAGCTATCGGAGTGGCTTGTTAAATAATTAGGAGCTTGTAGGCGGATTTGGAGTAAAATTTAAAGTATGATCTAAGTAAGCTCAAGATGTTTTATCAAACTTTTAACTGTTTTAACTACCTGTACCAAGACAACATCCAATGCAGCAATTTTTACAATACTATGTTTTAGCTTACATTTGAATTTATGTAATTGATTGTACTGTCGGTTCTTGGTGGAAATTCATGTTGAACACTAGTAAAACACACTTTTCTTGCACTTCTTCCACTATAATATTATATCTATACTAATATTATAAAGAGGTAAACTTTGTTTGTTTGTTTAATTGTAATGAATAGGCTCAAAAACTACTGGACCGATTTTAAAAATTCTTTCACCATTTGAAAGCTACATTATTTACGAGTAACATAGGCTACTTTTTATTTTAGAAAATATAGGGTTCCGTAAGATATTTGGGTTTTTCTGACACAGGGTGAAAAAAATCAACCAGAAAAGTTACTTATTTTGCGTACGCTGCCTAAACTATAAAAGATAGAACTATACAATGTTCTAAGTAAATGTAGATCTTATAAATATCTACAAAAATATCCGCGACACACTATACCTATCTATGTCAAGTGAGGCACCACAACCATTTTTTTATTTAAAAATCTTGATTTTTTTGGACTACATTTAAACGCATTTATTTTACTCATGCTGATAATTCTTATCAAAATAAATTATTTCATCACTAAGTACAGTTTGTGTACATAATATTTGATCTTCAAATGATTAAAATTGGATGTTTTGTTTAGAAGTTATGGCGAAATTAAAAATTGCGATTTACGCCCGTTTCGAAGTGGGCGCTACCAAGGCGGGGGTGCGCAGTAGCGAAGATTATGACCGGTCATGCAGCTGGTGAACTAGCTCATATACCAAGAATACCAATGATCCCTACTGATTTGCCTATACCCTTCAAAAGGCTCCAATTTCCTGTAAAATTTCTTTTGCACTAACGATAAATAAATCCCAGGGCCAAACATTCAAATTAGTAGGAATTGATTTACGAAAATAATGTTTTACGCATGGGCAACTTTACGTTGCCCTATCACGAGTCGGGGCTCCCGAGTCCCGACCATCAGTATATTTTGTTAGGTACCTGAAAATAACTTAACGTCAAATGTTGTTTATAGAGAAGCTCTACAATAATCGCTTTAGTTATCTATCCTAAAACAACGGGTTGCACTCCGGGACTACCATCAGAAGTGAAAACTTATTACTAATTACATAGAGAGGTAACCGACATCCACGCGGGCGGAGCCGCGGGCGACCGCTAGAAGGCTATATTTTATCACGCTAAGACTAATAGGAGCTAAGAAATAGAGGAAAGTGTGGAAAAAACGGGAGTAATTATTTAAAATGGATTATTTGAACGCGCTAATCTCAGGAACTACTGGTCCGATTTGAAAAATTCTTTCAGTGTTAGATAGACCATTTATCGAAAAACGCTATAGGCTATATTTTTCACGCTAAGACTAATAGGAGCGAATAAATAGAGGAAAGTGTGGAAAAAACGGGGGAAATTATTTGAAAGGGCTTATTTGAACGCTCTCACTCGGTACTACTGGTCCGATTTGAAAAGTTCTTTCAGTGTTAGATAGCCTATTTATCGAGGAAGGCTATAGGATATATTTTATTGCGATAAGGCTAATATGAGCGAAGAAATAGAGGAAAGTGTGGAAAAAACGGGAGAAATTATTTGAAATGGCTAATTTGAACGTGCTAATCACAGGAACTACTGGTCCAATTTGAAAAGTTATTTCAGTCTTAGATAGCCCTTTTTATCGAGAAAGACTATAGGCTATATTTTATTACGCTAAGACTAATAGGAGCGAAAAAATTGAGGAAAGTGTGGAAAAAACGGGGGAAATTAATTGAAAGGGCTTATTTGAACGTACTGGAGCAATTTGTATGTTTTTTGGCACACATAAAGAATAGACCACGTGAAAGGACATAGGTCTCTTTTTTGCGGAAAAATGTACGGCTTCCGTGACATTCCTATATTAGGCGGGTGAAGCCGCGCGGAACATCTATCATAATATCATAAAAGTATATTGTCCCACACAAATAACACAATATACTTTTATGATTTGCGCATTAACTATTCAATAGATATGTACGGGAACAACTATAAACTAAAGTCCACGCGGGCGAAGTCGCGGGCAACAGCTAGTCAATATATAAAGTACCCAGTAGCCGATTCTCAGACCTACCGAATATGCATATAAAATTTGGTAAGAATCAGTAAAGCCGTTTCGGATGAGTTCGTGGACTAACATTGTGACATGAGAATTTTATATAATATGTCGTAGGATGATTTGATAAATCGAATTATCGCGAAAATTCTAGGGACTTCGCTAAAACACGGATAATTAGACAATAGTGATTACATTTTTCAAACTTACTGACAAAAGGTAGTGTTTTCGCGAAAACACGAGTTGCTTTAGTAACATTGCACATTATTAACGCTGATTGGCTTGATTTTTACTTACTGGCTAACTCTTATCTTTCCCTTATATTTGAGGTATTACACCATAGACTTATAAAGGGTAAGAAATGACAATGCCTGTTCATAGGAACTTTACTTTTTATTTAACCTTTTCTTGGGTAAATATCTATCACAGAAAAGTTACTCGTCATAATATAAACGCAACTACGATTACGTTACCTCTTTATACAGGGTGCAATTAAACCTTCCTGCCAAATTTTTTCCAGAGCTTAGGTATCATTAGGAGAGTCCATTTATCAAAAAACGAGGGGGTGACGCGGGTGGAGGCGCGCGCGTAGGGGCAAGTTATTCGTTCTTTAGTCCATTTAGGTTTCGTACATCCGTCCTGTCTATTAGCGTAAAACTTTCTTAGCTCTATGTCGAATCTTTCTTTATCGGACATAACCTCAGAATTAGTTTCCGGTTCTGTTGAACTTTCAGCACTAATTTCACTTGTATCAGGCATTTTGTATTTACAGACACACTTTTAGATAACTTTTTGCACTATTTTTCAAATCCAACTGCAATTTTAAACACATTAAATATTAAAAAAACTGCTAGTTTGCTTACAAAAACAACCACAAACAAAACAACGCGTGACAATCAATTGACATTTAAAATGTCAACTCTTCAACCAATCAGAGAAGATGTTGTTGTGGGGCGCTTAAACCGACCAATCAGTGATTTTTTTCGATAATAACTAACGATTCGTTTCGCAATCTTACTAAGGCGACTCGTGTTTTCGCGAAAACACTACCTTTTGTCAGTAAGTTTGAAAAATGTAATCACCATTATCTAATTATCCGTGATTTCGCGATGTCCCTAGGATTTTCGCGATAATTCGATTTATCAAATAATCCTACGACATATAATTATAATATAAGATTATAAAGCGGAAGAGTTTGTTAGTTTGTTTGTTTGAACGCGCTAATCTCAGTAACTACTGGTCCGATTTAAAAAAAAATCTTTCAGTGTTAGATAGCCCATTAATCGAGGAAGGCTATAGGCTATATTTTATCACGCTAAGACTAATAGGAGCGAAGAAATAGAGGAAAATGTGGAAAAAACGGGAGGAAATGTATTTGAAAGCGCGTATTTGAACGCGCTAATCTCAGGAACTACTGGTCCGATTTGAAAAATTATTTCAGTGTTAGATAGTTCATTTATCGATAAAGGCTATAGGCTATATTTATCACGCTACGACTAATAGAGCTAAGAAATAGATGAAAATGTTGAAAAAACGGGAGGAAATTATTTGAAAGGGCTTATTGAACGTGCTAATCTGAGGAACTACTGGTCCGATTTTAAAATTCTTTCAGTGTTAGATAGTCCATAAATTCCATTTATCGAGAAAGTTACGACTCTTAGGAGCAAAGAAATAGAGGAAAATGTGGAAAATGCGGAAATTATTTGAAAGGGCTTATCTCACAAACTACTGGAGCAATTTTTCTGTTATTTGGCACCAATGATATTCAACATATTATATAGATCTGTTACGTTCATACTATTTTCCGGCTTAAATCTGTTCCGAATAAGTTCGAACAATTTTCAAATTCAAAATTGCAAACATTGACAAATTTGACAGATAAGTGAAACAAAAGATACGAAATGCCATTTACATAAAAGAGACAGTTCTATTTTCAAACGTCGAACTGCAAAGTTTCTTGTGCGTAGAGAGTAACATAGTTATAGCCGTAGAGTGGACACTTGATACAAAAGTATTAGTAGGTAAGAAATGAAAGAACTTATGTAAGAGTTACTTTTACATTTATTGAAAATTTTAACACCAAAATAATTAATAATGAAATATCTATATCTATACATCTTATCTTATCTTATATATAAAATTCTCGTGTCACAATGTTAGTCCACGAACTCCTCCGAAACGGCTTTACTGATTTTACCAAATTTTATATGCATATTCAGTAGGTCTGAGAATCGGCTACTGGGTACTTTATTTATTGATAAGTGCATTTGTGAAGATAAGTGTATTACAACCTGAGACTGACGGCGACCATTGTTTGTGCGACGAGATAGCGATCGACGTTGCCATGGCGACATACTTATTTAGTCACTTCAATAAAATAATATGGGCGAAATACTTTATATTATGGCAAAGCAACGTTTGCCGGGACAGCTAGTATTATTATAAAATAAGGTCGCTTTTTTCCCTCATGTCCCTTTGCTCCCTTTAATCTTTAAAACTACGCAACAGATTTCGATGATTCTTACAGTGTTAGATAGTATATTTATCGAGGAAGGCTATATTTTATCACGCTAGGACTAATAGGAGCGAAGAAATAGAGGAAAATGAGGAAAAAATGGGGAAAATTATTTGAATGGGCTAACTTGAACGCGCTAATCTCAGGAACTACTGGTCCGATTTGAAAATTCTTTCAATGTTAGATAGCCCCTTTATTGAGGAAGGCTATAGGCTATATTTTATCATGCTAAGACTAATAGGAGAATGTGGAAAAAATGAGGGAAATTATTTGAAAGGGCTTATCTCGCGAACTGCTTGAGCAATTTTTATGTTATTTGACACAGATAAGAAATACACCACGTGAAGGATCATAGGCTATCGATTTTAATCATTTTTTACTTCATAAAAAACATATTTTATGTACCTCTATTCCACACTCTGGATGTAAAAAGGTAGTTTTCAAATTATTTGGTCTATTGAGATCACAACCTAAAAAACTCAAAGGAAGGGGGATACTCTACGTGCTTGGGGTACGCACGGCATTTGTCTAGTATTCCAAGTAAGCAATAGCAATAGTGCGTAGAGGTTCCCTCTTCCTTTGAATTTTTCCAAATCATTTGTAGATATTTGGCCTCTAATCTATTCTATGACTCGGATAGGGACGTTGGGATCGATTACTTATTGCTTTTAATTAATAAAATAAGTTTTATTAGATGTTATAAAAAAAGTTTGACCTTGAAAAACAATAACAACTTTGGTGTAATAATAAAAATTATTCCTTAGATTATGTTCTATTCAAATAATGGATTTATTTGCGTTGGCCGGCACTTTTAAAATTAGCCCAATTTGATCCTTATGCTTTAGTTTGTTATTATTTTTAGCAATATTCCGCGAAATAAACCTCCACCTTTAAGTAAATGAGTTGAGAACAATTGCTATCCAATCTTGTAGTTTTACTTGATCACAAGGAAACCTAAAAAAAAACAGTACAGTACAGTAATTGCATAAGACATCGCATAGCGTATAAAATAGAATACAAATAAACTGCAATTGTAGGCATTTAAGTCACCATCTAACAGTCATGTGGCGAGTCTGCACTAACTACTCTATGTCTGCAGCAGCGCAACCATCCTTATCGTTCTTGCGTCAAAACCATATCGCTGTCTCTTTCTTCGCCTGAGCTATGGCGCAAATTCGATTTTTTCAGATTGTTCGAAAAAATAATTGAAAATGTAATTAATCGAGGTATTTATTGCATACTTACAAGTGGTAAGAGATTCCATGTGTTTTGTTTACTTTGGAGCCATAGTTCGTACATTTTCTAAACACACACGACGGCATTTTCAATTTATTTTGATACTTGACAAGACGCGGTACGTTCGTGAAGTGCGTTCGATGGTTCGATGCAGACTAAATAAAGGACGGGCCAATTGGCCCGTATTTGAACCTTCACAACGCGCGCGGTAGTAACATATCTGCTTTGAGTTATTATATAATATATCATTGTTTGGCACAGATAAGAAGTAGACCACGTAAAGGATCATAGGCTATTTTTGTGGACTAATTTGTCTGTGAAATATTTAATTTACGCGGGCGAAGCCGCGCGGAACATCTAGTAGTTAATATAGTGGAAAAAGTGCAAGAAAAGTGTGTTTTATTCGTGTTCTAGTATTAAGAATCGTTTTGTATTAAATAGACATATTTTGTCTATTTATCACGTACTGGTGTTTCGTGGAAAGCATACATGATCGCGATACCTATGTTAGGTTTGCCACGTGTATCATTAATACATTTATTTTCTTTTTCTTTCTTTTCTTTTTCTTCTTTTTTGGCAACTTAACACAAAGGATGTGTATGTTGTGCCACAGACAAGGTAAAAAGGTAAGGAATATGGCGGGAAAACCATATTCCTCCTATTACAATTTTCATCATCGTTTTCATGTATCGTCAGGTCTAAAGTCTAGTCAAAGTCTAAGTAAAAGTCAATACAGTCAAGGAGTCAAGTCGGTCGATTCAGTAAAGTGGTAGACGCTTTACTAATACTTTTGATGGAGTTTTGGAGGGAACACAAAATAGCACGTTTCTGGATATTACATCACTTTCCTACACTTGTGCATGAACACGAATATCTAATGGTTAATATTCTACCAATATTACACACTAAAAACCCAGTTAACACAATTTTAGGAAAATAATATAAAAACACAACAGCACCCTTTTACATTCCCGGCAAAACTCCTATTTTCTTTTTGTATCTTTTTTATTCTTATGTTAGTGTTTTCTTACAAAGCAGTAACTAGTATGTATTAACTATGTAGGTCTCTAGTCTCTACCTCTTACTACGGCAAGTTTCTTGGATATCTATAATTGTTATCATGGTCGCCGGAGTCCTTATGGGGTTGATAGGTTAATATAAAAAAATAAGTTCAGTGTATTCAACTTTATATTCATTGCTTTAGCATTATAATGGCAATATCTGTAAATGTTTTAACTTATAATTGCACAAAAAAAATAAGATTGCGCATTATTTTGGTCGTCATTAATTCTTTTGCTTACAATAATATTTATTCATTGAGCAAAATGATTAGTCATACTATTTCCTTTAAATTTATATACTTAGGTAGGTAATATAATGATTAATTAGTAATTTTGTAAATTTTTAAAATATGCTATGTTAAAAACAGACGAAAAATAAAATAACTTTAAAGTAGTAGCGACACGGCAGGTGACCAATAGCCAAAATATATCATATAAACTCCTGAGAATAATTAAGTGGTTTAATTTTTAAGTGTTGTCCACTACCTGTTTTTTTTTGTTAATAGTAATACATAATTAATAAAATAAGTTTTATTTTATATTTTCAAACAGGAAAGGTTTGTTTGTTTGATTTCTAGAAATGGCTTTTAAATACCACCGATTTTCATAAATTAAACCGTAAACGCCTCCGTGGTCCAGTGGTCGCGTCGCTCTTGACTCGGAGGTCGTGGGTTCGTTTCCCGCGTTGGAAACATGTTATTTCCAAGTTTGGTTAGGACAATGCAGGCTGATCACCTGATTGTCTGACAAGTAAGATGATCCATGCGTCGGATGGGCATGTAAAAAGTCGGCCCTGCGCCTGATCTCTCGCCAGTCGTGTCGGTCTTCCATCCCACTGGGGAGAGTAAAGGAATAGAGAGTGCTCTTGTGTACTGCGCACACACCTGGGCACTATAAAATTGCTCCTGCGTACCTGGTCTGGTTTCAATGAAACCGGCCACCGTCACCGAAACCGGTGTGGGGAGTATTATATTATTATTTTCATAATATTTGGCACTATTAGTAGACTATGGAGAAAGAAAGCTAATAGTCAAGAGTACGGTTTCTATGCAGTTTCTATTTTATACACTTTAGAGCAGCCGTTTTTAAAATATGCTTTGCGAACCTCTGCGGGGCTAAAATGGTCGTTTTGGAGAATCATATTATAAATCATAATATGATTCGTTTTTTTAAATACTTATCGCAAAATAGTCACTCTGCTTGCAATTCCTGTCTAGTAATTCGTACTAATGCCGCGTCCTACTCTAACAAACGTGAAATGACGTTGTTAGAGCAGGACGCGGCATTAGGCCTACTACGAAACCGAGAGTGGAGCACCATTGGGTTATAATAAGTGAGTAGATCCTATGGGGAGTCCCACATACCCCGTCCGATGTCCCCAATCCACTGGGGATGAGCAAAGCATTTCCCCATGCAATGTAAAAAAAGGATACCTCTACTTTAGAGACATATTAATATTTTCCTGATGATAAAAATATATACTTTTATTTTATTGAAAAAATTAGATATTGTAGGCAGTAGGCACCTTAGATATAAAATTGTTATAAAAAAAACCGGTAATCTGATTTAGACCTACAAAGTAATAAAGACATTAAAATCTATGAGAGACACATAATTGCTCTATAAAACTACTGGAATTATGTTAATAATTGTCGGTCTTTTAAAAAAAAAAAAAAAAAGTTTTTTATACTACCGTGGAAAATTATTTCCGGAAAGATAAGTTTTTATGACAAAGTTTTATAAATTACTCTTAAACTTTTTAATAAATTTTAAAGAAAGTGTTTTTGCCTGTCTGTCTTTCCTTTTGTTAGATGCTTTTATTCACTAAAACCACTGAACCGGATATCGAAAATTTTATATCTAAGAGGCCTACCCACGGCCTACCTCTTAGATATAAAATTTTCAATTTTCTTTCTGCTTGCGACTCAAAGTACCAATCTTTATTTCTGCTTGCGATTCAAAGTACCTATACTTTGAGTCGCAAGTTTCTACTTCTGTAAAGAAAATAAAGCATATTTCCTATTCGATAATGCACGGTTCAGTATAACAACGTTGCAAGTTACATCTAGTACCTTAAGATAATACTTAAGTACATAAATAGATTATGTATGCTAAATGATAATACACATAATATTATTATAGACTGGCTTAAAGATACACTGTTAGTACCATATTCCTGATTGCAACACGCGACAAGCCACAAGGTCTTAGCTCAAATTACTGCAGGTAATAATTATTGATGACTCAATGCCGAATAAGTAACAAGTGATCTACACTTCACCTTATTATAAAGGAAAAGCACTAATGCTAGACACGGAACTAATAGATGACACTTACGACAAAAATACCATAAAAATAAGAATTACTCGAATTATTTCTCAATACTGTAAATTTTATAAGCTTCTCAAGTTATCTGTTGATGTGAAAAAATATATTAGGGACGCCTTCAGGAACAAAATTTTAAAATGGGATCAGTTTTCGTAAATAATGTGAACGCGTCAACACGCGCTCGGTAATTTCTTAGCAAATAGGTTATGGAAGGCGAAATTTTGCACGTAAGTTTTGAATACATTTATTTGATTTTTTGTAATTTCTATTGATTTCATTGGATTAATGGTCATGTTGTATACACTAATTAATGTTTATTTATAATTTTTTATCCATTTTCCTTAACAATATAAAGGGTGTCTAGTGTCTACTATTAGTTCTTGAAAATAAAAATAAACCTAACATGGATCTCATCTTTTAGTTTTGCAATACATACTAAAGTTATATTTTTGTAGTTTATTCTACTGCAAATATCATCACTAGTCTCTGAAAAACTTAGAACTACCTACCTAAAACTGGAAATTAGAATTTACCTAAAAATGGACATGGTGTCTAATATACTTTTACTGATCTAAAAATCGATTGCTTTAGATTTTAGTAGTAAAAAGAAGAAAAAGGAGAGCTGAGAAAAGAAAGAAGAAAAAAGAAGAGGCAAGAAAAGCATGGAGACTAAAGACTGAAAATAAATTTGCTAGGAAAAAAATATGAAAAATAAAAATAAAAGGAAAGATAGTTTCAGCATGGAAGAAGAATGGATAGAATCTGGAGACAGCGTGGATAATATTTCTGATGCATGTATTACTATAATATGATGAAGTAAATGAAATCTTTTGAAAAACAGCAAATAAAGACCTAATAATAGGAAAAATGTAAAATCTCATGTAACGTTCTATGTCAACTATTAGTTCATATTGGTGTCTACTATTAGTGATGTTCGTTTTTGTGATGTCATTTATTAGCTCTTATGACTAAGTTTACAAAAAGACCAATAATATATTTTTTAATTGATTTGTCAGAGAATAATTATAATAGTTTTATTTTGTAAGAGTTACTGAAGACATGGAAGACGTTATTAATCCTTTATTTTCATAAATATATATTTTATAACATTCAAATGTTTAATGTTTCCTTAAAGTGTCTGCCATTAGTGCTTTTCCCTTAATAGTTAATACTTAGGTACCTAAAATAAAGTCTATGCGGTAACGTATTATTAGTGTTAAGACTTAGGTAAGATACAATATCTGCATTCTATTTTATAACAAAACAGTATGTTTTCCTAATAAAGTATTAAAACAAAATAGTCTTGATGCTGTCCGAAACTTCGTACTTTTATTATTTATTTAAATTATTATACTAATTACTAGCTGTCCCTGCAAACGTTTCTTTGCCATATAAAGTAGGTATTTGTGAAGTGACTAAATAAGTATGTCACCATGGCAACGTCGATCGCTATCCCGTCGCACAAACAATGGTCGCCGTCAGTCTCGAGTTGTAATAATTTACTATTATTTATTCAACAAATGCACTTATCAATATAAAAAGTACCCAGTAGCCGATTCTCAGACCCACTGAATATGCATATGAAATTTGTTTAAAATCAGTAAAGCCGTTTCGGAGGAGTACGCGGCCTAACATTGTGACACGAGAATTTTATATAATACTAGCTATCCCGGCAAACGTTGCTTTGCCTTATAAAGTATTTTGCCCATATTATTTTATTGAAGTGACTAAATAAGTATGTCGCCATGGCAACGTCGATCGCTATCTCGTGGCAACATCAGTCTCAGGTTGAAATAATTTACTATTATTTATTCAACAAATGCATTGTATCAATAAATAAAGTACCCAGTAGCCGATTCTCAGACCTACTGAATATGCATTTAAAATTTGGTAAAAATCAGTAAAGCCGTTTCGAAGGAGTTCGTGGACTAACATTGTGACACGAGAATTTTATATAAAAGAAAGATGGTATTTTATTTTATGACTTCGTTTGCGATTGCGATGAAGATTTTGCTTAATATAGCGCGTGGACAGCTTTAGAAAACTGTGCTTTTCCTTTTTCGGGTCTACAAGTAGATAGCTTTTTCAATCATCACTTTGATATTTATCAGTTCTGACTTCTGAGAGTGAAGAGTCATTCAACTTTTCTAGGAAATAACGAATAGAATTTTTGTCATAAATAACAAAAGCGCCATCTATACTTTTATACTCGAACTATTTAGTTATATGAGCTACCCATTTGTCTCTACAATGACTCATTTCGTTTAGATCAGTCGCTTACTACAAGGTTTTCAGTTACCCCGCTAGATGTCACTTTTACGTAAAACGAGTTTCAGATACGACGTTATTCGAGTGTAAATCATTGTAATATTGCGAAAATTTTTCTAATACTAAATTTTTTAAACACATGTACAAAAATAAAAATATTTACGCTGTTCTTACGCTCAAATAATTTTCCTGGCAACTGGGAATTAAAAATGTGTTACCTACTCTGCGCAAAATGAAGTGTTGGAAACAAGTCAATTTTCATGATTTTTTGTTACACGCAAATTATTACTTAATAATTTATAACTTCTAACATCAAAATATACCTTAAATATAACTACAGAGTGTAACAAAACAAAGTGATAATATTTTAGGGCTAGGTATATATCCCTCAGATAGAAGTTCACTGTGAAAGTAGCAGTACTGAAAGAGCAACATTTTAGGAATAAAAAGTATAATATTATGTCCTAAGTCCTAACATAACATATAGGTACTTTTAATTCCTAAAATTAATTAATGAATTTTGGGGCAAAGGAGCTTTTCTTGTCTACCTTTAAAATATAATATAGTTATTATTTTAATGTAATCTATGATTTAAAACACTAACGAATATTTTTCGCGCGTGCCAATGTGCTGTCGGCCTTACTTCCGCTCACGTTGCCGGGAGCCTGCCGGCTTGGGACAGACACCGGCGTTATTTTGATTGTGAATATCTCACGTGGCGGAAAACGTGCGCGCGCGCAGGGGAACGACCTAGCCCTTTTGTTTTGAAAGTGGCTGTAAACCTTGAGCAGCTTGAGCCTAACGTAGGATTTATACAAGGTGTAACACAACAAAGTGATAATACTTTAGGCTGAGTATGAGTCCCTGAATTACTGTGAAAGTAGCAGCGCTGAAAGAGTAACGTTTTTTTTAACTTGTATGGAAAAAATCCTGACGCTGGGGTTTTTGCCCTTACAAATCACAAAAAAATTTGCTCTTTAACCGATTTTGCTTAACTTTAGCACGAAGATACTTTGAGTCTCGGGAATGGACTCGAATCATTATCAATACCGTGTTGACAAAACGTTAAACTTCCCTCTAATCCAATTTACAAATTGAACCACCATCGCCCGCTAGTGTTGTTGTCAATACTCAGGACTCAGGAGTCAGGACTCAAGAGTCAGGACTCATGACTCCTCAGGCTGATATAAATATTCAGTACTCACAGAGTCTGAACCGGTCTTGAGACCGAGGTCTCAAGACACGGTTCAGGCTCTGTGATTGGTTGGCTGTCAAAATTTGGACCAATCACAGAGCCGAACCGCGTCTTGAGACCGGGTCGCATCTTCGCCTCAGGAGTCAGGACTCAGGACTCAAGAGTCAAGACTCAGGAGTTATTTCGATTCTCGATAGTCGGGGAATAAGGGCATAATGGTGATCGAAATAAAATAATTTTCGGAAGATCTCGATACTTTCAAGTCAACGCCATTACCTTTATTAACAAAATAAAAAACATTGGAAGCCATTAGCCTCTGGCCCCAATCCACGAGTCACGTTATACCGCCACTACACGCGGCACATGGCGTTCCGCATGCCTCACGTTGCCACGTAAATAATGTCACATTCGGCACTTTACATACCATAAATATGTACTGATGTGTAGGGTGTTACATAGATGATCAATCTATTTTAGGGTGTATGTGTCCTTTGTATAGTTTACTGTGAAAGTGGTAGGCTGTATAATTATTTAGACTTTAGGGTGTACATACTATTGTAGAGTTCACTGTAAGAGTGGTAGCGCTGAAAAAGTTTTTAGACTTCTACAAGTTCTAACGAAACAGAAAGATAATATTTTAGGGTGTGTATGTGCCCCTTGGGTAGTTTACTGAGAAAGTAGCAGCGCTGAAAGAATTACTTTTTACTTCTACAGGGTGTAACAAAAGTAAGTGATAATACTTTAGGGTGTGTACGTGTTCCTTGTAGAGAGTTCACTGTTAAAGTAGCAGCGCTGAAAGACCAAAACTTCTTTTCACTTTTGTATGGGGAAACTCGTGACGCTCGGGCCCTTGCCCATACTAAAGTGAAAAAAAAACCGTCTTTCAGCGCTGCTACTCTCACAGTGAACTCTCTACAAGGAACACGTACACACCCTGAAGTATTATCACTTATTTTTGTTACACACTGTATATTATCCAATATGTTTCTATGAGAAATGCTCCAACATCTATCCCACTGCCCTTAACAAAGGAATTCTTTCAGCGCCGCTACTTTCAGACTGAACTCTACAAGGAACACGTCATACACACCCTAAACTCTTAAATATTTACTACATAATATTATCACTTTGTTTTGTCGCACCCTGTATGTAATCAGATTGAAAGCAAAATCTGAAATCTGACTAATGTAAGCGGTAAAGGAAATATTATGTAGAGAGAAGAAGGAAATATAGAGTTCTCGAGTTTTAGCGCGACTAACAAAATGGAATAATATTTATAGGGTTCCGTACCCAATAGGTGAAATCGGGACCCTATTACTAAAGACTTCGATTTCTGTCCGTCTGGCTTGTCTGTCTGTGTGTCTCCAGGCTGTAACTCAAGAACCGCTATAGCTAGACTTCTGAAATTTTCACAGATTGTGTGTGTAAGTATATTGTGTTGCCACTATAACAAATACAAAAAAAATATTTAAGGTCCATACAAAAAACAAAATTTTCAGCCTATTGCTCTATTGTGGTACGAAACCCTTCGTGCGCGAGTCCAACTCGCACTTGGCCGGACTCTGGTCCTCCCTGTGATTTGTAAATGCCTTATCAACTATCAGTACGCAAATAGGTACATAGTATGCTAATATACTAAATAGTATTTAATATTTATATTCTTGTAGACATTATCGGTCCATCAACCGGCACATGGCCACCGATAAGTGCAGAGTGCAGACACACACAGAACACACACACACACACATACACACAACACACCCACAAAACACACACACACAACAGATAACGTACGGCTGCCGCACGTGACGAGAGGGCAACAGAAAACCAATGTTACAATCTCTTGTATTCTGAGATTTCTGAGGTTACAATAATATCACTTGGAGGGCCGGGCCATTATAATGCGGTATATTATAGTGTTCGCCGACGTTTTTCGCACTATTTGAGAATTGGGGGGCTTACCATTACAAAACTATAAGAGACGAGCCTTTGCCCGCGGCTTCGCTCGCGTCATATACAAACTTTAATTCCCTATTTTAACCCCTTGGGGTTGGAATTTATCAAAATCCTTTCTTAGCGGATGCCTACGTCATAACATCTACCTGCATGCCAAATTTCAGCCCGATCCGTCCAGTGGTTTGGGCTGTGCGTTGATAGATCACCATGTCAGTCAGTCACCTTTGAGTTTTATAATATATATAGATATATATAGCTAATTATTTGTTTTTACTTATATAATTTTGATATATTTATGATTTATGTAATAAAACAATAGAATCTAATTATTTTTGTTTTATTATGGATAGAACAACAAAAAAAAGTCTTACGACTTACACCCACCCTTGTTTCAGAAAAGACCATTTTATCTCGTATAATCGCGTTTTGTGTGGTATATTTTGAAACAAGGATGGGCGCAGAGTGGTATTTTGCAGATCTCACATTGGTATTTGGTCTCTTTCCTCCCCCTGGTCCCCGTTCTGGCCTTGCCAATGTCCGCACAAACTTTACAAACTCTAAACGTTGTCGCTTTCGAGGCAGTTGGCGGAATAGGCTCCAAAAAATGACGTCCGGTTAGCCGTGTGGCATCTACAAAGTGTGGCCTGGAGCCACTCGCTTCACCTGAACCATCCAAGCCAGCTTTTTCAGCTAAGGATGACCCACACTCCCGCAAGAACTGAGAGAATTGGAGTCGTCTTTGCCCGGGCGGTTTTGTTTTATAATGAATGATGTAGGCATTCACTGTGACCCTGGCAAACAGATGAAAGAACATTTCCTTCCACCACTTCATAGATTTTTGTTTTAGTACATAGTGAGCCACATACTGGTCACACAGATCCACGCCGATTTTATTCCTATTGTAGTCTAGGATACAGTCTGGCTTCACTCTTTGTGCATGGCCGCCTTTCGCCTTGACGGTCACTTCTGTCCAAGTGGCCGCATGTTTTGTTGTCAAAATATGTACGTCTCGCTTATCTCTCCACTTACAGGCTGTCAGGTTGCCACGGTGACAAAAGGACATCTCGTTCCACTCCAACTCTCGGTAGCGCCACTCTTGAGGAAGGCCTTTTCTATTAGGCATCACGGTGCCGACAGCACGAGTCTTTCGCGCCCACAGTATATCCATGATCGTAGGGCTTGAAAAAAATCGGTCCATGTATACAGAATGCCACTTGTCCAAGTAGCCTTCCATCAGCTCCATAATGATCTTATCTACCGATTTGGAATCGCCGACGTATGGGACCATTTGTAATACATATCCGGATTCTGCTTCACATAACATGTATATTTTCATTCCATATTTGTCTGGCTTTTCTTTATTGTACACACGGAAGTGCCCCCGACCTCGAAAACCGCACGTGCCCTCATCTATTGTGAGGCTTTCTTTTGGCTTATACAAATTATTGCTCTGCTCAACGAGCCTATCAAAAAACGGTCGCAGCTTGAAGAATGCGTCATAGTTTTGTTCCCCTCGCGGTATATAATTGCTATTATCATTTAGGTGCAAGCACGAATAAATAGCACGAAAGCGTTGCCTTGACATCATCTTCCCAGGAAACGGCGTATTCAAAAATGTATCAACATACCAGTACGAGTCCAAATTCTCCTTTTTCACCAAAGTCATGTGAACTATGATAGAAAAAAATTTCTTCAGCTCGTTTTCTGTGACAGGGGTCCAGTGACTCAAGGTAGAATGTGGTTTCAGTTCACCTCTTCTTGCTAGCTTCGCTTTCTGTTGTACTGCGTACCTGTTTGTTTCGTGCTTTATCGATTTCCAGAACTCTGGCGTAAAAAATAGCTCGAAACAATCCAAGGGGGTCCAGTTTACGTCTAAGGGTATTTGTACCCCTACATCTTCTTCAAACACAGGGTCCTCAGACAGAGTTTGCTTCACTTCAAACGACCATCCATTCGCTTCATCCGACAGCCGGTAAGATTGGCCTGCAGTTGAAAACAGTATAAATTCCTCGTCATCAGGTTCCATGGGGATGTCCTCTGACTCATCAACATTCGATTCTTCCATTTCTTGAATCAAATCGCAGTATTCCTTAATCACACCTAAAAAAATGAAGGTATTCTTGAAAAAAAGTATCAAAACATGTAGGTACCAAAATACAGATAAAAACGAATTAGTAAACACTAAATATTACCTTGCATTTCACCATGTACATCATCATCACTCTCCACATCCGAATCCTCATCATTCTGCAACTCATTTTCAATTTCTGCATCCAACATAATATTATAACGTCCGCGCGGCATCGCGGCGCGGAAATAATTACACAACCTCAATCAACGATGCCGGCCGACGCAGTGGCGCGAGCACGAGGAGCGCGTTCGGAGTGACAAGTCCTCTTTACACACACATTTGAAGCGCTACGCGCATATAACTGTGCATGTGTGTTCCTAATGTAGTGGTTTTCTATTCAATAAAGTCCGAACGCGGCAAGACACGTGATATTCCATATAAACAATACGGAAATCGGATCACGCGTCATGACGTGATCGGCGAATGAGAACATAATATTTAATTTTAATTATTTAACATCACGTCTACACACGTGATTGGCCCTCAAAATGATAATTATGGTACAATAATTATAAAATATGATAGTTTATATTTAAACTAACCGACACGGCAAATGTTGTTTTGCCACATAAATTACTTCTAGTATCAATATAATAAGTAGGTAAAAACCTATTCTTAGGCCTAACGAATGTACCATCGAAGAAATTGATTCATAGGCACATGATCGTGGAAAAACGAGACACAATAGCCTTTCAATTGTTATCGCGATTCGCGGCCCACTTGGGCCTTACGGGAGTTGAAGCGTTAAGGGGTCGGGTACCCTTGGAATTTCTCATACAAACGTAATTCCAAAATCATTTTCTCATACGAAAATATTTAACATGTTTGAGTTATTTTTCAGTTTAAGATAGTAATTTTACCTAGGTTCCTACACAAAAATTTACTTCAAAATATTTAAACAAAAATTATTTTTTTTTGTTTTAAATTTTTTTTAGTATATTTACTACTAAATATTTAAACACTAAAAATAGAGTAAAACACTAAAAATATATAAATAAATAGTAAATTTACTACAAAATATTTAAATACTAAAAAATATTTTTTAGAGTTTAAATATTTTGTAGTAAATTTACTATTTATTTATACATTTTTTAGTGTTTTATTCTATTTTTTTAGTGTTTAAATATTTAGTAGTAAATTTACTAAAAAAAAATTTAAAACAAATTTTTGTTTAAATATTTTGAAGTAAATTTTTGTGTAGGAACCTAGGTAATTACTATCTTAAACTGAAAAATAACTCAAACATGTTAAATATTTTCGTATGAGAAAATGATTTTGGAATTACGTTTGTATGAGAAATTCCAAGGGTACCCGGCCTCTTAAAATCGGTTGAGCCATTTTGGAGAAGTTCGCGCACAAACACCGATACGAGAATTTTATACATAAGTTACGCTCAAAGACCGAAAACGCTCAATGAGCGGAAAAATAAGTCAAAACGCGTTGTGGTAGTGAAACAGCCAAGACGCGAAATTCGCGTTGTGGCTCTAATGAAAACGGCCACGGCGCGTTCTGGCAATCACAAAAAGACTAAAAAGCGAAATTCATGTCGTGGCTGATATCCTATTTGTTTTTCTTGATTGATTGATTGATCATATTTGAATTACCACGCGTACTACAAAATATTTTTTCTTTTACTAAATCACTGCATAACGTGTTTATCATTATTATTTATAAAATAGTTGCTGGCATCAACAAGTAGTATTTTAAATTATATAAATTAAAATAAAATTATATTTTTATTATTTATTGAGATCAGATTACTTTATATTAAAAAAACAACATAATATGAAGTACTTAACAAAGTACTGAACACAAAATAATATAAGGTATTAATAATAATTTAAAAATCACTTAAAACCATTATTTATAATATTTAATTTAAAATTATTTATACGAAGTTTTTTGTCTGTCTTGAAAACTTTTAAAATTTGACTTACGAGTACGTTGGTATTGTTACTAAGCGACGATATGGTAAGAATAAATGTTCAGAACGCGTTATGATCTTTTTATGAGTTACAGAACGCGTTGTGGCCGTTTTCAGTAGAGCCACAACGCGAATTTCACGTCGTGGCTGTCGTGGCTGTTTTTGTGACCACAACGCGTTGTGAGTTATTCTTGCGCTCACTGAGCGTTTTCGGTCTTTGAGTGTTCACATAATATTATACTTATTAGATAAAAAAATATTTTTAATTTTGTTTGCCTCGCTAAAACTCGAGAACGGATGAACCGATTTGGCTAATATTAGTATTCAAGCCTTTTCTGGACTTTAACGTAATAATAATAATAATATCTATGGACGCTTCACACCACGTCAGTCTGGCCCCGTACTAAGTACCTGAAGGACTTGTGTTACAGGTACCAGACAACGGAAATATATTTAATACTTTTATTTATCTTATATATAAAAATGGATATTTAAATGTGTTAGTCGCGCTAAAACTCGAAAACGGCTGAACGGATTAAGCTGATTTTAGTCTTCAAATATTCGTAGAAGTCCAGGGAAGGTTTAAAAGTGACACGAAGTTCACCGGGACAGCTAGTACTATACATAAATTTAAGATTTTTATAATATCATACACATATTTAATACACATCCATGACCCAGGAATAATATTAATGTATTAATTCTAGGATCAATACACCTCTGTGGCTCAATTGCTTGAGTCTGTGGCAGCTCAAGCCGGGGATCGCGGGTTCGAATTACGCCGACGCGACGCGACGGAACAAAAAGTGTATTAAATAATATGTGTATCTATATATAAAAAAACCGGCCAAGTGCGTATCGGGCCACGCGCAATATAGGGTTCCGTAGTTCCGCAAATTTTTGTAAATTTTTATAATGGTCAATGAATGTACATTTATAACGTGTTTTACACTACTAACAACATCGTCTCAGTTACTTTCAAAGGAATTTGAACGAAAAATTTCTTTATACTTCGCAGAATACATTTTTTTTAGTTGATCGACTATTACTCAATAACTTATGAAGTCTTCTTGACCGTGATAGTTTTCCTTTTAAATTCAGCATATTTCCTACTCCCGTGAATTTTTTCACATTTCCAGAAGCAACCGTTTAGCTGGTAGAAGGGGGGGACACTGGACTCTAACGATTTTTTCCACTTTAAAACTTAATATTTCACAAATGGATCCCTTAATCGGAAAATAATCTTCTAAAACTCATAATATTTTAAAAAAACCTATCCAATGACACCCCACACGCGTTGACGCGAAAAAAAATTCATCCCCGCTTGATGTGTTGGGAAGGTACCATAAAAAAATATTTTTTAAGAAATCATGTACCATTTTGTCGGCTTCATTAATATGTGCATTCATGCCAAATTACAGCTTTGTAGGTCCTATAGTCTCTGAGCAAAACCGCGGACAGACAGACAGACAGACAGACAGACGGACAGACGGACAGACGGACGGACAGACTAAAACTATAAGGGTTCCTTGTTGACTACGGAACCCTAAAAATTAATCCATTTTCGCGTGGTCACGACATCACGCGTAAACGGCTGGACCGATTTTGGTGAAATTTGGCAAAGAGATTCATTGAGTCCCGAAGACGAAACTTGGATACAATTTGTCCCGGAAAATGTACGGTTACTGTACAATATACTTTTATGATTTGCGCCTAAACTATTCAATCGATCTTGATGAATTTTGGTATGGAGATACTTTGAGTCTCGGGAAAGAACAAGGGATACTTACTTTTTGTCTCGGAAAATGTACGGTTCCCGCACAATAAACTTTTATGATTTTCGCCTAAACTATTCAATCGATTTTGATGAATTTTGGTATGGAGATACTTTTGAGTCTCGGGAAAGGACAAGGGATACTTTTTGTCCCGGAAAATGTACGGTTCCCGCACAATAAACATTTATGATTTTCGCTTAAACTATTCAATTTATTTTGATGAAATGGGCGAAATACTTTATATGGCAAAACAACGTTTGCCGGGACAGCTAGTGATATAATCAAAATCTTAAATATTGTATACTTAGTATAAAAGTATTAAATATATTTCCGTTGTCTGGTACCTGTAACACAATAATTAGTCCTTCGGGTACTTAGCACGAGGCCAGACTGACGTGGTGTGAAGCGTCCATAGATATTATTATTATTAATAAGTACAGATTCGATTCAGTCTTATTAAATAGCAAGTTTAATAACTAGTTAGTCTTTACATTTTTACACAACATCTGACGTTTTTCCCACAGAACAATTACAGTTAAATTCATGTTAAATTACATAACATTGTCGTTAGTCGTTACATAGACGTGAACTATGACTATGAGATTTATGATGAAGAAACAATAATTGCCTACGTCACTTAAGTGTAGTAATTTATGAGATAACTAGCTGTCCCGGCAAACGTTTCTTTGCCATATTATTATATAAAGTGTATCGCCCGTATTATTTTATTGAATTAGTGACTAAATAAGTATGTCACCATGGCAACGTCCATCGCTATCCCGTGACCCGCGTCGCATAAACAATTGTCGCTCTTTATAGACAAATAATTTGCAATAAAATAAAATTGCCACTATAATTAAAGATCTAAGCTATCCTATCTCTCAAGTTGGAAAAAAGCACACATTAAAAAAAAACATAAAAATCGGTTAAGTAGTTTAAGAATCCATCGCGGACAAACATCGTGACAGGAGATTTATATATTATGTTAGATGTTATATTATGTTAGTATTATGTCTATCAGTAGACAGCTAATATAGATTCCGTAATTGATAAGTAAATCTACCGTTTACTTTTTTTGCTGTGTAAATTTTCTACTGTTGATAACAACATAACATAATAACCAGCTAGAGCAGCGTTTTTAGTGGCGAGCCTAGGACGCTGCCACCCCTGGCCGTGGCCTATAACGGCCTATTTATAAATCCGGGGCTGCCCTGAATACAATTTGTATTCTTTTTCTCACTAGTCACTACTCAAAATTTTTACAGCCGATTGTACAAAATCAAACTAGGAAATCTTGTCTATGCCTGGCACATTAGAAACATCACATACAAAGACTCGGGCGGACTTTCAATTTAAATAAATTTTTCTTTGTACCGACATAGATTATATTTTCCGGGAATCGGGATCGGGAATCATAGGATACTTTTATCCCGATTACCGGAAAATATAATCTATGTCCCCGCGGGAAAGGACATACTTAGGTCCTTTCCCGGGACTCAAAGTATCTTCATACCAAATTTAAGTAAAATCGGTTCAGTGGCTTAGGCATTTCGAGGTAACAGACACATTCACATTTTTATTATATTAGTATGGAAGTATGGATATGGGTATTCTTTCTTCTAATTGCATATCCATATTCCATACTAATATAAAATATTATAAATACGAAAGTGTCTGTCTGTCTGTCTGGAAAGGACATGGGGTACTTTTTATTCCGGAAAAATGTACGGTTCCCGCGCGATAAACGAATTTTGGCGCAACGGAGTTGCGGGCGTCATCTAGTTCCCTATAATAATTGTAATTTGTACAATATTATGCACAGAGTACAGACTACAGACATAATACAGTGTACATACGTATACAGAGTACACACTCACAGAGGCACCGGCAACCCTGAGCTGCACGTGACCGCAGTTCATTGACTGTGCGATTGAGGTCGCCCACGGATCAATAATCCGCCGTACCATTATAACAAGGTATAATGTAATCAGCTGGATATAATATGCTATTAATACTGTGAGACTACATAATATTGTAGTCTATACTAATCTATACAAGGTGTAACATAAGTAAGTGATAGTACTTAGTGTGTGTACTGTGTATAGAGTTCACTGTAAGAGTAGTACCGCTGAATAAGCAACTTTTTTTAACTTTTCAAGTATGGACAAATTCACGACGCTGGAGCGCTTACCCTTACAAAAGTGAAAAAACTCTATATACGGGACTCATACACACCCTAAAGTATCATCACTATGTTTTGTAATTTGTTACATCGAGTATAATGTTATATGCAACTCTTTGTCCTCGTGATGTCAGTTGTTGTATGTAGTATGTACTTACAAAGAAATAATAAACTTTTGTTGTAGAGGCCGAGTTAAAATGAAAAATGTTTTATTCCCGAATAGGTTACAAAGTAATTCTTTCTTGAAGTTTCTCCTCCGTTCTTTCATCAATATTATGGGTAGGTTTTATTGTTTAGACTTCAGATACCTACTTAATACGCAATATATCTATAGATAATTCAAGACGTGAGTGGAAGAATAAGGTAAGTAACATCACAGAATACATATTAGTTTAACAAGTAACATGCAAAAACTTCCCGTTTTTTTGCTTAAATGCAGGCTTTAGGGCCGGAAAAAATATTTGAAATAGAAAAACTATGGATTATAATATGTGTAGCCAGATACATTAGCTAGGTTATGAATAAGATAAGTTAGAAGTTTTAATAAAATAATTAGGGAAAAAATTTGTTATTGTCCGAATGTTACGAAATTACTTGTTCAATTCTTCCACTCACGTCTTCAATTGAGAGATGCTTTGAATTCCAGGGAAGGACATAGCAGGGATCCTATGAGCTATGTACCAGGTACCTGGTAAAGGAAACGCTTTTAAAATATGGATTGATCGTAAATCGTAATTCGCGTTTATCCCAGCGCAGCGCGAGCGCCTAAATTCAGCCATTCTGTTCGCTAAACACACGTTAAATAACAATAATTATTTACAATACCTAATCATCCATTGACAAACAATTACTCGATCATTCACGGAAGGTTTACAACAATTAATATTTAATAGTGCAGGAAATTTTCCACTCGCTTTTGGAAACGTGATGTGGCTGGCGGCTACGGGTGTACGAACATGTGTTTATATTTCATGACACGTCAGTTGCACACACGCGTGTGAGCACGTAAAAAAACAACAATGGAAAACACAAGTTTTTTTCAAAGTCACTAAAAAATCGTAATATAAATAATTGGCAGATACTCAATTTCGCCAACGTCTGCTGTTAACAGCTTGTTAAAATGTCATGTCTCCTCTTTCATTCATATGAAAAACGAAAGAGGGAACGTGATATAAATAATAATTCGAGCATTAACTTTAACAGTCGTTAGTGTAATTGGGCCTCAATATTTTATTTTCTGCTTATAGACGACCAATTTCTGAATACTATTTTAAAGTTAGTATCTGAAAATTTGATAAATGAAAATGATTTCAATACACCATTAATAAACTCGTCTGAATCTGAAAGTTTTTTTATCAGTAGGATAACAGCTATCAGTCTGAGCATCATTATAGTCTACTCTACAGAATCATGTAATCGTCCTCCGTCCTCCATCCACGTCCTGTAATAAATCATAACCGAAGGCCTATTATTTTCAAAGCTTAAGGGCCTGTTTCACCACTTCCTGACAAGGCTATCCACCACTTAACTTGACAGATAGAGTATGGAGAATCTGTCAAATAAGTCTATCCGGTACCTTATCAGGAAGTGGTGAAACAGGCCCTTACTCTCTATAAAATCTGATCAATGGTGGTCCAAATCTCGGAGCTATACAGGGTGTAAAAAGACCACTTCCGATAACTTTGGGGTATTATTATACTACATTTTCTGATTACAAAAATGTATTTTTTTTTTTGAAATTTTTTTTAATATATTTTTTATAATAAATAACCTTTAGACAAAACGATAATCCATTTACAAAAAATATTTAAAATATTTTTTTTACTTTTATTTTTTTATCCCGATACGTAATGTAAAAGACGCGAGTCATTGATATCAAATGTAGCGCGCTTAATAAACGACGTAGCGTAGCGTAGCGCTCGTAAACGACCATACTGTACGGTCGCGGCAGTTTTTAACCTTATGCTCTTTCCAACCTATCAAGAACCATGAAATTCAACTCTCTCAAGTAACTCAGAACTTTGATCTATGATCTCTTACCTAGGCTAATTTAATCCTTCGATCGCAGTTTATTGGAAATGCTATTGTATTCTAGAGTTGTCTCGATCACCGGTACTCGTATGGGCCTTAATGGGTTAAAACTTTAATCCTAACTCATGTACAAAACTGTAAGTAACTTTCTGAGCATGAGTAACAACTTATTTATCGATTAGTTAAAAAGTTATTCGTAAGGAACACAACCTATTTTGTGTGATATGCGGATGCACCGTCTTCCGCAATCTCAGGGTCAGGCTTTCTATCGAAATTACAGACGATGCATGAAAACTTCCGTACGTAAAACTATGGTAATAAACTTACGTGTAAAATGTTAAGTTCTTAAAGTGTTCTTATTTCTCTAGACTCTATGCATTTTGTAAGTATTCTTTAGCACTAAGCAATAATACCACCAACAACAACACGTTTCTTACACGAAATCTAACACAACACAAAGTTTAAGCAAAAAAATAATAACACATTTTCCGTGTTATGCAGAACGATGATTGTGGATAGACAGTACCTAGATCTGCAATTATCGCTTTTTATCTACTACAGACGATACAGTATGAAAAAACTAGCAATTAATTACTTACGTGAAAAATGTTGAATTCTGATTTTTGAATGTGCTCTCTATGCATTTTGAAAATAGTCCATATCACCAATCAATAACACCACCAATAACAACACATCTCTTTTTACACGATATCTTATTTTTTTAACGCAAACAAATAAGAAATAATAGTTAATTAATTTACATTTTACACATTTAGTTATCACAATAATACGTTTTAAAAAGATCGTAATACGCTTATTAATTTAACATAACTCAACGGACAACCTTCAGCCTTAAGATGCAAATTGGAACTAAAGTCTAATTATGCGAAAATCGTCTTTAAAAACATGTGTCGACTTTCGGTAAATTCAAAGATACCGACGGGACGGCCAGACCGCTTGGCGGCAACGTCAAAGGCGTCTCTGTAGGTGTACGACGCACGTGTCGCTAATCCATTTCAAGGACAATCTAAGTGTTGTACCCTATAAATTCAAAACGATGTAGTCGATATTTAAATTACCATTAAATAATAAAAATTATAACTATTATTTAGTAGGTCTACTATTCTCATTTTTAAAATTAACTCTATTAAGAGGTTATAAATTCAGAAAGTTTTTATCGGGATACATAGTCAAGTTGTATTCGATAATTTCGATACCGACATTACCGTGATAAAGTGATTGATAAGCCATGGCACGCGTTATGCGCGTCTACGTACGCAATGAAAATACTTTAATAATACCTAATTAATTAAATAACTTTTAATTATTGTCGCTATTCTTAACATTGAGTAGGTATTTGCTTATTTTTAGTTTGACTACAAATCAAATCAACGTACTCGTATGTAAAACAATACGATTTATCGATAAAAATTAGCGATAACTCAAAATATGCACAGGGATACATCCCTATTATTTTACAAAGTTTTTTATTCAATTTTGTTCAGTCGGCTGTAAACACGCGCCGCGCTGTGTACTGTGACGTTTTTGCTTAAGTTTTGTAATTTTATGGATGTTTGTAATTAATATTTTTTCTATGTTTGTAATTAATAACGGGCCGTGACATGATACGTGTCCGATGAATGTGCGATGAAATGTGAATGAACTTTTAATACTCGTAAACCTTTATGGAACGGGGGTGAGCATCGTCGTCGATAGACGATAGTGCGGTTTAAACAGTGCAGTAAAAAGTGTTTAAAGAATTGGAATGTCTCCTGTTTACTTTGTTTCGTGTTGAAAAACTCTGCAATCTACATTGAGTTAGATGGAGCACAGCTCGAACTGCATTTCATAAAAGCAGACAGCTGATCACAGGTCAGTGAACATGTTTATGATTTCTTTTCCTTTTTGGCCGGAAGTAAAAACTGAGTATTTTTGAGTAATAAACTAATAACCTAAGAAACGGTAATTAATAAATTCTAACATTATGTTATCTAATAATTATTACAATATTGGTGGTTTATTCACTACCTACGGGCTACATACACATAACACGATCACGAACACGATCAGCTGTTTTGTCTAGCGCAGGGCCGCGCGCGCGGGACTCGGCGCGGGCCGGGCGGCGCGTGGGGGCTGACTCGGCCCGGGGCTCCACTGGCGTGCGATACTATCGCGCATTTACATCAGCGTTATACTCGTACATTGCGTGTTAAAAATTTTGACTATTTTAAAAACTGGCGATTTAAAGAAAATTACTTGCACCAATGGATATATCTCATGCCCTATAATAACCCCACGAAGTTATCGGAAGCGGTCTTTTGACACCCTGTATAGGCACACAATTTTTGACATTTACTTAATGTATTAATGTAAAGTAATAACCAGCCTCGTGGCTCGTATTATACAATTTTATTACAATTCTTTCAATCTCGTATGAATCAGACGCATTAGTTTACAATGATAATATGCGATACGTTTTAAAACACGTGAATTGGACGTAAATAAGTTGTTGACAGCCGCGGCCGTGAGAGCGAGAAACGCAGGATTTCGGCGCGAAGGAAAAGGTTTTTCCGCAAAAAAAGTAGCCTGTATCCTTCCACGTGGTCTACTCTATATCGGAACCAAATTACTTAAAAAATACCCAGCAAAATCGCTTCAGCGGTTTAGGCGTGAAGACGTAACAGACAGACACGCTTTCGCATTTGTGATCGTGTCGGTCTTCCGTTCCACTGGGTTATGAGAGTAAAGGAATAGAGAGTGCTCTTGTGTACTGCGCACACATTTGGGCACCACAAAATTACTCCTGCGTAACTGGCCTCGTTTCAATGAATCCGGCCATCGTCACCGAAACCGTTGTGGGAGTTATTATTGTTGTTATCAACGATGGTTGTTATTATTGGATAGTTATTTTCACGGTACTTGGCCGATAGTGCTGTAAATGTGACAGTGTGATAAGCTGAGCACGTTTTTGCCACCGCTCCGTGGCGGCGCGGGGAAACATCACGTTTTCGACTACGTTTTGTTTTTACTCACTTTTTTACTACTCATTTCGATAACTATCATAATGATAATATTATGATCATAACAAGTACGTGCAAGTACACAACAACAATAATAGTAACGGCCGCACTCACAGACATATTTTAATGATGATTAAACTTTAATGAAGAGTTTGACAAATGTACAGTATGGCCCGTATGGGGCTTATGTCGAAATCTTCATTTAATTACAGTTATGTAATTAATATTCGTCCCGCTATTACATTGAAATAAGTATGCAGTAACTATACTAAAAGTTTAAAACTCGACAGATATACTGCAAAAGGGGAGATGAAGGGACAGATCAGGGAACATTAGAGGGGTAGTTACAAGGGGGGAGGGGGTGATCACGTGAGCAGCGCACGTGGACCGTTGTGTTACATATAGTATAGGGTTACCATACCATACCATAACAATTTTGTCCTTTCTCAGGCTTTAGACTATCTGTGTACAAAATTTCATTACAATCGGTTCGGTAGTTTTGGCGTGAAAGCGAGACAGACATACAGACAGACAGAGATACTTTCGCATTTATAATATAATTGTTAGTAATTAGTATAGATTTTTTAGTAAGTTTTACTCAATTAAAAGTAAGCACTCTAATAATCATATAAAGTATAGTTCATTTTTTTCTAAAGTACTGTTTTAAAAACACTTCAGAGATCTGAACTTTATTTCTTGTGAAAAAAGTTGACAACCCTAATACAGCATGACATAATTAGTTCGTCCATGCGTCCACGCGACTGTTGTATTCTTAGCTTATCATCATCAGCTCTTGTCTGCTGTTGGCGGAATTAGACATCCATACTAATTATACTTATTAAGGCGAAAGTGTGTCTGTATGTATATCTATCTATCCGTCTGACTGTTGCCTCTTTGTGAAGAGGCAACTTGGCTGTGGCCAAACCACTGAACTGATTTTGCTGAAAGGAATAGAGATACTTTGAGTCCCGGGAAAGGACATATAGGATTTTTATCCCGCAAAAATGTACGGTTCCCGCGCGACCCTGTTACGACAAAACGCTGTATCCTGCAACACACCAACTTTCAAAAAATGAGTTTAATTTTTTTTAACTTAAGCTCGTTACCAAATTTTATCCAGTGTAGATAGGTACATGGTTTTTATATGTTTTTATTACTTACAATATTTCCAAATTTTCATTACAACATTATTTTATCGTATTTTTTTTAATTATCTTAAAATACTATAAAAACATGTACCAGTATAAAATATTAAGGGGCAAACTCAGCTTGCAGCGTTTTGCAAAAATACAAATAAGCTCAAACTTGGGCGATTGTTATCCAACTACGGGTACAAAACGCTGCAATAATTAATTATTTTTACAAAACACTGTAAGCCGGGTGGCTTACAGCGTTTTGCAGAAATACTTCATCCACATTTTGGGTTACAGCATGATTTAATATAGAATATCTCAGTTAAAAACTTGTCCTCAATTTTGTGGGTTATATCAATAGAAAGCTTACATCGAGTAGATAAATTTAGACTCTATTATTACAAAACGCTGTAACCCGGGTTGCATCGTTTTGTCGTAACAGGGCAGCGCGCGATCAACGGATTTTGGCGCAGCGGAGTTGCGGGCGCGGCGGCGTCATCTCGTTTAAATAGATATTTAATAGAGATGTGCCGATCATGACTTTGGCCGACTAGCCGATTAGTCGGCTGCAAAGAAGCCGACTAATCGGCTGACTAGTCGGCAAGCCGATCATGGTTTCGGGAGTTTCCGTAACGCTTTTTTGCTGCTGTTTCGCGGGTAAGTCATGCAAACGTGTCGAATCGTGTTATGTCACAGAATACATCGCGTACGTTATTTTATTTTGTTTCTATGATACAGTTAATCGTTTTTAGGGTTCCGTACCCAAAGGGTACAAACGGTACCATATTACTGAGACTTCGATGTCTGTTCGTCTGTCCATTTGTCTCCAGGCTGTAACTCAAGAACCGCAGACCGCTACAGCTAGACTTCTGAAATTTTTACAGATTATGTATTTCTGTTGTCACTATAACAATTTACACTAAAAATGCAATAAAATTAATATTTCAGGGGCCTCCATACAACAAACGTGATTTTTTTAAAATTTTTTCGCTCGTAATCAATAATGGTAACAGCTAGGCACTTAAAATTTTCACAAAATCCCTAATTATATTTGTGGTTTTATAATTATTAATAACATTTAAATGAAGTGAATATTTAAGGGACGCTCCCATACAAGAAAAACAATTTTTTGCCTACTTTCGCTCTATATCGGTACGGAAAACCCTTCGTGCGCGAGTCCGACTCGCACATGGCCGATTTTATCATTAAATATTTCATGTACATGAAATCTCGATTTAATAATATGTACATACTTGATTTTTTGTTAAAATTATATTTAAGTACAAAAATAATTTCTTTACTAGCAAGTAATTTCAGAAACACTTTATTTAATTTAAAAATTTGTTACACTGAGTGTGATATGAACACATTATAAATAATTATCAAGGTTTTTCTTTAATGTAATTTAATTTTGAATTTAATAGCAAAAAAAGTAAAAAGCCGATTAGTCGGCGCTTTTTGCCGACTATTCGCCGACTAGTCGCCGACTACAACTGTATTATACTGTTTTTCGCTGCATTATACGTTTTAATGCTGCACAAAAAAGTAAAATACTGTTTTCTTTGTAAAATATTGCTTTTCTTCTCCGACCCTGATATACTTTTTTTAAGTAGAACTTTAGCAACCTTTTATCAAATGCTCTGTCACCCACGTGCTGGCAACCTGACGTAACTCCCAATGCGGCAACCTTCGGCGCACGCGCCCCACGCGGCAACCAACGTGAGCCGTTGGGCAACCACGATGCCACATACGATGCGCCTGACCTTACAGAAGGGAATAATAACCTCCTCCTTTTTATTAGAAGTCCGCTTAAAATACGTACGTGGCACTCTGGGACTGCCGCGGTAAAGCAGCATAGCAGTTTTTATCAACTTATGCAATAATAATTCGTACACGCCACGTCGCACGCACACAAACATCGTGCCGAAGTCTGGCAACGTCGCACCGCACCACGAGCCACACCAAGCCGAATCAACTGAAACGACGTTAGACGAATGTTACCTAGGTGTTTTTCATTACGAAATTTCTTGATTCGGTCGCAGACAGGGTCTTTTAAAGTTAACTTTTTTCTTGTAACATTCTCAAAGAAGTTAGAACGGTCGCCTGACAAAGTTTTTAAGGACTACAAAGAACTTTTTCCTTACGATGTTGCCAAATAGAGTTAATACTTATATGGAATAACTTTTTCAGAGCGAAAGAGGGATATCAGTAAATGTTGTAAGTGACAACGCCTACAACTTTACTTCCAGCTTCCACCGCAGTATACGTCAATAATACGTAATTTCTCGTCTTCACGGTGTGTTACGTGAACGTGACGTAACAGTCACGTGCGGCGTACGGCGCTGGCCGCGCGCGTGGTCGCGAGGCCGACACGTGAGACGTAATTAGACGAGAAATGCAGAAGAGAGAGCAGGAAAGCATGCATGTTGTGACCAGAGGATTCTCACGCGTTCAATGTCGTATGATGTCGTTTCCCTAATGGCCTTAGAGTATTAATAACAGTTAATGGCGCAATTTCACTGGTCGATAGGGACCGCATGCGAGGTGCGGGAGATTTATGAGACGCATGCCACGACCAATGAAAATGTGCCATTAGTTGTTATCTCGGCTGCAACGAGCCAGGGACTTCTCGTATGCTGTATACAGGGAGAGGGGGGCTAGATTTAACAGGGGTAAGTATTAACAAGTCTATAGCTACTAAATTAAATGGCGATACGGTAAGACGTTCAATGTTATAAGTTCGGGCGACGTCGGCGAACGATTTGCGACAAGTGTATTGCCCGCCGGCCGCCGCGTTGTGAAGTTATTGTACGTCGGTGCAAAAATACAGGTAAGTGGACATTTTTACGTCTCGAATTTTTTTATTCATGCTTTAATTATTTGGTTTTGCGATTGCAGTTTTTTATATACTTAATGGTTATTGTTAATTAGATTTCCGTGATATTTTATTAAATATACCTATAGTTTTTTTTAAAAGGTCCTCGGGGGCTAGTTTTAACAAAAGGAACGGGGTAAGTATTAACCCGTTAATATTTTGGTATTACAAGCAAGTTGTAGCTACCACATTTTCCGAAAGAGGTACGTCGATCACTCTGGCGGCACTCCGGCAACATCATATCCACCAATGTTCATATCCGAGGATCAGATTAAATTTTAATCCATAGGAGCTGGAAACAGCTCAGCCCTCAGGTTGGATGACATAAAAGAAAATGTTAGTTATTTGACAGAAGTTATTATTGTTCTTTAGCATTTGTAGGTCAAAAAATAAATAAATTACCATCTTAATATTGTTTTGTTTTTTATTTCCATGGTTAAATGAAATTCTCACAAGTATACTACCGTTAATACTTACCCCGTCACTGTTAATATTTGCCCCCGAAACGGGGCAAGTTTTAACCGCTGACTTTTTTTTTTTAAATGCGTCTCCCTTCGAATCCAAGTAATTTAGATGAATTTTTAGCTTAGTACATGCAAGTCATATACATTTCCGTTACTCGGGTACAAAAATAATAACATAAAGTTTTCAAATTAAGAAGATAAATGACAATATTCAAAATCTGTTAGAACTAGCCCCCCTCTCCCCTATACCGTATTGTCGCCACAAGATGGAAAATCTGTTGTCTGCGAAACCCACGAATCACGATGGAGGTGCTACACATTGTGAGACCCTAGTGTGACGTAACGCAATTTTTAATCGAAAAATTGAAACGACCTCAATTTAAATTCTCAAAAAACTCGCTATTCAATTCATTGAAATGTGATGCCCAAAACTTAATTCTCAGTTCTCTCTCTCGATTTTAAATAATTCCGTGAAAGGAATTACGAAAGGAGTCCCTTCAACTCGTTGATTCGAAAATTCCGCACGTGTTGATATTATCACGTGCTGCTTTAGAATAGTTCACGAGAACATTACCATATTTATAGAAGTTTAGTCATAATTAATGAAAATGTCTGAGTACGCGTGTAGACATAAGCACTAGAATCTAGCTGTAGATCTAGATAGTCACAGACCTTGCCGGTACCTTGGCTGCGAGTTCACGTGTTCGCTACACGCGCTTCAGCAGTGGCCTTAGCGCCGTTTTGAGGACCAACATCTGCATCGTCATTACTGAGTCTGTAACATAATTATACAATAAGTTAACAATAAATATAAAATACAGGGTGTAACAAAACTAAGTGATACTTTAGGGTGTGTACGACGTACGTGTTCCTTATATAGAGTTCACTGTGAAAGTAGCAGCGCTGAAAGACATTTTTTTTCACTTTTGTATGGACAAGGGCCCGAGCGCCCGTTCCCCATACATAAGTGATTTTTTTTGTCTTTCAGCGCTGCTACTTTCACAGTGAACTCTCTACAAGGAACACGTATACACCCTAAAGTATTATCACTTAGTTTTGTTACACCCTGTAATCTCCTTTTTCTTACAGCGGATGACCTAGGGACCTATCAGACATAGAGCGGTCTGATAGGTCCCTTAGTAAAAATTTACTTTTGAAAGTTGTTGGAAATGTCACACAAATAATAGGTTGGAAAATAACTTTATCAAACATTTAGTAATCTAAAGGTACCATTCGGATCTGCGAGGCAAGCGTACGGCGTCACGCGTAAGCGACCGGTCGCTTGCTGCGGAGCAGCAAATAACTTACCAATGTCCGCGACCGCGTAGCCGCGACCGACAAAAATTTAATTAAAATGATAAGTACTTTATTGACATGATTATAGCTATCATTTTTGTCTAAGTCACTAAGTAGTATTGTGAGTATAGTGGCCAGCGTCGCTTGCCGCAGAGATCCGCGGCATGCAAGTGCGCCGCGTAAATAAATAAGTACATTTGAACAAAATGCAACATTATTAACTACGTAACTAGGTAGCATTTCAAACTATGTTGCGATCTACAATTTTGTGATATTGTGCGCAGACAGAAGCTTTGACCATTTTTCCACCATAACTACGAGTGTAAACAAAACAATAATTGTGAATTATTTTACAATATTATGGCAGGGAATTTAGTATTAAGGGAAGAAATTATCCAAAAACTGTTGGCAGATGAAGAGGATGACGAAATTATTTTGTATTTTTTATCATTTCCGGAAAAGAGGAGAAAGGTTGACCCTATTTTTACGTCGCGGGTCGAAGAGGGATGCTACAATATACTCATTGCACGTCACTTAATGTGTAATGAGGAAAAATTTAGAATGTATTGCAGATTAAGCCACGAGAAATTTTATTTTGTTCTAAGTTTAATAGATAACGACATTAAACCAAAAAGAAAAGGCACATCAATCATTAGCAGTTCCGAAAAGCTTTTTATTTGTTTAAGGTATGTACTCGTACATAAAATTGTAACATTGAGAGTTTAAATTTGAACTATCCTGAATTGGACTCGAGTTTCTTAGGTAAGGGACTCCTAAGGATTGGGATTCTTGGGAATTGATCATGCCAGACTGTTCTAAAAGTCTAGGGGAAGATAGGCTTTCACACACAAATTGTGCATTTCTGTTGCGCAGTGCGCTACAGCAACAACAAACGTCGGCCGATTTTATTGCCATTTGCGTAGGGAACCCCGAGTAAGGAAGCAAATTAACACAATATACACATATAAAATACTAGCTGTTGCCCGTGACTCCGTCCGCCGTGGACTTCAGTTTCGCATGGTGTTTCCCGTTTCCGTGGCAATGCCGGGAATCGGGATAAAATGAAGCCTACATTACTGCAAATTTTCCTCAGAATCCATCTAATAAACACAATTCCCAAAGCTTTGTATAACCTTTGACCTGTCCCCCGTTACCCCCCTTCCAACCCCCTTTTCCAGTTAAAAAGTAGATTATGTCCTTTCTCAGGCTCTAGACTATCTGTGTACAAAATTTCATTACAATCGGCTCAGTTGTTTTGGCGTGAAAGCGTGACAGACAGACAGACAGATACTTTCGCATTTTATAATATTAGTATGGAAGTATAGATTACTATGAGAGAAGTAGCTGTTATAATAATATTATAGTTCATACCTACATACTTTGATACCTCCATGGCTTATTTTATACGAAAAATTTTATTTTCGGTTTCGATATGATTAATAACCTATCGGCAGGCCTGTCCCACTCGCGCGAATAGGCATCGAACTGTATGTACCACCCGCGGGTGGCAAATCAGTAGGGACTCACAAGCGAGCGGTGACGCACGCGCACGAGTTGTTCGTTGCATACCTGCGTATTGCGTAACTTATCCACTCGACAGTGGCATGCAAAATGGCAGATTTGTCATGTCTGTGGCGCCCTGAGGAGGTTTCGCCACATACCGACGTTTCTACACGACCAGCATACACTAAAACTGCAATTTCTTGTTCCTTGGTTTAGCAGGAGCCCATAAAAGGATCTAAATCATGTTTAAATTGAATTTTCTACCCTGAAAATAGTACTTTTATAATATATTTGTCAGTAATAATGTTATACAGCTGGTATAATTACTGGGTACCAAAATGTTCAGTAGATTTTGGGTCATATTTTAATAATAAACCACTATTTAGCGAGCTAAGAGTATTTATTTATAACTTTATAGTACTATTTACAAAATAATATCACTCAAGTCATGACTCTCATACAAATATTTTATAAAATCAACGATTTAAGTACAGGACAAAAATGGAGGCTGCCTCTCAAACAGCTTCAAGTAGGCTGTGTATTACATCATATCTTAAAGTCATTTCATACTCTAGGCATTACAATATTATATAAACAATAAACTAAGGTTATTATCTGGGTGGTACAAGAGTATCAATATTGTAGGTTCAGTAAATGATATGTAGGACTTTACACAAAAAGATATCTCTTTTGTTCATGAAAAATTCTACCTTGATACTAATGTAATTTACGAAATAAGTAGTAACTTTTATCCACAGAAGTTTGATTTTCTTATAATTATAATAAACAAAGTACAAAATAAAATCCTCCAAATTATATGAATTAAAGGAAAACTGAGTAGAAACATGAAAAGAAAACTTGCAAAAATGCGAAAATTTTCTTAAGTGAGTGTAAGATTAGTATGGATAAGACCTTTTTCATCTAGTACTTGGATGCATTGTGCAAGCGTTTGTAACCCAAAATGTAACCCAAAATCAATGCCTCTTTTATTGCACAGCCAACTACTTCTATTTCAGTCACAAATATCACGCACGCGGGAGAGCCATGCTTCGGCACGAATGGGCCGGCTCGACCGGAGAAATACCACGTTCTCACAGAAAACCGGCGTGAAACAGCGCGTGCGCTGTGTTTCGTCGAGTGAGTGAGTTTACCGGAGGCCCAATCAAAAATAAAAAAAATCCTGTATATTACATAAATAAATATTTATTAATTCTTCTAAAAAAGTAATAAATAAATTTCGACTCGCACTTGTCCGTTTATTTTTAAGTCTCTTTGTCTCAATGCCTCCTTTCTTGTAATCCAACAACAAAATGATTCCGGCTATTCCATGTTATGCGAACATTCTAATATCGGCCATTAAAACTCAGAGGAGGCGTCTGTGGGGCCGCCCGCCGCCGATACGGGTTGTCACCTGTCTGTGACGAAACCCTTTCGGGGCTCTAATCGGACGGTACTAGTTTTCGTCATTATTTATAAAATATAGAACGTTCTATTAGTGGTAGAGTTTAGTTAAACGAAACTACGTTAAATTATCATTACAGTAAAGTAATATGAACTGCATAAATATGTTATTTAATGTTCGAAAAGCCAAAATCATTGTGCGAGTAAGGGCCAGGCACGGGTTAGATTGCCGTTTTAACTCTTTTTGTTGTTCTACTTAGAACAACGAGTTGAACAACGAGTCCATCCTATTCTACCAGCTAAACGGTTGCTTCTGTAAATGTGAAAAAATTCACGGGAGTAGGAAATATGCTGAATTTAAAAGGATTTGCTTCTGTTAATGTGAAAAAATTTACGGGAGTAGGAAATATGCTGAATTTAAAAGGAAAACTATCACGGCTAAGAAGACTTAATAAGTTATTTTTTTAGTAATAGTCGGTCACCCAAGCAAAATGTATTCGGAAAAGTAACTACATAAAGGAATTTTTCGATAAGATTCCTTTGAATGCTACTAATATGATGTTGTTACTTGTTAGTAGTGTAAAATACGTTTTATAAATGTAAATTCATTGACCGTACAAAAATGATCAAAAACTAGCGTTACAACGGAATATTGTGCGTGGCCCGATACGCACTTGGCCAGTTTTCTGAAGGATTTCAAACATAATATTATATTATGTACTACCAAAAAGCTGGTTCCGAAGGTGCTGTACAGAAACTGAGGACAAAGGACTCGCGGAATGGCAAGTAAGATTACAATAGCCGTTTTAATACAATAATTAAACGTTCCATTGCGTGAATTCGCTAGAACGGCGAATTCGCTCGAACGGCGAATTCGCTGGAACGGCGAATTCGCTCGAACGGCGAATTCGCTCGAACGGTGAATTCGCTCAAATTCGCTCGAACGGCGAATTCACTCGAACGGCGAATTCGCTCAAATTCGCTCGAACGGTGAATTCGCTCGAACGGCGAATTCGAGTGAATTCGCTAGAACGGCGAATTCGCTCGAATTCGCTAGAACGGCGAATTCGCTCAAATTCGCTCGAACGGTGAATTCGCTCGAACGGCGAATTCGAGTGAATTCGCTAGAACGGCGAATTCGCTCTAATTCGCTCGAACGGCGAATTCGCTCGAATTCGCTCGAACGGCGAATTCGCTCAAATTCGCTCGAACGGCGAATTCGCTCAAATTCGCTCGAACGGCGAATTCGCTGGAACGGCTAATTCGCTCGAACGACGAATCAAACGACAAATCGAACTTTTCGTCAATTTCGTCGATTTTCTTCTTTGTTTACGTTTCGATGCAGTCACAGTGTAATGAAACAACAAAATAGCCATGGCGGGAGATATATATATATATATATATATATATATATATATATATATATATATATATATATATATATATATATATATATATATATATATATATATATATATATATATATATATATATATATATATATATATAAAGGCAACTGTTTAACAAAATAAAGTATTACTCATATGCATTATCATATGGTAAAGTGCGTAATCAGGGTTACTATTAGTTTGAAATTAAAAATCTATTTTCTTAAAATTGGTCGATTGGCCATTCAAGCACTAGGGCGGCGATAAGCTTATGTTAAGAGCGGGCTGCCAAATTTTGCTCTTTTCTAATAAGTATTACGATCCCGGAAGACGATTGACTCAAATGAAATTGAGATTTATTTAATCATTGTATATTTATCTGATATTTGGCTAACGGAAAATACGATTCACTTATTTTGACTCGATAGTTATATTTTTCAAAATTATGAATATTTCTGGGCTTTTCAACAAATACATACACATACACTTATTGAGTTACTATCATTAAATAACTTGCACTACTACAATCACTTTATAAAATAATAGCTAAAGGAAATATTAGTATTGTATTTAATTTTTAAGTACCTAATCATCAAAAGCATTTTTGGGACTTACGACCTTTACTTTCGTGCTATAATGCAGAAATCATTGTCACGCGATATATATTATATTATGTATAAGCATTAGTTTTTCTGGGAATATCAGATGATTACTATTTGAAGTTCTATAGATAATATTGTGCTAGTTTTTCTGGAAATACCAGATGATCACAGATCTATATGTAGATACAAAATAAAATTAAAATCGGCTGAAGTGGAAGTTCCATATTTACTAGTAGCTTTAAAAGTAAAATGCAGACCAATTATTGTTACAACTTCCAGAGGTCTGTAATGTTTATTGTTTATTATTTCTAATTTTTTATCACCAGCGACATTTGATAAAGTATCTAAGATTTACTTAACTTTATTGTGTATTATGTTAGAAAAGTTACTTTTTGTACCACTGCAATCGTTAAAGGTCTTGTGTGAGAAGTTATTATTTTAGGCTTATTTTTTCAGTTTCTTCAGTTCATGCGTACTATTCGAAACCTCATTTGTTTACAAAAATAACTAAGTTATACAAACACTTTAAGTAGGTACTCGTAATATAAGACCGGTTTCAATAATTAAAATACGGTACCTATCGAATCTAAGTACGCGTAACTAGTTACACGCGAATTTATGATAATTAAATCTACGTCATAGTACTAAGACATAATATCTTAGATTATTTCGAGTTAAATAAAATGTAGTTAATTAAATATAAAGATTATAATATTATTTTTAAAAAGAGACAACCCTGATTTCTTCAGAAAAGGTACGAGTTATGCGATAGAAAGAGAGCGGAGATGTAGGCAAATATAATTGTAGGCACCTAGCACTGCGCGGTCGGAATTTGAACTTTATAGTATCGTAGCATGAGACGTTAATTCTTTAAACGGGTTTCGTTAGTGGGAATTCTGTTGGTACAACTAATATATATTCTGTGCTATCGGCGTGTTTCTAGATAGAATATCTACCACAGCTGCCCTGCGGCTGTCGCGGTACTGCTATCAACGCGACAGGGTCGCGCTCATCGAAATTTGCCGCGCCACGCCCACCGGTCTCGTGTCGCGCGTCGCGGTAATCGGAATGTCGTCCATATAAACGCATACAAAGCAGTGGCTTGGCGACAGTCTCGGGTCGCGGGTCGCGGACATCGGTATGCTATTTTACGCGGCGACCGGTCTCTCTGTCTCGCGACGCGGGTCGCCGTGATTGTTTAGTCCTCCATACAACTTCATAGTGAGCAGTGGCTGTTTGGGTCGCGGGTCGCGGCGACCCGCTACATGCTGCCTTGATCCGAATCATACCTTTAAGGTACCATTCGGATCTGCGAGGCAAGCGTACGGCGTCACGCGTAAGCGACCGGTCGCTTGCTGCGGAGCAGCAAATAACTTACCAATGTCCGCGACCGCGTAGCCGCGTCCGACAAAAATTTAACTAAAATGATAAGTACTTTATTGACATGATTATAGCTATCATTTTTGTCTAAGTCACTAAGTAGTATTGTGAGTATAGTGGCCAGCGTCGCTTGCCGCAGAGACCCGCGGCATGCAAGTGCGCCGCGTAAATAAATAAGTACATTTGAACAAAATGCAACATTATTAACTACGTAACTAGGTAGCATTTCAAACTATGTTGCGATCTACAATTTTGTGATATTGTGCGCAGACAGAAGCTTTGACCATTTTTCCACCATAACTACGAGTGTAAACAAAACAATAATTGTGAATTATTTTACAATATTATGGCAGGGAATTTAGTATTAAGGGAAGAAATTATCCAAAAACTGTTGGCAGATGAAGAGGATGACGAAATTATTTTGTATTTTTTATCATTTCCGGAAAAGAGGAGAAAGGTTGACCCTATTTTTATATCGCGGGTCGAAGAGGGATGCTACAATATACTCATTGCACGTCACTTAATGTGTAATGAGGAAAAATTTAGAATGTATTGCAGATTAAGCCACGAGCAATTTTATTTTGTTCTAAGTTTAATAGATAACGACATTAAACCAAAAAGAAAAGGCACATCAATCATTAGCAGTTCCGAAAAGCTTTTTATTTGTTTAAGGTATGTACTCGTACATAAAATTGTAACATTGAGAGTTTAAATTTGAACTATCCTGAATTGGACTCGAGTTTCTTAGGTAAGAGACTCCTAAGGATTGGGATTCTTGGGAATTGATCATGCCCGACTGTTCTAAAAGTCTAGGGGAAGATAGGCTGTGATTGTCCGCAACGTTAGCGCTATTATTACTAAGGCTTTTGACTTCATATTCATTTAGTGTCTTGAAAAGGCTTGCCTTAGCCTCTACACGCAAATTTTGAGGGAGCTGTTTTAAGACGGAGGCCATATGGGTACAAAAAGAGTCAATCCCATCATTGTCTGATACGTTTTCTTTTAAAGCCCTTATTTCCGCCCGTCTTTCATCATCTCAACTTTTTAAATACTCTATTAGAGTTTCTTGTGAATTACTTTTAACCATTTTTTAGCATTTTTTTTTAATAAATCTAGTTTCACCCTTTTCTTCATTTGATAAATTTATAACGTCACTAATTTCTTGCTCATTTGTAACTAAAACTGCCTCAGTAGTCTCTTCCATTCCCAGATCTGCTTCGCTAACAGAATAAGTATCTTGGATAGTGCAAACAGTCGGCCTTTCTGTTGGTATGTTGTCGAGAAAACGGATTCTCTCTAATAGAGACCATTTGGCTATTTTTGGAGTCGCTGACCCAGTGGGCAATTTATTTTTACGCTTATGTTGATTATATGAGTCCCGCATGTACTTCCAGCGTTTTTTGCATTCATCACCTGTAATAAATATATTTTTTGTTGTAGATTATTAGCTACTGGAGAATCATTTGCATCTCTGCACTATACCTATCGTATATCTGCGTCATATATTAGTAGAATTGTTAAAGATGTTCTTGCGAGCCTGCGCAAGAATTTAGTGCCAATTTTGTTACCAGCGCCTAGTAAAAATCAGTTAAAATTCGTGACGAAAGAATTTTGGAGCCGATGGAACTTTCCCAATTGTTTTGGAGCCATCGATGGGAAACACGTGCGCATCAAGGCTCCAAATATACGCGCTTTTCTTTTTTTTAACTACAAGGATTATTATTCGCTTGTACTGCTGGCTGTCGTAGATGCGAACTACAAATTTATTGCTGTGGACGTAGGTTCTTATGGAAAAGAAGGTGATAGTGGTATTTTCCAAAAGTCATGCATAGGCAAAAAAATTGCTTCAAATCAATTTAATGCGCCAAGCCCCGCCCCTTTACCGGGAACAGATACAATAACTACGCACTTTTTGATAGGCGACGAAGCATTCGCTCTCGATAAATATATGATGAAACCATATTGTAGAAATGACGCAAGAGTTAGTTGCGTTTAATTAGTTGCGCAAGACAGAAAATGCTTTTGCCTTATTATCTCAGGTTTTCAGAATATTTTACACACCAATACAAATCAGACCAGAGGTTACTGATGACCTTATTTTGACCGCTTGTTGCCTGCATAATTTATTGCAAAGAAATAGTTGTCCATATTATAATTTTGACCCAACAATTCTCCCACCTAGAGAGAATATGCTACCCTTGAGACGGGTTGGTGGTTTTGCAAGTCTGGCGGCATTTGACATTCGGAACAAATTAAAATCGTTCTTTTCGAGTCCAGCTGGTCAACTTTCGTGGCAAGAAAATATTGTAAATAGAACAGAATAGTGCTCCAATGAAGTGATATTTTCAAAACAGTAACTATAAAAACTTATCAAAATATTATAAAGAAGTTTTTTTTTAAACTAAAAATGTCGCTGTTCTTGAGATACGGCCTAGTGACAGGCAGATATGGAGAGACAATATTTAGAATCCGCACCTTATAGGTACAAAAACTTAAAAATTATACCAATACTTACTAGATTTATTCATCGAATTGGCAATTTCTTGCCAAATGTTTTCTTTCACTATGTGGATTGTGGTCTTTGTATGAAGCGAGCCTACCATCATAAATTATTACGGCGGGTTTTTGTGAACCAACTCTAATAATTTTTCGACTTCAAATAATGTAAATCCCGGCATAGTTATATAAAGATATAATAATAAAATATATTTTTAAACATTAACTAAGTATATTTATTTTTGCTTTATAGTTTTTAATGGTTTTTTATTAATAACATAAAGCATAATAATTCATCCAGGTGGACGAAAGTTCCGAACAAAAAAAAATTGGGTTCCAAATTTAAACGTAGCTACTAGATATAATCGCATAATCTGTACAATTTTTAAGCACGGTCGACTGTGATTGGCTGATAAAAAAGACCATAGAGAATATAAACTACATGAGAAAAAAGAGGAAGAAGAAGTTTAAAACTTAAAGTTCGAATTTCAGTGTGTGAAAATTATTTATTACAAAGTGGATTAATTATTGAAAAACGAAAGGTAAGCCATTGTAAAATGTAAATGTAACCGTAAATTGATAAATTGAAGCAAAACATAACGATATCATACCATGTTCTAATACAAAGTATGTCGTAGTATTATTTGCTTAATTGTACAATAATTTACAACTTAAACTATATTAATATGAAAAAGATAGATTATTATTTCATAGAAATTATTATAATGTATAACAGTATGCAGTTAATTTGGAAAATAATGAAATCTCGTATCACTTGTATATTGTTTTATTGTAACAATACATTAGGTCAGTATTTCCCAAACTGTGGGTCGCGACCCACTAGTGGGCATGGGCGTGCGTACCATGAAGGCATAAAAGCACTGCTTACCTAATGATAAATACTTGCTATACACATATTTTAATTTAACTTTCGCACGTTTTAGATGACGTTAGTTATTATATAAAGTAAAAAATGAATACACTTAAAACGCCTAAATTTATAAAATAGCAAAAACTAATTTGCAAAACTTCATAAAAACCTTATTATTTAATCGCAACGGCCCGCCGAGCGGAGATATATGCATTTGAGGCCTCGCAGACCTCGGGCATATGTGTGCGATGAGATTTTTGTATAGGTGCACAGATTGCAAACGCACACAGACATGAATATCTCATTTGCCTAGTACGGGCAAGTAGCTTCAAGGACTGCGGCAGCCGGCAGGTCTTCCGATTTCCGAACTTATCCGAGCGCCTCCGACGCGGCGTTCGGTTCGGGTTCGTTGCACTTCACACTTCGTTGCCTATTATAATCCGAGTAAAAATAATGGACGGAAATCTAATTACGCGTATGCATGTATAATGCATTTTTGTTTAGTAAGGGTTATATTTGTTTACATTACATTAATGTTTAGTATTTTTGGAACGCCATTTTCTTTTTTCATGTGATGAGCACTGTTACGATAATTTTTGTTTGCGCAAGTTTATAGTTTTCTAAAACGACTTTTTTGTTTTAACATTTAAAAGTTTGCACATTTTAACAGTTTAATAGTTATTACTGAGTTTCTATATTAAGTGCGTTTTTGATTTCTTAAAAATGTTATTTGACTGTGAGGTCTGTGTTGAGAATGTGTGTTTATTAAAAATTAAAAATAATAAGTTTTCACAATTGTCATTCAGTGAAAAGATTCAAATTGTGTCGAAAGGTAGGTGTGTACCCGAGTTACAATTAAACCAGCAAAAAGGCAATGTAACTCGGAAGTTTCATGTTAAAAGTTATGAATCCTATAACTGGCTGTGTGGTTGTGTGCACACGATTAAATTATATTGTTTTCCTTGCATATTGTTTAATAATTGTAGTTCAGTGTGGACTGATTCAGGATATTCAGATTTAAATAATTTCTATAACGCGGCAAAGAAGCATGACCATACAGAAAAACATCTGGAGGCCTGCTTAAAATTAAACACTTTTGGTAAATCTCGTATTGAAATGAGTATCAACAGTCAGTTACGATTAGATATTGAGAGGCATAATGCTAAAGTCGATCGCAATAGAAACATTTTTCATAGGATGATCGATGTTGTTTGCTTTCTGGGAAAACAAGAATTAGCTTTTCGCGGTCACGATGAGTCAGTATCGTCGTTAAATAGGGGGAATTATTTAGAAATAGTAAATTTATTAGCCAAGTATGATGGAGTTTTAGATACCCATTTACAGAATGCGAGTACCTCATTCACGGGCATGTCGAACCGTACGCAGAATGATTTGATCTCGAGCCTTGCATCTGTGATGATCGATTGCGTTAAAGCCGAAATTAAACAGTCCGATTTGGTCGCCGTCATGGTAGATGAGACTCCTGATGTTAGCGGCCGTGAACAATTAGTATTAATTTTGAGATATTTTCGTGATTCAGAAGTAGTTGATCGATTTATCAAATATGTTGATGTCAGCGCGGATCGGACCGCTGTAGCCTTCAGTTCTATAATTTTGGAAGTTTTAGAAGAGTTCGATTGTGTATCCAAATTAGTTGCACAAACTTACGACGGGGCAGCAGTTTTATCCTCACAAATTAATGGCGTGCAGGCTTTGGTGAGGCAAAAATGTCCACAAGCTAAGTACGTTTGGTGTTCAGCACATGTATTAAATTTAGTTTTATCGAAATCTTTCGAACGAGTTGCTGAAACAAAACGCTTTTTTAGTATTATAAAATCAATCGCGGCTTTTTTTCACACTAGTACAAAGCGAATGGCCCATTACAACAACTTTGCCGATATGAAAAAGCTGCCTCGTGTCGCGGAAACAAGGTGGACGTATCACTCGCGCACGGTTAATGTAATTAATAATGAGTCCACCCACCTCCTAGAATTGTTTGAAAATATAAACGAAAATACACAAGACTGGGATGGTGAAACACTGACACAAGTCAGTTCATTTTGAATTTAATTTTCTATTAAAATCTTTCGCAGATATTTTTGCAGAAACGGATATTCTGTACGATATTTTGCAAAAAAAAAACTGGTGACATCGCGTATTGTGTAAGAAAGATAAAAGAGTTAGAGTCATTTTTAGAACATTTCAGAGAGAAGTTCGAGATCTATTATGATGCCGCCGTTCACATAACCGGACCACCTAAAAGAAAGCGCAATGTCGATGATGTAAAAATACATTATCGGCGAATTTTTGTTGAAATAATTGATAATGTAGTGAGTGAATTAAGAAATCGTTATAAAAACATTAAAGATTTAAAGTTTGTTGAGCTACTTTCTTGTGAGAATTTTAGAAAATATAGTGAATGTTTCCCTGAAAATGAAATCAGAAAATTCACTAGTAAATATCAGGTAAATTTTAATTTTGATAAATTGAAAAATGAATTGCGCTGTATTTATAGATCACCTCAATTTGCAAATAGTTGTGTATTTAGTATTATTCAAAATTTGTATAATGACAATTTGAATAAAGTTTTTTCTGAAGTGTTACGATTAGCGAAATTCATTGTGACTATCCCAGCAAGCAGCGCATCGGCAGAGCGTTCATTTTCGAGCTTAAAACGTATCCACACATATTTGAGAAACACACAAAATCAACAACGACTCACAGATCTTTCCATGATTTCTATAGTGACATATACTTTATCTATGGTACCTTTAAGGTCGTTGCCATAGCACCGAGGTTGTTTACTTCAGACTTCAATAAAATATTCTTACAATAAAAAGCACTTCGTTACAAAATGTATTTCAACTACACAACATAGTTGGCGACGAGGATGACTACGAACTTGCAGAATTGGAAGAGGATTCGTGCCTCCATACGAGCACAATTTACGAGGTGGGAGTCATACTTAGAAAGACATGAGAATCTTGATTACGCGGAGACTTGTCAGGCTACAGCGCCTATACGAAGATTTTCAAATAATTCGAGAACTGCAACAAAATATAATATCTGAAGTACCAGATGAGGAATTGGATGATGAGATTGAGACTAGTTACAATATTGAAGAGCAATTTATTTCCATCAAAGTTAAACTTCTTAACATGCAACAACGAGCTAAAAGTAATTCTACAACTACTCGAATACTACAATCAGATACAGAGAACAGATGTACACGCCGCGATACATTGGAGAAATATTTAAACAAAGAAAACCTACAATCTACAACATTTTTCGAAGATTCAGCTAACGCCGTGGACAAAATTGAAGACATCATACACGACTCATTAAAATCTATACCTACGGATGAGAGCATACAAAACAAAGTACCGAACGAACTCCCATCAAGAGAAGTAATGAATACACAATATGAATACAATTCCATTGACAAAATAAACGATGCATTGAAGGATGAACGGGACACGAACGACACTCAAAAAGGAAAATATTATACAGAACAGAATGAGAACAAAAAGCAGAATATTATTATTCAAAGGAAATTGAAAAATACTATCAACAGATTCAAATATTATACAAAAGCGACATTCGAGTTAAAAATACATATTAAGCACAAATGGAAAGAAAAGGAAGAATGCGAATGGAAATACGACTGGAAGGAGTGATTTATTTACAATATCACATACCCACTTTTTGGATACATAAAAGATACACATAACATATACAAGAAGAGAACTACTCTCAAATATACATGGAATAAGGGAGGAGGAGGAGGCTACCAACAATTTTACGCCGCCTCGACTACGCTATACCTAATGTTCTCACTGATACTGTAACAATTTGACGCCGGCACTTACTGGAGCTTTTGCCTCTCCTGCCCAGGCATTCAGGAATCAGGAATAGCGGGGAGAGCTGACATATACTTTATCTATGGTACCTTTAGGGTCGTTGCCATAGCACCGAGGTTGTTTACTTCAGACTTCAATAAAATATTCTTACAATAAAAAGCACTACGTTACAAAATGTATTTCAATTATACAACATATAGAAAAGGCATTAATGATAGAATTAAACTACGCAATCCAACTTTCTATGACGATATCCTAAAATTATATTTAAAAAAGGATAGGCGCATAGATTTAATCTATAAATGAATGAGTAGTTTGTTTTTTACGAACCCATAGTTTTATTATTTAGTTTATTTATATATTTTGCGAATCACATGAAAATCGGCCTTTTTAACGGCCACATCGGATATCTTGCGAGGGACGTGTTCTGTAACTATCACTCACTTACATAAGATATTTGAGGTGGCCGAAATCTTGCATCTATAGTATTTACATCAGAATATAGTAAATCTCAAGTAACCGGAGTCCGGAACCATGAGTATGTGAAAATTGAAGCCGATTAGGTGAGTACTTAAAATAGTTCTCGATGTTCTCGATAGATGGCGCTGGCAATATTGCTGTCGCTGGCTACATTGCGCTATTAAAATTTTTTCCGACCATATAATATAGGCCATCCAACTACTCCGCTGGGCCCCGCATACCCTGTGTCATATTGCTCTGCACGCCACTGCTAGTGGGTCGCGGGTAGATTTTGTTTGGGTGGGCCCTGAAACTATAGGACGATTGTCGTACTCGTTCGATTGTCATTTTACTCGTCCGTTTGTCACCGTGGGTGCGTGACTAAAATCGATGTCGACGCTAAAGCTGTACTTAATGGAAAAAATAGAAAACAAATGCATCCCTCTCATTCTCATTGAAATATCATTTTACTTGTATTGTGTGGTGTTTTTAATTTTTAAAGTAGGAACTTTGTGTAGTGCCCAGATTACTGAATAAAACGTTTAAGTATTTATTTATTTAAATAATTTTATTAAGTAATTAATTTTGTATATTAGAAGTTTTTATTTTTTCTTAATTGAAATGGGTGTGGTGACGAGCTTTAGATTAGGCCCAAGTCCAGCAGTGAACGTCAGTAGGCTGACGATGATGATAAGGTGGTGAACTACGATAAGAATTAACGGGTAAATGCGGGCAGTATTTTACAGTCATACCGTGGTTGTTAAACTAAGTATTCTGTGACCGTGGTCATACCGCGGCTGCTTTTTAGGGTTCCGTACCCAAAGGGTAAAAACGGGACCCTATTACTAAGACTTCACTGTCTGTCCGTCTGTCCATCTGTCCGTCTGTCTGTCTGTCTGTCTGTCGCCAGGCTGTAACTCAAGAACCGCTATAGATAGACATCTGAAATTTTTACAGATTGTGTATATTTGTTGCCGCTATAACAAATACTAAAAACTAAATTATATTAATATTTAAGGGGGGCTCTCATACAACAAACGCGATTTTTTGGCCTTTTTTTGCTCGATATCAATAATATGGCAACAGGTGGGCACTTGAAATTTTCACAAAGGCCTTAAATATATGTGTAATTTAATAATTAATAATAATAATTAAATAAAATAGAAATTTAAGGCTCCCATACAAAAAACACAATTTTTGGCCAAATTTTGCTCTATAACGGTACGGAACCCTTCGTGCACGAGTCCGACTCGCACTTGGCCGATTTTTTGTCTTCATGACACAAGGTGGGCCGCGAACTTTCAACTTTCTTGTAGATGGGTCGCGGTCCCGAAAAGTTTGGGAAACACTTTAAGCATTAGGTTAATAACTATACTTAATAATTTATGTAAACTGTATGGAAATGTAGTAAATGAAAAATGTTTCAGTAATTTCAGATTTTTAGGTGCCAATACAGCTAGTTTGCAACATTTTAGTCTGCAAGCAATAGCTGTTACCTCGATCGCGGATTGTAGGAAATCTTTTGTTCTCGCGGTCGCATGCGACCGCTTGGGAACAAAAGTGAGCAAAGAGATTCAAAGCAAGGAGATTTTAGGAGAAGGAAGGTATGAGATTATGAGTGGTACGGCCACCAAGGAAAAATCCTCTGATCAAGTGAGGTGGTATGCAGCTGGCCTGAGTCCACGCGATAGATTTCAGCTGTCGTATACAGCGTGTAAGAAAACAAAGTGTGTATGTATAAAGGTGCGGTCCACTGGATCAGAATCGGAGCGTAGGTACGCAGTGGACGGATTTGTTGCTTTGTATGTACGGTACTGACTACTATGAACTGCACTAGAAGTACTGTAACGTCATTCTGCGCCTGACAAGTATATGACGACACGACGTGCCGTCCGCACCGTACGTCCCGATTCCGACCTGGTGGACGCGCAGCTTTAATCCCCTCCCTATATAGAGTTTAGTGTATAAGCCAATCAAGTAATTAGTAGAGTAGCATAGACAGCTATTCTATTATATTTATAAATAAAATACATAAAACTGTACTGTAATATTATAATATTTAATAATAGAAATTAACATAAGCTTGTGGATTAAATCGGTTTTATTGGTTAATTTACCTTATTACCCTATTTATTAAGTTATGTACAATATTTTTTATTGAAATAAAACATTTATTTGAGCTCATTTCTTTTTAATTTTTATTTTTTTAAATTTTTGGTATCTTTAGAGTGAAAGGTTTTGCACTTAAAAATTTTAACTTCAGTTTCAAATTAAAAAAATAGCGGATGTTTATTTTTTTTCTTCTAAGTCCGACCTCTTGTTACGTAGTATACGGTTTACATACTCTTTGAATTCATCGGCTAATTAATAAGATGAAAGATGTCATAATCTTATTTATCAAAATTAAATTATGACGTCTACCTTTTTTTGGATGTAAAAAATGGCAAATGAATTTATTAAGTAACTACAAGAATAATATCGCATCTAAATATATTAGATATATAACTAGCGGAAAATAATATAACTAGCTGACCCCGCGAACTCCATCCATCATACATCCAAAAGTCGATCCATGTGTTCTCTCACCGGTCGTGTCGGTCAGCCGTCCCTCCTGATGGGAGAGAGTGATGGAATATAGAGTGCACCATGTGTATTGTGCACACATTTGGGCACTCTTACAGAAGAATTTTTAAAGTCAGTTCAGTAGTTTTTGAGCGTATTCAATACAAACTTTCCCTCTTTATAAAATTAGTATAGATATCAGTGATGACATGACTAATTATAGCAGGGTTTCGTAGTCATTTTATACTCGATAACGCCCGCAACATCCTGAACTGTACATTTTGAATATAAATATAAATAATAGTATGCTATGTCCTATCCCGGGACTCAAAGAATCTCCTTATCCTGATCCTGTCCGTCTGTCTGTCTGTAGCTAGCTATAACCGCTCTAGCTAGACTTCTAAAATTTCACACACAAATTGTGCATTTCTGTTGCGCAGTGCGCTACACCAACAACAAACGTCGGCCGATTTTATTGCCATTTGCGTAGGGAACCCCGAGTAAGGAAGCAAATTAACACAATATACACATATAAAATACTAGCTGTTGCCCGTGACTCCGTCCGCCGTGGACTTCAGTTTCGCATGGTGTTTCCCGTTTCCGTGGCAATGCCGGGAATCGGGATAAAATGAAGCCTACATTACTGCTAATTTTCCTCAGAATCCATCTAATAAACACAATTCCCAAAGCTTTGTATAACCTTTGACCTGTCCCCCGTTACCCCCCTTCCAACGCCCTTTTCCAGTTAAAAAGTAGATTACGTCCTTTCTCAGGCTGTAGACTATCTGTGTACAAAATTTCATTACAATCGGCTCAGTTGTTTTGGCGTGAAAGCGTGACAGACAGACAGACAGATACTTTCGCATTTTATAATATTAGTATGGAAGTATAGATTACTATGAGAGAAGTAGCTGTTATAATAATATTATAGTTCATACCTACATACTTTGATACCTCCATGGCTTATATTATACGAAAAATTTCATTTTCGGTTTCGATATGATTAATAACCTATCGGCGTGTTTCTAGATAGAATATCTCCCACAGCTGCCCTGCGGCTGTCGCGGTACTGCTATCGACGCGACAGGGTCGCGCTCATCGAAATTTGCCGCGCCACGCCCACCGGTCTCGTGTTGCGCGTCGCGGTAATCGGAATGTCGTCCATATAAACACATACAAAGCAGTGGCTTGGCGACAGTCTCGGGTCGCGGGTCGCGGACATCGGTATGCTATTTTACGCGGCGACCGGTCTCTCTGTCTCGTGACGCGGGTCGCCGTGATTGTTTAGTCCTCCATACAACTTCATAATGAGCAGTGGCTGTTTGGGTCGCGGGTCACGACGACCCGCTGCATGCTGCCTTGATCCGAATCAACTATGATGTCTGTCTGTCTGTCTGTCTGTCTGTCTGTCTGTCTGTGTGTCTCCAGGCTATAACTCAAGAAGCGCTATAACTAGACTTCTGAAATTTTCACAGATTGTGTATTTCTGTTGCCCCTTTAATATTACAACAAATACTAAAAACAAAATAAATTTCATATTTATGGCGGGGCTCCTATATCGACGGTGGAAATTTCAAATGTCGTAAGGGACAAACCCCGACTTCACAACCGGAGAGCAAAAAAACATTTTTCTTACTTTCAAACTGGCATAACTCTTTCATTTTACAACCTATTAAAATAATTTCTAGACAGTTTTGTTTCGAATTACATCATTTACAGCTATAAGTCAAGTAATCCTAGAAAAACGCAATAGTTTAGGAGATGATGTCCCTTACACACGGGAATTTTAGAACAAACGTCCCTTACACGTGGCCCTTTTTGAAGTATTTTGTTGTAACCACCGAATAGTCTGAATCATCTGGCATTTTAATGTTGTAAAGCATACTTAATAATCAAGATAATGAAGTAACTTCCAAGAACATAATTGTTTTCATTGAAATTACATCATAGGAGATTGCGAAATACTAAATTTTAATTATAAAATAACTACAAAATATGAGTTGGCTGGGGTAAATTTTTTATGAGCTTCCTAATTTAACTGTAATTCATTTAAAATTTAGTTTGTTATTATTTTTAGCAATATTCCGCGAAATAAACTTCCACCTTTAAGTAAATGAGTGAGTGTACGCATAGGCATGCGTACAGCACCTCCCTCCTCCCACACTGCCTATGCGTACACTCGCATGCAAGAACTTGCAAACACCACCACCACCACACAAGCAATAATGTTGGCAAATCCGTGCAAGGCCCCTCACCACCATGCAGGTTGAAAACCTCGACGCGCGTTTCGCTCCAACACCGGAGCATCCTCAGGATGTGGACTCTACGAACAACGTCCGTCAAGCTTCTTGTCTTGTCAAGTCTTGACGGATATACAGATCGATAGAGGAGAAAAAATGCTATCGGATGGTATATAAAGTGTACTTACGACAAAATGTCCCTTACGACATTTGAAATTTCCACCGTCGATATGTTAGCAAACGTGATTTTTTCGGCCCTTTTTGCTCTATATCAATAATGGCAACAGATAGGCACTTTAATTTTTAACAAAGTCCATTATTATAATATGTGTGATTAAATATAATATTTTAATAATAATATTAAAATAAAATAAAAAATTAAGGGAGCTCCCATACAAAACATACAAAAAACACAATTCTTTCCCTTTAATTTTTGCTCTGTAACGGTACGCCCTTCGTGCGGGAATCCGACTCGCAGTTGGCCGATTATTTACAGTTATTTTATAAAATCCCAATCCAATCGTCTAAACCTTTTGAACAATAATTTGCTCATCTCAGGAAAATGTCAAACCTTACCTAAATGATTTAAATTAGGTAAAACCAAAACAATTTTCCTAAAATACTTAGCTGCTCACGTGAGCAGAATCGTGAATATACAAGTTACAACCAATGACGCCACGAGAGTCGAGACGTACAGTTTACCTCATTAGCATAACATCACTTACTTACACGTGACCATTTCCTTGTATTGTTGTGGGTGGCCTCATAAAATTCACAGCTATCAACATCATCGTTATATGAAAAAAATATCTACAGCCGAACGAAAAAGAGGAGGTTCTATCCTTCTCTTTTTTGGAAGTAACCAACTTCAAATCTAGGCCTTTGCATCCGTTGTGGATGATTTATACAGTATTTTCAGAGCAAAGTAACCACTCCTCAAATACTGTAGTGCCTGGGACAAGATTTTAAATTACCGTATGGTTGCCCAAGCACATACGGCATTCTCGCAACACAATCAGTCTAGTCCAGAGGAAAGGATTAGTCAATACGTCTGGGACCAACTATGTGTGGGTTTCCTCACGATGTTTTCCTTCACCGTACGAGCGTCCGTATTATGTACTTGAGATCAGAAAATATCTCATTGGTACACGCCTCCACCCGGGATCGAACCTGCACCCTCTAGGATTGCGAACCAAAGGTCTATCCATTAGGCCACGGATGCTCTTTAAAAAAAATACAGCTTTCATTACCTGCTGCCCCTTACGCTTGACATGAAAAATGCTCGAAGCTTCGGAAAGCCTCATCTTCCAGAACGTCATGCTTCCATAAGGTTAAACCTTAAGTCGACGCCTTGATAATTTGGCTGTAGCGATATCGATTTTTCTCAGCAATGACTAAAGAGAGACTAAAGAGAGACATCCAAAATAATCAGCAAAATGGATTCAGTGGTTTGGACGTGAAAACGTAACAAACAAACGGACTTTCGAATTTATGATAATAAGTAAGTAAGTATGATTATACTACCTATAAAGAAGCGATAAGACCCGACTTTGCTAATAGTCAAAGAATACCTTTTGTTACCTTTTCAGATGAGACCTTATAGACAGCTTTTCCCTCTAAAGTCTACCTACGTTATTCTACAGCCGTTTCCGAGAATACGATTAATGTTTATAAATAAATGTACAAGCTTGTTTAAAGTATGTGAAATGACGTTAAGAAACACTAAAAATATTTTCGGGCTGAAAAAGAGAGATAGAAACACATAGAAAGAGACAGAAGAGAGAACGAATTCAGCTCTGCAGCCTTTACACGTGTAGAGAGTAGAGACTAGAGGTCACTGGTCAGGTGTATGTATGTCAGGCAGCCTCGTGACTTCCGTCCTACTTCCTAGTCACATGGCAGTCATCATGATCATCAGTGGTGTTCATTTTCGGAGCTTACACTAATGGAAGGCTCAAGGCAGAGGATCTGGCATCATAAGGGTTACGAAGTAATGATCGTACTAGAGCCAGAATTAGTATGAGTCGTACTAATTCTGGCTCTAGTCTAGTCACTTTTATTTACTTTTTAGGGTTCCGTACAAAAAGGGTAAAGACGGGATACTGTTACTAAGACTTCGTTGTCTGTCGTCTATCTGTCTGATTGTATGTCTGACTGAGGCTGTATCTCAAGAACCGCCATAGCTAGACTTTTACATTTTTGTAATCTTGTTGTTTTAATTGTAGAGCATTTACGTATTATCATAAAACAGCATTTTTTATTCATAGTGTCAGAACTGTCAGACTTTTTCCATATTGTCACCACAATAATATTCGCAAAATAATAATGACTCTACATGTAGCTTTTGATGAGTTTTTACGGTTCCGTAGCCAAATAGCAAAAAACGGAGCCCTTATAGATTCGTCAGTCTGTCCGTCCTGACGTCACAACCACTTTTTACTACAGGTATTTGTAGAAATACGTTTGTGTTTGCAAAGCAATTTTTTTTGTGATTTATATGGGCAACTGCGGACTGCCTGAGCGTCATGGATTTTCCCATACAAAAGTTGAGAAAAAAGTTAATCTTTCAGCGCTGCTATATTCACAGTGAACTCTATAATCTATATAGGGGACACATACACACCCAGCACCCTAAACTGCCCTCAAGTATTATCACTCAGTTTTGTTACACCCTGTACATATAATGTAAAACATAATAGAACTTAGGGTCAATTCAGATCGTGAGTGACTATCTTGCAAATCTGTCAAATCCATACAAATTTAGAAATGAATCTACGCGTCGCGTTGCAGTCTGAATTGACCCTTAGGAAATAAACCGAACAATACACGAGTACGAGTGACAATAACAATACATGTATGGTAATGCGACACATTTCACCGTGTTTAATTCATGACATGCTGACAAGGCCGACTCGCACGTGGACATTTGCTTAAGCTGAAAAACATTGTGGATGTCCACATGGACTATAGGCTCAGAATTTAACCCATAGAGTAAGAGATGGCTCTTGCTCTATGGGTTAAATTTAGGCAGCCAGACCTTCGTCATTTTCTAAGAGCCAGCCCTTACTCTATGGCAGGGGTTCCCAAACTGTTAACTGTGCGCCACGGAGCCATGGTGCGCCGTGGAAAGGCAAGAGCCAAGAGGGGCGCCGCGCCGTGAGTCGATCCTCCATCAATATCCGAAACAAAAAAATTAATCCTTCGATCGGGGATTCTCGGAATTACTATTGTATTCTATTGTTGTCGCGATCATGGTGCTCGTACGGGGCTTGATGGGTTAAATTATAATATTTATGCAAAGCAGGCAGATGATGAAAATATTTGTTTATTACTATTTACCTGCTTAACCTAACTGTAATCATAACAGGTATTTATTTATGTAAGTATATTTTTCTAATAGCTAGGTAGAGTAGGCTACTCTACTACTCTGAGTAGGGCGCCACGACAAAATATTTTACGTGCAGCTGCGCCGCAGGCTGAAAAGGATTGGGAACCCCTGCTCTATGGGTTAAAGCCAGGTAGCTAGACTTTCATCAATTTCCAAGCGCCATGGCCCTTACTCCATGGGTTAAAGCCAGCTACCTAGACTTTCATCAATTTCTAAGAGCCATGGCCCTTACTCCATGGGTTAAAGTCAGGTAGCTAGACTTTCATCATTTTCTAAGAGCCATGGCCCTTACTCCATGGGTTAAAGTCAGGTAGCTAGACTTTCATCAATTTCCAAGAGCCATGGCCCTTACTCCATGGATTAAAGTCAGGTAGCTAGACTTTCATCATTTTCTAAGAGCCATGGCCCTTACTCCATGGGTTAAAGTCAGGTAGCTAGATTTTCGTCAATTTCCAAGAGCCATGGCCCTTACTCTATGGGTTAAAGTCAGGTAGCTAGACTTTCATCATTTTCCAAGGGCCAGCCCTCTATGGATTAAAGTCATGCAGCCTTCATCATTTTACGAGTATAAGAACCAGCTCTTACTCAATGGGCTAATTTGAGGCAGCCAGACCTTTGTTATTTTATACGTATAAGATTTGAAGAGCCATTCAAAATTTAACTTTTTTGACTACACAAGAAGATACACATTAAATTAACTGTCTTGCTGCCGCAGTGTTCGGCTGTTTTGAATGGCCCATAAAAATTCATCGCATCGCTTCGTCAGTCTTCAGTCGTCACGTTGAAATGTGTACTCACCCTAACCAGCGTAAAAAAAACTGTGCAGTTAAAAAGCGGATCAAGCCAGCTGCTAGACCAAAACGCGTGCGAGCAACGTGACCGACGGAAAAAAACATATTTTATATTATGTAAATATACATTGAATCTGTCTGTATGTAAAGCGGCACGTTAGCCAGCACATGGACACCGCTCACGTTGTCGCACGTGACTGTTTGCACCGAATTATACGGAAGTATACAAAGATAAAAGTACAGTCAGTAGCATAGGCAAAATCCAAAATGACAATTTTGGATTTTGAAAGTCGGATAAAAGTGGTAGTATACAGATTTTTGTTACGGCCTTGCAGATACACACCTACCGAGTAGAGTAGGGTTGCCAACATTTCTCCGGCGAAATATAGTATTTTTCAAAATAAAGTATAAAAAATATAGTACACTTCTAAAAATATAGTATTTTATGGAAAAATTAAAAAATGTTCAATGAAATTTTTAAGTAGTATGTATTTATTTTTATAAAAACTATATTTTTTGCACTTCTTGCATTTTTTTATTATGTTTTGTCTGAAATGAAAGTGATTATGCTTTATTACATTCAATTTTAAGATTAATGTAAATTAAAAGCTCATTTATAAATGAGACACTACTTATGTTTCTCTCTTCCCGCCATTTCAAATTTATAACCGAAAATACCCTTTCTGTGAATGCCGATGTGGCGGGAACAGAGAGCAGGAATGACATAATTTTAGAGTTGAAAATATAGTATTTTTGCGTACTATAATATAATAGTTCAACAGTATATAGTACGCAGGCTCGAAATATAGTACAATACTATATATTATAGTACGGTTGGCAACCCTAGAGTAGAGTGCACTCTCTCACCGCAACGAACTCCATAGTCCAATGGTTTAGAGCGCGGCTCTTGACTCGGGGGTCGTGGGTTATGTTCCCGCGTTGGAACTTGGGAACATGTTATTTCCCAAGTTTGTTAAGGACAATGCAGGCTGATCACCTGATTGCCTGATTGTCTGACGAGTAAGATGATCCATGCGTCGGATGGGCATGTAAAAAGTCGGTCCTGCGCCTGATCTCTCGCCAGTCGTGTCGGTCTTCCGTCCCACTGGGTTATGAGAGTGATAGGAATAGAGAGTGCTCTTGTGTACTGCGCACACAATTGGACACTATAAAATTACTCCTGCGTAACTTGCCTTGGTTTCAATGAAATCGGCCACCGTCACCGAAACCGGTGTGGGAGTTATTATTATTGTGTACTGCGCACATACTTGGGCACAATAAAATTACTTCTGCGTAACTGGCCTGGTTCCAATGAAACCGGCCACCGTCACCGAAATCGGTGTGGAAGCTATTATTAATTAATTACTCTATCGCCACTGTCTCGTCAAGAGTGTAATAAAACCTTATGACTGGACTTGACATTTACACCTATAATATGACTTCTATTTAATATGTGAAACGCCCCAACGACGTAAATTTGCTCATAGACATTTAAAAAAAAGTAACTCTTTCAACGTTGCCACTTTCACAGTGAACTCCATAGAAGGAACACATACGTCATACACACCCAGTTAATATTATCAGTTACTTTTGTCAAAGAATTCTATTTACTTAAATATAATTCTTTGACTTTTGTAACACTCAGTATAAACAATTTGCTTACTCTACTTTTTTATTCCTATGATACTTCTGTTTGTTTTATGTATGTCTGTTATGAATTATGAACTATGTCCCGACTGAATTATTTGTTTGTTAAAGTAGTCGACGCAAAATATAGACTGCGTACAATTCGCCCATGACTATTAACAATTTCGGATGTAAAAAACAGCAACTTTACAGGAGAGCGATTCAAAGTCTAAATTGTGCATAACTTTTTCTTATTTCAAGTAGAATCATGAAATTTCAGGGTTGTGCTCTATAAGTTATTTACATTTAGTATATTATTATGAGTATCCCGTATTTTATGCGTAAACAGAGGCGGCGCAAGGCGTGGGCGGTGTGGGCGAACGCCCACGGCCTCGCGGTCTAAGGGGCCTCGCGCCCCTTGGACCACGAGGTTTTTCTTAAAGGATTTACAAGTTTTGGTACTCAATTATTCATAAAAAAAAGTTTTATAAATAAAAGTTTGAGTATCAAAAGATTCTTTCTCTCCAAAAATCTGTATTCTTGCGTCATCTATCAGGGGGCCTCGCAAAATATATTTCAGGGGGCTTCGCAAGATATATTTTGCCCACATACAATTTAGGTCTTGCCCCGCCACTGTGCGTAAATATGAGAAAACTCACTTCTGACCTTTTTAACGGAGTACGAGCAATGCTGATTTGTCGGAAGTGCCAGAACCGACATTGTTGCTTGTACAAAATCAATGATTGCTTGTCGGAAGTGGCACTTACGCCATTGTTAAATGATAACTATTAATTTAAAAATGTGTCGCATGTAGAAATTACCAACAAAAACGACAACAATTTAAAGAAAATATATCTTTTTATGGAATTCTGTCAAATAAAACGTAAAAACAATGTGTGTATGAAAATACAAAACATTTCTTATGACTTAAATAATTCGGAAAATCTAATTTTCGTTTGAAAAGAAAACTTACTTAAAAATTGAAATTAAAAATTATTGCCATCACTATTTTGTTGACTTTTTGATAGCATAACTTAAATTAACTAAACAAAATAATATATAAAAATCTTTTTTATATTAATTATAAAGAGGAAAAGTTTGTTTCTTTGTATATTTTCTGTGTATCTTTGTTTGTATTGAATAGGCTCAATAACTACTGAACTAATTTTAAAAATTCTTTGGAACGCTACATCATTACCAAAGAACATAGGCAATGTATTATTCAGAAAAATATTAGGGATCATTGGTTAAATGGTAAATTATTTATTTCATAGACACTTAAAAATCCTATATATTAAAGTTTCTCACTTAATATAATGGATTTCAACCTTATTTTAGTAAAGATTTTTAAACATTGGAGGAAAATAAAAGAAAAACCTAAGATATCCGCAGTAAAAGTTTATTGCATTACCTTATCATTTTCTCATGTTAAAATCTCGAAATCCCAAAATACTTGGTACGTCGTATATGATTGCATTTAAAAGAATGTATAGTAAAACATAATCGCTGATAATATATAAAAACTATAAGGGTTCCTTGTTGACTACGGAACCCTAAAAATAGAATAAGTTCAACTCTCTATATTGTCATAGTTACAGCAATATCCATACTTCTTTACCAGCCTTTCCGAAAGTGGGCGATAACGACCCCTTGTGGGCGCTGAAGGTCTGCAGGGGGGCGCACAGTGGTCCGAAATCGCTAAATAGTGGACATTCGCAAAAAAGTTCGATTTTGATGTGGAAAAAAATACCATCCGATAGATTTTAAGAGGAGTAACAATAAATCCTCATTAAGTTTTTTAAAAAAATGTATATTTAAGGTGAAAAAAAAATAATTACGAAAATGTTGTATGGGAAAGAATCTATAAATAGATTTTTTGCAAAAACTACTAAGTCATTCTGGTTCATTTTTGAAACAAGTAAATTTCTAGGGGTATTTAAGGTTTAGAAAAAAAATACGAAAATTAACGTGCAGCCTTTTGCAGTAGAGGGGTTCAAAATTTTGAAATAATTTTACTTACTTTTAAGGTGTCGAAAAATACTATTCGAAAGATTTCCTAAAGAGTAACAATAAATCCTTACTAAGTTTTTTATAAAAATGTATTTTTTAAGGTGAAAAAAAATTATTACTAAAATGTTGTATGGGAAAGAATCTATAAATAGATTTTTTGCAAAAACTACTAGGTCATTCTGGTTAATTTTTGAAACAAGTAAAGTTCTAGAAGTATATAAGGTTCAGAAGAAACAATACGAAAATTTACGTGCAGCCTTTTGCAGTAGAGGGGCTCAAAATTTAGAAATAATTTTACTAACTTTTAGGTGTGGAAAAAAATACTATTCAATAGATTTCCTAAAGAGTAACAATAAATCCTTAATAAGTTTTGTACAAAAATGAATTTTTAAGGCGAAAAAAAATAATTACGAAAATTGTATGGGTATAATATATTATATAAAACGAGTCCTTAAAAAGCAACAGTACTTATATTTACAAACATGGATAGCAAAAACAAAATTAAACTAAAATTAACTACTTACTGACTAAACTATTGTAATTATAATAAAATAAAAATTGTTACACACACTAATAACTCAAACAATTTCAAATGAAACTTATAAATAAACAATAATAAATTAAACCAACGCGGCTTACAAACATAGTGGATCTCCAATGCTATCATCGCCTTGTAATGACACAACTTCACTTTCTTCGTAATCTTCTGATAAAAGAGGTCTTTCAAGCAACAGGTCGACTGTGTCTGGATGAAATTCTTGGTGTTTATTTTTAGACAACTTTGGACGAATGTGAGACAAATATGGATCAGAGCTTATTAAGAAGTTGTGCAACAAATCTTCATTCGTTTCTGCTCGAATCGTCTTTCTAGTATGCATCTCTCTAGTATTTCTAAATTCTTTATTCCTTGCCTCTGAAGCTTCTTCACTCAAATAGCCAATTGGAATAAAGCCAAAATGCTTACAAATATCAGCACCATGTATAAGGAGTTTGTGAACACTTGCAGGCATGTAGTACCACGGATAAAGCTTTACATATAGCTCTGCTGTTTCCCTAGAATAACTTCGAAAGTGATCTATATTGATATGCTTCCCAGAAGAAACTGTCTGCAATGCGACGTATCTCTTTATTAATTCTAAATCTCTCTCTTTTCAGGACTTTAGGACAACATCTGATATAACGAAAATAGATTTAGAATTAATAAAGAGATTATACGTCGTATTGCAGACAGTTTCTTCTGGGAAGCTTATCAATATAGATCACTTTCGAAGTTATTCTAGGGAAACAGCAGAGCTATATGTAAAGCTTTATCCGTGGTACTACATGCCTGCAAGTGTTCACAAACTCCTTATACATGGTGCTGATATTTGTAAGCATTTTGGCTTTATTCCAATTGGCTATTTGAGTGAAGAAGCTTCAGAGGCAAGGAATAAAGAATTTAGAAATACTAGAGAGATGCCTACTAGAAAGACGATTCGAGCAGAAACTAATGAAGATTTGTTGCACAACTTCTTAATAAGCTCTGATCCATATTTGTCTCACATTCGTCCAAAGTTGTCTAAAATAAACACCAAGAATTTGAAAAATTTCATCCAGACACAGTCGACCTGTTGCTAAAAAGACCTCTTTTATCAGAAGATTACGAAGAAAGTGAAGTTGTGTCATTACAAGGCGATGATAGCATTGGAGATCCACTATGTTTGTAAAGCGCGTTGGTTTAATTTATTATTATTTATTATTGTATATTTATAAGTTTCATTTGAAATTGTTTGAGTTATAAGTGTGTGTAACAATTTTTATTTTATTATAATTTCAATAGTTTAGTCAGTAAGTACTTAATTTTAGTTTAATTTTGTTTTTGCTATCCATGTTTGTAAATATAAGTACTGTTGCTTTTTAATGACTCGTTTTATATAATATATTATACCCATACAATTTTCGTAATTATTTTTTTTCGCCTTAAAAAATCATTTTCGTACAAAACTTATTAAGGATTTATTGTTACTCTTTAGGAAATCTATTGAATAGTATTTTTTTCCACACCTAAAAAGTTAGTAAAATTATTTCTAAATTTTGAACCCCTCTACTGCAAGGCTGCACGTAAATTTTCGTATTGTTTCTTCTGAACCTTATATACTACTAGAACTTTACTTGTTTCAAAAATGAACCAGAATGACCGAGTAGTTTTTGCAAAAAATGTATTTATAGATTCTTTCCCATACAACATTTTAGTAATAATTTTTTTTCACCTTAAAAAATACATTTTTATAAAAAAACTTAGTAAAGATTTATTGTTACTCTTTAGGAAATCTTTCGAATAGTATTTTTTCCACACCTAAAAAGTAAGTAAAATTATTTCAAAATTTTGAACCCCTCTACTGCAAAAGGCTGCACGTAAATTTTCGTAATTTTTTTTCTAAACCTTAAATACCCCTAGAACTTTACTTGTTTCAAAAATGAACCAGAATGACTTAGTAGTTTTTGCAAAAAATTTATTTATAGATTCTTTCCCATACAACATTTTCGTAATTATTTTTTTTTTCACCTTAAATATACATTTTTTTAAAAAACTTAATAAGGATTTATTGTTACTCCTCTTAAAATCTATCGGATGGTATTTTTTTCCACACCTAAATCGAACTTTTTTGCGAATGTCCACTATTTAGCGATTTCGGACCACTGTGGGGCGGTGTGGGACCCAGAAAAAAATTAGGGCGTTGTGTAGAGGCTTGGGGGTGATTCATTTCGTGGGTTGGTGAATGGGGGCGCTAAAATATAATTTGTTCTTAAAGTGGGCGGTAAACAAAATAAGTTTGGGAACCTCTGTTCTATACTAATATTATAAATTCGAAAGTGTGTCAGTCTGTCTGTTATCCCTTCACCGATTTTGCTGAACTTTACTTTCAGTCCCGAGAAAGGACATAGGACTATTTCTCCCGAAAAATGTACGGTTCCCGCGCGATTCCCGCAGAAACGAATTTTGGCACAACAAAGTTGCGGGCGTCATACAGTTATTTTTCACGGCGGTTATATTATCTGATACCGTATTTTCTTTCTCCCAGCCGACCCATGTGTGCCGATGCACGGTAATATTCCTATAGCCCCGCAGCTCGTGCACATGTGAGGCTTCGTCCACATTTGTATCATTTGCGCGATCAGATCTCCGATCAGATCTCCGTCGCGTATGATACGCGACGCGACGTATCATCGAAGCGTATCAAAATGATACGCGTATCATTATACGCCCCGATCGCTATTAACCGCGTATCTGATACGTGTCGTATCAAATACGCTCATGATCGGCAGAATGATCTAAGGGTGCGTCCACATTTGTATCATTTGCGCGATCAGATCTCCGATCAGATCTCCGTCGAGTATCATCGAAGCGTATCAAAATGATACGCGTATTATTATACGCCCCGGTCGCTATTAACCGCGTATCTGATACGTGTCGTATCAAATACGCTCATGATCGGCAGAATGATCTAAGGGTGCGTCCACATTTGTATCATTTGCGCGATCAGATCCCCGATCAGATCTCCGTCGCGTATCATCGAAGCGTTTCAAAATGATACGCGTATCATGATACGCCCCGATCGCTATTAACCGCGTATCTAATACATGCCGTATCAAATACTCGCATGATCGGCAGAATGATCTAATAGGCGTCCACAATATGACACGCATACTTGATACGGCGCGATGATCGCGACGGAGATCTGATCGGAGATCTGATCGCGCAAATGATACAAATGTGGACGCACCGTTATAGGCGTCCACACTATGATACGCATACTTGATACGGCGCGATGATCGCGACGGAGATCAGGGGCCTGAGTCAAGACGAATTCGTAATCGCTTCGTTATAGAATCTCCGATCAAAATGTATGGAATTGACATAAGACGAGTCGAACGTCAACGTCATATTAACGAACGCTTATGTCAATTCCATACATTTTCATCGGCGATTCTATACCGAAGCGATCACGAATTCGTCTTGACTCAGGGGCCTGATCGCCCAAATGATACAATTTGTGGACGCACCTTGACAAAACGTGTCAGACAACGTGTGGCAGTCAGCCAGTCGCCGCGCCGCGTGCGAAAACACGCTCATTTAAACTACTACTCAAATTGACAGGCACTTATCATTGTACAGATACTCGCATTTGTAATAATATTGTACTAATATTATTACAAATGCGAAAGTGTGTCTATCTTTTTAGTTTTTCCACTTTACGCCCAAACCGCTGAACCGACTTCGCTATAAGATATATTAAAGAGTCCCGAGAAAGGACAGGATTTTTCATCCCAGAAAAATGTACGGTTCCAGCGCTATAAAATAATTTTGGTGCAACGGAGTAGCGGGTACCAACTAGTTGATACGTAATAGAAGAAGCATTTAGCGACCACAAAATACATGATATTTTTTAACCCCCGACCAAAAAGAGGGGTGTTATAAGTTTGACGTGTCTGTCTGTCGGTCTGTCTGTCTGTGGCATCGTAGCGTCTAAACGGGTGGACCGATTTTAATTTAGTTTTTTTTGTTTGAAAGCTGACATGACTGACAGTGTTCTTAGCTATAGTTCATCATCATCAGCCTGCTCGTTACTGAAATATCACGGTTTATCTGGTTCGTGATAGGCCGATTAGCAACTTGCAGTCGTTTGATGGGTTTTATATTTTGCATTCTGGTTCGTGACACTTATGAATATAATACACATTATTGGAATGTTGACCTGGTGCTGCAGCATCACCTGGTAATCAATAGGATACCCAACTCCTCACCAACTTAGAGCAGAGGTTTCGTGTTTGGGCTCATTTTAATTGCGACAGCTAGTAAGACGTAGATAAACAGTAAATATTTGCATGCTACTGCTGCAGCATCATCTGGATTCTATAGGAGCCGAGCTCCGTATGAACCCAAAGTGGAGGTTATAATATTATGTTTGGGCTCATATTGACGGCCTCATGCAAGAGGACATATTTTATAGATGGTAATGGATGGGATATGATCCACTTGATATGAATTATTCTGCACAAGTTTAAAAAGCATAAAATTAAATTAAATTAAGAAATTTAAAAAACCCCCGCCAAAAAGCTTTAAAAAGTAATGAGATAATATTTACTGACTTTAAGTTTAAATAATTCCTAAGAGTAAAGTAATATTTTAGTCCATAAATGTTGTCAAGGTGTGTCGGGGGACCGCTAATGTAGATGTTTGATTTCACATAGCAATTTATAGTTTTTAACGACCCGAATCGAGAGAATCAGCGACTATTATACAAAAGTCGCTGTTGTGGTAGTTTACTTGGCGGTCCCCCGACACACCGTGACAACATTTATGGACTAAAATATTACTTTACTCTTAAGAATTATTTAAACTTAAAGTCAGTAAATATTATTTCATTACTTTTTAAAGTTTTTTGGCGGGGTTTTTTTTTTTTTTAATTTCTTAATTTAATTTATTAAAACTTGGTTGATAATAATTAAACAGTTACTATTGAAGGTGGTCTGGCTTTAGCGTCACATTTCGTAATACGGGACCATCACATGTCAGTGCATGTGTAACGTTTAATTACCTTGTTTTGCTCTCGAGTTTTGCTTACCAAAATATCACGTGGGAAAAAATATGTTTCATTAAACGTGAATCACACACACACATCATCAACACAATCACACATATCTCATGGATAACCACGAGATAACCATACTTCCATGCTAGTATTATAAATGCGAAAGTGTGTCTGTCTGTCCGTCCATCTGTCTGTCTGTCTGTCTATTACATCTTTACGCCCAAACCGCTGAACCGATTTTGGTAAAACTTGTTAGGGAGATCGCAGACGACAGACTATCCGTGACGCACTTTTTAGTCTGTGGAAATAGAACCTATGCAATTATATGCAGTAACACACACGACGCGCGAAAAGTCCGGCACACAAAAAATCCGTATAATTCTGGCAGACCGCAACGCGCCGCTTCGCGCCGCGCCGCACAAGTGTGCGAAAAAAATAGAACGTTTGCTTCAACACGCGGTAACGCAGACGGCGCACACTTTTAGTCTGCAATCTGCATTTGTAGTGACGTAACGTACGCGATCTATTTAATTGGCGCCAGATATCGATGTAACGATGTTGATTCATGAAATACAAAATAGACCAGTAATTTATGATACTTCTAAGGCAGAATATCATAATAGACATTTAAAAAGAAAATTGTGGGAAGAAGTGTGCTGTAATGTATATTCAGCTCCAGTTTGGACATCATTGACGTCTAAAGAAAAAACAAAATACGGTAAGTTTAAGTTATTATCAAGTTAATATACCTAGCGGAATAGAGCAACAATCTCGAGCTGTCAAACGAAACCGAAATTGGTTTACATATTTTGTGTGTAAAAATATGTGTACATACACTAAGAGCGCCTTCACATTACGTCGCAAGCAGTGCGGCAGCCGCGCTTGCGACGTAATGTGAAGGCAGCCTTAGGGCCTGTTTCACCGCTTCCTGATAAAGTGTCAAATAGGCTATTAACAACTTATTTGACAGATAGTGCAAAAAATTATGTTCCACAAGTGTCTGATAAGCCAATCAAGCAGATAAAATCCCCGATATCCTATCAGCCCGATCATGTGGCTATTAAAGGTTTATTTGTCAGATAACGAAACTTTTTTTTTTGTTATCGCGCCAAAATTTCCAGCCTGTTATATTTTTGCCAGTTTTTCGTGATGATGCAGTTCAGTGTTGTGTGAACTTTCTTCAAGTTCATAATGATATTTTGAATAAACATGGATCTTTTAGAGATTTTTGAAGGCGAATTTGATGATTTTTAGGGTTCCGTACCCAAAGGCCAAAGGGTAAAAACGGGACCCTATTACTGAGACTTCGTTGTCTGTCTGTCTCTGTCTGTCTCAGTCTGCCTGTCTGTCTGTCTGGCCAAGTGTGAGTCCGACTTCGCACAAAGGGTTCCGTTCCATTATAGAGCAAAATTAAGCCATAATTTTTTTTGTATGGGAATTTTTTATTTTATTTCAATATTATTATTTAATATTAAAGTACACATATAATTAAATATTTTGTGAAAAATTCAAGTACCTACCTGTTGCCATTATTGATATAGAGCAAAAAAGGCCAATCATGTTTGTTGTATGGGAGCCCTCAATCATATTTGTTGTATGGGAGCCCTCCTTAAATATTAATTTTATTTTGTTTTTACTAGGTATTTGTTATTATAGCGGCAAGAGATACAATCTGTGAAAATATCATATCTCTAGCTTTCACCGTTCTTGAGTTACAGCCTGGAGATAGACAGATAGACATGCAGGCAGGCAGGCAGGTCTTAAAATAAATAGCAATTCATTAAATGTGGTAACAGACATTTTATAAAATTTGAAAAATTTATCCGGATATTGTTTCAGAATTGAATGTTTATTATGGAACTGTCCCTTCAGTAATCTTTCCGAAATTAAAGGATGTACCCAAAATTGTCTATTCTTTCTTCTTTTTCTGTACTTCAAGTACAAAATAATACTTCGCGATCTCTGTACGATTTCCATAGCGTCTACGTCCCTACAGTTCAGCGGACAGAATGATCGAAGATGTGCGTCGTGTGCGTTAAGAAGGCGACCTATGACAGAAAAAAATCGGTTTTCACCCGCGCACTTCATACCCCCCGCACTCGCCCAACGCATTCAAAATGTAACCGCGGCTATAAATTTGTGTAAACCACTTTTTGTACGGACGTAGTATAACCAAATATATCAGATAAAATTTTGAGAAGTTTGAGCCACATTTTCCATCTGCACTTTGAGAATCAAATTAATACTTTTTGCCTAATATACACTAGTAATACTTTATGATATGTTTATTTATCGAAATCGAATAGGCTCTGACACTACTGGATCGATTCTGGTTAGAATTCCTAAGCTGTAGTTGTTACAAAAATATTATAACTTTATTTAATATAATCTATTAGGCACGTCTTCGTCCACGTCCGAATTTGGTTAGTGATTGTGTGTATTTGCGTAAAATATATTAACATTTGTCAGATTAAAATATACAAAATTCTAAAATTTTGCATACGTACATTCGTTTGGCTTGAGAATAATTTTTTATCTGCTTTTTGATATAATATATTGATGCTAGAAATAACTTATAGTCAAATTTATAAAATTTATAAAATTCTCGGGTCACAGTGTTTGTGCGCGAACTCGTTCAAAACGGTTCAACCGATTGTATTGCTATGTACATTCGTTAGGCCTGACAATAGGTTTTTATATACTTTTATATTGCAATTTTTTTATATTAAACAATATTTTCCGGGTCAGCTACTATTCTCCTTTTAGCTCCCCTCGATTTTTCATGAATTGCACCATCAGATAACCACTTTTGTTAACATGTTACGAAATTCGGACTATATCTTATACAATAACAAGAATTTTGGAAATCCGTCAACAAACGGCGGGCAACAAACGGCGGAGTTATCCGCCATGGACCATGGTATAACTAAAATCGTATCTGATGCTGGTGCTGATAAAAACCCCAGCTCAAATTTCATCTCGATATACTAAAATCACGTGTTCGAGAAATTCTGCATTGATTAACCATCCTCGACTAGCTCTGGAGAGCCATTATTCGTCCCATTAGGTGTTACCATTATCAATTTATTATCAATCTTCCAAACTCGTGAAAAAACAACACTTCACTTTTTCCAGATTGCAGTACTGGAATAAATTTCAAAGATTTTCTATTACTTAAGTTAGAACAAAAGATAACTTGAAATTCCGATATAATTAATATTTATTATTATATATAAGAGCGTCCGTGGCCTAATAGGTAGAGCTTTGCCACGCACACTTAGAGGGTGCAGGTTCGATCCCGGGTGGAGGCGTGTACCAATGAGACATTTTCTGATCTCAAGTACAAAATACGGACGCTCGTACGGTGAAGGAAAACATCGTGAGGAAACCCGCACATAGTTGGTCCCAGACGTATTGACTCGTTCTTTCCTCTGGACTAGACCGACTATGTTGCGACTTGCGAGAATGCCGTATGTGCTTGGGCAATAATTAAAAAAGACACGGACATTTAAAAAAATCTTGTCCCAGGCACTACAGTATTTGAGTAACTTCGCTCTGAAAATACTGTATAAATCATCCACAACGGATGAAATACTTTTATTATTATATCGGAAATAAAAATATCCGGAAGATTTTTTTTGTTATTAATAACTTTAAAAATAAGCTAAAATTCTTTCATTTACGCTCTTTCAAATAGATTCTTAGATATTTTCAGATATTTCATAAAACACAAATATCCTAAGACCTTCTTGATATGTGTATTTGAAAAAATCGGCCACAAGCTCATAGCAAGGCAATGATTGGAGTTAGATACAAAGTTTGAAAGACAAAATCGTAGTAAATTCTAGTAGCTTTCATAAAGTTCTTTACGACTCACTGTTTTCAGTTTTAAAGAGCTAAAAACTTAAAATCAGGAACTTTTGGCTTTAATTAGAAACTCGTAACTAGCTAGATTTTTTTTCTTTATAAAGTGCTTTTATTCATAATTCGCCTAAAATTCATGTATTGTTCTACTCAATCTTCACACTTTATAGACGGTACCAGCCAACTTAACAAACCTGCGACGAAAAATGGTATTCGGTTGACACTTGAAAATACTCAGCAAGTTGGTAAGATCCTGGTTCGACACCAAAGCAATGTGCAAAACGAAAAATCACCCCTAGAAATATGATGGTCACACTTTGGAGTTTGGTGGTCTAATTGCCGGTGTGATAAGTAACAGCTTTTTACAAAACGGCGAGAGCATTACTGCCAGCAGATGTGTACATTGAAAACTGCCCACAATGATGGCGATGCTCGTACGTCTGCAACTAGTTTTTGTCAGTCGATCGTCTCCGCTGCTCCTTGATGACAACGCGCGACCCCATTTTGTTTGGAAGCTCTCCCTTATCTGCCATACCGACTATAACCTTTTCCAAAATTGGTAAAACTTTTACCAGGAAGAAAATTCAAATCGCGAGAGGCTGTACAAAATGCCTTAGAAGTGTAGTCTGCCGTCCAGCTGATATTTTCAATAAGGGCATCTATACACTGCCACTGCGTTGGCGAAGGTGCATTGATTGCAGGGGTGATTACTTTGATAAACAGAAATAAGTAAGTTCGAAATAATCAGCCAAGAGTGAGTCCGACTCGCGCACGAAGGGTTCAGTACCGTTATAGAGCTAAAAATAGCCCAAAATTGTAATTTTTGTATGTGTGTTTAATTTTATTATCCATAATTAAAGTACAAATATAATTAAGGACTTGACATTATTGATATCGAGCAAAAAATAGCAAAAAAAACTTGTTTTTTGTATGGGAGCCCCCGTTAAATATTAATTTTATTTTGTTTTTAGTATTTGTTGCTATAGCGGCAACAGATATACACATTCTGTGAAAATTTTAGAAGTCTAGCTATAGCCGTTATTGAAATAAAGCCTGGAGACAGACCGACGGATAGACAGACATTGAAGTCTTAGTAATAGGGTCCCGTTTTTACCCTTTGGGTACGGAACCCTAAAAAGAACATTTTTCAAACAAAACGGCAATATCATAGGTATAAAAGACCTAAAAGACCTTATAATATATTATGTAGTATATTATTATTTATTTATTTATTTAACAGTTTATTGCACACAAAAACATTTAACAAATTATACTTATGAAGAAAAACGACACAACAGGTACTGCTTATCTCTAAAGAAATTTCTTCCAGCAGCCCTAGGAAGAGAAATTTGATCACAAACAACAGATAGGGCGTGCATAAACAGAAATGAAAATATATATATATATATATATATATATATATATATATATATATATATATATATATATATATATATATATATATATATATATATATATATATATATATATATATATATGAAATTATAACTACTTACAGGTACAGTTAAAATACAATTATTATTGTAATGTTCAACAAAATACTACATTAAACTAATAATAATAACATACTATAATATTAGAATACATACTATACTAAAAACTTATAAATACTTACTAAAATAAATACATACTATATGTATATTTAATAATCATAGTTGGATTCAGTATTGAGGTAGTGCTCCTTCAATCGTCTTTTAAAGACAGCGATAGTAGGACTATCACGAATGGCGTGGGGTAGGGAATTCCACAATCTGACTGCATGAACAGTAAAGGAGTAGGAAAAGAAGTTGGAGCGATGGGAGGGGAGGGAAAGGTTTGTTCTAACATTAGGTCTACAAGGGACGTCTAAGGGTCGTGAAAAGTTAAAACGCTCTACGAGGTAAGAGGGGGACAAAGGGTTGTAAAGGATATTATAAAGGAGGGAGAGAATATGGAGATTTCGCCGAAGGCGAATCGGAAGCCACCTAAGCTGTAACCGAAAAGCAGAGACATGGTCATACTTTTTAAGACCAAAGACAAAACGAATGCAAAGATTTTGCAAACGTTCTAACTTTGTCAGCAATTCTTCGGTAACATCTAGGTAGCAGGAGTCAGCATAATCAAGGATAGGGAGAATGAGTGACTGGACTAGGGAAATTTTAGTTTTTAAGGGCAAAAAGTTCTGAAGACGCTTAAGCATGTGTATCGAGTGGAATATTTTTCTACTTACCTCATTGATTTGAGGTTGCCAGGACAGATTGCTATCAATGATTATTCCGAGGTTCTTCGCAGAGCGTGTGTAAGCAATCGGAGTATCATTGTATATAATTATGGGCACATCATTTAGTCTTTGTGTCATGTACCTGCTACCGACAATTATTGCCTGTGATTTATTGGGATTGACTAAGAGTCCAAACGATTTAGCCCAGTCTGCTATTCGTTGTAAGTCTGCATTGATGTCCCTGACCGCAGTACTAATATCATCGACATGAGAACGACGATATATTTGCAAGTCGTCTGCGTAGAGATGAAAGTTACAGGACAAAATTATTAAGGTGACTGTGTTTATAAAAATTGAAAAAAGGAGAGGAGAAAGAACACCACCCTGTGGAACCCCCGCATCGAGATCACACCAGTCAGAGGTAGCCTCGCCATAGCGGACCCGCTGCGAGCGCCCCCGAAGATAGGAGTCGAACCATTCTATCACTGCGGATGATATATTGAGGGAACGAAGGACCGAAAGGAAGATGTCAAAGTCAACTGAATTAAAATGAATTAAAATTATTATGTAGTATGTACTCTTCTAAATCCTTTCATAAATGTGCCGTAACCTTTGTTATTAACCCATCAAGCCACACACGAGCACCGGTGATCGCGACACTAGAATATAATAGCATTTCCAAGAATCCGCGATCGAAGGATTAATATTTATTATCAAGCGAATGGTCGAAGTAATGAATTGATTATTTGAATGAATGAATTTTGCATATAATATTATAATGTTATCACTGTTTGACAATTTGATCTTTTCATTTCAAGACCGTAGCGTTGTACCAAAGAAATTTATTCGATATTTCCATAGTATCGAGTACGACATTCATTGAAACCAAATCGATTTTCAAATCGCTGTCATACACTAGTTTTTGTCAAAACTATATCGATTTAAAGCCGATTTATTTTTTCAATCTCTATTGCCGCGGCCGCTGATTCGTCGATCGTCATGAAGCTTCGAGCTAGGAGACGATAACATTGGACGATACACGCAGATCGTCCAATCAAGCACGAAGCACTACGTATGTGCGGTCTCAACATATGGGTTTGACAAATTATTTGTCATGATAATAATATTATCATATTTGTAAACAAATATACATATTTTACATTAAATTAAAAAGCCTTCTACAATTGTTCATCGGCTCCCGTTTTCTCCTGTAAATGTTGCTTTTAGTGTGTTTATTTAATGTTTGTTTGTTTCCTATGGTTTCGATTAAATATTTTCTCAATCCGGAGTAAAGGCAAAAGAAGTACGTCCTCTCCCCAGGCGCGCGCGAACGCGACTGTTGGCGACTGAGAGGTGAGACAAATCTGGCGGTGAAGCGCCAATGTGGTTTTTCTTAAATATCTTAAAAAATATAGAGAATATTAAAAATCCGCTAGAAGGAACTCTCGGTGATAGAATTTTATATGATGTGTAAGAATATTAACTCAGCTTACTGCATGGTTTTGGAAATATAGGAAAAAAATCGTCAGAGTTACACGCATCTTTACGATTTTTTTCGAGAAAATTTCACGATATCGTGTTTTCGCTCAGATCGAATTCTTGGAAATATAATGTAGTATCTATGTTTAGAAAATTAAACGATTCGGGGCTTATTATCAAGTACAAAAATAATTTATAAAATCGTCAATTTTGGGTTAGTCGCCTTCTTAAGTCTGTGAAAAATCCGCGAACGACATTTTGCGCGCCATTGTGCGCCGCAGACTCGATCACACAAAAAGTGTGACGTGTGCGATCTCCCTTATGGAGATACTTTATGTCCCGGGAAAGGACATAGGATACTTTTTGTCCCGGAAAAACGTATGGTTCCCGCGCGAACTAATTTTGGCGCAACGGAGTTGCGGGCGTCACTAGTATTTAGCGTGTTTACAATAAACTGTCGGTTTGGTCAAACTTGAGAACGGCTTGATCGAATTTGTTATTTGTCAATTTTTGAGTGCTATACTTGGACAGTGATTAACGAAAACTGTGTGAAAATGAAATTTTTGGTCGATTTATATTTTAAGAAGTATAATTTTGCCGATTGGAGTCGTCTACAGGAGGTTCGAGCACGACTTCCGAACACTTCGCGCCCCACGTCGCAGACAATTATTATTACGTGTTTAGTGTTTTAAGTGTTAGTTTAAGTACCTATAAGCTTTGTCCACATTGTGCCTTTTTTAGGGTTCCGTACCCAAAGGATAAAAACGGGACCCTATTACTAAGACTTTGATGTCTGTCCATCTGTCTGTCTGTCCGTCTATCCGTCTGTCCGTCTGTCTGTCACCGGGCTGTAACTCAAGAACCGCTAGACTTCTGAAATTTTCAGAGATTGTGTATATCTGTTGCCGCTATAACAACAAATACTAAAAACAAAATAAATTAAATATGTAAGGGGGGCTCCCATACAATAAACGTGATTTTTTTGCTATTTTTTGCTCTTAATCAATAATGGCAACATATAGGCAACTGAAATGATCACAAAATACTTAATTTTATTTGTACTTTAATAATTAATAATAAAATTTTAATAAATTAAATAATTAAGGGGGGCATCCATACAAAAAATACAATTTTTAGCCTATTTTTGCTCTGTAGTGGTGCGGAACCCTTCGTGCGCGAGTACAACTCGTACTTGGCCGATTTTTTTGTTCAACAAGGGCATGCGTTATAGCGCAGTCAACAGCGAAGGTGTGGCATGCCTGATGCCCGTGACGCGCGTCAAAATCCACCCGCGTTGAAAGATTTCAACGCGCGTTACGGGCATGCCTCACGTTCGCTGTTGACAGCGCTGTAAGACATAATATGCCCTTGATAAACAGAAAAAGGCACAATGTGGACAAAGCTATAAAGTATGGGCCAAGATTTAAATTTATTTGAGATTTAAATAAAAAAATAAATAAAAAAATATCCACAGTCGAACATATAACCTCCTCGTTTTTTGGAAGTCGGTTAAAAAATAAAATAATATGGTTGGTTCATAAGATTTTTACTCAAATAATATTTAATACAAGGGCCATTCCGCTACAGACGGATCTTAACGAGAATTTTTAAAATGTGACATTAGTTACATTTTTCAATTGGAATATACGTAAGAAGATGTGTATTTACTAACAAAACAACTTTTATCGGTAAAAATGGAATTCGAATAATTTAGAGCGTTTTTAAGCAATATCATCTAAGGGACGCGATGTTTTTTCCCATATTTTTAAATTAAAATTGCATATATTTCAAATTAATGTTTAGTTGTAGTATAGTTATACAGCAATACGTCGAAATCTTTTGTAAAAATTACACTATTCAATCGTTTTTAGTCATTTAGACGATTAATTTTGTCAGGCCAATAAGCAACTGAAAATTAAAAAAAACTACAATTTTGTGTAGTTTTATTACAAACTTACTAGTATAATTATATATTCCATATCGAAAATTTTAAAATTTGTTAGAGAATTACGATTTAATTCACCTTTAAGAGATTTGAGAATTTTGATGTTGCACCCGCGATCGTAGAAATGGTTAATAATTTCTAATAATTAATTTTATCTAGTTGCATAGTTTCTCTGTTTTATGTTGTTTTGAAATATAGGCAAGTTATTTTGTAAATATTTCGCAATAACCAGTATTCACATATGGTTCTTAATGGAGGTTCAAATTGGTTGCACCGGCGATGGCACTTCAGACCTGTTTTGTGGCCCTTCATACATTTGATGAAGGTTTTCATTTATAAATCATTGTTAAACTAGTTAAAATGTATCCCTTCAAGGGATATTTTATTAATAAATATGTTTCATTTTGCCTGTAGGAAGCTTTAAGTGTGTGAAACTGTTGCACCGGCGATAATGGAATCGCCCACAATCAACAAAATACCAAAGTCAACATTTGTTTTTTTGTCATTTGTTTACGAAATTCATAGCCACAAAATGCTGATTACTGATTAGCATACCATTTTAGAAATATATAATTATTATAGTAAGTATATAGCGTCTAATGGCCTAATAGATATAATAAATAACAAAGTACAATATAATAACAACATATAAGGAAAAAATGACGTAGATAATAATTGTCCTGTATTATGTACGGGGGAAACTAAAAAAAATATATAAAATATTATACATAAAGTGTGGAAGTGTGAATATTTTGAGGAAAAGCTGCAAATATTTAGAGATATTAATTATCGTTGTGTGAATGTTTGTAATTTGCATACATCCAAGGTTTATAATATTGCACTAAAATCTAGATGACGCCCGCAAATCCGTTGCGCCAAAATTAGTTTATCGCGCGGGAACCGTTCATTTTTCAGGTTAAAAAGTATCCTGTGTCCTTTCCCGGGACTCAAGGTATCTCCATGCCAAAATTTCAGCAAAATCGGTTCAGCGGTTTGGGCGTGAACAGGTAACAGACAGACAGACACACTTTCGCATTTATAATATTAAGTATGGAAGTATGGACTTCGAATATGCAGACTATACGCACAGACTTAGATACATGTGATTCAGAGAGTATACGTCACTGTAACGTGCTCGACATTAAGCTACTAATCATGGAGAAGACCCTCTGAACGACGTAGAACGACAGAGAAATGCGATGATAGGTTGAGAAGAAAGTTGTGATCTATACCTAAGTAATGATATTTTTTTATAGGTTGTGTTCTTTGGAATCACAGAGCACAATGACTTCCTTGTCAATTTCAATTAAGAATTTAGTAGTTTGTACATTACGCACCTAGGGCAGGAAAAAAAGAAAATATTATGTCTCAGATCACATGTAATTGTTGGCTGAGGCGAAGCCGAGGTCAACAAACATGACGTGATCTGAGGCTTTCTTATTTACTGCCCATGGTGCGTATACTATTTTTACCCGACTGCCGGGAGGGTTATTCTCATCGACGGACTACGGAGGTAGAAAACGGCAACATCGGTAAGCGCAGCAGGAAGAAAGTTGACGTTTTCCGCCCGGAGGTGAGAAAAATATATTTTGCAGTAGCCTTCCTCATAGTTTCCATATATTTTCATAGTTGTTGATCATCCTATGAAAAAAAATATTAATTAATTTAGGTGCCTGCTCCATACTATGCGTCTCAATGGCACAGATAGCGGTGCCTGGTGATTTGTCAATACACACGTGTTGTACCATGCGAGGTATGCCAAGCCGACCGCTTCAGAGGCGCCGGTGTTGCTAGCACTAGAATTCACCCCCAATGTGGGGTAAATAATGTAAATGCATAGATAGAGTCAAGGCACATACAAGGTAAAAAAAAAAGTTTGGGCTAAATATTCTAGGCATAAGACAATGTGCTAAGCCAAGTTCAAAGAAAGCTTAAGGCGACGCCTTGATAATTTGGCTGTAGCGATGCCGATTTTTCTCAGCAATGACTAAAGCTAAGAAATTGAAGTTCATTGTCAGTATTCATCATGTCTTTGTTTTTGAATTACCCATAGCATAACACGATTGGTCAACTTTTATAACACAGAATAATCAATCAAAAAGACCTCTGTAAAAATGGGATTCCTATTTTGCCAACAGAGAAGAGTGATTTAAGCTTCCAAAATTTGTGCATAGATTGGTTCAAGCATGCACTTTAATTTGGCCATAGCTTATATGAAATGTATTTATGGTTTTTAAATTACAAAAACCATTTTGTCGCTACGCCCTTTCCATTTTTTGCTGTTCCATCATAGAAAACAAGCAACCTAAAACATATCCAACACAGTTTTTTACTTTAACGCGGCGTCACCTTAACTGAACGTAGCATTTCTTGCACTTTTGAAAACTATATTATTTTGATTTTTGATGATGATGAGATTTTACAATAATTTATTATTTTGGATTGCCGTTTTTAAATAGGTACTCAATATTATCTTTAGGTACCTTTTTAAAATTGAGGTCTGTTACACCGCCAAATTCATAATTGATATTTGTTAATGCTACACCAATTTTGTTACTTCAGCGTTAGTTACATTTGAATTTTGCCTTTTATGGCAATTGTTTTTTCTGCACTGACAACATTTAATTCTATCTCGCTCAGTCACGTTACCGAAAGACAGCACGAGTCACCCGGGCCATCGATTTTCGAGCCCGGCTCGTTCCACCACAATCTTACGTCGAGTCTCGAGTGGAACACACGTCTGCTCCCGTTATTTGATTGTTTGTTTGTTGTGTTGTCAATCTGTGCGATATAAACATGTGTGAGAAAAGGATGAGGAAGATTAAGAGAGGTTCGTTACTGATATCACTTATATGTTAACTATACCGGTGTTCGTTACCCTGACCTGCCCCAATTGTCATCGTTTCTCTATTATTCTTAGACCAAATAAAAACTGCTATTATTATGATAAAGTACTGCGTTATTTTTTTTCCAACCAAATTAGAATTTGTCTATTTTATTCATCTGAAATTTACTAAGTCACACAATAAAGTTCTTCGAAGATCGCAATTTTTAAAAGCTCTATAGGTTCTTCCTAGGTCTGTTTCTTTTTAATTTAGAACTCATTATTCCTATCAGATAAACTTAAAACATATTCAGATTATTAATATTTTCATGATAATAAATAAACTATTCATAAAATTAATATGTTTAATGTTTATTTAAATAGCTTCCAATTAATAAAATCTATATTAACAGTGTTAACTGAAAAAAAAATGGATTAGCAATAAGCTGAGTCCTCGAAATATTTAGTCGCTGGGGTTGGTTTAGCCTCATATTTAATTGCTGATCTTGCTGTTCATATACAGTCTTCACGTTTTCCAATAATGACGCATGATCTAAATTATATCGGTCATGCACGTCATGCACAGTAGACAGAATGTCTACAGTCTACACGATACTTAACTCTTTGCTCAGCGTTTCATTTTATAACGAAATGATTCTGGTTCACAACTTTTTTTTGCTTGACATGATTTTTTTTTCATTTAATTACACGTCACGTTATTTAAAAATTACGTTAATGATTATGAAAAAATTTAAAAATATAAGTTAACAAATGTAAGACATCTGCTGCAGATGTTTTTACAAAGCTGAACTCTACTCAAAAAGTTGAGTGGATGGTACTTGTTTTATTTAGGTCATGGATAACCTCTGTATGGTAACTCATACCTATTATAATGACATTAAATCATCGGATATGAAAAGTTGTTGTAAAATTCTGATATAAAAGATGCAACAAACATCCCTTTTTACCATTGGGTTCCCTAGAATAATTTATAATTTTATGATTCTAGGGAATTTATAATTCTAATAATTAGAATAGTTTATTAATAGTTTGTTTTCCTTTTTAGCAGGATCCCATTTAACACGCCTGCGAGAAGCCAGGCGCGTCCAAAGGCTCCAGACGATGGCAACTCCGACTCCAGTGGAGGTGCCCCAAACGGTTCCGTGCCCGAAGCCCGCAGTCGACAAAATAGCACAAAACCGGGTCATCATAGAGCTAGCGTGGAAAACCATAGCGCTCATGCACAAAAACAGAATCATCCAGCAGAAAATCATCGCGTTACAGAAGGAAACGTCAGAATTCGTCGCCTCCGTGATGAGCAACCCGGAGAACCAGAGACGGTATGTCGAACACATCCGTCTTCACCGGATCAACACTAACGAGAGTCCAATAAAAATGGAACCCAACATCTAAATCCTAGTAATATTCTAACGAGTGATAACATAAATTATGTTTTTACATTCTGCTTCGAGGGCAAGAGAGTAAGAAGTATGTAGGACGTTGTTAACAGCGCTGACTAAAAAGCGTTGGTTACTTGTGAGTTCAATATTAGATCCGAAGCTTGCATTGGATGCTGAAATTTACATTATTCCACTGTAACTATTGGGTTAATTATATTTCGAAAAAGAAAATAGATAACAGAAAGATTACCAGTTAAATCATACATACGCAGTTTAGATAATTGTGTGAAATATTCTTGACTTGGCTGGTTCACTGCTGTGACCCAAATTTTGTTACTCCAAAGCCAATTTAAATTGTAAGCAGTTATTGTTTATCCTAATATAGTTTAAATTTATTATTGTCCATTTATTTAGTCTGTGGAAATAGGTAGGTACTAGGTATGCTTATATATAATGCTGTGTCTTATTTCAAAAGTTGTGGTTATCCTAGATTTAATGACTAAATTTTAAGGTTGTTAAAAGGAGGCTGTTATTTATGTAGAACTTTGAAAAATCCCAGGTTGGGAAATTTGTAATCTTAAAAACAAGTTTATGATTGGTAATAATGCAATCAGTTATTTCACGTTAACAAAATAGCTCGCTTAAGAGAATTCAGCTTTTCCGTTTCGATCATTATAATTTTCCGCGTGTGAATGAACTTGATTGAGAGAACTTTTGTAATGGTATTGTCATCGTTGACAATTTTTGTAGCCGGTTTATGAGTTTTTTTACAGGGATTTATGTATTGAGTAATTTTGGTTGGCTAACGTCAAAATATTAACCGATTTAGAACGCTATTGAATAGATAAACTCATGTTAGAAACTTTAAAAACCGGTGATTAGTAGAACATTTCCTCTATATGAGATGAACGTTTCGACAAAAGAATAATAGTCGGGACTTAGACTAACGATGATAATATTTACTAATTAGTAAAATTTTGGTTGTGATATTACCTATACATCGTAAATCCTGACGTAAGTCAAAACAAACAATTAGGTAAGTATTATTGTTTTGTAACAATGAAAAAGTCACTTTTAAAAAAGTTGAATTTGAAAAGGACTTGGCTCCACTGGGGCACCAAATTACTTTGGTCGTTTTATGACGTAAATGATAAATCAATGTTAAAAATATGATTATCATTGGTTTATTTTTTGACCTTTAGATTTCCTTTTTTTAAAAGCTCTGACTTAGTTCTTAAAGATACAATTGACCAGTTTTAAATTTTAACACCCTCGTAGCATCATTGGTGTTTTAAAAAAAAGCAGCACTGATTTTTAACTTATAATCTAATTTAAAAATATAATACTCCTTATAGTCTGTAATTATATTTGAGGCGAAGAAAATGTTATTATAAGTAAATATGTTGGCCACTCCATTGCCAATTATTAATTAAATTATTTTCTAACGCCCTTCTAATAAAAATATTTAGGTACCTACGTAACCATAAAAGGTTTACACTTTACATTGCTCTAGTCTGGCACATTAGGAAAAGTCCCATGACGGGCAGGGCCAATTAACCTTGAATAGTTGCGTAAATTTTTATCAGAAAGGTAGTAAAATATAATCTTCGCTAAATGTTACGTCAAATACTTAGTTTTGATAGTTGCATTTAGTTGTATAGAAAGCACAGATCTGCCAAACACTGTGTTCATTTAAGTACCGATTTTTCCTAAGCATCTAGTTATAATATTATGTTTTCACTACATCCTACTAAACTTTACACAATAAAACTATGACACGAGATTTCAATAAAATCACGACAATTTATAAAATGCTTAATTATTATTCAAAATAAAATAACTTATTATAAAGTCTTAAGTGATCTCATAATATTATATTTTCGCATTATTTATGCCTAATAAACAGTTATTGTAAATTAAAAATGTAAAAGCTTTCTTTGGGTAATTTTTATAAATTCAGGAAATATTTTATATCAAATAGAGTTTACTTGCAACTTGGCTGGGGTTCTGCCGTGCCTCCAGATGATTATAATTTTCATAAGCATATTTTGTGACACATTGTAAGTAATCAAATTATCTTGCATAATATAAATATTCAGAAAAAAATGCCCAGTTTCCATAATATTATAGTCTACTAGCTGTTGCCCGCGACTTCGTCCGCGTGGACTTCAGTTTGTCAACAGTTGTCAACAACAGATGTCAACAAAATTGGTGTCAAAAGCTTTTATAAAAAAAACCCTGATACCCCTTAAATCAAAACACCCAAAAACAGCTGTGCAGTGTGCACATAACTTATTTCATTTTTTTAAATAAAACTTTATTTATGCCAAATTTTAAAGTATATTTAGCCCCCCAATTGCACAACTTTACCCTTAAACTATATTTTATCATTGATAGGTTTAAGGTTACGTCACTACATAGAACTGATAAAGTACTGAGTTATTTAATAACGTAAAAAAGAAATAACAATCGAAAAAATCGAAAATTCATTGTAAGATGATACCACCTCTTATAGAAAGACGTTTGAGTAAGCGTCAGCACGATGTAGGAGACGTATGGCGCCATCTATTATGAATTTTTGGAACTAACTTAATTTGAACATATTTACGCATTTTTACCCCCTTACAACCCCTTTGTCCAGTTAAAAAGTAGCTTATGGCCTTTCTCAGGCTTTAGACTATCTGGGTACAAAATTTCATTACAATCGGTTCAGTAGTTTTGGCGTGAAAGCGAGACAGACAGACAGACAGACAGACAGACAGAGATACTTTCGCATTTATAATATTAGTATAGATTTGTGCCAAGCTTAAGGTCAGTCAATTACAGTTGAGGTAGGGGTGAAAGGACGTTCTGTCAATTTTGCATTTTATCTGATGACTCACTTGAACGTAAATAGATTAACCCATCAGTCGTGGCAAAACGAGACACAATAGCTTTTTCATTGTTATCGCGGCCGGATGTGGCCGCTTGGGGCTTCATGAATTAAAGTGATTATTGTAGTAGGCTATAGTCAGTTAAGTTAAGCAGTATTAATTAATTGTAATTTTAGTGCACAATAACTTGAGTTGTAAACATCGTTGCTAATGTCTCTCGGAAAACGTATTACATCGAAATACCATACTATGGAAGAGTAACTGAAACCAAAATGCTTTCACAAAATCAATACCAAGGCGTACTTTCAGTTGGTTGTCATACTAGGGTCGATAATACAGTTTTCGCTGCCATTATAGCTCGGTCAACAAAGTATTTGTAGAGTGCGTGAGCGGGAACCTATGCGATTTCTGCTGGAACTTATTCAGGGTGGTTAAGGACAAAACATACTAAAAGTCCTGACGTCTAGGAGGTGAGCCGGCGGGAGGGGGGGGGGGGGCGACAAAGGTCAAAATTTTTGGTTTTTCATCAATAACTAAAAAACTATGCGTTATAGCAAAAATATTCTATGATGACATTGAAGCTTATTAAATTTTCTATAAATTAGATTCTACACAGTTTTTCCAAATTCTCATCCGTTTAAGAACTACACGCTCAGGAATAGTAAAAATTAAAAAAGCTTTATTTTAAATATGTAGATATTCCTTTCTAATTCTGTTTGCAGCGACAAAATATTGTTCTTAGTAAAGCCTCAGATGCTGGTAAGTCGTTTATTGTTCTTGGCGTTATGATATTTCCTTCATTTTTCCACCCTCACTCTTGAGGGGTCAGCTCATTCCCGATGATTCCTGATGTTTTTTATACAAATAACTAAGCTGGCAAACAAGAGTATGCTCTACCTGATGTAAAATGGTTACCATAATGCGTATGCGACGTCTGCAGCACCAGGGGTGCTACAGGTGCGTTGCCACTTTAAGGGGTGTGATGAGGGGATAGGTGAGGGGATGAGGGGATGAGAGATGTAGGGTTCGTTGAGTGAGGCCCTCTCACTTACTGAACAAAGCACAGAAGCGATAAAGCTATTATTCAAACCGAAATAGAAAGGAATATTTAAAAATAAAGCTTTTTTGAATTTCAGGAAAAGTCCTGAGCGTGTAGTTCGAAAACGGACGAGAATTTGGAAAAACTGTATAGAATCTAATTTATAGAGAATTTAATAAGCTTTTATGTCATCATAGAATATTTTTTGCTACAACGCATAGTTTTTTAGTTATTATCGAAAAACCAAAAATTTAGACCTTTGTCGCCCCCCCTCCCGCCGGCTCACCTCCTAGACATCAGGACTTTTAGTATGTTTTGTCCCTAATCACCCTGAATAAGTTCCAGCAGGAATCGCTTAGGTTCCCACTCACGCATTCTATACCCTCTTTTGAGTCATTCGTTAACCGGACTAATTAATGTTATTACCTATTTATTTTGAGAGGTCCATAATATGAGAGAGATGTGATTCTATATTGTATATCGATGTTATATTCATAAAACGAGAATTACCGAGGGTCATTATGAATGCGCTACCGTAAGTTGATGTTTGCTTGCTTTTAAAAATATTACAATGTGATTTGTAACATTTGTTAAAGTATTAATGAAGATAATAAAAAATATAAATTAAATCATCCATTTTCTTAATCCCGCTTTTTAAGCTTATGGTCGGTTTACTTTATTCCAGTGCATTCCAGTGCCCATTTACATAAATCCAGTGCTAGGATTAGATGACTGGATAGTGGATTGGAATAATTAATGTAAACCAGCCATAATAGCAACCAACGGACCCCCAAAAACTAAAGATGATTTTCTCTTCGCGCCAAAATTCTTTTATCGCGCGGGAACCGAACATTTTTCGGGATAAAAAGTATCCTATGTCCTTTCCCGGGACTCATAGTATCTCCATACTAAATACCTCCGTGGTCCAGTGGTTTAGAGCGTGGCTCTTGACTCGGAGGTCGTGGGTTCGATTCCCGCGTTGGAAACATGACGTTATTTCCAAGTTTGGTTAGGACAATGCAGGCTGATCACCTAATTGTCTGACAAGTAAGATAATGAAGTCGGTCCTGCGCCTGATCTCTCGCCTCCGTCCCACTGGGTAATAGTATGAGAGAGGAATAGAGAGTACTCTCTATTCCTTTACCCAGCTCATAACCCAGTGGGACACAAGAGCACGTGCTGTTGTGTACTGCGCACACATTTGGGCACTAAAAAATTATTCCTGCGTAACTGGCCTGGTTTCAATGAAACCGGTCACCGTCACCGAAATCGGTGTGGGAGTTATTATCATACTAAATTTTAGCAAAATCGGTTCAGCGGTTTGGGCGTGAAGAGGTAACAGACAGACGAACAGGCAAACAGGCACACATTTCGCATTTATAATTTTAAGTATGGAAGTATGGATTATTAAAGTACTCATAATATAATTGAGGAATTCGTGGAAATTTTAAGTGCCTAACTGTTCCCAATTACCATTATTGATTAAACGAGCAAAAAATGCCAAAAATCACGTTTGTTGTATGGGAGCAAGCCAGTGGCGTAACTATAGGGCAGGGCTAGGCTGCCGGCTGGCAAAATCATTATGCCAAAATGCCTCGGGGCCCAACTATTAACCTACAAATATACCAAAAAATCAGTGCAGTGGTATGGCAGCCATTGGGAGCTGTCGGAAAAGTATGGCAAGGTGATTTTCGTGAATGGCTACTCGACGATGATTAGCTATGCAAAAATTTGCCTGGTACAAATGGTTCAATTTTTTATTAAAATTAACGTATTCGCGTCGGTATGGCGGGCTGTAAGCCGCACTCGACAAGTATGGCATTACGCTTTCGCCTACTTATTTTTTTTCGACTATCTGAAAATACAAGCATTTTTGTGGAACAAATCGTTCGACACTCGTTATTTATCCGACACGTTCGATTAACGCCCACGCGTTTGGGCTGCCAGTGCGAGCGCTATGACCATCATTTTCCTTTTTGCCTTTACGTACCTAATTATACCCCTGTAAAACCGCCATATTGGCACAAATCACCAAGAATTTTATGTCACTATCTCCAGGCCTTAGCCGATTTTTTTGTATATTTGTAGGTTAATATTTATATATAATTTAAGAGTATAACCTTGTCCTACAACATTTTAGAACAATCCATATTATTTTAGGACCATCAAATCAAAGTATGAAATCCTTTCTATCAGGGTCGCCGACTCCGTGGGTGCTCGGGTGCTCCAGCACCCACGAGAGTTAAATAGTGGGTGCCGAGTACCCACGATTATGAATATCTGAAAAATTATCTTTCTCATCTTTTGACTAAATCAAAATAATACATATAGGTACCGAAATAATATAAACGCGAAAAAATACGCGCGGATATTTATTAAGGCCCTGTACTTCGAGAAACGGACGATTTTCAAGATAGGAGACATAAAAATATAGTAATTTAAATTCTGAAAAAATATATGAGTTAGTTAAGGATCTAACACATTGCAATTTATATTCCATAACACAATATCATGAACTTCACTAGATAGAAAAAAATCCCAAAGTTACCTCTTCTTTTAACGAAATTGCCATGCTATGTTCAAATTACTTGGAATTTTCAGGTAATTTTTGTACTGACCGAAAGACAAAGATTATATCCAGGGATTCTCATTTTTTTTTACTCGATTGAATTATGTATAAAATAACAACGATCAAAAAACTATAAAATTGCAGGCGCAAAGGCTTTCGCGCTCAGGCGCTCATACAATTTTATAGTTTTTTGATCGTCGTTCGTAATATAATATATCTTGTATTTTATTGTGTCTATTAATCCTTCGATCGGAGATCCTTGGAAATGCTATTGTATTCTATCATTGTCGCGATCACCGCTGCTCTTATGGGGCTTGAAGGATTAAATAACAAAAATCGGCCAAGTGCGAGTTGGACTCGCTCACGAAGGGTTCCGTACTATTATAGAGCAAAAATGGGTAAAAATGTGTTTTTTTTTATAAGAGCCCTTAATTATTTATTTTATTTAAATTTTATTATTAATTATTAAAGTATAAATACAACTGAGTATAGGTCTACCAGAATCTGATGGCAAAAAGTGAGAAATTCAATTGACTCTAGCTATACCGGGGTAATTGGAATAAAACATTTTGATCCTTTTTTTTTAATAGGGGCTGATTCTGTGTGTTAAACATATTGCAAATATAAAAATAAATCCAACGATCAAGGATATTTTTTAAAAATCTGCTGTCAAAAATTGCCATCAGATTCTGGTAGACCTATATTTTTGGACATTTCAAGTGCCTACCTATTGCCATTATTGATATCAAGCAAAAAACAAATAGCAAAAAAATTAAATTTGTTGTATGGGAGCCCCCTTAAATATTTTTGTTTATTTTGTTGTTACTTTATTTTGTTGTTATGCGGCAAAAGATACACACATTACACAATCTGTGAAAATTTCAGAAATCTAGCTATTAGCCGCGGTTCTTGAGATACAGCCTTGAGATAGACATGCGGACAGACAGACATCAAAGTCTTAGTAATAGGGTCCCGTTTTTACCCTTTGGGTACTAGTACAATCATTTGGTGCTCAAAAAGAGGGTTACCTGGAAAGTTTTCCGGGAGTTTTGAAAATTGGTGGTTTTATAGATTTCGACGTGCTCTTTTCGAATTTTCACTTTGCCACCACGTATCTTTGCTGCTCGCGCCGCCATATTGGAAAAATGGCGCTCAAATACAGTTTTATGAGAATAACTCCGTTCCAACTTATTTTACAATGAAAATAGTTATGGAATACATTAAACTAGAGAAAATTTCCTACACTTTATGTAGTAACCGTTTTTTTGTAAAATCAATAGTTTCAGCGTACGAGAGCCGCAAATTTCACTCCAACACGTGTTTTGGCCAAATAACTCATTTCCACAACACCATGAGGCGGAGTAAGTGGCGTTTTTTTTTTTTTTTGCGGTATCCCCAGTAAGCCTAATCTGGGTGCACGGTAGTGCACCCGCCGAGACGATCCAAGCGAAGCACAAGGGCACTACCTACCTTTTCTCGAAGTGTTTCGCCGTTTTTTTTTGAACCTTCATAGGTTTCCGTTGTAGCAGATAGTTCATATTTTCAGGATATGATGTTATCAATAAACTTATTAAGCACACAAAGTCTCAATTGAACAGCTCTTATACTTTAGATTTTATTGATATCTAAAATACGCCGATTTCGTCACTGACACACTGACACACTGATGATCATCAAAATTATGCTACTTCCTGAAGTGCTAGAAAGCTGAAATTTGGTACGTAATCTAAGTTTAGTATACAACCAACAAAAAAATCATAAAGTTGTAATTTTCGTTCCCCATACCCTAAAATGGGGGGGTGGAAGTTGACCCTCATAGAGTTGGTTTCCGATGTGCCAGATAGTTTATATTCTCAGGATATGAAGTCAATAATAGACTTAGTGAACCTACAAAGTCTCAATTGAATAGGTCTAATACTTTGTATTTTATTGATATCTAAATTACGCCGACATTTGGTTATACGCCGTAAAATAAGTTTAGTAGGGGGGTAATGGAAGTTTAAATGAGACTTTCACCAATTTTATGAATAAGGACATTAGGTTTACACGGGATGGACATTAACTAAAAACCTCTTAATAAAAAAAATGACTTAAAAGACTGCCTAGCAAGTAACAACTTACAAAAAGGAGTGAAATGTAACCTCGACGACCACAAAAGGTTTGCCCTGTGAAAAAGACATCAGATCTAATGTAGAACCAAGCTTCTGAATCTACGCGGCCTAACTCTATCGACCCTAACTCCAACAAATTCCACATATTATTACCAGTAAGTATGTTCGGCTTGGCTGTTACGTTACTTACTTCCAGAGCCCCCGTAAGAGCTACTAGCGCCTGTGTGCAAAAAATGATTTTGGCGCTCCTTTAGGCAAATTTTTTGGACCTTGGTTTTGGCACCCCTAAAGATGGCAATTTGGCGCCCCTAGAGGATGGCGCCCGTGTGCATTGCACACATTGCACATATGGTAGCGGGGGCCCTGCTTACTTCTGATCAGAAACTAAATATTCGCCTAACTTCCACGACGGTAGCGAAACAGCTGTTACGTTACTTACTTCTGATCAGAAGTAAGTAACGTAACAGCCAAGCCGAACATACTTACTGGTAATAATAATATGTAGAATTTGTTGGAGTTAGGGTCGATAGAGTTAGGCCGCGTAGATTCAGAAGCTTGGTTCTACATTAGATCAGATGTCTTTTTCACAGGGCAAACCTTTTGTGGTCGTCGAGGTTACATTTTACATGAAGTATTTTTGGTGGGATTTCACTCCTTTTTGTAAGTTGTTACTTGCTAGGCAGTCTTTTTTAGTAATTTTTTTATTAAGAGGTTTTTAGTTAATGTCCATCCCGTGTAAACCTTAATGTCCTTATTCATAAAATTGGTGAAAGTCTCATTTAAACTTCCATTACCCCCCTACTAAACTTATTTTACGGCGTATAACCAAATTTCGGCGTACTTTAGATATCAATAAAATACAAAGTATTAGATCTATTCAATTGAGACTTTGTATGTTTAATAAGTCTATTATTGACATCATATCCTGAGAATATAAACTATCTGGCACATCGTAAACCAACTTTATGAGGGTCAACTTCCACCCCCCATTTTATGGGGTATGAAAATTACAAGTTTATGAATTTTGTTGTTGATTGTATACTAAACTTAGATTACGTACCAAATTTCAGCTTTCTAGCACTTCAGGAAGTAGCATCATTTTGATGATCATCAGTGTGTCAGTGTGTCAGTGACGAAATCGGTGTATTTTAGATATCAATAAAATCTAAAGTATAAGAGCTATTCAATTGAGACTTTGTATGCTTAATAAGTTTATTTCATTCAAAAGTTGTTTGTCTTATCAAAATGAAGCTACTCACAAAAAATTAGCTTCTCAGAAATAAAAAAAAATTCTAGGGCTATAATTTGTATTTGCGTAGGTATTGATGTATACGCCAAACAATCACCATTGTATAGACGGTATGTTTGACAAAGTATTGGCCTTATTTCAATTTGCATATTTGACTAATATGACCAATTCCAAATACACGTATCCGTACCTTTGTCGGTTTTTGACGCACATCAAAAGAGTCAAATAGGCAAGTAAACAAAATCGAGTAAAAGTTTGTTAATTGACAAAATATGACATCCATGTGTGGAAGGCCTTGGGAAGGCCGTATTTGCCTTTATTTGCTTGTTTGTGTATACGTCAATAATTTTGCCACATGCAACAAAAAATTGCCAATAGCTAATATAAATAGCCATGTGTATTGCCTCTCTAAACTTCTTAGAAATCGATTTTATAGAATCGACTTTATAAGTCGTGTTCGTTTCATTTTTCAATGCACATTGCGCGTGCGCAAAGTTATAAATTGGTGTCAGTGTGAGGTCATGTTCTAAAATACCTGTTAGATTTTAGAAAATCTGACAGAAAATAGAAATTGATGGTATTTTAAAGGGTCCATTCACTATCCTGCATAAGCCGCCGTGCAGTCTGCCGGCTTATGCAGGATAGTGAATGGTGTTGCAGGCCTGCACGGCGGACTGCAATGCAGGATAGTGAATGGACCGTTTTAGAATATGACACTCACACTGACACACAAAAAAGCCGCGCATGCGTAGTTGAAAAATGAAACGATCACGGCCAATGAGGTTACATTATCCTTATTCTGTGATCACGGCTTTATGAATTGACAGTGACATTTCACATTATGCGAAACCAATGAATAAGGAAACATATGGAAGTGACATAACTACAAAAAAGTGTGGCCGGCGCCATATTGCCAGGAACTAAACATAGCGGTCTATAGTGATGGGACACTCGGTTTATATTTGTCGAGGATATCGATAAACTAAGATGTTTTAAGTGAGCGTCCTGTTATATCATGTGAGCAATAAACCAATAAAGTGAGCAACTTCAAAATTCAAATTTTGAAGTTGCTAACAAAAAACTATAAGTATTTGCGCCTATTTTGTTTCTATGTATTATTACTGTTCACGCACAAGATATCTTCCATCCTGGTCTAGCTGACGTATTATGCCTGCAGCAGCCCATTGGTCGTCCATCACGTCATAAACTGCAGCGATTGGCCGCCGATGGCGTGATACGCAGTCGAAGCTGCCGTGAGAACCCCTCATACGCATTACATTCACCCTTGCATCCTCCATCTTAAAATACGTTTTGTAACTCCTTAAAATATTCGCAAAAATACGCAAAAACTGTAAAGATTTTAGCTGAATATACGCAAGAAGTCAAGCCTGCTGTTTCTCTTCACTCCTCAAGTAAAGGGCCAAACCAAAATACGCAAAACCAGCCAAAAACACGCAAACATAAATTTTGTGACCCTACGTTCGCCGGACATATTTGGAGAAGCCACTTATTTGAGAGACGCTACTTGGTGGAGAATACAGTGCATCATCGGTAAGACGTGCCAGCTAAAATCTCCTAAACCTTTATTTTTTCGCCTTAGTGATTCCGCATTTTTCTCAATTTCAGTGCTTTCGATTGAACCTGCCTACTGTCTGCTGACTTGCAATTTCGAAACACCAGCTAAAGGTTTCTTATTTACGCTTCATTGGCAAATTGTAAGTACTTACAGCTTTTTACTGCAGTGCAATCATAACTAGTGAACTAAAAGTTGAGGATATTTTGAAAGATTTAAAGAAAAAACGAGGTTTCATAAAGTGTAGGTTAACAAACTTTAAAAAATATGTTTCCTCCTTTGAAAACGTCGAATTATCTGTTTATCAGCGAGCAGAATTAAAATTACGTATTCCGGGAGCTCAAAATTTGTTGAATGATTTCAATCAAGTGCAAAATAAGCTCGAAGATCTTGCCCCGGCTTCAGAATTCGAAAAATTGATCGAATCACGCGCAGAATTCGAAAAAGAATACTATGTTGTTCTCGGTATGTTAGATTGCATGGTAAATCCGGAAACCACCAGTGAAAGGTCGGTCAATAGGTCTTTTGAGTGCTCCTTGGTACCTGAATGTAATGCGCATAGTGGTGAGTCTGTTAAATTACCTACTATATCTATTCCTAGCTTCGACGGTTCAAATGAACACTGGATAGAATTTCGCGACACATTTATGTCCCTCATTCATAACTCTAAAACAATTCCTGAAATTCAAAAGTTTCACTATCTAAAAGCTAGTTTAAAAGGTGATGCTAAAGTAGTTATTGAAAATGTCGAGTTTTCGTCTAGTAACTATCAAGTAGCATGGGAACTTTTGTTACACAGATTTAACAATACTAGGTTGATTATACAAAGTCACATTAAAGCTATTTTTTCTATTCCACCTATTACAAAAGAGTCTTCTGCTCAATTAAATAAATTAATTGACACTATCTTAAAAAATATTCGTTCCCTAAAGATTTTAGGCGAGGCGACTGAGCACTGGGATAGTTTGATTATTTTTATTGTCGTGTCAAAGCTGGATCCCGCCTCAGAACGTGAGTGGGAACAGTATAAAAGTACATTTTATAAATTAAATACAGACGCTAAAATACATTTGAGTGACTTACTAGATTTTCTTAAAGAGAAGGCTGACATATTAACTACACTCACTGTTAGCCACTCGAGTAAAATTAATCATCCTAACTTTAATAAAAAAACTAATTATTATAATCATAACGCATCTAAATTAATTGCAATTTTACAGCTGAAAATAGTAACGTAAATAGTAAGTCGCAAAACAAAAAAGTACGCTCGCAGTTTATTAAGTTGTGTCTATTATGTAACAGTCAGCATCCTTTGTACTCATAATAATAATAATAATAATAATCATTTATTTGCAAAGAATGTTGTTACAAAGATCTTAAAGTAAGTTATATTATACAGTATCAAACATTCTGCTTTGGAAGCATGCAAAATCTAATACTTATAAATTCTATATTTGTCATAATTAAAAGATAGCCACACATTAATTATATTAATAACAATAGAAGAAAAAAAAATTGCCATTACTATCCAGAGAAAAAAAACTATAACGACTTTAATATCAATGTCAATCAAAAACAGAAAAAAAACTAATTGTCAAATAATTTAATTTGTTCGCCATGACACATCTACCCTCCATATCTATGACTTGAGGTTTTTAAATCTGCAGTATCATCTACTGGCCACGTGGCGTTTAACATCCAGGAATAATTATTATAGACAGCAGCAGTCTTTATTATATTATCACAGTGTAAATATTATGATGTGTTACTAGTTATGTCGACCAAATCCAGCAATACTTCGCTATCCTGACTCCTGAGGTGCACACACATACGGTAAGTACATAATATTATAAACATATTATAAAAGCCTTCTTTATAATGGAGGGTCATACAAAAGTCTTATTCTAATTTTTACTTTTTGTTTTAGCACCCAATTGTCGAAGTAAGAAGCTGGAGGATGTGGGATTAGATAGAGTCTAAAAAAAATTAACTTGTTGCACCATGACTTCAGGTTATCTACAAAAACTACATTTGTTATCCTGACCACTACAACAAAAACCATTGATGGATTAACATAAGTTATCTACTCATTTTTCATAAATTATATACCTATTATACTATGTCATTCTTATAATACTAAATTTATTGCTAATATTTAATTGGTCTGCGATGTGAACATGTCATGTTACAATTAGAATAGTCATTAGAATTTATTATAATTTATAAAGGATCAATTAGTTATATTAAGTCAATATTAAATACACAGTTTTGATGTCAAGTAAGAATTAAGATGAAAAAAAAATGTCAATAGAATATTAATTAAATTTACAAATAATATTATGTCAGTCAATAATAATTATATAATTAATTCAGATTTGATGTCAAGTAAGAATTAAGATAAAAAAAATGTCAATAGAATATTAATTAAATTTACAAATAATATGTCAGTCAATAATTATATTATAATGAATTCATTTAGGGAATAAAAACACTTCTCTACCAGCCAATTAAATAGTTTTTTCTTAAAAATAGATAGTGGTCCATATTCTTTTATGTCATTAGGTAAATTATTATATATTTTAATTGACATATTATAGCATCCTTTACTAGCTAATGTTGTTTTTAAGTTTGGTAAAACTAACTGGTCTGGATACCTTGTATTTCTATTTAGAAATTGGGACTTTTTTGTATAATATTCTGAAGTATGTTTTTTAACAAATATGCTTATCTCATATATGTACAAACAAGGCAGTGTGAGAATATTTAACTTTTTAAAAAGAGGGCGACATGATTCCATAGGGTGAACTCCACATAAGGCTCGGATACACTTTTTCTGACCAATAAATAGTCGGGATATGTCTACAGAGTTGCCCCATATTATTATGCCATATCGGAGTGCTGACATAATAAATGCATGATAAGCTATTAACGCAGTTTCTGCAGTTGCAGTTTTGTGAAGGGATCGAAGAAGATATACGTATCTGTTATTTTTTTTGCAAGTTTTGTCGATATGTACCTGCCATGATAAATTATTGTCAATGGTTATTCCTAAGAAGTTCACAGTTTTAGCCTCTTTTAATATTGAGTTGTCATATTTTACACACAGGTCCTTTGCTTTGCCTTTCTTACTATAGAATTGCATATATGTTGTTTTTTTTATATTTACATTTAAATTATTGTAGTTCAACCATTCGATTACGTCATTTAATACACGATTTATTTCTAAATTATATGTCAGATCATTTAAGAATTTTATAATAATAGATATGTCATCAGCAAAGAGTGTGAGGTTGTGAGTTATAAATTTCGGCAAATCATTTATATAAATAATAAATAATAGGGGGCCCAGAATACTCCCTTGAGGAACTCCTTTTATGTCATTTCTACTTTCTGAAGTAATGTCTAATATTTCATTTTTATTATTTAATTTAGTAACCTTTACCTGTTGGCTACGTTCTGAAAGGTAGCTTTTTAGCCATTCAAGAGCTGGACCTCTAATACCATAATGCTCACATTTTAGTAAGAGCTTCTCGTGATTAACATGGTCAAATGCTTTAGACATATCAAAAAATAAGGCAGTGACCGGTTTTGTTCTGTCCATACTTTCTATAACTTCCTTTATTAAGGAAAAGCTTGCTAGAGTGGTGGATTTTCCTTTTTGGAAGCCATTCTGCTCTTTAACTATAATTTCATGTTTTTCGAGAAAAGAGGTGAGTCGTTTGTGCATAACTTTTTCGAACAGTTTTAAAATGACAGGGATAAGTGTAATGGGTCTGTAATTATTAACTTCTTTTTTACATCCACTTTTAAAGATAGGGATAACTATAGATTTTTTTAATTTAGTTGGAAATATGCCCTGTTCAAATGATAAATTTATTAAATATGCTAATACGGATGCTAATTCGGTTGCGCATGATTTTAGCAGCCTTGTAGGTATTTCATCATATCCCGTTGAGTTTGAGTTCTTTAAGGAATTTATCATGGCTATTACCTCTTTTTCATCAGTTGGAGTAAGAAAAATACTTTGTTTATTTTTATTTATATTTTGAGATATTTTAAATTTATTTTTATCACTATTATTACTTTTTTGATTATTATCTATTAATTCAGGATTTATAAAGTTATCATTAAAAATATTTGCAATCTTAACTGGATCTGTTATATGTGTATTTTTAACGTTTATTTCTTTAATGATTTTGGATTAAGCAATTTGTCTATTTCCCTTAATTATCTCCCAAGAGGCCTTACATTTGTTATTTGAGTTTGTTATGTACCTATTGTTGTTATTTTTCTGAGCCATTATAATACATTTTCTTAATATTTTTGAATAGTCTTTAAACTTTTTTTTATTTTCCAAACTTTTATTTTTATAATATTTGAGTCGTAGTTTTCTTTTAGTATTGCAAGATTTTTTTAGTCCTTTGGTAAGCCATTTTATTTTAGAGTCCTTTTTATTAATTTTATATTTAATTGTAGGAAAGCATAGCTTAAATAACATGACGATATTATTATGGAATTCATTAAAAGCCTCATCTAGGTTTGAAAGAGCATAAACGGGCGACCATGATAAATTTTTTATAGTATCTTTAAATTTATTTATATTCTCAGTACTAAAGTCTCTTTTGAATGTAAAGTAGGTTGTTGTTGTCTTAATTTTACTTATGGGTATTTTTAGAAACTGTGCAGTATCATGATCAGATAGACCTAGCGGCTGTACCTCACCTTTAGCATCCTTAATATTAATCAAGCATAGGTCTATACATGATTTTAGTCTTGTAGGCTCATTAATATGATTTGTGAAGTTATAGTTCCCTAGAAGATTTGTAAAATCCTTTTTGTTCTTTGTGTCTTTTAGGATGTCAATGTTGAGATCCCCTACTATAACTATGCTAAATGAGTCCCAAGTTCGCAGTTTATACAAAAGTCTATCAAAAGTATCAAGGAACTGTTTGATATTAGAGTTAGGTGTTCGATACAAGCAAATTACGATAATTTTATATTCTGGTATCTTTAGACCACAGCATTCAAATGTTTTTTCTGTGCTTAAGTCATCTATAGCATCAAATTGTATACCATCTAAGTCATTTCTAATTAAAATACAAGCCCCTCCGCGTTTTTGGCGTAACCGTGAAAAGGCAGACACTGCTCGGTATCCGTTTAAGTTTATATTTGAGATGTCTTCAGTACAAACAAAAGTCTCAGATAAACACAGAATATCTACTGGTGTACGGTTTTCCGACAGTTCTCTTAAAGTGATATTAAGTAATTCCTTTTTGTTAAATAAACCGGCTATGTTTTGATGCATTAAGTTTATAAGATTATTGGACTGGAAAAAATGTATCCTTAGATTTGTTTTCGTTGTATAGAGTCATTTCACTATTTTTAACATTAACTGATGTGGAGTTACCTTTGGTGGAATTGGTATTGTTCATCTTAGGTATTGGTTTAAAATAATATAATATAGTACGTTCCTTTTTATTTTCACTTTTTTTATTAGTTTTTTTATTAAAAAGCATTGCTCTATTACCTGATACCAGATACCTTTCTTCATAATACATAGAGTCGATAAGCATATTTATTTTATAAGTATAATAATTTATGAATTCTTTTTTATTTATAAAATAATTCTCTAGTCTTAGATTTAAAAATATACAATTAGAATAATTTTTACAAGTAAGTTCCAACATTATATTTAATTTAGCTTCGTTAAGATATCTACTATGGAGAACACTAGTTACAATAACAGTCGTATCACTATGGTATTTGAGGAAAAACCCAAGTTCCATTAAGATTTTGTAGGGGTTACAATCATTCTCACCTATGCACAAAATTATTTTATCTCTGCTGGTTAATTTTATGTTATGAAATGTTTTAGTCAGTTCATTACATGGTGCAAAAGGCTTAACAAAAGAGAAAATGTCACATTTTTCATATTTACTATTTAAACGCGATCGAACCAATGAAGAAGCTAGATTCGCACATTGTTGTCCACCCAATATCATAATTTTGCTATTTTCATCACTTTTCTGTAGGTTATCCTTATTGTCAGTAGTATTTTCACTATGTTCATCATTAATTGTAGAATCATTAATTATTATTGTAGATGCTGAAGCTTTTTCTTTATTTTCTAAATTCAAATTGTCCAGAGAAGTGTTTCTTTGTAAAGTTTTGTTCTGTCTTTTATCCGGAGTCTTGCTTTCAGTGTCACTTAAATCTAATCTTTTTTTAGGTAAGTTTTTTAAGTTTGTTCTGTTTCCGTTTTTGTTCAATGTAGTACTTATAGGAGTATTTGGAGTTGTGCAGACATTTTTAAGTATTTTAATTTGATTTTTTTGTTCCGTCACTTGTTTCTTTAGGCAATTTATTTCATCTGACAGTGACATAATTTCCGAATGAGCACTTTGTAATTCTAGCCTTAGTCCTGTAATCTCATCTAATAATTCATTTTCCCGTTCATTATTGGCTATAGTGGACAAATCAGGGAGGCTTTTTGCACTTAGATCAGAGTTTAGAGAATCAGAGGACCCTTGAAGACAGAAAGAAGAATGCCTCTTTTTTTGATTCCGATTTCTCAATGTAATGTTATTTGTATCCATTATGTCCATTGTAGTATTATTTAATATAATAAGAGGTGAGAATACTTTTGTTAGTTCAATTTACTTATTACGTAGTACAATACAACACAGATTTGAAGCACTGTCACCTTTGCTCCTTCGCAGGATGTGCAAAATAAGAAGTATTATATATTGTCTATGGCTGTTTCCAAACGTCAACTCAAATGTCATGGTCATGCGTCATTTTCTCATCAATGTCACTTCAGTGCAGTGCAATGTTTTTGTTTGTGTCAATTTTTGATTAAAAAATTCGTTTTTATTTGTTTCAAAATGAAAAAAATGACTATTTTCGACGGTAAGCAAAAAATGCAGAATGGAATGTTCAATATAGCTATGTATATATGTCTGGTAGCTTGTGATAAGATGATTAATTACAGTTGAATAGGATGTCAAGCAAGGAGGTTAGTTTTCCAATTGGTTTTCTTAAGTATTATTTCTCTTTTGAAAAACTTTCTGTTGAATTTAATCCTGTATTCTGCTCGTAGTTATCACAACTGTTCTACTTACAGCTGTTTCGCCATCCACTGATTATTTCTTGAAGAAAGCAATGTATGGTACACAATAGGTTATCAGCACTTTTTCTATTCAGAATTTAGAGTTTTTTAGCACAGTTTTAATATTTTTTTATCGACAAAATCTAGGAGGACTTGTTTATCTTACACTTGACAGCTGTCATATTTATTAGGTTAGGTTAGGTTAGGTTAGGTTAGGTTTTTTTTTTTTTTTTTTTTTTTTTAAATAACTGTCGGTTTTTAGTTTCCGACAGCCTTATATCTTTACTTATTAACACGGGAAAATAAAATATACATTTTTTTTTTTTTTGCGAGTTTCGTGCCGGGGTCATCTTCTCGTGCTGAGGTCGTCTTCTTCGACATCTTCATTTCTTTTTGTTCATTTGTTCCTTTTATTTATTTCTTGTACAATTTTACGAGCTGTATTCATGAAGATTTCTCTGTTTCTTTCATTTTTCATAATTTCTTTTATGTTCTCTTTCTTTATATCTATGTTTATTTCCTGCTCCGTCTCCCAGCGCATTCTACCAAATATAGGGCAATCTATTATGCAATGCAGCACCGTTTGTGCCGATGTATTGTCGCATGTGCATGTTTTGCAGTTTTGTTTTATTTTAAATCTTTCAAGATACTCTCCAAATCCGCCGTGACCAGTGAATATTTGGGCTGTGATGTTGACTTTCTTTATTTTGGAGAGTATCTTGTGTGCTTCTTTTATGTCTTCGAAAAAGGTTCTTATGACTTTATTAGCTCTTTCCTCATCGTATTGATTCTGGTATTTTTCAATGGTGGATTGCCTTATAAAGTATTTAACTGCGCTTAATGGGACTGCGTCATATGCCGGGGCTGTTTTGGCTTTTGTTGCCTCTTTGGCGAGGTGGTCGGCTCTCTCGTTTCCCTCCAAGCCTATGTGCGCCTTAATCCAGTACCAGCTGATATCCAATTTGTTTTCTCTTATTTCGTCTTTAATTGCAGCTGCCACTGGATTGATGCTGTTTGGGTCCGCTAATGTCTGGAGGGCCGATCTTGAGTTGACTACAACAGCTTTCTTGGCTTTCATTTTTGGGAGTAATTGTGTAGCTCTGAGTATAGCTGCGAGCTCTGCCTGATATACTGAGCAGTAATCTGCCAGTTTGATTTTAGCTGTTTTGTTTCTCTATAGTTTGTCCAGCAGCTGACGGCAGCTCCCACTTTTCCCTCCAGTTTGCTACCGTCTGTGTACAGAATTAGGATGGTTTCTGGCAGTTTAGTTACTTCGTGTTCCTCAGTTATCCAGCCGATGGTAAATGGCTCTCTATTGGCAGGGTGTGGAAGTTCGAAAGGGTGGACTCTGCGTTCCATCGGTCTATCCGGGAATTGCGTCAGAGGTTTACCCCTTTTCGCTCTGTACAGTTCGGCGTTCTCCGCGATTCTGTATCGTAATAGGATTATACCGCTGATCACCAAACTGTCCATGAGGGATGTTGTTCTATGGGCCTTTGACATCAGGATGGTAAACATACGGTTTAGACGGTCGAGTCTTTTTCTGATATCTTTTCGCTCGATGACCAAATCCCAGACACTTGCTGCGTACAGAACCGTGGGCTCGACGACTGCCGTGTAAAGCGTCTTTATTATTTCGGGGTTCAAACCCCACGTGGCTCTGCAGGCACTGGATATCCTTTTGTAGATGTTAATGGCCTTATCATTGACATTCTCTATATGTTTCTTGAAAGTGAGTTTGTGGTCAATGGTAAGGCCGAGCAGTTTGAGGTGGTCAGAGAAGGTTATAATTGAGCCGCAGAAGGTTATTATTGGCTTTTCATATTTCACCTTCTTTGTGATGAGTAATGCCTGGGTCTTATGTGCTGCGAATCTTAGCTTATTTTCTCTGCCCCACTTCTCTATCTCTTCCAGTGCCTTTTTTGCTCTCTCTTGGACCTGGGTGGCATCCTTTCCCGATGCAATAAGCACGAGGTCATCTGCGAAAGCTTGGAGGTGTGCCTCTAGGTTTTCTGCTGCTTCTAAAAGGGGGTCCATTAGTAAGTCCCACATCGGGGGTCCTCCCACTGAGCCTTGAACACACCCTTTCTCTGTCTCCTTCTCGATTTTTTGTCCTGCGTAGGTCAGTTCGATCTTCCTCTCATCCAGGTAGTCCCCGAAGGTTCGACTTAGGTGTTTATTGACCTTTTTCTTTTTCAGCTGTAGCTTTGTTTGTGGCCATCATGCGTTGTCAAATGCCCCTTCGATGTCTAGTGAGATGAGGACCACCATTTTCCGTTTTTTAACCTCATCTCTCACCAGTTCTATCGCATCGTAAAGGGCATCTTCGGTGGTCCTCTGTGGCATGAACCCGTATTGTCGGGGATTGAGGCCGTCTTTTCCTAGTTCCCATAATAATCTCCTGCACAGTATTTTTTCATATATCTTTCCCAGGATTGGAAGTAGTCCTATCGGCCTGTATGACTTCGGGTTGCTATAGTTGTCTTTACCGGGTTTTTGCAGTACGATCACTGTGGCAACCTTCCATATCCTGGGGAAGCAGCCGTTCTTCAGGCAGGCATTAAATAGAGCCACCATTGTATTCGGGCTTGCTGTGAATTCTTTGTGCCATATATCTGAAGTCAGGCTGTCATTTCCGGGTGCTTTCTTCGGGTTGAGATCTTTAGGTTAGGTTAGGTTAGGTTAGGTTAGGTTAAGTTAGGTTAGGTTAGGTTAGGTTAGGTTAGGTTAGGTTAGGTTAGGTTAGGTTAGATTAGGTTAGGTTAGGTTAGGTTAGGTTAGGTTAGGTTAGGTTAGGTTTTTTTTTTTGTTTTTTTTTTTTTTTTTTTTTTTTTTTTTTTTTTTTTTTTTTTTTTTTTTTGCCATCCCCCTAACAAAATCAGGGCTTGTTATCTGCTGTATTTTTTAATTTTTTGCTCTTTTCATTCTTTTTCTTTTCTTTTTAAAATGCTCTTATAACTATTAATTATTACAGTTTTTTATTCTTTTTCGTTCTTTTCTTACAATTTGTTTTTCGTCATATATATCTATTACATAGTCTTATTCGTTACAGAAGTAATTTCGTCATTAAAATACAGTATTTTGTACTCTAGTACATGTCAAATTAATAGTTATATTTAAAATGTGAATCACAATTTCTGCAAATTTCCAATCGAGTTGGTACATTTAGTTGTTATTTATATGTATACTTAAGAACGATCTTAAGTATACATTTGTTTAACAATTTGCAATTAATTTTAATACAAGAAATAATAAGCAGTATAACATTACACACAGTCAATTAAATACAAGCAGCAAAATTTATAAAGTCCAATAAAATACAATAATCAATAATAATTCCAATAATTTATAATTCCAATTAAATTCAATATGTCAAAAGTAAAACGATAAAACTACGGCACAAACATTCAATCTAACCCTAATATCACAGTTAACAGTAAGAGCCTACAACTACATCACACAAATTTGTCACAATTTATCTTATTTACATATTCAACAATATATTTACAAAACCCGAGGAATATCTCCCTCTTTTTACCCCCCAGGATGGAAGGCAAGTTCTCACCCGTCATCGATGTGCCCAATTTCTGCTCAATATCGTATCTATTGCTAGCAAAAATTGGGCACTCGAGTAACAGGTGAGGAACCGTCTCCTCAACTCCGGGCTGACACGAACACGACGGATCCTCCTTCAACTTGAATCTGTTCAAGTAGAAGGCGAATCCGCCGTGGCCAGTCAGTATCTGTGTTGTGTGATGTGTAATGTCTATTTTCTTGACTATTTTGTGTGCAGCAGCAGCGCTTGGGAAAAAGAGCTTCGTGACTCCGGCCGTCCCTCCCACTTCGTATCTCCTGTCCCATTCCTCAACCGTATTCTCTCTTAAGATACGCTTGACGAATGAAACAGGACACAGATCGTAGTCGGGCTTCCTTTTCGAGCCCAGAGCGGCTTCCTTGGCTAACTCATCTACTCTCTCATTCCCTCTCAACCCTGCGTGCGCCTTGATCCAAAACAAGGAGACCTCCCGCCTCTGCAAAGCAGCTTTTCGGAGGGCCGCCCTTGTTTGCACCGCCAGGGGATGAGGGGAACTAAGAGTGACTGCCTGGAGTGCCGATCTAGAATCGCTAAGGATACCGACCTTTGCCATTCCACTCTTGCAGGCTTCAGTTACAGCTCTTTGGAGCGCTAGAAGTTCGGCTTGGTAGACGGTGCAATACGGTGGCAATGCAAGCTTGACGGCCTTCGTCTCGGCCTCACCCGTCCATGCGGAGAGTGCAGCTCCAACTCGACCCTCAATCTTGCTGCCGTCCGTATAGATCCTATGGACGTGGCTGTTAACCACGTCAGCATAAGAGTCCTGGTCTACCAACCCGAACCTCAGCTCTACCTGCTCTGCCGGATGTGGGTCCTCAATCGCAGGAGCCATTCGCTCCACCTCCCTGTCTCTCAACACCGGGTGTGGTACTCCCTTCTTGGCCTCATAAAGCCTCGATGCTTCGAGTATTCTGAGGTCAAGAGGGAGTATCCCAGCCAACAGCATTGCAGAGTTCAAGGAGACGGTTCGATATGCTCTGCAGATCTTCTGGGCAAAACCCCGTTGGACGGAGTTAAGCCTTTTTTGGACCCCCATCTTTTCCGCGGTGGGTGCCCACGCTGCTGCTGCATACAAAATAGTCGGCTCTATCACGGCCATATATATAGTCCTAACTATCTGGGGGTTAAGCCCCCATCCTACTCTAGCAGCTTTTGCGAGCTGCTTATAACGTGCTATCGCTTTCTTACATACCTCTGTGACGTGGGCATTAAACGTCAGGCCGCTGTCAATCGTTAAACCTAGTATTTTTATGTTGTCATAATATTTTAATTCGACACCCCCCATAGCTAGCCATGGCACATCGAATTTTAATTTCCTTGTTGACAGAAGTGCACATGTCTTATGGGGAGCAAATTTTAGCTTGTTCGAATGGCCCCATTTCCTAATTTCCTCTAATATTTTATTTGCCTTTAGCTCAATTTCCAGGGCCGTTTTCCCTTCGAATACCAGTACGATGTCGTCCGCGAACGCCTGGTTAAAGACACCCAACTCCTCTAACAAAGTTAGCAAGGGGTCCAACAAGAGGTCCCACAGGATAGGTCCACCGATGGACCCCTGTACGCACCCCTTGTCGGTCCCCTTGCTCACTTCCACTCCAGCATATCTCACGTTCACTCTTCTGCCGCTCAAGTAACTACTGAACACCCGCCTCAGGTTCCCCGGACACCCAACTTCAGCCAACCGAACCTTTATGGCCGGCCACCAAGCACTATCGAAGGCCCCCTCTATGTCCAGTGATACCACAACAGAAATTTTCTTCTCCTCCCTCAGTTTTCTGATGTGGTTCACTAACCTATAGAGGGCGTCTTCGGTGCTCCTTTGGGGCATGAAGCCATACTGGTTGGGGCTTATTTTGGGCAACAGGTAGAACCTAAGTCGGGCGACCAGCATCTTTTCGAAGATTTTGCCGAGAACAGGAAGGAGGCCGATCGGTCGATAGGCTTTCGGTACCCGGTATGATTCCTTGCCCGGCTTTCTCAGCACCACCACTGTTGCCTGCTTCCACTTTTCGGGAAAGTAGCCGACAGTGAGGCACTTATTCAACAGGGCAAGGAACCATTCCGGATTACAATCCACAGCGTGCTGGCAGACGTCGGACGTGAGACCGTCCGCCCCGGGGGCCTTTTTGGGGTTGAAGGACCTTACGGCTCTCTTCAACTCCTCCATGATGAAAGGAGGGTCGTCCGGGCCCGTCGGCGGTTCGGAGTCCAAGGACTCCGCACGCCGGCGAGTCCGTCGATGATCCTCGCTTTCATCATTTTCCAGGTCCGCGGGGTAGAAGGTCTCCGCCAACAATTCTGCGGAGCTTCGGGCGTCGAGGGTCTCACTGCCCCTTGTTAGGGGCAGATCCTCCTCCCTCCCTCCAACTCTGTTCAGCACTCTGTAGATGCCCTCCCAGACCCCCTCCCTATCCTGTTTTCGGCAAAACTCCTTCCAGCTCGCTACTTGAGCGGTTAGGTTAGGTTAGGTTAGGTTAGGTTAGGTTAGGTTAGGTTAGGTTAGGTTAGGTTAGGTTAGGTTTGGTTAGGTTATGTCAAAGGTTTCTGGATCTTAGTGCACAAGATAAATTTAATTTTATTAAAGATAAAAAATTGTGCATTAATTGTATGCGTTTCGGCCATTCAGTGGAAACTTGTCTCTTTGGGCCATGTAGGAAATGCGATGAAAAACATAACAGTTTAATTTGTGATGCTGTTCAGTCAAAAAATAATACTGTAACTTTAACTACGAGTATGTATGAACACGGTAGAAGTAAACTTCTTCCTCCCGTTTCAGTTAGCAATCCCAGTGTGAACAGCTGTTGCCAATTGCAGCCACACATTAATATTATGCACGCACACGATGATTTTTATGATAAGGGAGATGCGATAGTTCACTCTGATCGACTCGTCATGTTGTCAACGGCTATGGTCGAGGTACGCGGACAATCAGGTGAGTATTACAGAGCTCGTGCCGTTTTAGATAGCGGCAGCGAGCGTTCCTTTATCTCACAATCGTTATATAACAAATTAAAAATACGCATATTACAGTCCACTCAGCATATTCACGGTGTAGGTAATTCTATTACGCTATGTTCGCAATCGTGTAACATTGAATTTAAATCGCGCGACAGGAGCTTTAATGCCCGGGTTCAATGTTTAGTGTTGCCACAAATAACTTCCAAGTTATTTGTGGCAATACTTCCAACACTTACGCAAAATTTAAAACATTTTAATATTCCTCACAATTTATTTTTAGCTGATCCGACTTTCTATGAAAGACAGGATATCGATATGTTGTTACTTGTTAGGCGCAGATTTGTTTTTTGATCTATTGATCGAAGGTAAAATTCGCCTCGACAATGGTTCATACATTCAAAACACGAAATTAGGCTGGATAGTTTCTGGTGTCGTTCAGTCTACTCCGCGTAAACAAAAGGTTAAACATATTAATTGTAATTTACTATCGCATTCAACAGCTGATAATAATATGATGTCACTCGATCAGCTAGTTAGGAGTTTCTGGGAGTTAGAGGAATTACCTTCGACTTCTAAGGATACATTATTTCGCAAGAGGAATCTGCATGTGAGGAACATTTTATAAAAACTACTAAACGACTTTCGGACGGACGTTACTGTGTTAGTTTGCCATTAAAAATTTCTCCTAAAACTTTAGGTAATACGCGCGAACAGGCGACTAAACGCTTCTATGCATTAGAAAAACGTCTCGAATTAAATCCGAGTTATAAAACTATGTATCGCGATTTCATTCACGAATATATAAATTTAGGTCACATGAGTCTCGTTGATACCTATAGTGATACGCATTATTTTTTACCGCACCACGGCGTGTTTAGGCAGCACGCTACGACGACTAAGTTGCGCGTGGTGTTTGATGCTAGTATGCCATCCAGTACTGGCATATCTTTAAACGATTTGCAAATGATCGGACCTGCAATACAGGGCGATTTAATTTCAATTTTATTAAGGTTTCGCGAACATAGATATGTCGCTTCAGCTGATATCGAAAAATTCTACCGGCAAATCGATCTGGCTGAAACGGATCGTGACCTTCAGCTGATCCTTTGGCGGGATAGTCCCTCAGAGCAGTTAAGAGTGTACCGACTAAATACTGTAACGTATGGTACGGCGTCGGCGCCTTATCTTAGTTGTAGGTGTTTAAAAGACTTAGCGCAAAAATATTGCAAGGATCGGCACATAGCATCCACTATTAACGACTCGTTCTACGTGGACGATTTGGTAGTATCTTCTAATTCTACAACAGAATTAGACCGTATTTGTGAAGGCGTAAGTAATATTTTAAGTACAGCCTGTATTAATTTGCGCAAATGGGTTTACAACTATGATCGTGGTAGTCTAGGCCCGACAATTAATACAGACAATAACAATGCGCAACAGTTATCGTTGTTTGATAAAAATGATCAAAATAAAACTCTAGGTGTCGGTTGGAATAGTACTACTGATGAAATTTATTATTTGTCTCAGGTTCGTGGTGATGAAGATAACGATAATTTAATAACTAAACGTCTTATATTGTTATGCGCGGCTCAGATATACGATCCGCTAGGATTACTGAGTCCGGTCATTACAGTCGCTAAAACTTTATTGCAAAAGTGTTGGTTATTGAAATTAGAATGGGACGAACCGGTTCCCGATGACATTTCACAGTTATGGAATAAATTTATTGATGGGTTATCTTATCTAGATTGTTTACGCATTCCGCGTTACGTAATGTGTATTGAACCTATGCGCACGGAGTTACACATTTTTACGGACGGGTACCTTTTAGCTTTGAAGCGATTTATCGGTCGCCGTGGCAAGCCGCGAGACATTTTCTCGGACAACGGGAAAAACTTTGTTGGCTTGATGAATGATTTCAAGAAATTTTTGGACTCTTGTTCTGATGACATAAGGGAATACGCAATTTCGCAAAATATTAATTTTAAAATGATTCCGTCTTACGCTAGTCATTTCGGGGGATTGTGGGAGGCTGGAGTAAAAAGCTGTAAGCATCATTTACGACGCGTGGTAGGTAACGCACATTTAACGTTTGAGGAATTTAGCACAGTGCTCGTTCAAATTGAAGCAATCCTAAACTCCCGTCCCTTGACTCCTCTCTCCACCGATCCCAACGATTTTCTCCCCCTTTGTCCTGCCCATTTTTTGGTTGGCCGTCCACTGACTGCACCTGTAACAGCCGACGTATACGACGTGCCTGCTCATCGCCTCACACGATACCAGCGTCTCGAGCAAATCCGACAGCACTTTTGGAAGCGATGGTCCCAGGAGTACGAGCTTCAGACAAGGAGTAAATGGCAGCAGAACAAGGGAGAACTCAAGGAGGACATGCTGGTCCTCATCAAGGACGACAACTTGCCGCCGATGAAGTGGAGTCTAGGCCGCATCATCAAAACCTATCCAGGCAGAGACGGAGTTTCGCGAGTTGCCGATATTCGCAAGGCAGATGGCGTTGTACGGCGAGCCTTTTCTAAAATTTGCCCACTTCTTCCTCAAGAATCTTAATGCTGTTGGAATCTGCAGATGCTCCAGATTCCAAGGCCGGGGAGTATGTTCACGCACAAGATATCTTCCATCCTGGTCTAGCTGACGTATTATGCCTGCAGCAGCCCATTGGTCGTCCATCACGTCATAAACTGCAGCGATTGGCCGCCGATGGCGTGATACGCAGTAGAAGCTGCCGTGAGAACCCCTCATACGCATTACATTCACCCTTGCATCCTCCATCTTAAAATACGTTTTGTAACCCCTTAAAATATTCGCAAAAATACGCAAAAACTGTAAAGATTTTAGCTGAATATACGCAAGAAGTCAAGCCTGCTGTTTCTCTTCACTCCTCAAGTAAAGGGCCAAACCAAAATACGCAAAACCAGCCAAAAACACGCAAACAAGAGACAAAATAATCAAATATAGTTTTTTTTTATTGGAGCCCACTTAATTTTAATAAAATTATTTAATTTATTTTAAGTTTATTAATTATTATTTAAGTTACCATTATTGATATCGGGCAAAAATTTCCAAAAAATCGGACAAGTGCGAGTTGCACTCGCGCACGAAGGGCTTACAGTTTATTTTAATTTTACCATCAATTCTTATTAAAGTATGTATACAACTGAGTATTTTGTGAACATTTCAAGTGCCTACCTTTTGCCGTTATTGATATAAAGCAAGAAATAGCAAAAAAAAAATCGGTTGTCTGTAAAGTCAGTTTACTGACGATAGTTGAACGTGATAACGTCATAGCCTTAACCCCTCAGTTCCGGGAAAAATCTATGCAAAAAGTTGGCAGGTCAATGTGCAAAAAAAAAATGGCGCCCGGCCTACCCTCTTTGTAAAATTAATGTAAAATTAATCCTTACATACAATCCATATTTTATGTTTGTGTGAACTACATTATAATATATGTTAAATTTTCTATCTATGTGATATTAGTTTCTCAATTATAAACTTTCGAAACTATAATTAGTGACTTGTTCAGAAGAAATAAACGAATAAATTACTCATTATAAATAAAATATTTATAATGAGTAAAATAAACTATTCGCAATACAAAACGCTACATACATTCGTGAAATCCAGTAAAATCTTCGAACAAAGCACAAGTCATACCTTGACATGTAGGAAATAGAGCACAATTTTGAATAGCCGAAATAATACTAATAGCTCACAGGTTGTTTATTTATTTTTCATTCAGAGTGTGGTCAATGTATCAAAGGTCATAACTAACCAAACTTCTTCATACAAAAGTATTCTCTAAGTCATCGAAATACGTAATATAATCGAAACAAAGAGCGCGGCCCAGGTGGGCCTTACGATTGTTGAGAGACTTGAAAGTGTAAATGGAACGCCTCAGAGCTGTCAGCGAGGTAACGCCGCATGAACTGTCATGTTTTTCGGGCGCGCAGCCCATATCGAATTATAAGACGTTATCACGTCAAAAAAAATCACGTTTGTTTTGGGGCTCCCTTAAATATTTAATTTATTTTGTTTTTAGTATTTTTTGCTATAGCAGGAATAGATATACACAATCTGTGAACATTTCAGAAGTCCAGCTATAGTCTGTCTGTCTCCAAGCTCTATCTCATTAAGCATAATGAGATAAAACTTGGAGACAGACAGACAGACAGACAGTCATCGAAGTCAGTAATAGGGTCCCGTTTTACTCTTTGGGTACTGAACTTTTCTTTATATCCTTACAATAAACTTATAATGAATGTGGAGATACATAAAAGATAAATATAAAAAATTACAAATTTATTTAAAATAAAAATAGAATACCTAGTCAGCGGTAGAACGAGAACATGGAATCGAACTTAGCTTAAGTCACTTTCTTAGCCTCCGAATCTAACGGGTATTTGGGCACACTGCACTTAATTTAGGACACTTTACAACGCGCAGGATCCGCACATGCTTCCAGAAATTTTCATTGTTTATCAAATTTCTCTCCTGCAAATCTTTTATAATATTTTTAGCTATTTTTTTCTTTTGCCCGCGAACTTTTTCATTCCATGTCCTTATTTTTCGTTTATGACTGTCACTCTTTTGTCAACTTCTTGATTTGAGTTCGTTTCTGTAAACAAGATTTTTATGAATTAGTTTTATTCTATTGTGGCGGTACCCACAATTCGCCTAACATTCCTGCATCGCGCTATCGAAGTTTTCTGAGCGCGGCGGTATATATACGACAGCTGAAATGTATCACGTGGGCTTCGGCCTGACCGGGCATAACACCTCGCTCGGTCGGAAGATCTTCCTTTGTGGCCACCACGCATTATTCCCACATCGGTGACCCTCGACAGAACACGCCTCCTTCATCATCATCACTCCCCACCCCTCCGCACCGCGCCAGCCAGCATCGCCTCATCGGATACCTCGTCCACTAGCCGCAATGTACCGCGGCCTGGGCGACTCCGCATCGGCATCATCGGGCTTTTCTCACTACACCGACCGGTCAGCAAGCAGAGCACACATCTCTCCTGGTCAGCACGTAGCATTGGCCCCGCACGGCAGCTATCCGACTCACTGGATCCCGTGCAGCAGCTTACAGTTCCGACTCACTGGGACTCACTGCAACAATTCCGACTCACTGGGACTCTCACTGGCACTGGCGACTCAAGCGACAAGGCTTCAAGATTCGACCTCCGGTCTTCGGGGGGGAGTGATGTGGCGGTACCCACAATTCGCCTAACATTCCTGCATCGCGCTATCGAAGTTTTCTGAGCGCGGCGGTATATATACGACAGCTGAAATGTATCACGTGGGCTTCGGCCTGACCGGGCATAACACCTCGCTCGGTCGGAAGATCTTCCTTTGGCCTTCACGCATTATTCCCACACTATTTTCCTACAACAGAACCTAGGAGGTTATGAAATGTGGATTAAAATTTATAGAATATATACCAACCAAATTTAAAACCTTCTTTGCTAAAGGAGTTTTCTCTGGAATAGGTATTTTCTTCTTGTAGCCTAGGATCCCTTCATAGAAGGACCTTCACCGAGCTGTTTACTGGATGAAAAGTATTTTATATTCAATTACGTATGTCAACAAATTAATTGCAAGTGGGTTGCCTAAAAAATTTCTGTCCAGAATAAAAAAATTAAAAAAAACAAAAAAAAAGTTTTTTTTTTTACATTTTTCTGGTTTGGTTAAAAGACAAATTCCATACCAATCGAAAGTATGAAGCCCATAGAATATGCATTAAGCATTAACCAGACCGGTACTAGTATCGATTTACCTGCCTTGTGAGCCTACCCAAGAGTTGTGACAGGAAAAAAATAGACAACCTAACGTTTTCATACTCTACGGGCTCCATACTTTCGATTGGTATAGAATTTGTCTATTAACCAAACCAGCGAAATGTTAAAAAAAAAGTTTTTATTTTTTTTTCTATTTTTTTTTATTCTGGACTGAAATTTTTTAGGCAACCCACCTGCAATTAATTTGTTGACATACGAAATTGAATATAAAATACTTTTCATCCAGTAAACAGCTCGGTGAAGGTCCTTCTATGAAGGGATCCTAGGCTATTGTTTTATTTCTTTCTGTAAATCAGATTCACCTTGACCGGTACTTGGCTGAAAAGTTATAACTTATAAATAATTATTAACATCAAACACTATAGTACAGCGATGCTTTAAATAATTTGCTATAAGTATCACTTCTAATTTGGGTTATAGAAGAGAAGAGAGTAAAATTATTATTAGAATGAAAACAAAGTGACTATTGAAATGACATTGATTTTGTTATGATTATGTGTTGTCAAACAGATAACGAGGCGGATTAAGGTTAAAATATTTCAAATATATTATGATCAGATTCTTCACCTTATATTTTTTAAATTCGATAAAAAAGTACATCACTAAACGTCAAATCTACTAATTTCTATGTTGATTAAATATCTAAAATCCAGCCATGTTATATTCTATTCTATCACAAATCTTATTTATTGTCTAATTATTAACTAAATTAGCACATGCCAAGTCAAGCCATCAGTAAAATAACAAACATTTTAGTATAAAATATAAACATACCGATCCAAGGACAAACTTTTCTGGTTTTCCTTTTATCTTGAGCCACATTCAACAACACTGCACTTAGGCATTAAGTCTTTTCTTGTCCGTAATTACTACACACAAGAATTAAACAGAAATATCCATGAAATTTCCAATAATCATCTATTTCGTCGCAATCGTAGAACAAAAACGGATCTGCAATTTAGCCATTTTACAGGAGAGCCCTTCAAAGATTTTGTGTCGTATTTTGTTTCATATTTTCAGAAATTTGGGCATGTGGTTTTATTTTATGAATTTTATAATGTGATTCACAGTACAAATACCTAATTTGTGTAGTTTTTTTAAAAAGTCACATCAGTCGTTATTTCCTGGAGTATAATGTGACGTATGTGATGAACCGACGTTATTGTATGGAGTTTTGTTTTTAGATGCATGACGGTTGAAACTTTCTGTCAATATTCTAGGGATATATACAAAACTTTATGGTCGGTTTTGAAAAGTATAGGTCTAGGAAATGGAATAAAAAACATTCATTGCTTCCACAACAGTTTTTTTACTAAGCTTAGTAAGAAATAACAATAATAATTATATTATATGTAATCAAATTCTTGATGTATTAGAAAAAACTTAATGATCTTAATTCCTCTACAAAAATATATAACACATATTTTTTTATAAAATAAGGGGGCAAACGAGCAGACGGGTCACCTGATGGAAAGCAATTTCCGTCGCCCATGGACATTCGCAACATCAGAAGAGCTGCAGGTGCGTTGCCGGCCTTTTAAAAGGAAATATGGCAATACGGTAGGGGAGGGTAGGGAAGGGAATAGGAGAGGGTAGGGAAAAGGTAAGGAAGGGAATAGGGCCTCCGGTGAACTTACTCACTCGGCGAAACACAGCGCAAGCGCTGTTTCACGCCAGTTTTCTGTGAGCCCATGGTATTTCTCCGGTCGAGCCGGCCCATTCGTGCCAAAGCATGGCTCTCCCACGTGCATATAAAAATAAACGTACATTATACGGTACAATATAATATTTAAAAATAATATTATTATGAAAAATGCTAACTTCTATCATAAAACAAAAGTACTTGTCTAAACAAGTAAAATACTTATTACAATAGAGAGAACCCTTTCGTGGTAAGATTTTTAAACCTAATATGAACTAATCAGTCTTAGTAAAAATACTTACTAATAAAGTGTTAGTACCCAATACTCCAACTGCATCCCCAGTAAAGACATACAAAATTGAAAACCTGTTTTTTTGCCAACATGAAACTGTTGATTTTTCTGCCCTTCTGTATCTACTATTGGCACATACTCAAACCAACCATCTCCATCGTGTTCGTGAAACCTCCACATCTAAAATTTCAAACGCAGAGCGTTTTGAGATTTTCACAAAATTTTGGGAACTTGGTAGCAAAGAAAATCAATGGTTGTATGTAGCTAACTATAGAAGACCGAAAAACCGAACATTCAGACGACAGTTAAAGTATAATATTAAATAGTATTTACATATAGTTTGCTACATACAACCATTGCTGTTTTTTGCTACCAAGTTGCCAAAACTTAGTGAAAATCTCATTAGTAGTTGGAATTTGCACTGGTATGGAGGTTTCATCGTTTTAGCATCGACAATACGCCCTTTTTTAAATACATACGTTTTGCATAAGTTTTTCTACAGCTTTTAGTTTTATTTCTCTCCACTTTTCATTTTTTTAGCGCGCTTTAATTTCCCTCTGTTCTTTAAGATCGTTGAACACGATGGAGATGATGGATTCGAGTATATGCTAATAGTAGATACAGAAGGGCAGAAAAAATCATCAGTTTCATGTTAGCAACAAAACGGGTCATCACATTTTGCATGTCTTTTTACTGGTGATGCAGTTGGAGTTTTGGGTACTAACACTTGAGAATAATCTTGAATATTTTCAGTTATTAGAAATGATAAAGTACTAAAAATGGGAGTCAACGTTGTAGGGGAATCTAACGTTGCTGAGAACTTGTGAGGTTTCTGATTGAGGAAATTCGTTTGCCCCAATAGGCGTCATATCACCTGCAGGCATAAAAGGATCGTCATTTTATTCAGGAATGGAAATGGAGGCAATTAATTTATCTTGGTGATATTATGTACCTTTATGAGATGGTTCTTGAACACGTCTTCTGAAAAGGCATAATTCCATACATCTTGCTTTTGCTAACTTGTGGTCATTACCACAAGGAGCAGCTGAAATATTGCCGTATAAATGTATGTATAAATATTATCGTTGTACGTATTTTTAGCGGAGCAGATGCCTGTAACGCCATTGCGTTACAGATGTCTGCTCCGCTAAAAAATATATGTAACTGCTAGGTGCCTACCTAGAACTTACTTTTTTTCTTCAAGCAGCAAAACTTATTTAGCCAATTTGTTATATTGTGTACTTTTAGAATATGTCATGCTATACAAGACAAGCATAAGTGATTTTGGGATTGCAGAGTGATATAAAGCAGTGCGGTTCTTAAGATGAAACTTATCAAAGTTGTACGTTTTGAAAATAATTTCAAAAAGTCAAAATATAAGAAACATCAATGAAAAAAGGGCTTTAAAATAAGCGTTATGCTAACGGTTAAATCAAATTACAATTAAAAATGCCAAAATATCAGTATTATTTTTTATCGAAAAACGACCTATGTTAAATTGTGTGCCACGAATAACGTCGGATATGCAAATCCAACCAGCATATATCCATAGAAAAATGACGGTTCATACGGTACGCCCTTAAATGATCCATAGAATAATGACGATTGGTAAATTCCGTCAGTAAAAAAGTACCTACAGAACAAATAAAGAAGTGTTATGACTCTTATAAAGTTACTTGTAATAAAGCTTAATCAGTGTAAATACTAAAATCATATACCAAAAAAAGTAAGTCCTTAGAACAACGACAGATTTATTAAATCCGTCGTTGTACGGTGGATAAGAAAATTAAGTCTTCTGTTCGGTCGAATTCGGTCGCGTAACAATCAATTTTCTACTGTTCTTCTATTTAATGTAGCAAAAGTGTTTAATTCATAAGTAAACAGCATCTCAAGTCTTTACAAAGCAACAAAATATTATGATATTCACTTACCCATAATATTATCATCAGTTTGCACAAAAGCTAACATCCGTTTTAACTTTGAATGCATAATATTTTGAACTTATTCGAGTTACATATGCCTAATACGTATTATAAACTATTTTAATATTCTTTAAAAAATATTAAAAAGTGTGTTACGAGTAAAAAGTACGCGTAACCGTAGAACAGGGACGGTATTGACCATCCGCCGCGGTGAGCGGGGGGTGGGGGACGGACGCCGTCCACCGAACTCAGACGCATTGTTTAATCCGTCGTTGTACTACCGTCACACAATCAAATCCGTCGTTTTTCTAGTCTATAAACCAGGCATTTGGTGGATTTAAAAAATATATATATAATCAGTCGATAAAACACATAAATACAAGTCGATTTAAGCAATAAACCGAAAATTGAAAAAAATCAGAACAGTCTTTATTCTACGATCATGACGATTTCTATTGTAATAGTACGACACTTTGACAGTTTATGTACCTCGGAGAACCGGAACATAAAATGGCGGACCGGCCACAGTATTTTTATTTGGTATAGACCATTATGCCGAGTCCACTCTATAAAAGTCAATGTGCGAAACGAGTACGGTATGTCCATGCACCTCATTGGTTCCATGTATGTTCTGTGATGCGAAATGTCAAATATCAACAGTCAAATGTCAATTGTGATCTTTGATCATTGACATATGTTTTCTTATTCATTGTCTGATTGTCATTTTGGCATTAATTTATTTTGATTACCTTTATTATCAAAATAGGTTAGAAGGAAGTTAGAACATAAAAAAGCTCATCTACTGTTTTTAGAATAATTTATAATAAAGCGAATCCTAGAAAATGAAAGCTTTAATTCAGCGTGCCATGAATGCTAGAGTTAGCGGTAAGTATGCTTGTACCTACGTAAAAACTTACAAAAAACAATGTACAATTTGGCTGCTTGTTTTTATAGATTTATAATACTTAAATTGCATTTAATTTCAAATCCTCATAATTATGACTCATAATAATGTCTTCATTAATATTGTTTTGAGAATGTGTACTGTGATTACCAAGACATAATATTTATTAATATTATCATGTTTTGTAATCAAGTGTAAATTGTAATGTTTAATCTTCAACTTTCTTAATCACTATCTAAAGTTTTTTTTTTATAGTAAATGGAGAAGTAATCAGCAGCATCGGCCAAGGAGCATGTGTATTTATTGGTATCAATCAAGATGACACTATGAAAGATGTAGAATTCATGTAGGTTTATTCTATGAAAATGCACTCATTTTGATATACTTAATTAATAGTTTTTAATATACTTACTTCATCTTAAGCAGAATATTTTATAGTTAGTTAAATATCTAAAGTAAATATTTCTTGCATTTATAAAATTTCAAACCTTAGAAGTTTTAGAATAGAATACTAACATAGCGATAAGTTTCTCTACTAACAATTTTATGGATCTGAGTTATCTGAAATAAACATTTTATTTTTATTTTATTTTATTTATTTATTTATTTATAATATTTTAAGTTCTAAAATTAACCTTAATTGTTTTAAATATCTTTATAGCTATAAATAATCCTCCTGTTTTTTACAGGGCAAAGAAGCTATTGAGTATTAGACTATTTGATGATAATGAGAAAAAATGGAAGAAAAGTATTGTCGATAAAGAATTTGAGATTTTATGTATAAGCCAATTCACTCTTTATGCTACATGGAAAGTATGTATTAATCTAATCTTATTTCTATTTTCTAACAACTTGGTAACCTTAACAAGACCACTAGGAAGACTTTTATATACAACATTAACACCTCAATCATGGGTATCGCAGACACAATAGACTTTTAATTGTTATGCGGCAGCCGGCTGCCTCTTGGGGAGTGATGGGTTAAAGATATATTTTGTATACTTAAATTTTTGAACGTAAAAATATGCTGTTGCAAAATATATCTCATATTGGTCAGTATTTAAATTTATGTATAAATTTTTCAGGGTAACCATCCCGATTATCACAAAGCAATGCCGGGAGAAAAATCAAAAGAACTATATGATAAATTAATTGAACTCATGAGAAAACAATACAAACCAGATAGGATAAAAGGTAAAATATTGATAATTTTATTAAACATTAAAATAATTCTACATTCAAGAGTAAATATTTATACAAAGCTCTTACTTTTCTTCTGACTTTAGATAAACTCTTTAGGTTTTATAATTCATTTTTATGCTTGAAAAAGTAAGCCCCGAATTGTTTCATTTTCTAAAATTAGATACTACATTATATTTCCAAGAATTCGATCTGAGCAAAATCACGATATCTTAAAATTTTCTCCATAGAAAAAAATCACAAAGATGCATCTAATTTTCACAAATTTTTCATTTATTGCCATAACCATGCATTTAACTAAGTTAATATTTTAACACATTGTATAAAATTATATCATTGAGACACTGACCTGGCGGATTTTTAAAATGTTGTATATTTATCGAGTTATTGAGAAAAAACTAATTTGGCGATGAATCCGCGTCGTCCTTTTTCACCTGGCATATGAGAGACGGGCGTAAGTGTGAAGAGAGAAGGACGATGTTTGATTTTTTGGGTTAGGTTAGCTAAGTCGCCCTCTTAAAGTAAAGTAATAGATGGTAATAGATAACATTTTGCTTCTAAACAAAACTGAATATTGTTTACAGACGGTGTTTTTGGAGCTTACATGCAAGTATCGTTACAAAACGATGGACCAGTTACATTAGAATTAGAGTCATCTGTCCAACAAGAAAAAGTTAAACAAAAGAAGACAAACAATGAAGCAAAAGTGAGTAATGGAGATGTTGCCGACACTCACTAGTTGAAAGTACTTAAAGCACTTGACGGGATGTGTTTTATTTAAGTATTTTAATTTATATTGTTAATAAAATAATTATGGAATAATATAATCATTGTAATGTTATTAGAAAAGGTGCCCAAATCGTTAACCCAAGCTCAATTTTGTTCAATTTTTTTTTTTTTTGACGTGACAACGTCTTATAATTCGATATGGGCTGCGCGCACGAAAAAACATGACGCAATATGCGGCGTTACCTCGCTGATCGCTCTGAAGGCGTTCCAGTATAAAGCCTAGTATCCACTTGAGCGGCTCGGCCAAATGAGCCCGCTCATTTGGCCGAGCCGCTCAAGTGGAGACGCCTGAGCACGCTCGAACTCGCACGAATGAGCGGCTCATTCGCCCGAGCATGCTCAAATGGATACTAGGCTTGAAGCGCTTATTCCATTTCACTAAATTTAGACGTCTAAATGATTTAGTGACTAAATTTAGTCAAGTGGAATACCATTTAGAAAGTTACTAAATGCTATTCCACTTGACTAAATTAAGTCACTAAATCATTTAGACGTCTAAATTTAGTGAAATGGAATAAGCGCTTAAGGCTGTAAAGACGTCATACGCCTAAAGCGCATCACACACGGAGAAGATAGTATAATATTTTATCTTAAGATGCCCAAATATAAAATATTATAGTATCTTAAGCTATCACACACGGCTAAGATACGATAAAATTAAAAATCTGTTCAGTTCCTTACGAGTCTGCGTTGGTGCCACACGTATTCCTTGTTAGAGTTCTATATACAGGGTGATTGACTATGAGTGATAACTGATACTGCCTTACTTCTTGATTTGTTAGACAATGGGACGCAAATCCCTCTGGCATAATAATAAATAAAACAACCAGTGATTGTCATCAAAAAGACGAAAATGTATTCATTGAATTACATATACCAAATGTTGTCGGGTAAGCGATAGCGCGATCTAGAGGCCTAACAGCGACATCTGTTATCAAATCGCGGAACTAAATTTACTTATAAAGAAGTTTACAAATCTCAACAAAGGTAGTTGTCACGTTCAACTATCGTCAGTAAACCGACTTTACAGACAACCGATTTTTTTATAATACTTTATTATTTAATCCTTCAAGCCCCATAAGAGCACCGGTGATCGGCTCAACAATAGAATAAAATAGCATTTCCAAGAATCCCCGATCAAAGGATTAATATATAAGGAATAAGCAATTCCTTAAAAATGTAGTTTTTAGGGAATTGCTTACTAGTTACTCCTAATAACTCTGTCAAATTTTAAAGTAGTAAAATAGGTGATAATACTTTAGGGTGTGTACTGTATCTTGTGATACCCTTGCATAGAGTTAACTGTGTCAGCACTTAAATAGTTAATTTTAACTTCTATGATTATACAAAATGCCATGGGCGTACCCAGGATTTCAGCTAGGGGGGGCAGTATGAGATTTCTATTGTCATTGACAGTTACGAGATGTTTGAATTTGAAGTGTATTTTTATGGTGTTATCAAAGATTTTTTTACAGAATTACCATGCCATTTTTCAATATTATGTTCGGTTATTTTTTTACTTGTTCCTTTTTGAGTTTACATAAATTTTGGTGTAAGAGAATTCCACATAATTTCTTCAGACTGGAAGCTTCAAAATCAGTCTTTTCAAACTGGCCTGGCCTTAAAAGATATTTTGTTTCCAACACTTAATTGTACGCAGAGTAGATAACACATTTTGAATTCCCACTTTCCAGGAAAATTGACATTTATGTTACCTTCCAGGGGGGGGGGGGGGGGGGGGGGGCTTCCTGCCCCCCTCGGTACGCCCATGCAAAATGCCCCAACGTCATGAATTTGCACATACAATAATATAATTTATAAATAAGTAACTTTCAGCACTGCCACTTTCACAGAAAACTCTTTACTTACAAGCAAAATAATTTTATTATATTACACATCCTAAATTATTAGGACTTTTTTTACATCCTGCTAGTAAAATATTAAAGAAGTAAGAAGTAAAATATTAAATAAAAGTACTTATTTGTATGATATTATTATGAAGTGAAGTGTTTTCTCTCTAGTGCCGCTATCCCCAACCCGCGGACCGCGGGCCGCATGCGGCCCGCCGGGACTTTATTTGTGGCCCGCGCGATGTTAAACAATTTTGAAATTCCGGCCCACCGGCAAAATAACGTAAAATCTACGTGATAGTCGTTTAATTTTTTCCACTTTTAAATCGTTAATTTTGAAGAATTTTATTTTTTAACCCTAAAAAATTTTTGATGCGGCCCGCGACACCAAGACCAAAACATGTTTGTGGCCCGCATGAAAAAAAGGTTGGGGACCACTGCTCTAGTGCATTGGCCTAGGGCCTAGGCAGTTTGTTTGGCGTTTTTAGTCTTTCTCAGTTATCATTAATTTTATAATGTTGGCCACCAACGAGGAGGTTTATAGAAATGGTTCAAATGAGTAGCGACATATGAATATCTTAATCGCCAGAGAATCTTCTGATATGTATTACTTTTAAGAAAAAAGATTGTGATTTTTTATTACTGGCCACGCCAATGTCGCCAGTTTATTGAGCTTTATAATGGCAAATTTCAAAAATTTCGACGTGGCACAAGCGTGGCGGTTATGTAATGGTGTCATTACAACACTATTCCAATGTGGAATTTTAATTTTGGAAATAGGGATGTCGGATGTGCCAGTACCGATATTGAAAATATCGATTTCTCCGGACAAGATATGTAATTCCAAAAAAATAAAGCTAAACTAGGCTTTGAAAAGTAATTTTTCTGCTGTAGGTATTTTTGCGGAGCTCAGGTATCGATGGATCTGATCCTTTATTTTGTTTTCCTGTCTCCCACAGGCCACACTGCAAGTGATAAAATTCTAACTCAGATCTATGATTTTGTATTGTTTATTCTGTGTACTTGTAGGAGAAATAAATATTTTTATTATTATTATTTTAGAGTCCAACAAGTGTTGAATATGAAGGTGTAACTATGATGAAGACGATGAAAAATTCGAGTTAAGTGTGATAGATAATGTTGGAAGTGATGATAGTCAGCCTAGATACTATTTGGATGGTGAGTAACATTTTTCTAGTTACTCATATATATCTTTATCTCTCGCAAGGAATCTTCGTAACAAATGTTATCTAAATTGGTTCAGACGTTCGGAAGAGGTGATAGACACGCACTTTTGCATATTTTATAAATAAGGTGGCTTGGCTTTCAATTCTCTCTCTTTCTCTCTAAGAGTGGATTGCACCAACTAACTTTAACTTTCACTGTAACTTTAACTTTTACTCCAATGCAAAATGTCAAATCTTTGGAAACCCAGATTTTCATAAGATGATGGGCGGTGAGAAGTCACAAGAGTTCTACAACAAAACAATGGAACGGTGCAAGAGTATTTACGACCCAGACAAAGTTAAAGGTGATGTAATAACAATTGATTGAATTTGATTGAAGATTCCTGTCAAAAATGTGTCTTATTCTTAAAATAGGCAAACCCTATCAAGTAAGGGCCGGGACACAAAAACACGATACGACGTCGTGTCGTACCACGACGCGACGTCGCGTCGTGGGAACCCACGACGAGCATCGTAAAAAAACTACGACGCGACATCGTGACGTGCCACGATATACGGCACGACGTCGCATCGTAGAAACTCACGATGCGTCATCTTTGAATTTCTACGTGAGTTTCTACGGCGCGACATCATGCCGTATATCGTGGCACGTCGTAGTTTTTTTACGATGCTCGTCGTGGGTTTCCACGACGCGACGTCGCATCGTGAAACGACGTCGCGTCGTGGTACGACACGACGTCGTGTCGTGTTTTTGTGTCCCGGCCCTAACAGCTGTTTTTGTTGGAATAACTAAGTACCATCGAAGAAATTTATTCATAGGCAGTTGACAGACCTACGTAATTTGGTTGGATTGTGTCAATTCAATGTAATCTGTCACTTGGGTTTGACAAATCGCGACTAAATTACGTAGGTCCATCTATGCCTGCTGCACCTACCACCTGCTCCACCTATAACTGCCTATGAGTCAACTTCTCTGGACTCTGATACTACAAAAAATGTTGTCAGTCAACCTAGGGGTCAATTGACATTGCAATATGGCACAGCAATTCGATGAGCTCATTCGAAGAAGATACACATTGATTTGACAAACTTACCGCAGTGTCAGGCTGCAAATTCCAATTTTTAATGGCCCATTTAAAAATACATTTTGCTATACGCCACTTCAAAGCAGTAACGGCATGGGAAGCTAGACCAATGTAGAAAATGAAACCTATAGTCTATGTCAAAAAGTGGCATTTCATTAGAATCTTTGTAAGTCGCAGTCGCTTGCCGCGTTGATTGGAACGGTACCTTAAGGCGACGCCTTGATAATTTGGCTATAGCGATATCGATTTTTCTCAGCAATGACTAAAGCAAAGAAATTAAAGTTCATTGTCGGTATTCATCATGTCTTTGTCTTTGAATTACCCATAGCATAACACGATTGGTCAACCTTTATAACACAGAATAATCAATCAAAAAGACCTCTGTAAAAAAAATGGATTCCTATTTTCACAACAGAGGAGAGTGATTTAAGCTTCCAAAATTTGTACACAGATTGGTTGAAGCATACACTGCCCATAGCTTATATTAAATGTACCATCGAGGAAATTGATTCCTTTGCAGTTGATAGACCAACGTTATTTGGTCGAATATGTCAATTCAATGTTAATTGTGATCTGTCGGCTGGGTTTGACATAACGCAACCAAACTACGTAGGTCCCCGATCTGCATAGGAATCAACTTCTCTGATAGTACATATTTATGGTTTTTAAATTACGCGACAAAAACAATTTTGTCGCTTACGCCCATTCCATTTTTTGCTGTTCCATTTAAGAGTGTTCAATCAATCAATCAAATCAGCCTATATTCGTCCACTGCTGGACATAGGCAGGATTTAAGAATGTTACTGGTGTTTATTACCATGCCTGTTGTTTTATTGCGTACTTTCCGCAGCTGTCTTGCTATGTGTAATGTGTAGGCGTTTTTATTATTAACTAGATGACGCCTGCAACTCCGTTGCGCCAAAACTCGTTTATCGCGCGGGAACCGTACATGTTTCTGGGACAAAAAGTATCCTATGTCCTTTCCCGGGACTCAAAGTATATCCATGCCAAATTTCAGCAAAATCGGTTCAGCGGTTTGGGCGTGAAGAGGTAACAGACAGACAGACACACTTTCGCATTTATAATATTAGTATAATATTATGGATTTATTATGGACTAGTAAATCTAGTTCAGGGTTTCTCAAAATTTCGGCTCCACGAACCCCTGTTAAAATTTTCAGTGACAGCGAACCTCTAAGCAATGAATGAAATCCCAAGAAAATAATAAAATTGACTGTTGAAGAAAATAAGGTTTTTATTTGAATAAAAGGTAACCATTACGTAACTAAATCTTGTCGCGAACCCCCTGCCGTTGCATGGCGACCCCACTTTGAGAAGCCCTGATCTAGTTGATGCCCTACACTCCATTGCGCAGAATTACTTTTATCGCGTGGGAACCGTACTTTTTCCGGGAATAAAAAAATATACCTACGCATCCGCGTTCGCGCTAATCTTTTTTTGCCTCACGTAATTGTAGTAGTGCAGAGTAGTGCAGTGCTAACATTAAATCTTTCAGATAGCGTATTCGGGTGAAACAGACAAAACCAATTAGAACACGATGGCCCGGTCACATTCCAAATTGAGTCACCAGAAGAATTAACCCAGCTAACGGTGGTACGATATTGAACAGCTAAGGGTGAATCAAAAAAGAGAGATGGTGTAATTATTGAACTACACAGTACACGCAAAGCTGATAGAAATGCTGCGACGCGTCTCCTCGCCTCGGGTTACAACTTACAGTAGGTTTTTAAGAGCGAGCTGTCAAATTTTGCTGTGTTTTCTAATAAGTATTACGATCCCGGAAGACGATTGACTTAAATGAAATTGAGATTTATTTAATCATTGCATATTTATCTGATACTAGCCTAACGGAAAACACGATTCACTTATTTTGACTTGATAGTTTTATTTTTCGAAATTATGAATATTTCTGGGCTTTTCAACAAAATATATCTGTTATACTTATTCAGTTACTATCAATAAATAACTTGCACTACTACAATCATACACTTTGTAAAATCATAGCTAAAGGAAATATTAGTATTGTATTTAGTTTTTAAGTAATCATCAAAAAACTCTTGTTACGCGATATTGTTCACTATTAGCTGCGGCTCAAATTACAATTCATGCGGGCACGATTCATGGAATCATTATATCACGATTGGAGGATAGCGGGGTATGTAGGCGGGGCTAGCGTGTTTTGTTATTTTTGGCAGCCCGGTCTTAACAAGGTGAGACCGCACCATGCGACACTACGCGGCAGCGACGCTACGGACCAGGCCAGGAACACTGCGTTGCGGCTTCTCAAAGAACTACATTGCTTTTCTAAGGTTGTTTTTGCGATGCGATACCGCCTGGCCTGGCCCTTACGAGCAGGCCATAAACGCTAGGGTTTACCTGAACAGGTCAACCGGAGCATGTATGTTACAGAACTGTGCAGGTTTTGCCTCAACTTTGCCTGACAGGTTTGCCTGTGCAGTAATTGTCTAATACTGCACAGGCAAACCTGTCAGGTACACCCTTGCGTTTATGGCTTGCTTTAGGCTAGCAGCATACACACGTTTTCCGTGTTCGATTTTCGAATTCGTTATCCGTATTCTAAAATCCGTATGCATGGAATGAGTAGAAAATACATGAACTACACGCGTTCGCTTCTTTCCGAACGGAACGAATTCCGCACGTTCGTTTCGAGTGCAAGTCGGCGCGGTCGCGAGTGAAGAAAAACGAACGTTTGCGCTAGTCTCACGGAATCCCAAATCGAAATTCCACGTTAGGAAATCGAATATGGAAAACGTGTGTTCAGCCTTACGTCAACATCAGTTTTGTGGAACGTGAAGTGTCGCGTCTTGTCGTGCCGCTTAACGCCATAGTGCGATCTCGCCTTAAGAATGTTTTTAATTCAGAAATCATAATGCTTTATAAATTATTATGTGTGCGTTACAATTGCTCCACCAAGTTATCTAAACAGAAAAAAACTTCACTAAAAAAATTTTCGAAATTTGTCGAAATCGAAGGGAACAAACCAAAAACTTGTCAATGCATAAACAAAGAAGTTACAAAGGTTTTAAGTCGGCCGCGCGAACGTTATGTGGAGGATTGCGCGGCCATCAAAGGCTCAGGAATTACGTGGGTCAGAGATCTAATTACTTTTGACTTATGAAGACTGATATCATCTTCGAGTGACACATCATACCTTTCCCACCCAGGGTATTATCTCGAGCACTCCTTTCTTCCCAAAGCTGGAGTGTGTGTGTATATCAGAGATGATATCAGCTCTCGCCGCCTCAGCAATCTTGAGGTCATGGACCTATCAACCTTATGGCTCCGCATAGACGACCACCATCGCGTCTATGCGTGCCTATATAGGTCCCATAGTGGTGACCCCGAGACGGACTGACTCTTGGAGCACCTGCAAGCTGCTTCAGATTTTGTGCAGCAGCAGATCCCATCCGCAGAGATCATAATACTTGGCGACTTAATGCCCACCACGCCGACTGGCTCAATTCCAGTAAAACTGATCATGCGGGGAGATCTGTCTGCAACTTTGCCCTTGCGAACGACTTGACACAACTGGTTACTACGCCTACGCGAATCCCAGATGTGGATGGTCAGAAACCTTCCTTGTTGGACCTCCTGCTGACTTCAAATCCTGACGGCTACCAAATATCCGTAACCGCACCACTTGTTCACATCATCCACATCATTGCCTTGTTAGGAGTTCTGTGCCACTTACGACAGTGTTAAGACAGCGTGCTGTTAAATACCGTCGTGTGTGGCACTACAAGTCAGCAGACTGGGATGGGATGCGGTCGTTTTTTGCATCCTTTCCTTGAGGCATGTGTGCTTCTCGCCGGATGATCCCGACAACACTGCCAACTCTGTTGCCGATGTGGTAATGCAGAGGATGGAACTTTTCATTCCGTCCTCTGTAGTGCCAACTGGCGGCAGATTTCGTCCCTGGTTTGGTTCATGCCCCAAAAAAGCTTCTCGCCGGAATTCTGGCTATTGATAATGGAATCCATTATCAATAGCCAGCTTCTTCGATACTTGGACGGCCAGGGATTACTAAACGACAAACAATACGGGTTCCGTAATGGTTGCACGGCTGAACCTCTCTTCTCGGTGATCTCTTGGCGTACCTGACTCATCGTTGGGCTCAGGCAATTGAGTCGAAGGGAGAGGCATTGGCTGTTAGTTTGGACTTTGCGAAGGCCTTTGATCGGGTTTGGCATAAAGCGCTGCTATCAAAGCTTCCATCATACGGGCTGCCCGAGAAATTATGTAAGTGGGTCAATAGTTTCTTAGCAGACAGAAGCATAAAGGTCGTAGTTGACAGCGAATGCTCGGAAACTCAGTCTGTTGATGCTGTTACATCAATGACATGTTACAGACCAACGGCATTCCTTGCTATGCGGATGATAGTACAGGTGATGCTGTATGTACCGGCTCCCCCAATATTTCTCGGCAAAATGTCACTGAGAGTCGAAACAAACTTGTGTCTAAGGTGGAGAATTCATTGGAGAAGGTCTCTGAATGGGGTAGACGTAACTTGGTCCAATTCAACCGCCAAGACACAAGTCTGCGCGTTCACCACTAAAAAGTCACCAATGGTCGTATATCCTCGTTTCGAGGGCACATCTTTAACCATCTCCCCTAGCATTGAGATACTTGGCGTCAACATATCGAGCGAAGTCCAGTTCCGATATCATCTAGATTCTAGAGAGTAAGGCCAAATTAGCCTCGAAGAAGCTTGGTGTTCTTAACAGAGCGAGACAGTACTTCAGTCCGGACCAACGCCTACAACTCTACAAGGCGCAGGTTCGGCCTCATATGGAATATTGTTCTCATCTCTGGGCAGGGGCGCCAAAATACCAACTGCTCCCTCTGGATCGTATCCAACGAAGGGCCGCTCGAATTGTTGACTGTCATAGTGTTTCAAACAGCTTGGACCCCTTGGAATTACCTAATTAATAATTAAACCCCTGTATCGGTTGTATCACTGAGAGTGCTCTGAGGAATTTGTTCGGAATCATCCATCGTCCCACGCGAAAAACATACCATCCTCATCTCATCATCTATCATCATCCTCATCAGGCTAATCGCGACCGACATAAATTTAATTAAAATGCCACTTTATGACAGACTATTAAGTATATGTCATAAAGTAGGATATAATTTCAATTTTTAGGACTATAGTCTGTCATAAAGTGGCATTTTAATTTAAATTTTTCGGAACGAAAAAAGAACGGAACGGCACCTTATGTTTATCTCCACAGTTTGTGACTATAGTCCGTCTTAAAGTGACATTTTAATTGAATTTTTCGGAATGAAAAAAGATCTGTCTGACTGGAACGACACCTTAAATTAAATGTGGATTAAAATTAAAAAATTATTAAAATTAAATATGAATTAAAATTAAATAATAATTATAATAAAATATGGATTAAAATTAAATAATAATTAAAATTAAAAAATAATTAAAATTAAATAATAATTATAATAAAATATGGATTAAAATTAAATAATAATTAAAATTAAAAAATAAATAAAATTAAATATGAATTATAATTAAACAATAATTAAAATTAAATATTGTGAATTATAAAAATAAAATTAAATTTGGATTGTGGTTTTATATTTATTATATTATTAATAACAAAGATGGATACATGGACGTGCAAATTTTTGTATGTCCATGGATGGATAGGTTTCCCCTTTTTGTGGTTCCTTATACAAAGGGTAAAAACGGGACCCTATTTAAGCAAATGTCAATAAACATTCATGTTTCTAACTCAAGAAATGACGGATAGTCACATAGAAATTTAGTATGGAGATAATTTTTTGCGTCCCAAATTATAATGTTATCAAGGGTCATCAATACTATTAATACAGTAGTTAGTAGTATGATATAATATTATTAATATTATATCATTATACCTGAAGGAATTGTGGAATTAACCACTGTAGTTAAAACAAACCCATTACAAAAGTGAAATGAGGTGTTGAGAGTATTTTATTGCGTGTTTACTGTTTAAACGCGAAGCCTTCGTCTAACTTGAATTATCGACAAACAAAGGTTTTAATCAGGAAACACAATAAACTCTTAACTTTGTCACTTGTCAGCAATAAAATTATTATGATTACAGTGTTACCCTGGTTTAAGTAGTGGTTTTATATTTATTATATTACGAGGGCTGCTATTTATGTATCCGGAACTGGCCACTTACAAGAACAATATTTAAAAAGTAATTACAACATTTGAAAATAGAACTCTTTGGTTGAAGAATACATTTTGTTTCATGTGACTGTCAATTATTTTTCCATTGTGGCGTCATTTTGAAAATTGCGTGTCTTCATTTGCCATGGGTTTAACGCGTGAACATTTTCGTGCAATGATTTACTACGATTTTCGGCGTGGGCTAAATCAACAACAGTGCTTTATTCATCTCACCGCAACTTTTGGAGATGAAGCACCATCAAAAACCACTGTTTATCGCTGGTACAGTGAGTTTAATCGTGGGCGGTCTATGCTCACGGATGAAAATAAAGAAGGTCGCCCAAAAACAGCTGTTGTCCCACAAAATATAGATGCTGTGCGGGAACTAATAATGCGTGATCGTCATGTTACATATCGCGAGATAGAGGCGTCCTTAGGCATAAGTATGATGAGCATACATAAGATATTACACGAACATTTGGCTGTAAAAAAAATATGTTCGCGTTGGATTCCGCACAACTTGACAATCGATCAAAAACGGGCTCGTGTCGATTGGTGCAAAAAAATGATAAAAAAATACAACCGTGGTACGTCAAAAGCCGTTTATAATATCTACACAGGTGATGAATCTTGGATCTATGCATATGACCCCGAAACTAAACAACAGTCAACGGTGTGGGTGTTCCAAGATGAGCCGAAACCAACAAAAGTTACTCGTGCAAAAAGTACTTTGAAGCAAATGGTCGCCTGTTTTTTTGGAATTAATGGACATGTGGCTACAGTGCCATTAGAGAATCGTAAAACGGTTAATTCTGAATGGTATACGACCATTTGTTTACCAGAAGTCTTTGAAGAAATAAGAAAGGACAACCGACAACGCAGAATCATATTACATCACGACAATGCTAGCTGTCACACCTCAGCTGAAACAACTCAGTTTTTGGAGGGTCAAAAGATCGAATTGACTGGTCTTCCGCCGTACAGCCCTGATTTGGCACCTAACGATTTCTTTTTATTTCCATACGCGAAGAACAAATTACGCGGTCAACGTTTTTCGAGCCGCGAAGAGGCTGTTGATGCGTTCAAAATGCACGTTTTGGAGATACCTCAATCAGAATGGAAAAAGTGCTATGAAAATTGGTTTCAGCGTATGCAAAAGTGTGTCGATCATCGCGGCGAATATTTTGAAAAGCAATAAAACCATATTAAATGATATATGTTTGTTTCTTTTTTTAATTCCGGATACATAAATAGCAGCCCTCGTATAGTCACATAGAGATTTAGTATGGAGATACTTTAAGTCCCGGGAAAATTAAATAATAATTAAAATTAAATAATAATTCCGAAAAATTCAATTAAAATGTCACTTTATGACAGACTATAGTCACAAACTGTGGAGATAAACTTAATTAAAAGGGAACAAATCACCACTAAAAACAGTCTCTTTTGCCAATTTGTCAGCAATTTCATTGCCAACAATGCCGCAATGGCTCGGTATCCATATAAATGTTATTGAAAAGCCTTGAAGTTTACATTGATATAGAAGGTTTCTAACTTGGACAATAATTGGATAACAATTTTTTGATTTAAAAGGAAATTTAATCAGGGATTGTAGAGCGCTTAAAGAATCTGTAAATATGAGTGTCTCTTTAAGCCTGCCAAGTAAAATATACTCAACAGCCCTAAAAAGGCCGTAACACTCTCCTGTAAAAACAGATGTTTCAGGCGGAAACTTTACTTTTTGTACAATATTATACTGTAAATGGTAGACGCCAACTCCAACACAACTATCTGTAGTATTCTTCGATGCATCTGTATATATGTGGTGGTAGCCCTGCCAATTGTTATTCGTGATGTCCTTAAATATATTGTTAGCGAAATATGTATCAGTTTTTTTAATGCCAATGTCTAATCTAATATCTGGCACAAGCGTTAGTGCTTCATATGCTGAATCAAATAATGGAAAAGTTTGAGAACGAAAAGTGGGGGCGTCAATGACTAAGAATTTACGATAGCTAGTAAGGGATGAGATTTATGATGCCAGTATTTATTATTACTATGACACAAATGAAATAAGGTTCTAAGTTTGGGAATTAAGGGGTGATTTTTAAATTGGTAACAACGAACAAAATATTTATCCGCCAGATATTGTCGACGGAGTTGAAGAGGAGGTTCGCAACATTCTAACTGAAGTGCGTTTATGGGAGATGATCTCATAGCTCCGCAGATTATACGCAAGGCTTTCGCTTGTATTTTGTCAATTTTTTGATCTGCTTGTGCAGCCAAAATAGCCTGTACTTGATTCGGCAGTCGTCGCATCCATAGTTGTAACAGGTTGTCATCTTTCAGGGAACCAGCCAAGGACCGCAGGTGCCGGAGAAAAGCAGATGGTCTTCGGTCTCCGAGCTGTTCTTCGCTTAGCAGACGTCTGACTCGTTGTTCTTCCGAGGCTGAAAATCTTGAAATTAAATCCTGTAACAAATAAACAATACAAGACTCGCCTACACGCACACATCGGTGCCGATCAATGTTTACATCGTGATGGATGCTACTACATACGTCACCAAGCGAGTATAAAAGGAGCGGCGCAACCAGCATCAAGTCAGTCGTTCGCTAGACGGCACGGAGTGCGATAGCCCCGCAGTCCTCTCTGTTGCCTCTGCTTACCTGAGCGGTAGCCCCGCAGCCCTCAGGACAAGCCAGCTAGGAGGTTACGGAATGCGATAGCCCCGCAGTCCATTCCACGAACCACTAATAGGCTTCATCTATACATATATATGCTTAATGTATGCCATTGTTTATTAAGACAATAAACGTAGTAATAACACATTTGTGTTGTTTCATTCCATAACAACACTATAATCCGGGTAAAGTGTTAGTGTCAGTCATGATTACTAAAAAAAACGCACAGACTGTAAAGTATAGACAACTAGTGTCAAACTTAAGAAGTCAATCTGTCAAGTCTCTAGTCTGTGGTCGTCAAATCGGTGCTTTCCAGAATATAGTTTTTCATCTTGCCTAACCGCTTACTTATTTCCTAGTAACTAATAAACTACATAACATGGTGTCAGAATACGTATATAACGTGACAAAGAAAAGGAATATATGTGAGAAAGTTGTAAAATGGCTACGAACGATACCGTATCCGGAATAAAGCCGCCTGCTAACCTACAAATTGACTCGGACAAGTCGATGTCATGGAAAAAGTGGTTACAACAGTTCGAATGGTATGCAATTGCTATTCAACTCGATAAAAAACCAGCCGAAGTCCAGGCAGCTACATTTATGGCAGTAATAGGCCCAGACGCGATCGAAATCTACAACAGCTTCAATCTTAGCGACGCAAATAAAAATAACCTCAAAATTATAAAAGAAAGGTTTGGGGAATATTTCACACCTAACACAAATATATCATTCGAGAGATACATATTTTTCAAGATCGAACAAAACGAAGATGAACACTTTAACGAATTTTTAACCAGAATAAAAACTCAAGCAAGCAAATGTGAGTTTGACAATTTACTCGACGAAATGTTATAAGACAAAATAGTATTTGGAATTAGATCAAATCATATAAGAGAGAAATTGTTGACAGAAGACAAACTAAACTTGACAAAAGCTATAGCAATATGTAAAACTTGTGAAGAAGCCACAAAACAACTGGACGAGTTCGAAGGTAAAAATAAAGTCTTATCATTGAAAAACATAAGTCTCAGAAATAAACAAAATGAATATTTTGACTGTAAAAGATGCGGTACAAACCATAAAAGCAGAGAATGCCCAGCTTTTAATAAACCATGTGCAAAATGCAATAAAAATGGACACTTTGCCAAGATGTGCCGTACGCAAAAAAAAATATCAGATTAAACAGAAAAATAGAGTGAAAGCAGTAGAAGAAAGCTCAATTAGTTCTGAAGAGGAGGTATACATATCAGCTATAAATGCTGGCGTAAATAAAGACTGGACAGAAAAGTTACAAGTTGGTAATGTGCAATTTACAGCCAAACTAGATACAGGAGCACAATGCAATGTGTTACCGAGAAACTTGATAGACAAAATAAAGACAAGGCTAAAACCAAGCCGCACTAAAAATTTAATAAGCTACACTGAAGATAGACTGGCAGTTTTGGGTGAAGTGGAGCTATTGTGTACAATCAAAAATAAAGAAAGTAACATTACATTTAAAGTAGTACAAGAAAAAGTTACACCAATTCTAGGACTAGATACCTGCGAAAAATTGGAATTAATCGCAAGAGTCAAAACATTAAAGGAAAGTGAATGCGAAGACGATGTGTTCAACGGTTTAGGCTGTTATAAAGATTACGAGTATGATATTGATCTTATAGAGAACCCAAAACTTGAAATCATACCACCAAGACGAATTACACATGCCATAAGAGAAGAGGTGAAGCAAGAACTCGACAGAATGGTGAAGTTAGATGCCATAAAGCCACAGGAGCCTACTCCTGCGGTGAGTCCTATTGTAATTGTCAGACAAAAAGGCAAATTAAGAATCTGTATAGATCCATCTGATATAAACAAAAACATTCTGAGACGTCACTTCCCACTTACTACTATAGAAGAAATTTCAGCTGATATTAAAGGTTCTAAGTTCTTTGCATTATTAGATTGTACTAAAGGATTCTGGCAAATAAAACTTTCTGAAAGAACACAAAAAATACTAACTTTTGCTACCCCATGGGGAAGATATTCTTACAAAAGACTCCCATTTGGAGTGTCCACAGCACCTGAAATATTTCAAGAAATATTAAACTAATTTGCTCAGTAAATTCAAAAATGTCAGAGTGTCCATCGATGATATATTTATTCATTCAAAATCTAGAGAAGAACTCAACAAAACTGTTTGTGAAGTCATAAAAACATTGAAAACAGCCAGTTTCAAACTGAATAAAGATAAGTGCATTTTTGAATCACAAAGAATTAAATTTTTAGGGCACATTGTTTCAGAAAATGGACTAGAAGCAGACCCTGAAAAAGTAAAAGCCATTCAAGAAATAAAAACACCAACAAATAAAACTGAGCTACAGAGACTACTCGGGATGATTACATATCTAAATAAATTTATTCAAAACATGTCAGAATTGACAAATCCGTTAAGAGATTTGCTACACAAAAATACAATCTTCACATGGGAAGCCCATCAAGAAGAAGCTCTGAACAAAATAAAACAGGTTTTACAGAGTCCTCCAGTATTGAAACTATATGATATACAAACCAGTAACACTAACTGTAGATGCAAGCTCAAGAAACCTCGGAGCAGCACTTCTTCAGGAAGGACAACTAATAGCCTATGGTGCAAGAGCGCTGACTAAAACTGAACAGAATTATCCACAGATTGAGAAAGAAGCACTTGCTCTACTATTCGGATGTAAGAAGTTTCATGAATATGTTTATGGCAAAGAACTGACAGTGGAATCAGACCATAAGCCACTTGAGACGATCTTTAAAAAAAATATACAATCTGCTCCAGCGAGACTGCAACGCATAATATTCAATCTTGCACCATACTCGCCAAAGGTTATATTTAAAAAAGGAACAGAAATACCCTTAGCAGATCTCCTCAGTAGAGATTGTGATACATCTAATCTGAAATATGAACAAGAAGACAATTTGAAAATTGCAGTTATACTACCTATGTCATTAAATGCTAAAGAAGAGTTAATTACAGCTACTAAGGAAGATCCACATTTACAGTTACTTCTAAAAACAATAATACAAGGATTCCCAGAAAAAGTCAATGATCTGCCTACCGAACTACGACATTATTTTAACTTTAAAGAAGACTTAAGCTATCTCAATGGAATAATCTTCAAAGGAAATAAAATAATAGTACCAAAATCACAGATTGCTAAAATGTTAAAGAATATTCATCAAAGACATCTAGGTATAAATAGCTGTTTGAGAAGAGCACGGCAATTTCTTTACTGGAAAGGACAATATGACCATGTCATAAATCTAGTTAAAACCTGCTGTCTGTGAACAAACTCAGAGAGATAACATTAAAGATATAGTACAAATTAAAAAGATTCCGACACTTCCATGGCAAATAGTTGCATCAGATTTATTTGATTAAAAGGAAAAACTTACCTAGTAATCTGTGACAGTTACTCTGGATTTTTAGATTTTCAACAACTAAAAGGTCAGTCATCATATGAAGTAATTGAACAACTTAAAAGATGGTTTGCTGTGCATGGATTGCCAGAAGAGCTACAAACTGATAATGGAACACAATACTTGTCTCAAGAATTCAAGATCTTTAAAAAAGAATGGAGATTTAATCATGTCACATCCAGTCCACATCACCATCAAGGCAATGGGCTCGCAGAAAAAGCAGTTCAAACAGCCAAGAATATGCTAAGAAAATGCAGCATTGACAAGTCAGATGTTCAACTAGCTCTGTTAAACTGGAGAAATACACCAAGAAATGATATTTTAGGTTCACCAAACCAACGATTATACAGCAGAATTACTAGATCTCTAATACCCACCCTTGACAAAAATTTAAAACCAAAAATAATACAAGGAGTTGCAGCCGAACTGAAACGACTAAGAGAGGAACAAACCCGATACAGTAATAAGCATACCAAACAGCCAGATACTATAGAAGTTAATGATAAAGTCCGACACATCTCTCATCGTCACTGGGAAGGGGCAACTGTGGTAAGTAAGCCTGTAGGTCTACCAAGATCTGTAATCATTGAAACAGATAAAGGACAAATACTTAAAAGAAATTTAAGCCACCTGCATAAGACACAAGCAGACATACCCAGCAACAGAGTAGTAATACCTGAAACTGTCCATGCTGATGAACCAGCTGTACAACAGGCTCCAGCACAAGAACAATTACCACCTATTACTAGCTCAACCCCAGCATCAACAAGTTCTATAATGAATGACCCTGATCATAAAAATAATTCAAATTTGGCTCAACCAGTGACAGCACCAAGAATGTCAAGATTTGGTAGAATCATCAAGCCAATAAATAAACTTAATATTTAATTATAGTCATAGCACCTAAATTAATAGGTAATTAGGTACTATTCATATGTTACTATTTCACTATAAAAGATAACATAACTTGTGCTGTGCAAGTTATTCTATTATTATTATTACTATGTTAGTATACTATTTTATTATAATACTAGCACTTAAGTTTATAATAATTACTGTTCATTATGTAAGCTAACATATTAGTTGTGCTGTGCAATTCATTCTATTATTACTAGGGGTACGTAAGTTTCGCAAATAAAAAATCGTGATTTCGCATTAAAAAAAATTCAAAATAGAAAATTTCGCATTTATTTCGCAAAAAAAAATACAGTGTTAAAAACTCAATTAAAGGCTAGCATTGTTGTAATTTCTACATTTTCGTCTTTCATTGTTTGCCTGCGATCAGTTACGACAATGTTGTAGATACTAAAGTACCTCTCGGCATCAACACTATTGACAGGGCAATTGAGACATTGAATAGCTGCTTTTGCAAATCCAGGGTAGCAAGATTTTGATGCAACTAAAACTTGCATTACATCCACAGGAGCTTCTTGGCCGACCAATCGAAGTAATTGTCTGTGAAAATGAGAGTACCCGTCAATTAATTCTTCTTGTGGTACACATTTGAAAAACGGAATTTTTGCGAAGCTTTCCACTATGGAATTTAAATTGACAGAAGAAGAGGGCACATTTGCTGCTTCCGATGGACAAAATAATCTGCCAATGTGCTTGTAGCACTCATTTGTTGGATTCGGCCCCATGTGTACCAACAATTTATCCAAGCTCTTTTGAGATGCTGTCTTCAACATCATGCTGTGATCGATAGAATTTTCGGTTGAGAAAATATTCATTGTTTTTTCGCCAAAAGAGCCTTCACATTGAAGCTGAAGAGATGACTTCAAATCTTCTAATTTACTCCACAAAATGTGTGCAAACGGATAGTTTGAACCTTCTAAATTGTCAATTAGTTTCATAATTTTCGGGCAGAATTCTGATACGAATGTAAGTTGAACTTGAATTTTACTGGATAGAATGTCATTTTCAAAACATTCTTTGAGGTAAATAGTGCTAGAATTGTCGTCTTCGTATTCATTAAGAAAATCGATAATTTGCTGCATATATTCATTCAAATAAATCACAGATTTAAACCAAGAATTCCATCTGGTTACAACAGGCGTAGGGTAAAGTTTTGGAGTTAATTGTGGAGCATGCTGTCGTAGAAAGTTTAAATAGGAACCTTTCATTTTTCTAGAATGCAAAAAGGCTGACTTTGTTTTGGCCACAATAGAGTTCAGTTCCTTAAATTCTTTTATAAAAATGTCACCCACAACATTCACTTTGTGTGCCCAGCATTGAAAGTGCAGTGTATGGTCACCCAGTAGTATTTTTAGCACGTTGAAACATGCACCCATGTACCTTGCAGAGTCAGACACCAAACCATGTACTTGAGAGTATTGAATTTCGTATTCTTTCAAAGTATCAATTATTGCTTGAGAACAAGTGGAAGCATTGGCAGTGTCTAAAAAATTTACACTGGCTAAGAAACAAGACTGCTGTGGTTCTGAAGACACAGTTTTAAGTAAAACTGCAAAGACACATCTGCCTTGTTTGTCAGAAGTTTCGTCGGCCACCACAACTACAGGTTGATCCTTTAGTTTTTGTTTCACTTCATCTTTCTCCGAAACACCGCACTGTGGTACGTACTTACGTCTCAAATTATCTCCAGAAGGCAGGTTACCCGAGCCAGGCACATATTTTTCCATGTAACTGCGAACAGCTGGATGATCTAGTTTATTCAACGGAATGTTTGCTTTCAAACACATTTTTACAGTATCAAGCACAAATTCCTCTTTTTCCGTTTTGGCACGCTTTTGCACTTCAAAAGCACCAACTATTGTGGATTGCCTTTTTATTCCAGAGGACCCTGGTTGAGGATCAGGATAAGATTTCTTTCTTAAATGAGTAACAGAAGTCGTATGCTTCTTCAAAGTATCTAACTTCTCTCCTTCCAAACGCACGTTGCAGTATTTGCACATTACGATGTTAGTATCGCTTAAATACAAGCCATCCTCTTTGAACTTTTTTACTCGTTCAGATAATTCTACTTTCGGGCGGCCCATATTGACGTTAGTTACACAACAATACAATACGCGTATGAGCGAGTGACTGATTGAAAGACAAAAGACGGACGGACGCCAACCCACGCGCCGATAATCACTCGCTCGCTCCTCACTACGCAACAACTCATGCCGTCTCTGTCTGTTTTGAACAGAGTTGTAATAATTGTTAGCGCGTCTGATCAACATTTGAAAGCACGTAACGTAATAAGGTGCGGAAGTATTAAATTTTCAAATTTCGCTTTTATCGCAAATAAAATGCAGATTTCGCTTTTATCGCATCTATTTCGTAAAAACGAAATTTACGTACCCCTAATTATTACTGTTACTATGTTAGTAAACTAATTATTTAATTCATGAAGCCCCAAGCGGCCACATCCGGCCGCGATAACAATGAAAAAGCTATTGTGTCTCGTTTTGCCACGATTGATGGGTTAATTTTAGTCTGCATAGAAAGGGAGATGTAAAGTATAGACAACTAGTGTCAAACTTAAGAAGTCAGATTGTCAAGTCTCTAGTCTGTGGTCGTCAAATCGGTGCTTTCCAGAATATAGTTTTTCATCTTGCCTAACCACTTACTTATTTCCTAGTAACTAATAAACTACATAACACAGACCAACCAGTCCAAAATTAATGAATGAAAAATAATGTAAAACAAGAAAAAAATGGTGTGTTAACGGGTTAAGAGGAAAACCTTATCTTTCACCGGAGGGTTAGGTCATGCGAATTTTCTTATGAAAATAATTAATGTTGTTTACATACACAATATTAAACACAGTTAACATGCAAACATAGATAACTATTTGATAGTTTCAAAATTAAAATTGAAATTAAGTTTTTCAAATGTCAAATGATATTCCATATTTCTTTAAATTTAAGTATTCAAAGTGTTGCAGTAAATTAGTACAAAACACAGGTTAATATACACAAAATGCAAGTTAAATTACACAAAATGCAGGTTAAATTAACAAAACTTAAATGTTAATAATATCTTTTAAAGTTACCACAAAATCTTAAACCACATGCATGTTGCAACGGGTTAGCAACAAAAAAGTTATGTGAAAATTGAAATGGACAGTCTTTTGAACAAAAAAATGATGCAATGTCACCTCATGCGATGTTAATAAGCTTAACCCTGGGCTTCTCCGTAGTTTTCATGCTCAGCAAGGGGATGATGCAATGCGATGCAGGATGAAGCCTCGCGCGCCGAATGGATGGAGCCCCGTGCGTCGAAGGACGAATCTTCGTGCGTTGAAGGGTGAAGCCTGTTGCACTGAAGGATGAAGCCTCGTGCACAGAAGGACCTCATGCGCCGGAACTCGAAGAATGGAAGCCACGTGCGTTGATGCGCAGCCGCAGACCTCTCGGAGCGGTTTTGACCGAAGTGCGAGGAGTCTCCATCATGCATAGAAGTTTCCACCATGCATATATTTGTTGTTGTTGCACCATACTTTAGTTAGTAAGTTTCGCAAAGTTTTATTAAGGTTTTACTACAGGAATAAGTTTTACGATAAAAACATGGCGTTCAAGCTAAAAGTTTTTTGCGGAAGTGTTGACAAAAGTGTTGCCAGTATTTGCTTTTACAATTTCCTTTTCAGCTACATGTTGCCATGTAGCAAAATAATATGATGAGCATAGACTAAGTTACATAACTATTTTAATTGTGGTTCGCCACAACATTACGACCAATGTGAGGGAGCCAAATTACAAGACACAAGTATTGATAGCATTTAAACAAACGTTCCAAAAATATTTATTAAATGTCTAATTTTATATTTACCTTTTAAATTCCGTAGGAGAAGAGTTTGATGTATCCGTTGTTCGAACCCAAAAGCCAAATGTTTCTATTTTTTAACAACTATCGAAACAAAATCACACACACAAAGTTTCGCCGGTCGCAAGACGTTTGAACTCGATCAAATGACAATCGAACGTGACAGCCTCTGTTGGATTTGTACGGCACTAAATTAGCAGCATGCCGCGAGCATCCCGTTGCACCAAAATTATATTAGATAGCGTTGTTAAAACATTAAAATATTGAAGGGGGCCAATATACAACATGTCCCAAAATTCAACGATAAGCCGACACCGGAGGATAGACCTGCCCCGGACTAATCGGGAAAAAAAGAAAAAAAAAAAAATCTCAATTATATTTTAAGTTATATAAAAAAAATTAAATTCTTCAGAAATTGAGACCGTTTATGATATTTTTCACTACCATGACCACATTTTTTTAAATATTTGTTTCTTTTTTTTTTTATAGGCAACCTGAATAGCACTGCTATCTACCACAATTCTTAAAAAATCCAGAATAACTCTTGTTTTATCACGAAAATTAATGAAACTTATTTTATTTCCTAAATTTTTTGAAGACTGTTACTTTTAACCACGAAAATTAATGAAACTTATTTTATTTCCTAAATTTTTTGAAGACTGTTACTTTTAACCAACTTTAACTTATCGTGGTGTAAAAAAAAAGTATGAACACTAGTATGGCAAGTTTTTTTAAAAATTGACGCAACTAACCAACATTCCAAAATGGTATAATACTCTAGGAAAACAAGTTATAAAAAAAATATGTGCCTATTATTTCTAAACAGGGGCCAAATTCCTTAAATTGTAATTGTCAGTAATCACTTTTACTACATGCCCAAAATGGCTTCTTGTTACAATTTCTAGGAATTTTAATGGGGCATACATACCTTAGATGTTAGAGAGAGATGGATAGATAGAGATATTTACGTTAAAAAGAGACAACAACAGGGCAGGTAGAGAAGCTGTTATTATTCTCAGCAAGTCAGTTCAGTACGCTCTGCTCCTTTGTTTACTGCGCACCGTTCCCAATTCGTCTTACGTGGCTCTCGTACATACTATCGACTTTTGGCTTGGCTTTTTGAACTGGAATCGACCTGCAAACTTAACTGACCTGGCATTATTTGGACTAGAAGTGATCTGCAAACTGAACTGACCTGGCATTATCTTGGACTACGAATGTGTGTTAATGTGATTTAGAGTTCTGGCGCATTTTGGACTGTTTGGCGTTTAACATGCCGCAACCGTACACACCACAGGAATACGCTAATATGCATTTAATCTATGGAGAATGCCGATGTAATGCTAACGCTGCTAGCAGACTGTATCGAGAAAGATACCCAAATGCTCAAAGATATCCTGACTATCGAGTGTTTATTAATGTGCATCAAGCGTTTTCGGAGGGTCGTATGCCATCCAATAGGAGAAGCGCTGGAAGACCTAGATTGGATCGTGATGAAGAAGTTCTGAATGAGATAGAAAATGATCCGTCTACTTCGGCACGTGCCATAGAAGAAGCTACAGGAATCCCGAAAAGTTCTGCACATCGAATATTAAAACGTCACAAGCTTCACCCATATCACTACAGGCGTGTGCAGCAGTGGCGTGGGGTGAAAAAAAAATAAAGGTAAAGCCGGACCAAAAAACGGCTAACTCGTGAATAAGCAAAATTTCAATTCTTGTAAAAAAAACGTGCAATAAATTACATACCTGTATTAAGTGTGTTAGTTTACCTTTTCCATAACTACTAGGGTGCTTTGCTTGCATTGTGTGCGTTGCATGCAGTGTTAGTGTTGTTAGTATTCACCACCTTCACCATACATGACATCACTGGTATTATATGAACAGTGCATGTCGAGTATGATAAAAGTGGCTTTAAAAAAAGCCGTTTTAAGCACACGTCACTCACACTCACACACCAAAAATAAGTGAATCCTGACTTGCCAGTGTAGATGTTTGTTACTCAATCATGCAAAAACTGGATTTAGATGAAATTTTGCATGCATCCCATGTCAAACATGGAAAGGAACATAGGCTACCTGTCTGAAGTCCACGCAGACGAAATCGCGGGCAAAAGCTAGTAGCAAAGAAATATCAGCAGAAATACGTACCTAAATGTTTAATTTTGTTATTTGTCGTCTGTCGTCGTTATTTAATATTATTATAAAATATAATAGGTAATCCGTAAGACAACAGTCAATTTGTACTAATGCTGCCATTTCTCACCTAACCGTGTCACGACAAATTACAAAGTAAGTAAAACAAACCAACCTTTACGATGTAACAAACAAAAACACAACACAACACTTGGCAAGTAAAATTTCACTACTTTCGATTCTTTTAAACTATATAATATTACAATCAAGCTAGCCCACTAACTTAATAAACAAAATTTTGCATATTACAATAATAACAGTACAAAATGAGTGCAAATTAGCGCGTAATATAATTGTTTATGTGAATTAAAATGACAGCACGCGCCGGTCAGCCGGTGCAATTAGCTCTGTTGTGATTGGACGAAATCTTTTAAAGCGAAACATGCGAAACTAAACCTTAACACATGACAAATAAAGACTAGGTAGGCTATGTGGGATCGGCTTGTTGTTCGACAATATCGACGAGTCGTTTGCATGTAGTAGTAATGTGTATGTGTGCGTGAATTTCATACATTTCAAATGTTTGGATTCCCGATGTTTTGAGCGAGTTCCTCGGCAGTACGTACGCGTTCTGAGTGCGATCGTAAAAACGGGTATGTGTGCGTTTGCGTGATTTTAAATACATGGCGAATTATTTTTATGAAATTGTAGGAAGCGGGGTAAGCTATAATTATTAATAATAAAAAATGTATATATTAAAATTGGCCAAGGTAAGCCGGTAGGAATCGTGTTCTATGGAGGCTTCGCCACTGGTGTGCAGACGTTATTACCGCGGGACTATCCGCTACGAGTCACATTTTGCCGTGTGATGCTGCAAAGGCACAGTGAAGATCCCCAATTCCTAGACAAAATTCTATGGTCGGATGAAACAACATGCAAGAAAGATGGGTATTTAAATCTTCACAACCTACATAGTTGGAGTAATGAAAATCCGCACTTGATTAGACAAGACAAATCTCAATATCAGTGTAAAGTTAACCTATGGACCGGCATATTAAATGGAAAAGTAATTGGGCCCTTTGAATTACAAGGAAACTTAGATGGCAATAGTTATTTAAACTTTTTGCAAAATGACTTGCGAGAATTGTTACACGACGTGCCCTCAAGTGATCTCCAAAACATGTGGTTCCAAAATGATGGTTGCCCAGCACATTATGCCCGACCTGTGCGAGAATATTTAAATCAAGAGTATCCAGGGCGTTGGATCGGGCGACTTGGTCCTATCTTATGGCCACCCCGTTCACCCGATTTGAACCCCCTGGACTTCTTCTATTGGGGTTGTCTTAAAGACAGGGTCTACTCAAAACCCATTGCGACATTGGACGAGCTTCGTCGAAATATCACCCAGGCTGCTAATCACATTAATAGCAGAAGATATGTAAGACAAATAAAACGATCATTTTTAAGGCGATGTCGTGCATGTATTAATGCTGGTGGCAAACAGTTCGAACATTTGCTATAATGTTAATAATTTAATAAATTACACGTGAAACTATTTGTACCATTTGTTTTGAAATATTAAACATTTTTCAAGAACTAATACTTTTATTACACCCGACCGTCATTTGGCCCCTGTTTAGAAATAATAGGCACATATTTTTTTTATAACTTGTTTTCCTAGAGTATTATACCATTTTGGAATGTTGGTTAGTTGCGTCAATTTTAAAAAAAACTTGCCATACTAGTGTTCATACTTTTTTTTTTACACCACGATAAGTTAAAGTTGGTTAAAAGTAACAGTCTTCAAAAAATTTAGGAAATAAAATAAGTTTCATTAATTTTCGTGATAAAACAAGAGTTATTCTGGATTTTTTAAGAATTGTGGTAGATAGCAGTGCTATTCAGGTTGCCTATAAAAAAAAAAGAAACAAATATTTAAAAAAATGTGCTCATGGTAGTGAAAAATATCATAAACGGTCTCAATTTCTGAAGAATTTAATTTTTTTTATATAACTTAAAATATAATTGAGATATTTTTTTTTTCTTTTTTTCCCGATTAGTCCGGGGCAGGTCTATCCTCCGGTGTCGGCTTATCGTTGAATTTTGGGACAAGTTGTATATGCAGGGGCCACATTACCACCTTTTCCCAATATCTATTATGCTGTTGACAATAAAAGGCTGGATACACAGAAAATATTTATTTGGTCGTACTGTATTCAACACATCTAGACGGATCAGTGGGGAAATATTCTTGGCATTTAGTCATCAGTCGTTTCAGGGCTTGGATGTACTTTCTCTGTGTTTCATCATTCATCACGTGGGCTACGTTTTTGGAGAAAATTTTCTCACGTCCTGTACGCGCGTGGATACCGACCATAGTTACTCCGATAGGCCATGGTGCATTACCGATCGCCATTTGAAGATACGCGTCACTGGCCTGAAAGAATAAAGATGAATCATTATTAATTTGCTAATTTTTTTTAAATAGCATGCACATTAATCTTATGCCGCATGCACATTAATCTTATGCCGCGGCCGCACTTGCGTCTATCGTACTGTTACAACGCACAAGGATTTTGGCTTTAAAAAAAAAAACAATTTTGATTTTTGATGCACACGTCTAGCGCGGTTGGATACTGGATGGAGAGTGTGGGACTGGGAATGCAACCGAAGCTGCTACACAAAGTAAATGCTGGATAGGTAGGAAAGGGGCTGACTAAGGGATGTTACATACATACTAAAGCTATAACACCTCCCCGGGGTAGAATAAACTTCAGGGGCCTATGTTCCTGAAGTTTAGAAGGAAAAAAAAAATAAGAAATTTAAATATTGATTCTAATGCTTGGTGAGGGTATTTCACGTGAGGGAGTTTTCGAATTGCTAGGTGTGACTATGGAATTTTCATCAACATTTCTTTTTGAATCAACTGTATCGGAAGTAGCTAAATCTGGTATTATTATAGCATTAGTAGTATTTTGAGGTGATTGAAAGGGCCTAGGAAAACGATAGGATAGACGGTGCTCTTTAATGTAAAAATATAACCTAATTACAAAATAAGTACACATTAAAATTAACATTACAATTAGAACAATTGAATAATGGGTCCCATATTTTATTATTGGTTGCTGATTTAAGATTTCATCTGTTTCTTTCAATAAGGAATTAAATTTAGAATTGGCGTCTGATGTAAGAATGTCTAAATCAATATTCTTAAGTTTAATAGGGGACTCATCACGGACTTTAGGGATCTTATCTAGAATACAACAAGGATCCTTAATTATATTAAAAGTAGGGTGAAAAACTGTAACATTAAGTTTAACATCAGCGTATTAATTTTGTATTTTTACAGAATGCTACACAATTTTGCGGCACCTTCAAGATACCTGTACCAATTACATCTAGCTCTATGATCTTTTGGTCAATACAGTCTAGATAAACTGTTTTCGGATTGTACATATATCCAATTATTATCGGAAATCGGTTTCCATACGTTGAGTATTCCACTAATAGAATCGGTTTGACACTGCACTGGTAATACACTGATAACTTTTGACATTAACTCACTTTCACAGCTGGGGTTTGCACTTGTTGGGGAGACGGTAATCACATTGCAGATGTAGTCGTTGACGTCGATTGCCAGACAGTCCGTGAGTGAATCGAGTTTACAATATTCTGATTTATCTCTGGTCATTGCAATAAATTTACTACTGGGCCTAATAAGACTAAAAGTGTCTGGTTTAACATCATCATGCGGGGTTGGTAATGCTATATTATGATATAGATCATACAGTTTAGGGGACACCAAAGGTAATCTTATTACAAATACTATCTTAGTGTTTAGGCTAAAACAACTTATACTAGACACATTTAATAGTTTATAAATGTTTCTTAATTCTAAACTTAAAGGTAATGTAACGTCAGCTGGTAGGTGCCTATAGTTGTCGACGAGCTCTTTATACAACTGTTTTGGGGGCAAAATAGCTGGATGAAAAATGTTTCGGCTACCAAAAAGAATGGCATTTGTTATATCTTCCATTTGGAAAGACAGTGTTAGTAGTGACGCTTCCAGATTTGTTAATATAGAATCAATGCTAGTTTTAAAGTTTAGTTCCATAGAATTTTTTGAAATATTTTTCATCTTTAGTGAGAGGTCGTCGACAGCCTCAGTAAGACTAATTTCATTGAGCTTTATTTTAAAAAGTGTATCGTTAAATTTTGACAAAACTGAAGTTGTAACCAATATGTTTTCTTTTATCAATAAACTTAGTCTTTTTTCGCTATCCTGTACATCTCGTATGGCGTTATCGTATCTGATAGCGTCATCTTCGTTTAAAGTACCAAATACTGTTTTAGACAAAGATCCTACGGCACCTATCCAAGCACGTTTAAATCTCTTATTACTAATAAGATGTGAAATGGAAGAATATTCCGAAACAACATCATTGTATCTTACACTCAGTGGCTCCAGAATATTATGGCATTCCAGGTCTTTTATTGTTTCAATTTGAACTTGATTACATAAAAACCGTACTGTACCTAAGATTGAGTTAATGGTCTTAATGTTCGGTTCCATATATGATATATCATAAGGTGTGATAAGATCTAAGCGGCCAACATTGATCTTGAGTTCGCCAATTGGATCAAAATATATGCCCGGACTCGTGTCGATTCGACGGGTAAACTCCTGAAGAGCGTGAGCCAGTATGCTGTAAGGGAAGATGATTGCTTCCGTTAGGTATTTCCTTATCGACTAAGGTAAGTATGTATAATGTATAATAGGTAAGTAATATATATTATATTGTATAATTTTGTATAAAGTGTAAATTAAATATGTAAATAGTATAACCCTTTTCTTTTCTTTTTCAGGTTTTCAAGTTGGAGTATCTCCTTGGATCTCTGCAAGTTTTACTTCGTCATAATGGTGTTTAACATGACGTCTGTTAATTAGTAGCGACAATGTGTGATTGCCGTGTATTTTAACTACCTTGTACGGCCCTTTCCAAACAGGAGATAGGGCTTTTCTTAGTCTTAAATGATTTTTGAGATATACGAAATCTCCGACTTTGTATTCTACTGGGCGAGTATGCGAGTCATAGTAATCTTTTGATGTTTGTTTAGACTTTCTAATATGTTCTAAAGCATTTTCGTGGGAATATTTTAAACGGTGTTGCAACATTTTAACGTATTCCGGGTAGGTCGTGGATGATGTATCGTCGTAAACTGATGTCGGGATGTGGGCTTTGTGTCCGAATAATAATTCATAAGTTGAGTAATGCGTAGTGGAATGTACAGCGGTATTATATGATAATACAGCTGTATATACGTAGCAAGCCCAATTGTCCTGACTTTCGTTAATATATGATTTAAGATATTCTTTTAAAGTGGAGTGCGATCTCTCCAAAGCACCTTGAGTTTGGGGATGATAAGGAGATGAGAAAAGATGTTTGATTTTGAACAGTTCACATGTCTTACTAAATAACTCTGCAGTGAAATTTGTGCCCTGATCTGTGAGTATGCGCTTGGGAATTCCGAATAATGAAATGCAGTGTACGAGACACTCACTGGTTTCTTCAGCGGTGATGCTCCGCATCGGATATGCTAAGCTAAATTTTGTAAGGTCGTCTTGCATCGTTAAAATGTATTTTAATTTTGCAGGGCCGCATTCGGGAGGAGGTCCTACAATATCTATTGCCAACCTTTCGAAAGGAGATGTTGAAGTAGACGTAATAACCATGGGTGCGCGATTAATTTTTCTTAAGGCCTTTTTGTTTGGCATGATGAACAATTTTTTACATAATTTTCGATATCGCTACGCATGTTTGTCCAGAAATACTTTTCTTTTATGCGACTAAGCATTCTGCTCCGTCCTAAATGTCCAGCAATAGGAATATCGTGATTTTCTTTAAGAATTTTTTGGATTTCAGATGGAACAGGATAAATCAAGCTATTATGGTAAATGTGGATGGAAATATTGTTCCGTCGAAAATGTGACCAAGTATATTATAGATTTTTACAAACGATATCCTATCAAAAGGGTTTCGGAAGTCTGTTATACTGATATCGTTTACGGTTGGGTGATTTATCATTATTTGATTTCTTATAGTTTTAAGCGATTTGAATATATCCGGGTAAGTGCAAGAATCGAAATGGTGTACTTTTGTAAACAGGAAAATATATATTTTATTATTGTATTCGAGTGACAAATATTCAAATAATGTCCTTTCGAGTTTTTCGAAGTCGTTGCGTATAGATGCAGGACAATTGTTGATAATTTCTTGGACGTAAGGTATATTTTCGTCCATGTCTATTGAAGTTGGTATAATTATGATTTTATAATTGCTTTTCAGGATGCTGCTGTTATGTTCTAAAATTCGGGTATTAAAAGATCTAGAAGGTGATTTAAGGAAATTATTATAGGTTTCATCCGGTGTTGTTGACCGTTCTTGAGGTGCAGAAGGCTGTTCCGACTGATCAGTTGGCACCAAGGGAGCGTGACTAACTACAGGGCTATCGATTTCGGGTTGTACAGTAGTTTGTCTACTGGTTGACGGTTGTGGATCAAATGTCAAATCCAAGTCAGGGTTAAGATTGTCAGTTACAGGATTTTGAAATTGCAGATTTAGAGGATCGGATTCAACCGGAGTAGGAGGATTCAGAGGTGAGAAGTCTAAGTCTTTTTCGTCTATTGGGCTAAACGTTATTGTGGTCCATTCATTATCATCGAAAACGTCAGAATATGGCTCTGTAGGGGGTATAGGATTGTTATATTCAGTTGGTGTAGGATTTTCAGGATATATGGGATTCACTGGATATCTTGATAGGGCGTCCGCCGCTGAATTGAGCTTTCCCTTCCTATACACTATTTCATAGTCGTATTCTTCGAGCTTGAGACGCCATCTCTGTAATTTGCTGGACGGATCTTTATGATTGAAAAGCCATTTTAAAGGCCTGTGGTCAGTGACTATCTGGAATTTTTGTCCATACAGATACGGTCTAAACTGTTTACAACCAAATAGGATGGCTAGCAACTCCTTCTCTGTCGTACTATAATTACTCTCGCTCCTGTTAAGGGTTCGAGAGGCATAGGCTATGGGGCGCTCTTGACCTAAGGGGCCTTGGGAAAGGACAGCTCTGAGAGCATAGTTTGAAGCGTCTGTTGTTAGTATAAAGGGTTTGGTATTGTCGGGATAACATAGGACGGGTGCGGAGGTAAGTTTATTTTTAAGTGCTTCTAGGGCTAGTTGCTGTTGGTTTTCCCAAATAAAGGGCTGATCCTTCTTTAAAAGGTTGGTTAGAGGTTTAGCTAGTTTCGAAAAATCTGGGATAAATCTTCGGTAATAGGATACTAAACCAAGGAAGGATTTGACGTCTTTAGGACTTTGCGGGATAGGAAATTCGACAACAGATTTGATATTATTCGGGTTTGGCTTAACGCCATCTTCTGTGATAATGTGGCCTAAATATAAAACTTCACGACGCAGGAATTCGCACTTGTCGGGTTGCAACTTCAGGTTAAATTTTCTTATTCTTTGGAAAATGAGTTCTAAATTTTTAATATGTGATAACAAGTCGTGAGAATAACAGATAATATCGTCTAAATAAATAAAGCAACGTAAGCCTTGCAATCCGGAAAGTGCGTTATTCATTAGTCTTTGAAAGGTTGCCGGTGCATTTTTCAGTCCAAACGGCACCCTTAGAAATTGATAGTGACCTTCTGGTACAGTGAATGCAGTTTTGGGTTTCTTTGGCAAAATGTCCATTAGTAAGGATAGGATTTTCAGAGGAGTCAATGCCTCTGAGTTGTATAAATTCTTTTTTAAGGGATGGATGAATCTGTAGGCAGGAATGTTTAATTAGGCTTACGGATGAACCTGAGTCTACAAGCAAGGATATAGGAAGCTTGGATATAGAAGTTTCGACTAGTACATAAGGTAAGAGCATAATGCTTGGGTCATTAGTGATTTCAAATGTTGACAATATTTTATTTTTTTCATTCAGTGAATTATCAGTAATCAAGGAGACTTCAGTTTGGGGCTGGTTACCCTGTCGCGTGTCTCTAGAGGATACAGTGGATGATTTAATACTTTTATAAATAAAGGAGTCTTCAGTTTGGGGCTGGTTACCCTGTCGCGTGACTCTAGAGGAAACAGAGGATAATTTATTATTTTTATTAATTAAGGAGTCTTCAGTTTGGGGCTGGTTACCCTGTCGCGTGACTCTAGAGGAAACAGAGGATAATTTATTATTTTTATTAATTAAGGAGTCTTCAGTTTGGGGCTGGTTACCCTGTTGCGTGACTCTAGAGGAAACAGAGGAAACAGAGGATAATTTTGTGCCGGTTTGAAGTTTTTTAGGTCCCGCACGGCAACAGGACGAGACGCTTATACGTTTTTTGGTCCGATATCGACAGTGTCGTAGCCTTCAGTAGGGTTAGTGTCATCGACGGAATCAGTTTCGGTAGGTTCAGATATGAAATTAACCCGTTGCGATCTCGGATTTTGATTGAGCCTAAATCTTTCATTATTAAATTCACGCTTCCTACATTCTTCTAGGGTGTGCCCGGGTGCCTTGCAGTATCTGCATATGACCCACTGCTTGTTTGATTAGGTTGTGGTGACCGCGACTGCATATTATTACGATTGAATCTAAAGGCTGGTTGGTTGCTAATGAAATTACCGGGGTTTGGCTTAATCATTCGCGGTCTTTCCGGTCGCGGTTGCGATTGAGAATTTTTATAAATAAATTGTTGGAGTTTTTCCTCGGATATGGCAAAATTCACTGCTTCGTTAAGAGTACGTGGTGCTTTGCATTCTCCATTACATCCATTACGCATTCTCGGCGTAATACCCATCTGGAAGTGATGGAGTGCTAGTTCCTCCATCGCAGCTGTACGACCTATCATTTCCCTACTTTTATTTCCATGGGCAATTGAAATTTCTGTTAATAGTTGTGACAAACACGTTTCTACCCTTAGGGCATATTGGCTCACGGGTTCGTTAGTTTGCTGTCTACATTCTTGCAGATCGGTTAGTAAGTGGGCGTAGTGTTTGCGCTCACTAAATTGCGTCTTCAAGAATTCTTTAAGTTGCGCCCAATTCACGAATTCCTTAATAGAACATGCAGTTTGTGCTCTCCCTTGTAATGGGCATAAAATGTACTTAAATATAATATCTTTTTGATTATCTGTGGCGAGATCGTGGGCATTGCTACAATTTACCAGAAAAGAATTTAGTGATTCCCTAGCACCGTCGTAAGGCTTTATAAATTTTAATAATGTTGATAAATCTAATTCTACCTAAGGTGCAGCAGAGTTTTTATTTTTTTTCTGGGACCTAGTGACCGGTCCCGGTTGGGAGGACGGACCTGCTTCGTCATCCATGTCATTCACATTTATTTCAGGTCTTTCAAATTTAGGGCTAGGGGCTCTAGATTCCGACATCTTAAATTATATTTAATAGAAGTTAGCTGTAATTTCTTTAAAACAAAACAAAAATATTTCTTAATATTAAATTGCAATGACCAGAAATAGAATAGTAAATCACTCACAGGAATCTGGCTGCGGCGATGCACCTTATCATGTTTAGACTGGAGCTCGGCTTATCTCGATGCAGTCGTCGGGCTCGGCGGGTCAGGTTACTTCGGCGAAATGCACGACGTATTTAAGTACGATTAAAGTTCGAATATTTAACTAGACTTAAAGTGTGCAAGAATAGGAATAATTATTTTTTATGTTAGAGTTCGACTTGTGGTTGATTGGAATTAGCACTTTCACGAAACACTTTTCACTGGATATAGAAGATTTAGGATACTGAGGATTTAGAAGGGTTTTCGGAAGACGTTTTCCAGGGACTTTTAAAATCCTCTTTCGCTGCCACCAATGTTACAACGCACAAGGATTTTGGCTTTAAAAAAAAAACAATTTTGATTTTTGATGCACACGTCTAGCGCGGTTGGATACTAGATGGAGAGTGTGGGACTGGGAATGCAACCGAAGCTGCTAAACAAAGTAAATGCTGGATAGGTAGGAAAGGGGCTGACTAAGGGATGTTACATACATACTAAAGCTATAACAGTACGAAGCTTCGTGCTATGAGACGATACCATTGGACGATACACGCAGATCGTCCAATGGTATCGTTTCAAGCACGAAGCACTACACAGGTGCGGCCCGGGCATAATGCTATATTACTCTGGTAAACAAGTGCCATTTTCGTCAAAACCTGATCTCATGCACCGAAAATTATGATTTTGGTCTCATTCGATTCGGAATACCATCTAGAACATTCCATCAAAATTCCAAGACGGGCTGAAAAAAAATGCAAAAGTTATAAACAATTAAGTAAACATAAAAATAAGGGTTTGGTTTTTTTTTAATATTTCAAAAACTATTTGAGATAATCAAAATTTGAAAATAGATCCTTAAAGAGCAGGAAATTTCCTAAAATTATTATTTTCAACAAAAAATTAAAACCGACTTCCAAGGTAAAAACAATAATAACATCCTTAAATAACGATATATGAACTAAAAACTCGGCTACATTCGGCTAAATTTTCGGCTACACCTCAACTATTTCTGTACTCAATCTTCATCATTTTGAAGTCGGTACCAGATATATTAGCTCAATCTTTATATTTTCTTTGACAGAAAATTTGAAACTTTTGGAACTGGCACCGACTTCAAAATTATGAAGGTTGAGTACAGAAATAGTTGAGGTGTAGCCGAATTCGGAAAAAGGCACATTTAGCGAGGAAAAATTATTTAATACTTTTCAGTTCATATTATATTCAATATTTTTTAGTTCATATTATAAGGATGTTATTATTGTTTTTACCTTAGAAGTCGGTTTTAATTTTTTGTTAAAAATAATAATTTCACTCTTTTTAGTTACCTAGTAGATAAACTATAATTAGTGCCAATTTAAATTGTATAAAAAATAGTTTCATATTGTCTTCACTAGATGTCATTGAGGCGCTCCTGTGTCGGCGCTATCGCTTGTCCGAACTCCGAATGTTGTTCATATAGTTTATTTACACGATGTATTCAATAGATGGCGCTGAGGTGCTCCTGAATCGCAGTATCGCTTGAACGTAGGAGTTTTATATAGTTGTAACAGATTTTGGCTGTGTGAAATGTGTGACCTTGGTGTGAGCAGTGAGCATTGAAATTTGAATTGTCAACATTTTGAGTGGTAATTATTGATCTCGTATTGTTATTAGAAATTAGAAATATTAATTAACCTTCCCAAGATGACCTCCGTCATAGTCCGCGAGTTTATAAGTGGTCGTCGGTGGTAGTGACCATACCACACTACGCGTCGAATTACTGCGTTTATTCTACGTATCTTATTACAATTTGTTAAGACTGTTAAGAGTCATAGTCTCATACCCCAAGGCCCAAATATCAGGTAGATAAATTTAAACAATACATTTAAAAAAATCTAAGTGAACACAACCCTATGCGTGCTAGGTAATTTAACAATTTAACGCTTCAACTCCCAAGCGGCCACATGTGGCCGCCAGAACAATGGATTTCCAAGAATCCGCGATCGAAGGATGAACCGAATCACACCCAGCGGCGCGGCGAGCATATTTTCAGTGTCATAATAATATTATGATATTAATCTTTACCTTCATTATTGTAATACATAGTACTATCGCTTGAGAAACTTGGAAAGTCTCGCGGCCGCCTGCGCCTTTCTCAAGCGATACTATATTGTATTACATTAATGAAGATAAAGTTTAAAATCATATGACACTCAAAATGCTCGCAGCGCGGCATGCCCTGACATTCCGGTTAGAACTTGAATAGACGTACGATGTTTACGCACGCGCCGCGCGCACGCGGCGGCGCGCGGCGACGCCGCACCGACCGCCGTCTATAAACAGCCTATATTAATAATTGGTGTTGTTATGTACATAATTATTATTATTGTATCCATACCTATGCCTTGTAAGTTGTACTATTATATATTTTGTGCCATGAGACATTGGTGACCCTAACACGACGTGGTAATGATGATGATGACGATGATGATGATATACATATGCTTTCTGTTCTTAAAACAACGCCGAAACTCCCAAACGTGTATCTATAAGGAGTCAGGAGTTCTCTCAGCATCTTCGAAACCATGGTATACCTTAACCCAATATTTGACTTTTTGGTAGCATATTCTTAGTACACTTCACATAAAACCAAAATCACCATATGTTTCCAAATAAATTTCGAGGAGTTCCCTCGATTACTCCTGGATCCCATCATCAGGTCACCACTTTTGTGAACATGGTACCAAATTGGAGTGAAACCTAATACAACAAAACAAACATTTCGAAAGTCGGTTCACAAACGGCGGAGTAATCGTTGAACATACAAAAAAAAAATATAATAATAATAATAATAAAAAATATCCACAGCCGAACATATAACCTCCTCGTTTTTTGGAAGTCGGTTAAAAATTTTCGAAATATTAAAAAATATCCAAACCCTTATTTTTATGTTTACTTAATTGTTTATAACTATTGCATTTTTTTTCAGCCCCTCTTGGAATTTTGATAGAATGTTCTAGATGGTATTCCGAATCGAATGAGACCAAAATCATAATTTTCGGTGCATGGATCAGGTTTTGACGAAAATGGCACTTGTTAATCAGACTATATGTGCAAAGCGTAGTCACATTATTGGTCATATCATGCCATATACCCTCATAATAAGTATCGTAATTTGTGAAGTTTACATAACAGTAGATGTCGCCCAAACTTCGTTGCGCCAAACGCAATTATCGGAAACGTAGATTTTTCCGGGTTAAAAAGTATCCTATGTCCTCTCCCGGGATTTGCAGTATCTCCATACCAAAGTATCGATTTAAATCAAGAAGTAAACTGAAATACAATAGAAATATTTACCATTATATAATTTCTTTCTAGCAAATGTTTTGTGATTTCCATTAAGCTATCACAAATGTCTTCTGGAAAGTTTTTCTTCTTCAGCTTTCTTGTCAGGGGTTTGAGGTAGACTTGTGTCTGTGTGTATGTAGCTCTCGCCATTTTGTGTTTCACAGATTGTTTTTCGGCAGCTGTTGCCGAGTTTAACTGCTGCCCCCAAAGTTTTAATAGAAACTGAAAGAGTTAAATGTTATGGATTATGTTGTCTTTGTATTTATAGAGACATAAACTATATACATACTTATAATATAATGTTGAATTGTTGCACACACAAGGGGCCGTTCATAAAATACGTTCGCATACAAGGGGGGGGTTTGCCGAGTGTGACAAGGGGGGACAGCGTCACGTTCGCCGTTCATTAAAAAAAATTTAGTGAGTATTCATTCTCTCGACTTTCTTTTTCAATTTAGTAATGATAGAAGTCACCAATAATAATTATAGATGTTTCGGAGCATTTACAGAATTCTTGGACTTCTGCTAAATAGAAATATTATTTATTTGTTTGTTATTAAATATATTAATTAATTAATTAATTTTTTTTTTTTATAAAAATAAAAAAATATTTCTAATATCAAAATTTGTGTATTTTCAATCAACAATCATGTTTAGGGGGGGAGGGCCTTAGTTTTTGTGACGAAATATTTACAGGGGGGTCACAGAAAGTGTGACACAGCTTGACAACCGGGGGGGGGGGGGGGGAGGGGGTCGAAAAAAGCGTGACGTGTTTTATGAACGGCCCCAAAAGCAAATAAATAAATGGATAAAGAATTAAGGATCATAATTACTGTTAAGTGTATGTAGTATAGCATATTATAATAATATTAAAGATAGTTCAAGTCATCTTTGCGCGCGACGCTATGTGTGCATCCGCTTGTAATTATACAGGTTTAATTTGTGTGTTGACTGTTGCTCGGACGACGCGTTGCGTCGCGCGCAAAGATGAGTTGAACTATCTACATTCTTGTAGAACCAGAATAGTGATTCTGGTACAGTAGTACTTTAAAAACAATAGTACTGTTTTACCTGTAGTAATGTAAGAATAACATTCATGTCATGATTTCTGTCTCCTTGTCCCATGGTTTTGGCCATTTCTTGGATGGATTCATAAGTCACAGAATCATCTATGTCATCCTCTTTGTGTGACTTCTCTGAACCACTCTAAAAATACAGACATTTTAATATTACACAATATGGTTCACATTTTTGAATTTATACATGTTTCTGCTCCAAAGTCTAAAGTTTTACTTCCTCATTTAAAAAAATAATTTGTGGTGTGTATTTATAAAAATGCATTTTCAATTTTGTTAGTCTCGCTAAACCTCGAGAACTGAACCGATTTGCCTAACTTTAGTCTTGAAATATTTGTGGAAGTCCAGGGAAGGTTTATATTAGAAGGAAAGTGACCTGAAGTTCTGCAGCTCATCTAGTACATAATATGTGAGTGGTTGACCAAAAAGGGACCTGAAGGATTGGAAACGGTTTCTTTTTTTATTTTATTAATCCGTGGTCTTTTAGCATTGTTTTGGTCTAACCAGAATATTTTAAGGTGCCGTAGTTTTTTTTTATGATTTTTTTTGTGAACCGCGCACGAGTCGTAACTTGTTTCTATACGAAACTTCAAACGCGATTTACTCAAAATCAAATTATTTACTTACCTTCTTTTATTTATTTTTTAATCCGTGGTCTTTTAGCTTTCTTTTGGTCTAACCAGAATATTTTAAGGTGCCGTAGTTTTTTTTAATGAATTTTTGTGTGAACCGCGCACGAGTCGAAACACGAAACTTCAAACGCATTTTACTCAAAATCAAATTATTTATTGGTATTTGCATACCCTGAAAATATTAATTTTAATAATGTCAAATATTGGAACGAAGTTCCTTATAGGCTATAGCATGTTGCAAAAGGAGGCTAGACCGAACGACACTTGACCTCGACACTTTTTTTAGTACCTGGTACCTGCAAAGTACAAGGTACTAAAAAAATGATGAATGAATGACAATAAACAGCGACATCTACCGAACGTTTAAATGAGTTTTATTACAATTCCACAAAAAGTGTTGTTAGTATTCCTGGGTGTCAATTATAGATGTTTTTTTTTAATAACTTTGTTCCATCTGGGTGTCCTTTGACACCTCTCAAGTTTTTTTAAATTCAATAACATACCTGTGTGCCTAAAGCTAATATTTCATCCAAATATGCCTGATCCACCTTCTCCATAGCCTCTTGGAAGTCATTACGGAATCCCTGAAACATAATTTCAAAAGGGTTAATGCCACAACAAAGAAATATTTATGTGGCAAATACTTTTTCAAGGTTGTTGACTTTTTAATTAATATCTTTAGACATAATATTTTGCAATCTTTATGATATATTATAATATTACTGATTAGCTTATTGTTTATTACGGAAAAGGACTGGCAAGGGTTATTCTAAAATCTAAATGCTTCTTAACCTATCAACTCCCAAGTGGTCGAATTCGACCATGTAAACAATAGATTTCTAAGAATCCGCAATCGAAGGATTAAAATAGAATCAAGGCATTATAATTTAAAAAATTGACAGAATCAGAATAATTATGCTAAATCTCACCCGATTGGCCTCTGGTTCCTGTATCTCTATTCGTCTAAGTCTTTTGAACGCTTGTCTCTCACTCTCACCAAATAGCACTATTGGGTGTCCTCTTTCTCGTAGACGTTTTATTACCTCAGCTCTTGGTAATGACACACTTTCAACATTCTCATTATCATTTTCAGCATTTTTACCTATTCAAAAATGTTATATCAGTACCTCTATAAAATCTTAATAAAACTAATAAATGGTTCAATCAACTTTTATTAATTGTCCTGTAAGCACTATGTTTTGTCCCAGGCCAATAATCGCAGTTATAGAGAAAATTATGTGGTTTGTTGGCATATGTCGCATTTATCTTTTTATTAAGCAAACATACGACTAAATTATTTTAAATAAATCACTATTATACTAGAATTTTAATGGTTGTCCAGGTGGCAAAACCTCTGATGAAGCGTTGAATTGTTTGTCCCCCAGTATAGGTTAATACAAGAAAACACTACTTTAAACAAAAAATAGTATATGACAATTAATTACGCTTGTAAATAACTATTTATTACAAAGTCTTTAATAATGCTTACATATAGATTTATGTTAACTTTATAATTGTAACGAGTTTTTTGCATGTTCATTTTGGTCCCTTTTATACTGACGTCCACCGGACAACTGCTAAAAAGTTCCGAAACCACAACGCAGATGACGTGATCAGTGCCTTAAGATAAAGTCGATTCATTTGGTGACAAAACTCATCCAAAAACCATTTTGATTTCATTTTTGCCACGGCGTCAGTTGGCCGAGTGTGTTTGGAAAAAGCGGGTGGCTTTTTTATGTGTCTACCGGACAACTAGCACAAAAATGTAAGTACTTAATATATCGTAGTAAATTAATGTGAAATGTATTCTATTTAATCTTTATTTTTCACTGCGCGTAAGACCTAATTCAAAATATAATTATTTATTACCAGGAAGCACAAAGACTGATAAATGTCGCTCGGACAACCAGTCACTTGGACAACCAAAATCGTTGATATTTTGACCAACTTCATCTTTTTACTTAACTTGTGTGTTACCTTAATGAACACATTTTTATAGCCTAATATATCTCTATTCTAAATTATATTTGTTATTATTTTTAGATAACGGGTTTGACAGAAAAATAAAAATCAAGATGCTATAGAGAAAAACTTAAAGGAGACCCGGAAAATTTTGCTGAGCGAAAGAGGAAATAATCGGCCAAGTGCGAGTTGGACTCGCGCACGAAGGGTTCCGTACCGTATAGAGCGAAAGTTCGAAAAAAATTTTTTTTTTGTAAATTGAGTATTTTATTTAAATAAACGTTCTGCTCTATGTGAATTCTTAAAATATATTTAATTATCTACAGAAAATATGATTATTATATAATAATCATATTTTATATTATTTTATCTGATTTTTTATAAAAATCAGATAAAATTTAAATAATAAAATTTATCATTGATGTACACTTAAAAGTTGATCGACCCAAATAGTTCTGCCATCAGTCAGGGTGACCATATTTAAATTACAGATCCTGCCTTACTTTGGTCAAAAAACTGCCAAATCCTGCCAAAGCCTGTAGTAAAAAATGCCCAAATACTGCCATCTTTATTTATTGTTGTTTTAATTCATGAAGCCCCAAGCGGCCACATCCGGCCGCGATAACAATGAAAAAGCTATTGTGTCTTGTTTTGCCACGACTGATGGGTTAAAGTAAGAAAAGTAAAAATACATATATAATATGTATGCATTTCTTATTAGATTAAATATTTGCATCGTCTTCTTCCATTTCTTCGTCTTTATACATAGATTTGTTCATGCGATTCAAAATATTTTATTTTGTAGGTTTGAAGGAAAATTTGCAATCACTATGCTCACCAATGCCTTGCTTGCAACATAGATGCAACATGTTTGTTTATAAAATCGGCCAAGTGCGAGTCGGGCTCGCTCACGAGGGGTTCCGTACCGTAACAGAGAGAAATCAGAAAGTAGGCAAACAATTGTGTTTTTTTAAATGGTATTAAATATTTATTCTATTTAAATTTTACTAACAATGATTAAATTACAAATATAATTAAGGATTTTGTGAAAATTTAAAGCGTTTAGCTGTTGCCATTATAGATTACGAGCAAATAAATCACGTTTGTTGTATGGGAGCCCCCCTTGAATATTAATTTTATTTTGATTTTAGTATATTTTGTTTCTCCGGTTTCTTGGTTTAGCGGCACCGGAAATACACAATCTGTGAAAATTTCAGAACTCTAGCTATAGCGGTTCTTGAGATACAGCCTGGAGACAGACAGACAGACAGACAGACATCGAAGTCTCATGAATAGGGTCCCGTTTTTACCCTTTCGGTACGGAACCCTAAAAACGGTTCCAAGTTTTAGGAGAACATTCTTTCGCATGAAGCGTTAGACATTGGTAAGCATAACAATCCCTTTGAAACATTTAAAATTAAACTCTATTAGAATTTCGCATTTTGCCTATTGCACCCCAAAAATTATCTACACTTAAAACAGAATTTGAATTACTACCACCAGATTCTAATAAATCACTGACTTCTTAAATGCAAAAATAACATTTATTTTTCATACCCCAATCCTGCCAAGTTTTTAAAACGTCAACCGATCATGCCATAGGCCAAAATAAGACGCCAATCCTGCCAAAATGGCAGGAACCTGCCACATATGGTCACCCTGCCATCAGTTCTAATACAAAACCACAGACCAGTTATATTAGTATTTTATTAGTCTATGACAAAACTTACAATTTATAGCAGTTACAGTTTGGTCAGTCTAAGGAAAAAACTTCTAAGAGTGATCCTTCTGTTGTAAGCATCGACATCTTGTGAGAGGTAAAATGAACCTAAACGATGTTTAAAGACTATTATTCTATGTACCTGGATCGTTTTCCTCAGTTTTATCTTTCTCTTCTGGTTGAACCAAATGTGGACCATACTTTTTCAAATATTCTTCTTGTTCTTTTGCTAGGAGGTCACCCCTTTTGAAAAACTTTTTGTTTGGATTCTAAAAAGAAACATTAAGTAGTTTGCAATAATTCCTTCATAATGTTAGGTGTTTTGTGATTGAATTACGAAATCTTAAAACAAAACTTACCAAAACATTCTTCTCCTCTAAAAGTTTCCTCTTTCTGGCTATTTCAGCTTTTAAGATATCCATTCTAGGTAGGTTATCTATTAAGATTTTTAAATATTATTAAATTTTTCTTTATAATATTAGTAAAATCATAATATTAAATAATTTTTACTCAAATAAACAAGACAAGCAAGCTGAAACTTTGAAAGCAGAAAGTTCAGATCAGGTGGACGAAATTTTCGAACAAAAAAAAATTGGGTTCTAAATTTAAACGTAGCAACTAAATGAAATCTCATAATCTGTGCAAGGTCGACTGTGATTGGCTGATAAAAAAGACCATAGAGGATATAAACTACATGAGAAAAAAGACGAAGAAGAAGTTTAAAACTCAAAGTTCGATTTTCATTTTGTGAAAATTATTTTGTAGCAATTCATACAAAAATTGTAAATTAAGTGGATTAATTATTGAAAAACGAAAGGTAAGCCATTGTAAAATGGAAATATAACCGTAAATTGATAAATCGAAGCAAAACATAACTATGTCATCCATGTTCTAATACAAAGTATGTCGTAGTATTATTTGCATATTTGTACAATAATTTACAACACTATATTAATATTATGAAAAAGACAGATTATTATTTCATAGAAAATATTATAACGTATATCAGTGTACAGTTAATTTGGAAAATGTTGAAATGTGTATATTGTTTTATTGTAATAATACTGGTTGTTAACTATACTTAGTAATTTATGTAAACTGTATGGAAATGTAGTAAATGAAATTTTTTTCATTAATTTCAGATTTTTAGGTCCCTATACTAGTTTGCAACATTTTAGTCTGCAAGCAAAGCTCATAAAGAGATTTTAGGAGGAGAAGGAAGGTATGAGATTATGAGTGGTACGGCCACCAAGGAAAAATCCTCTGATCAAGACGTGAGGTGGTATGCAGCTGGCCTGAGCCCACGCGATGGATTTCAGCTGTCGTATACAGGGCGTAACAAACATGATACTTAAGTGTGTATGTATAAAGGTGCGCGTCCACTGGATCGGAATCGGAGCGTAGGTACGCAGCGGACGGATTTGTTGCTTTGTATGTATAGTATTGACTACAGCTGTGAACTGCACTAGAAGTACTGGAACGTCATTCTGCGCCTGACAAATACCGATTCCGACCTGGTGGACGCGCAGCTTGAATCCCCTCCCTATATAGAGTTTACTGTATAAGCCAATCAAGTAGTTAGTAGAGTAGCATAGACAGCTATTCTTTTATATTTATAAATAAAATACATAAAACTGTACTGTAATATTATAATAATAGAAATCAACAAAAGCTTGTGGATTAAATCTGTTTTATTGTTTACTTTACCTTACTAGCCTATTTATTTAGCTATGTACAATATTTTTTATTGAAATAAAACATTTATTTGAGCTCATTTCTTTTTTTATTATTTTTTATTTTTGGTATGTTTAGAGTGAAAGGTCTTGCACTTAAAATTTTTAACTTCAGTTTCAAATTAAAAAAAATAGCGGATGTTTATTTTCTTTCTTTTAAGTCCGACCTCTTGTTACGTAGTATACAGTTTACATCATTGAGATACTATATCCTTAATCTGTGGTTTAAAGCCTGACCAAAAAAATAGAAAACCTGCCCTGAGGGCGCTAAATGAACTATGAATATGGCAACATCTAGTACAGTGATACACTTGCGAATTGGCTAGTGTACAATTTTTAGCTAGTGTTTAATATAGACTAATTTTAATATAGACTATACAAAACCATAGCATTTATGTATAGTTTTAAAGTATATAGGCAGTTTAAAAAAGTACAACTTCATAATTTCATTATTAAACTTTTATTTAAATTATTCATCAAACTCAGAATCTAAATATTCAACACATTCATATATTATTTCATCTTCATGGTCAGATTGTAGTGGTTCAATGTCAGATATCTCTGACTCATTGCCACTTGTGGATGTTTCACTGTCATTGCCGCCAACATTTATGATAAATTGTTCAATTTCTCCATCAATTACTGGTCCCCTTTGTCTATATTCTTTTTCTATTTTATTTGTATGATCACAACAATTACTCCATGTATCGGCAGTAATATCCTATAAGAATAATTTAAAATCAGTAATGGTAAACAAAATATTTAATTTTATTTTTGTCGAAATATGTGATATTTACCTCAAAACAGTTTTTTACAAGCTGCATGAATGTGATATTGTCTAAACCAACATTCTTTGTGGCAACCTTCCCTTTTACAATACCCCATATCATCTCAATAGGATTGAGGTCACAATGATAAGGAGGCAGTCTTAATATTTTGTGACCATAATCCTGTACTAAACTATCAATTTCATATATCGGGTCAGGTTTGTTTTGATTGACTATAACCATTAGCATACTTTTGGTGGCATAAGCAGGGTAGGCAATATCATTTGATGTAAGCCATTCTGCAATTTCATGTTTTCTATTATTCATGTTTGGTGGCTTGTTAATTTGGCTAGAATGATATCTAGCATTGTCCATGACTATACAGGTTGGTTCATGTAAATTGGGTATTAATTTATCCAATACCCATTTTTTAAAATTAACTTTATTCATGGCTTCGTGGAAATCTTCTTTTTTTTCTTTGTCATTGTAAATTAATAAAGCATTCGGGACGAACCCAGTCTTGCCGCCACAATGGACAATCACATATCTTTTGCCTTTAGCAACAGATTTAGACACACCAGGCTCATTTTCACTTTGCCAGCATTTTGCATGATTGAGAGAAGTATGAATATAGCTTTCATCGAGGTATACAACTGGCATACCGCTCTCCTTTACATCTTTGATTTCTTGTAGATATTTATCCCTCCAAGCTACTATATCATACCGCTCCATAAGAATTGTCCTTTGGTTTCTACATTTTTTAAATTTATAACCTAATTTGTGCAAGAGTAAACGAAGAGACTCTCTGCCACCAACAAAATTTATGGATTCTTTCAGAGCTGCAAGCAACCGCTTCAAACTCGGTACTTCTTTTCGGACGGTATAAAATTCTTGTATTTTATGCCTAATTGCACAGAGATCGAAATCATCCAGATTGATTTTCTTTTTTGTTTTCGGTTTATTTTTCTTTGGTGTAGAAAATACAACTGAAGTCTGACCTTCTCTTCGTATTTTCATTACGGACGATCGGGATACACCTAAAAACAGAACTTTTAAATTAAACTAATCACAAATTAGCCAATTCAAATTGCACACACTATATGAGGTACCTACCAGTCATGTTGACAACAAGGTCCGTGATGTTATTTAGAGGAATAGAGTCCATTCCTTCAGACTTTCTTTCCGACAAGTAATTATTGATATTATAAATAACTTTTCTTAACTGGCTTTTAATAGTTTTCGGCATTATATCGCGTAAATAACCCACTTGTCTAAGAAATATATCACGCACAATCGAGAACACACTTTGACAGATGACAATTATGACATCTCATAAAGATTATTGCCAGTTGAAGAAATTAGTTCCAGTAGTTTTCCGCAATATGGCGAGGTTTTTTATTTTGTTGGTCGGGCTTTACATCCTCTTTGGTTCAGATTCACAGATTAAAGATATAGGTCCATGTTCAGATTCGTAATTTTTTGACATTTGACTTTCTTTCTTTCTTTTCTTTTTCTTCTTTTTTGGCAACTTGACACAAAGGATGTGTATGTTGTGCCACAGACAAGGTAAAAAGGTAAGGAATATGGAGGGAAAACCATATTCTGCTTTGCAGTTCTTTATATTTAAATATATCATTGGCTGAATACGTTTATGCCCATATATAATTCTGTCCGACGTGTTGGAAAAAAGTTTAGAATAATGAAAATTTTCCGCCTAATTTCAAAATTAGAATTTTTAAAAAAAGACAGTGCGTTAGAAAAAATATTAATATAATTAAAGTATGTATAGGTCTACCAGAATCCATGTATTATTTTCCTCTATGCCAGAATCTGATGGCAATTTTTGACAGCAGATTTTCAAAAAATATCCTAAATATCATTGGATACATTTTTATATTTGCATGTTTAAGGCTGGCCTCACACAGCCGGAATTTCATAATCGGAAATTCTTATTCTTACAGATCGATCTATGAAATTCATAATCTGAAAAAATCAGAATGTGTGTGGAGCGTACTGATATTGTATGGTATTCCGGTCTTTCTGAATTAATAATATGAATTTCCGATTATGAAATTCCGGCTGTGAGAGGCCGGCCTAATACACAGATTAGCTGCTATAAGAAATGGATCAAAATGTTTTATTTCAATTACCCCGGTATTGCTAGAGACAAGAGTCAATTTATTTTCTCACTTTTTGCCATCAGATTCTGGTAGACCTATACCTACATTTAATTTTATATTAATATTTTAATATTATGTAGAGTTTTATTTTCATTTTTCAATAACTTTGGTCATATTGTTTTGAACGCTTATCATAGGTTATATAATATATTATGTATATCTATAATTTCCGGGACAATGGATATTAATTATTATCCAGTAGCTACCTACCTGAGTACTGATAAAATCTGTAGGTACCTAATCTTTATTTTTTCAAAGTTATCGACGTAATGATCAGATAAACATTGATTGATCTAATTGATTGATTAGATATCTTAAAAACAATGACAACAAAATTAGTTCTTTTCAAGTGGGGTTCACAAAATGGATAACATAGCACTAATTTGTGTGCTTATAAATTTTTTGATTGCTTCTGAGGCAAGAGGTAAGTTGACATACTTAGAATAATATTTAATTCTAGGCTCTACTTTGTTAGAATTATTACCTGTACCCACATTTGCTACATAAAGAAGGTACTTACCTAAATAATATTTTAGTACCTACTTACCTATAGTTTCGTTAAAATCAAAATCGGCCAAGTGCGAGTTGGACTCGTGCACGAAAGGTTCCGTACCATTAGGTACCTATAGAGCAGAAATAGTAAAAAAAATTAATAACCCGTATTAATTGGTTAATTGGTTAAGGTAAAAATTAGTAACCCTTAATAATTATTTACTTATTTAGTTTATTAAAATATAAAATATACAACTGAGTATTTTGTACCCATTTCAAGTGCCATGCCTGTTGCCATTATTGATATAGAGCAAAAAATAACAAAAAAATCACGTTTCTTGTATGACAGCCCCCCCTAAAATATTTAATTTATTTTGTTTTTAGTATTAATTGTTGTTGTAATAGATATACACAATCTGTGACAATTTCAGAATTCTAGCTACATCCGTTTTTGAGATACAGCCTGGAGACAGACAGACGGACAGACATCGAAGTCTTAGTAATATAATATGATCCCGTTTTTACCCTGGCCTTTGGGTACGGAACCCTAAATATGTTTCTTTTCAGTACTTACCCTTATAAATAATATAATTAATAATATTTTGAATGCGAAACTTTAGTTGACCCGATTTAGATAAAATTTGCTATAGAAATATTATAAGAGAGAAGAGAAATGACATAGGATAGTTTTGTTATGGAAAAATGCACGGTTCCCGCGGAATAAGCGAACGCGCAATGGAGTTGGAGCATCACGTGACCAGTAAATTTTTCAGTTACCGCTACCAGGATAGTAGGGGGTGGAAAAGCGCCGCCCGAGTATGGGAAATTCCACGCTTCTCTCCAGAACCTGACGGGCCACCATGTCTGTGGTAGCGCCATAGTTTCCAAAAATCATCTGGTCACAGCTGCACATTGCGTTGTCGGGTAAGTTAACATAGATGCTTACCGCCGTACTCGGAGACATTTAATTACGATTAACCTTCAATTTAATGAAGACTTTGACAGTAAATGTATGGGGATTATGTCAAAATTTTGAATTAATTACAATTAAGTAATTAATGTTTCACTCTGAGTGCGGGCTTGCATCTTCAACTTTTACCCGACTTGCCAATAGTCGGGTAAAAGTTGAAGATAAGCTATGCTTTCTTTACATTCAGTCAGGGCCGGATCTACCATATGGCTATTTGGGCTTAAGCCCAGGGCCCCATGAGTTCAAGGGCCTCCGCCGCCCACCTAAGTCAAGTCAAAAATAAACAATAATGCGAAAGAATTCATAATTTTATTAATTTTTGTTGGTGTCCCAGCTGAGATTCCTACGATCAAGGTTTATTATACAGTTTAGGTGTTGGTACTACGAACTGACAGTTAAAATGTTGTAGCCCTAAATAGTTTCAGACAGATGGCCTCGTAAGCTCACGGTCCGGCCCTGCATTCAGTCACTGCCGCTGCTCCTCGCGCTGCCGGACACTTCTGCGGCAGTAACGAAGCCAAGGAGTGCCTTAATCTACTCACTTGCCGCGTCGGGCAGCGGCAGCGGTACGACAAGGGGCAGCGCCCAGCGCAAGTGATTATTTTCATTCTCGCGCTACCCACTTCCCTGCCGGGCGCATTTTCACTGGTCTATAGGGCCCGCATGCGGGGTGCGGGAGATTTCTGAAACGCATGCCTCGACCAATCAAAATGCGCCATTAGTTGTCAATTGTCATAGACTCCACCCCGTATGCTGTATACCGCACGAGTTAACGACTAATGAAAATGCGCCCTTACAGAGCTGAGTATAAACGACGCATATGAGGCCGGATTTATATTTTTTATGAGTATAGGCCATTTTGATTTCGCCGCCCCTATGTACGAATCCTGCCGCCATCCTTGGACGCTGCTGCCCCCTCTAGGACGCCATAGGACGCCGCCCATAGGCCATGGCCATGGGTACTGCCTATACGTAAGCCCAGGTCTGATATATTATAAGGCCTGAGTCTGACAAAGTCAGTCCTGAGTTTTTGAATCAAAGCGAAAGTGCAAACTGCAAAAATTGCGAGGAACATTGAGTCCGAAACTAAAAGGGTTTGATGCGCTCTCGCGAACTCTACTTGCGAGTGAGACAGTCGGCGATCGTCTATGTATGAGCCTTCTGGATCTTGCACATTTATCCATGATGGAGAAATTCGCTTTATATAATAATTTATGTAATATTCTGTGTACTTACAGAAATCAAAACGAATATTATCGATCTAATTTCAGGGCAGATCCTCAGTACATAAAAGCAATTGTCGGAACTACAGATTTGGATGAAGGTGGATTACCACACAAAATTGACTACATACATATACACCCAAAGTACAACAGTACCCTGCGACTTAACGACATAGCTGTATTAAAAATTAAAGGAGACTTTGACCCAACCTACGTGGACCTATTAAAAATAACTGAAGACCAACCGAAAGAAGATGAGGATGTTCTACTTGTTGGCTTTGGAGCACAAACGGTAAGACTGCGTAAGTAAGTATTGTAATTTGTAATTGTACGTAAGCTCCAAGGTGTAGTGGTTTCTGATTTGGTTATTAACGGTTACGTTTTAACATAATAATAATAATATAATAATATCTATGGACGCTTCACACCACGTCAGTCTGGCCCCGTGGTAAGTACCTGAAGGACTTGCGTTACGGGTACCAGACAACGGAAATATATTTAATACTTTTTTATACATATATTTAAGATTTTTATTATAATATAATACACATATTTAATGCACACCCATGACCCAGGAACTTTGAAAACTTTTGTTCCGTCGGCGGGATTCGAATCCGTGACCCCCGGCTTGACCTACCGACAGCCCACCCACTGACCCACAGAGGTCGTCTCATGTTTTAATAAGTTTTGTTCTTGTTGTGTATAGTAAGTTTTGTACAATTTCCGAGTTTTGAAAATTTTGTTACCAATTTTGGTAAAACACAATCATGTAGGTGACCATGCAGATTGCAGAATCACGTGATTGTCTGATAAATGAGATGATAAATGCGTTGGTTGGGCATGGAAAAAGCCAAAAGGTCGCTGGGTCCGCGGAATTTGTCGGCAATCGAAGTAAAGAAAGAGAGGGTTCTTTTGAATTAAAAATGTATACTTTCTTATGAAGTCGATCAATTTTGAGTCGCTACTTTAGAAGTAGGTACTGCATCTACTCCCATCTTTTTAGTCCCATGATGCAGATCTATCTTAAACGGATTCTAATTGATTTCTGCCTTATTTTCCAGCCAAACGGTGAGTCAAGTCGTCGGATGCTCGCGCTGAATCTAACAGTGTTCTGCCAGGAGACCTGTCGATATGCCATGCGGTACACTCGGCATGTCTACGACACCATGTTCTGTACATTCACGAAAAAGGGCCAGGGAACTTGCCATGTAAGATTTCGTAATGATATAGGAAATAAGGAAAACAAAGGGAAAACAAAATAATTTTATTCAATGCTAGAAAAACTAATGATGCCACAGAAACATCAGCAACTAATACAACTGACTACCTATGGTTAAATACTAAACTTTTTGATCAGTTAGTCAACCATTTGAGAACATCCCCAATGGAGCACCCTTATCACACTCTTGGCTAATAGACTACCCGTAATATGAATGACTAAAGTTTTCATTTTTTAAACATCTCGCACCGCCCTGGGATCGGCATAGGCCCAGTGCTGATCCCAGGGCGGTGCGAGATTTATCAAGACGTCTCACGTTATTCTTGAGAAATGTTGTTAGAATATGATGGCTGATGCAAGGTTTTGACTCTGTATTTTTTCTCCAGGGTGACTCAGGCAGTCCACTGACGAGGAACGGTCAGCTCATCGGAATAGTGTCCTGGGGAATTCCCTGTGGGATCGGTTTTCCTGATGTCCATACAAGAATTGCGCCGTGTGCGAAATGGATAAATGGGATCATTGGAGAATCTACGAAAGACAAGTGTAGAGCTAAAGTGAAAGTCAAAGTGTAAGTGTGAAAATTCGATTTTTAATTAGTGATAATAATTATCGAGGTTTTGGCTTAAGTGAGTTCTTTAACAAATTTTAGTTTTTAAAGTAAGAAAGGTTAGCTCATTTAATCAAAAAATAATTTCACATTACTTAGTTACCAGCTACATTTAGCTCAGCTTACTCGTGACAGCTTATTAAATAATAGAATGAAAATATTTGTTCTCATTTTACTGCAGTCGCCAGAGGTTTTAACCTCCGAAAATTGTAATAGTGAATGGATTTTTGTTTTTGAGGTGTCATTTTCTTTTTTACACTATAACTTGCAAAGTTTACCAAAAATTTTTTTGTGCTTTTAATTTTTTAGTTACTTAATTAAAAATTAATATTTCACCATATAAAACCGGTCCCGAAAAATTTTTTTTTTCTTGTTCCTGTTATTTAATGACTCTTAACCGATTGCTTACGTTGAAGATTAACCAAATACACCATTTTTAAAAAAGAAAGTTTGCTTTGCTAAGCTAAATATAACTATAAGGTTTTTGCAAAGTTTTTAGAAATTAACGCTCGTCGTAACCAAGATAAAAGGGTTTGGGTAGATTTAAGGGTTGCAACGAAAAGTGTGTTAAACTTACTTGTTGTGCGTATTTAATTTTTAGAGAAATGATATCTTTTAAGTACTTAAAAACGTTTAAATATCTCCAAAAATGTGTAAAATAGACCGAAAATATTTTTCTATATTTGTTGAGAATTTATTTAAGTGAGAGCTAAAACATTAAATGCATCGATAAATTAAAGACTTTTGCCAGTCTTTGAAATATATTTAAGCTTCCTACTTAAAGCCAGAAAAAAAAATTGGGTGCTACAAATCTCACGTACATACTAAAGACGCATGCTGCGACCTATGTTTGGAAAATGCTTACCTGAATGCAAAAAATATCAGTTCTTAACCTAATTTGTATTTTTTTCCTTTGAGTATGTTTTAGCAAATATAATTAATGAAAAAAAAAAATTATTCTGTAAAAACCAAACCAAAAGAAATAAAATACAGATTTTCTTCGAAATATCCGTGAAAAGTTTGTGCTACATTTTCAGAAAATTTAATAAAGTAAGAGCTAAAAAGCTATACATATTAAGAAAAAGAAGGCTTTGCTAAGCCTAAAATATAATTTTAAACTTCCTATTTAAAACCAAAGAAAAATTGGAACGCCATTTATCTGGCGAGGCACACAACAAGCACATTTGGAGGTATGCTCATCTACATACAAAAATATTAATTTGAAATATAAATTATATATTTTTTCAACTTATTTTCTCTCTTTGGAATATAAGCAATGATACAAATCAAAAAAATAATGATATATTTTATTATTTTGTTATATATTTAAAAGAAAGAAATATGCAAATTTTCTTCAAAATTTTACAGTTTATGAGTTTACTTGAAGTGGAAGAGAATAATTTAAAAATCAAAAGCACAACTTTTCAATAGGTAAACTTTACTATTTATGTTATCAGCTACACATTCCTTTTTTTCTTTTCAATTTTCATCCACTATTGCAAAAATCGGAGGTTTGCACGATTTTTACGCTCTGGGAACTCCACTATTTCCAGAAACGTCAAAGTATCTGGGACCATCAAAAAGGATTCACAGTGGTACAAATAAAAGCGGAATGGTGGATGCGCAGGATATAATAAAGAATACCTCTTCATAAGGTGGGGTTTGGACATACTCATTACTCTCAAATTAATTAACATTAATAAAACGATATTCAGTTTTAACTACTTCGAGTATTTAGTTAACTTTGGTTTTATTTTCTTCAAGTTTTTCATGTTTATCTGAAACAAATATAAAATACAATTTTGTTTATGCGCATCAACTTCTATATCATCAACTATAGCTGCAATTAGAACTATATTATACACAACACAGGGCTATTAGCTTTAGATACCTTATATTCGTAATTCGCAGTCGATAGTTCCATCATCACAGCCATCACTGGTCTACCATGTGCACATTGAAAAGGTAACTTGCATTTCGAGAGTGCATTCAATAGATTTTCACACTCACTCTTTCGTAGTATATCTCCAAACTTTATAGCATATCTACAAGCCTGTACATACATTTTATGTAGTATGTAATATTTCAGTAAGTAGCATTATTAGCAGTAGTATAGATATCATTTACAATAAACCTTACCTCACTGAAAACAAGATCCATAACCGATTTCGGATACAGAAAAATATTTCCCTTAAGTGATTTAATAGCTTCCACTTCCTCAAATATTAAACTTTTTACTGCATTCATGATGACATCCGTCTATTAAGTATAATGATTACCATATAAGTTATTCATCATCTTTAATGGCTGAAAACAAATGCTGGCTTTCGTCTTACCTGTCTAAAATGCTTCCCAACAATAGCTTTTGGTATACCTCTGATAGAAACAACATCACCATCACAAGCCCAGTCTAATCCAAAACGAGTGAATTTTTCCTTGTAGTTGTGTAAATATGTTTTAATGTCTTTTGATAGTCTTAGTTGCAAAATATCTATTGATACACTATTCCATTCATTGCCATCAAAATAATCTGATAAATTACTTTCGAGTTGAATACGTTCGTCTACTGCATGCTGATCAAATAATACCAAAAATTCTGATTTTATATTAATTTTAGGATATCTTCCAGTTACTTTTGCTCCGATAAACTTATTATCCACTTGTCCAAGCACCTGAAAGGTGATGTAATTTCAAAGTAATTTAATCATCTTTACTAATATTATAAAGCGGAAGAGTTTGTTTGTTTGTTTGTTTGTTTGAACGCGCTAATCTCAGGAACTACTGGTCCGATTTGAAAAAATCTTTCTGTGTTAGATAGACCATTTATCGAGGAAGGCTATAGGCTATATTTTGTCACGCTAAGACTAAAAGGAGCGAAGAAAAAGAGGAAAATGTGGAAAAAAACGGGGGAAATTATTTGAAATTGCTTAATATCTTAAGAACTACTGCAGCAATTTTTATGTTATTTGGCACACATGAAGAATAGACCACGTTAAGGGACATAGGCCATTTTTCGCGGAAAAATGTACGGTTTCCGCGAAATTCCTAAATTACGCGGGCGAAGCCGCGCGGAACATCTATTATTCTTATAATTCTATCAATAATAAGGATGTAATATCACCTTTGCATCATTCAAAGAGCTATTATCAAAAATGGGATCATTACAAGAAGGTTTAATAACATGTCGAATCCCTTTAACATCCGAATTATGTAAAATTTGGACACCTGGCTCCAAAACTTCAGAAAACGTTTGCAAGTGCGAAGCAAAGTTATCGTAGATATTCTGCAATATTGTTACAATTTATGAAATTGCACCTAATAATAATAGTAAAGTATTAAATACTAACCAAAAATGAAGTTTACTGTGCTTACCGTGTTATAGTAACTGTATTGAAGCTCTCCAAAATGTGGGATTTTTCGATATTGAATTTCTGTGATCTGGGACATTCCTAGATATACAAGTATTTTTATTCAGATGTTATAAGCTAAATAGTATATTTATGTTTTCATGTCAACAATTAATTATTATTACGTACCTTTGGGAATAAAATTGTGTCGACTATTAATTTTGAATTCGTTAGTTTCAATAAGAAATTCATTATTTACATCTAATTCAAACAGGGACTTTTTATCAGTTGTAACCATAATATTATCTTGTTCAGATATCTTGCTCTCTTCATTAATGTTTACTGTTCCAGTTCCACCCTTGTTTTTTCCCGTACAATATAGAAGTGTTTCAACTCTGTTAATATTTTCTTCACAGCTAATGTTTTTATTGTCCTTGATAGAAATATTTTCATACCAATCCTCCCCGAAAACATTATCTCCTAGAGCATTATGCAATTCGACTTCGAAAATACTGAGTGGATTTGTAAGATTTAGTCTCGCTTTTGAACAAGACGGACTAGTTTCTTTTGTATTTGTATTCAAATCTGTTAAAATTGCTATATTCTCTAAGCTTAAACTATTGTTTTGTTTGTTAACAGGATTTCGAAGAATATAATCATCGTGTCTGGGGATAAAATCTTCTTTGCTCTTGATAAATATTTTTTCATTAAAATGATCCTCAAAAGCATAGTTGTCAAGAGGGCTATCTTGAAATGATGTTTCACAGACACCTATTGGGTTTATAGCTTTATGTTGATTCTCTACATAAGTTGTGCAGGTTCTATTTAAATTTATGTTATTTATTGATGTTGTATAGTCTAAATCGACACTTATGTTATCTTCGTTTACAGAATACTGAATAAGGGCGTCATTTTCATGTTGTGGAGTTACATCGTTATGGCTTTTCATTACCACATTTCCATAAAAGTCACCTCCAAAATCTCTGTTTACAAAAATACTGTTTCGGAGTGCAGTTTTATAACAAGGTAGTTTAGTGTTCATAAACGAGTCATCGCTTTCACTAAAAACCTCATCCATAGTAAGATTAGAGAAAATATCAGATTTATTATTATTATTAGTCTTTTGATACTGCCTTTTATTTACTTGACTATAACAATTCTTGCTTTCAGATATTTCTATAGTAAACGTTTTGTGAAAGCCGTATTTAGTAACTATTTCTGCATTTGATGCTCCACGTGCATCATAGTTATTAATTTTGGAGCTAAGTGTTTCATTAATAAATCTATGACCTCTATGACTTCTGTAACTAGTGTCTCCAAAAGATTCAAAATTACTTCCGACTTTATTCCTAAAATGACTTTCAAATGCTTCACTTGTATGTATTGATTGTCCTTTGTACATATTTTGTTGCAATAATTTGGCTACATTGGTCTTTTGTTTTTTAACTCCTTGTTTTTTCTTTTTAGTATCTTTTTTATTTTGCTCAGTGCCATGTAAAACTGTACGAAGTGTTTTCGACGTATGAAAATTGCTACATGACTTTTCGCTTATAAATCTCTTTCGTTTACGTGGGGGGGATTCTTTTGAATATTTAATAGTTTCGAAAATCATTTTCTGGTTACTATACTTCTTGACTGTATGAGTATTTTTTACAAAGTCTGAAAATAGATAAAGGTTAATCAAAGTAAAAATAATCAACTTATTAAATTAATATAAATTAAATTATTATTAGAATTTTTTATAGTAAACTAGCTATCCCGGCAAACGTTGCTTTGCCATAATATAAAGTATTTCGCCCATATTATTTTATTGAAGTGACTAAATAAGTATGTCGCCATGGCAACGTCGATCGCTATCTCGTCGCACAAACAATGGTCGCCGTCAGTCTCAGGTTGTAATAATTTACTATTATTTATTCAACAAATGCACTTATCAATATATAAAGTACCCAGTAGCCGATTCTCAGACCTACTGAAAATGCATATAAAATTTGCTAGAAATCAGTGAAGCCAGTTTGGAGGAGTTCGTGGACTAACATTGTGACACGAGAATTTTATATATAAGAAGATATACAAACTTTTTACTATTGTCTCCCTTTTATAGTCTTTTGCACTTGAGAAATTACATATTTCAGAATCATAAATTGTTTTAATTAGATCATGAGAAGTTTTTATAAATCCTTTCTTTTTCGTTACAACATCGTGATTTTTAAATCTGACATCTATTTGTGCATTCACTGTTTCTCTCGAAGCGTAGTCTTTGTTAGGAACCAAATACTCTTTTAGACCATCTAATAGCATATTGCATCTTTGAACAATAGTATCTGTAGGATTTTTAAATCTCTTACTCAATGATTCTTGTGACGGTCTCATGTTTTTTGATTTTATTTCTACGTTTTTAATATTAACTTGATTTTGTGTTTGGTAAATCTCATTATTAATTTCTTCTTTTTCTAAATGTTTTTCTTTATTACTTTTAATTGAAAGTTGTCGATTGTTAGTTAAATTGTTTTTACTTTGAGGTGGATTCTTCGTATAAAAATCATTAAATCTGGATTTGAACTGTTTGGAAACTATTTTTGATATTGACAACTTCTCTGATTTCTTGTTATCTTTCCTTGTAACATTCTTACCTAAGTTAAAATAGTAATTAAAATTTGACCAGCAATTAATCAACATGCTTAAACAATGACAAAGTTATAGAAAATAATATAATACACTTACCGATTATACCAGTTCTCAACCGCAGTCTTTTAGGTTTTTTTGCACCATAATCTAAAATTCTTTGCATAATTTGCCTAACCTGTTTTCGTGAATCTCCGTTAGTAACTTGACTTATTTTCTTACAAGCACTTTTACTTACTTCTTTAACTCTGAGATCACCTTTATAAAATTTTATCAACTTCTCTACAAGCTTATCAATTGTGTCCCAGTTTTTGAATTCAATAAATGTTTCTTCGTTTTTGTGGCTAATATCGTAGTCTTTATATGGACATTTTATGAAAATGAAGTAAAACGGAGTATTCTTATTTGTAGCTTTATCTGCATCTTCAAAGACCTGAATAAAATTAAAAACGGTTATTTACTTATCACTTTATAAAAAGTATCTCATCTGTAACTATAAGAATATTAAGATTATATTATAGCTACCCTACGTAAACTACAGTGAGTTTATGTCTATTGTGTAATCTATGCTTACTAAAATTATAAAGGCAAAAGTGTGTCTGTCACTTAATCTGTTACCTCTTCACGCCTCAACCATTTAACAGATTTTGCTGAAATTTGGTAGAGATACGTTGAGTCCCGGGAAAGGACATTGGATACTTTTAGTTCCGGAAAAACGAATATATCTATGTCTATCTATGGACGCTTCACACCACGTCAGTCTTGCCCCATGCTAAGTACCTGAAGGACTTGTGTTACAGGTACCAGACAACGGAAATGTATGTAATACTTTTATAGTATACATATATTTAAGATTTTTATTATATCATACACATATTTAACACACATCCAGACCCGGGAACATTGAAAACTTTTTGTTCCGTCGGCGGGATTCGAACTCGCGACCTTCGGCTTGAGCTGCCACACACTCAACCAATTGAGCCACAGAGGTCGTCAAATAATAAACAATAATGAGTAAACGAATTTTGGCGCAACGGAGTTGCTGTCGTTATCTAGTCATTAATGACAAACATAACCTTACTGAAAAAATATAATATTATGCTATTATGTAGTTAAAGAAACTCACATGCTTTCTTTTCGTCACCCTATTATAATTTCTATTTATAAGTCTCTTATCAATACTACTTTGCAGTTTACTGTTCCTAATGAATCGCCCATTTACATAAATAAAATGATAATTTTTGTCGCCTTCAACAGTTTTTTCCAAGAAACCGTGTATTTTGTATTCATTCTTTTCAACTTGCAACTCTTGAATGTCTTGTGATCTAATTTGATATAGAGTTTGTAACGTCTGAGTTATATCTCTATGTTTGTTGATTTGGAATAGAATTTCATTGATAGAGTCGTCTCTCAAGCTTATGGAAGTGTTGCAATGAGCTAAAGAAATTCGTTCTAAGAATGTCTTGATGCGACTCATTTCGTTGGTAACATTTATAGAGTCCTTCTGGATATGAAAGTTCCATAAAAACCCGGTAACGTCCACCTAAAATACAAATATACTGTAACACCTCCTAAAATAAACTTAAACAATTGCTTGTTGACACGAAAATATTGACAAGCAATTATTGTTTAAGGCTTTGTGAAAAATATAACCCTTTTTATAGTAGGTAGCTATTTACGACTTTTAATTTAATGAAGAGTTTGACAGTGTGATAAAATGTATGGAAATTTCAAATTACTGTCTAATTGCCGCTCGAGACGAACTTTTATTACCTAAATTAAATGCAAATTTTGACATAATTCTCATACATAATATCTGTCAAACTCTTTATTAAATTGAAAGTTCATCATAATTAAATGCCTCTGAGATATTTGTATAGATATTTATCTTAATTGAAAATGTTGAATCTTAAGAGTATTAATAACAGCTGTAGTAGTTAGTAGTACTACTGTTATTAATAAGTACTCTAAGTTTGAATCATTGAATTTTTTTGGGGGCTCAGGCCTTTGCCCTGCAGTGGGACAGCAAAAACTCTATGAGTGCTGCCATTACACTATAAACCTTCATAAATAGGTACACCCTTTTAAAACGATATGGTTTTAAGCCTTAGTATAAACTTACTGTGGTTCCTTTAGACGCCCTTGTAGATGTTTCGTTAAAATCTTGTTCCTTGCCTTCAATAAAAGTTTTAGTGTACGTACATTCTGCATTATCATGGTGTTTCGATGTTATCCTCACCTTTTGTGAAACCTCTACAATACTCGCTAGTGATAAACCTCGGTAGCCATAACATCTTGAATCCAAGGCACTTCTGAATTTGCTCGTGTAATATCTATGGCCTAAAAACTTAAAATCTTTGCCAGAAATGCCGGTTCCGTTGTCGATAACTTGGATGGAACCTTCTTGTATGAAAACTCTCACAGCTATAGAGGTGGATTTGGCATCAAACGCATTGTAAACCTTTAAAGAAAATGATATTATGAATTACCAAAAAAATGTTTAGTGGAAACTGATACTTACATAATAAATTAATACTATTAATGATGTTATAATTTTTTACCAATTCTTCTATAGCCTTCGTAAAACTTTTGATATCACTAATTGCGCTTATCTTTTTCTCTACATCCCTAGAAATTCGTTTTAGAGACATTTTTAAATTAATGCATTATTTCACATCCATAGTTCGTACGAATCTGTTAATTTACAAACAGAATATAGGGACAATCACTACGTTTGTTAATTTATAAAAAACAATTGAAGAGAACTGTCATTTGATTCATTTGATTGTTTAAAAAATATCCTCGGCAAAATGAGTTCGAATTTTCGAAACGTGTCGTAAAAAGTTTTTACTAAACGCAATTGCTTTTTTGCGTAGCTCTGTATTGTCGTAGTGGCCAGTAAGTTTACTTTAGTTTACATAAAAATTACCCTGTACAATTTAGAAGTTATACGCAAAAAAACGAAATGTTATATTTCGGAAAATTTTACTGCGATTAATTATTGTAACTTAATATTATGTTTGTTTGTTTCAGCAAATGACCAATGAGCATACACATATTATCCTAATAATTGTCCTTTTTTGCCATTCATAATTCTGAATATCACGATCACGAATTATTGCAGGATTTCCAAAACCTTAAAGCCAAGAGTGGTAGTAGGTACCATTATACTCTTAGTAATGGTTTATGTATTAGGTTTAAATAATCTCTGAAATGGAGACCAACGATGGGAAATCGGGGTGTAGGTCGAACTCCAACTAGGTGGGACGACGATCTCCGTTTCGTTGCGGGTCCATGTTGGATGCGAGTAGCAGGAGATTGGTCATCTTGGCGTTCATTGAGAGAGGCCTATGTCCAGCAGTGGACGAATATAGGCTGATAATATGATGATGATGATGAATCTCTGAAGATGAGATTAGGTAAATCACGTAAAGTATGCTGCCTTTGAAAGTTATATTAACTTTAATAACTATTTAATAATGTAATTATGCGAAATCTTGTACCTAGGTACATCTATGAAACTTATAATACGAATATAATTCACACAAAAACTGTACTTAATGAAATTGTGTACCTAATACGGTAAGTATGTAATATTATGTAAGTTTATCTCGATAAGGGGGCAACTTATAAAAAAAAAGTACGGTTTCATCGGGTTCCTTCTGTACGAAGTCGTGGTCGACATAATTTACGACAATTTCAGGGATAGTTAGCAGTGGTGTAATTTATCACATTAAATATTTATAACCGACTCAAATGGCCATCGATTGGTTATTCAGCCCTGAACTAGTACAGTTAGTACGGCGGGGCGAATAGTTTTATATTATCTTCATGATACACCGCATGTCCTCAAATGTAGACAAAAAATGTGAATAAATGAGTGAATATGAGTGTGAAACTGGAAGAGGAGATTAAGCTGTTTTGGGAATATGTGAAGCGGTAAGGGTAGTTACACACGTGTTCATATCGTTATCCTTAAGGAGAAAAACAACTACTATAATACGACTACTTATAATGATTATGTAATACATATTATTATATTTTAGTAGTATTTATATTAACCTTAGGTATGTCATTTTGTAGCTGCTTTATTTTGTAATAAGTAGAGACTTTTAAGCACGCTTTTCGTGGCTGTTTTTTTTAATTCCCTACTTTATGTCAAATACGAAAGTTTCTAAACACAGCGTCATTATACTTATAAAGATCTTATGTAGATCTTATACTGCGTGACTGGGGCGACATGTTCATACTCGAGGTCGTGATATTTGGTTATTATATTAAGGAGGCACTTCACATGGATTTTTGTATTTGCTATTGGCTGTTTGTTGCATTTGGCAAAATTATTGACGTATACACAAACAAGAAAATAAAGGCAAATACGGCATTCCACACATGGACGTCAAATACCAAACTTTTACTTGATTTTGTTTACTTGCCTATTTGACTCTTTTGATGTGCGTCAAAAACCGACAAAGGTACGGATACGTGTATTTGGTATTGGTCATATTTGTCAAATAGGCAAATAAGGCCAATATTTGCCTCCATTAGATGAAAAAAAATAACAAAAAAAAAAAAGAATATCAATGTTTCTTAAAGGTTTCTTAATCCACAATGTAGAGTCTACGTGCTTTAACACTCTACCGGCCGCATTTACACACATTTAATGATTACTTAAGTTGTTATTTAATAAAGCTTTTAACAGAAAATCTACGGACTCTATGTCAAAACAGTAAATTACTCTTTAGGCGCAGCGCAGACGACAGACTATCCGTGACGCACTTTTTGTCTGTGGAAATAGAACCTATCCCAGTATTTCCCAAACTTGTCGGGACCGCGACCCATCTACAAGAAAGTTTAAAGTTCGCGGCCCACCTTGTGTCATGAAGACAAAAAACAGCGGTATATTGCTGCCGCAGCATTTACCCGTTAATTCTGACGTTCACTGCTGGACTTGGGCCTTTTGTAAAGCTCGTCACCACACCCATTTCAATTAAGAAACGTACGTAAGTACGACAATCGTCCAATAGTTTCAGGGCCCACCCAAAATCTACCCGCGACCCACCAGTGGGTCGCGACCCACACTTTGGGAAATACTGACCTATCCAATTATATACGGACTTTTTGTGCGTCTTGTGCGTTACTGCATATAATTTGAAAGGTATAATGGCATATGTTTTATTTCCCACAGACTAAAAAGTGCGTCACGGATAGTCTGTCGTCTGCGCTGCGCCTTAATAGTCTTTAAGTAATCGTTAAAATATGTCTCTGACTCTCTGATCTGACTCGCACTCACCGTCGTACTCAGAGTTATACTTAATTATGATTAACCTTCAATTTAATGAAGAGTTTGACAGATAATGTATGGGGCTTACGTCAAAAATTTGAATTCATTCACGGCGGTGATTGCGGCCATTTGCCAATTCTACAACTTGTAGAGTTGAAAGTTTAGCAAGTGATCAGGTATGTAGATTTTACCTACCAATTTCTTCATGTATAGTACCATAGTGACAACTGTTTACGTAGCAACTATTTAGTAGTTTATGCAACTATGTCCAAACCACGAGACATAATATGAAATTTTATGACTCATGAGGTTTAAACCGAGGTTTACCTGTTCAACTATAGGTTTCCACTTTCCTGTAAAAAAGCGGGTGTATTTCATAGCGGATTGAATGACGAATAAAATAATTGTAATTTTTAATAAAGCTCTTTTCACGTTGGACCGTGGTGTATAGCCATGATTGCGACATGCACAATCGACACGTTATAGGCAATTATTGTAGACAACTAGTAATACTAGTAATTGACGCCCGCGACTCCATTGCGCCAAAATCCGTTAATCACGCAGTAAATGTGCATTATTCCGGGATCCAAAGTATTCGATGTTCTTAGTCGGAAATCAAAGCATCCTCATACCAAATTTTAGCAAAATCGGTTATGCGGTTTGCGCGTGAAGAGGTAACAGATATCTACACAAATACAGACACACAGACAGGCAGACACACTTTTCCATTTATAATATTAGTACACTGCCTCACTACCTATAACAGGTACGCCGAATTTGTCCATCATGGGCCAAGACAGTATTAGATGTCTCACAGGCCACAGCTGATTATTATAATTTATTATCTTATCTCGTCTCACCACTCAGACAATAGTGACTCAGAGGCAGAGTGCAGTTTCCCAGAACGTCGTAAAACTATTAGGTGACTTCATATTAACCGATATATGTAGAAGAGGTTTAGCTTATATTTTCGACCCATTGGCGTCGATTTGATAATTTAAATCTTCTCATATTCAAACATTTTGGTACCAAGTAAAAGATGTCGTTGCAACAACCTAATCTGCGCGCTAAAAGTTTGTTAGATAAACTGTAAAAATGTGACACTTAATAATATTATGTGAGCAGTGAGAGGTTTCATTATACGTGGGAGAGCCATGCTTCAGCACGAATGGGTCGGCTCGACCGGAGAAATACCACGTTCTCACAGAAAACCGGCGTGAAACAGCGCTTGCGCTGTGTTTCGCCTAGTGAGTTAGTTTACCGGAGGCCCAATCCCCTACCCTATTCCCTTCCCTACCCTCCCCTATTCCCTTCCCTTCCCATCCCTACCCTACCCTATTACCCTATTCCCTCTTAAAAGGCCGGCAACGCACCTGCAGCTCTTCTGATGCTGCGAGTGTCCATGGGCGACGGAAGTTGCTTTCCATCAGGTGACCCGTTTGCCCCCTTATTTCATAAAAAAAACCCATATTACATACGTACAGTTATTAGCAGGTTAGCAACGTAATCAAATCCATTAGAAAATTAGGTATACGTTGCAGCTTTTATGTAATTAGACGACATACTGAATAGAAGCTTAATTTGATTAAGTAGGTAACGAGCCCTGTTAAATTTTTTATTCTTTAACCATTTATCATAGTCTTCTTTAATAGGCTTTGTTAAGAATACCTTTAAAAACATTCTAATAAATAATTTAATCCCTTACATTACGTGTCGTTAAACACATTACATTAAAACTTTACAAGTACAAACTTCAAAAGTTTACACTGACTTCTCTCGTAGTTTGGACCTAATGTATTTTATATATTTTTATTTTCCAGCTACAGAAACAATTTTACCGAATAGTAACCTTTATTATCAAAGTTAAAGCACACAATAATTTCAAAGTGCTGTTTCGCATTTTATTATTTTTCGTGTAGTCACGAAAGTTAACGTTTGTTTCTCTCATTGTTTTCACCAAGGTTAGATTAGGCTTAGCGTAGATTAGATGACTATATTAAGGTATTAAAATTTTGGTAGTAAAAAAATATAAAATTAGATGTAGCCATAAAATTCGTTTATTGACCGGGAACTATATACTCGGAAAGAAAACTAGCCTATTCCTTTTCCTAGGATTCAAACTTCAAAGTGTCTTATATATAAAAATGGATTTTCAAATGTGTTAGTCGCGCTAAAACTCGAAAACGGCTGAACGGATTGGGCTGATTTTAGTCCTAAAATATTCGTAGAAGTCCAGGGAAGGTTTTAAAGTGACACGAAGTTCACCGGGACAGCTAGTTATCATACAAAATTATATACCTTCGAATTTCAATATATCAAAAGTACACGTATTCTCTAACTTAAAAAATTCTTTGGCAAAAGCTCTCTCGTTAAAGAGTCGCCACATACCAAAGGTTTGACTATTTTGTTATCTCCCTTAAAACTCAAGTTCATTGTTGCAAAACAATTCCTTTGATAAGTATTCCCTGGAAGTGTCCCTTTATGGTCACAAGTATAAATAACTAAACAACTAGTAACAGTGCATCAGTCGCCAATAGTGTCCTCAAGGAACAACAGGACCAAGGTAAGCCAACTTTATTATAAAGGACTTATTGTCTTCATAATTATTGTTCACGGTTCAAATCGAAATTGTAATTTTTAACTTCATAAATAGGTATGTAGTATTCTCAAGTAATTTGTATTCTGTGGGTGGGTATTCTTTGTTAAGTTTGAATCGAGTAAAAATTGATCAATAATGTTGAGTGAAACACTGTGTCTCATTTCAAACTTAACACGGATTTTTTTTTAGCTATAGATTTACCAAGCATATTATTTTAATCCTATGTAATATCTAAGCTTAACAACAGTCGATCATATTAACAGTAACTTTTTTCATTTTTAAAGATGTTTTTGTAGGCCAATGTACTGATGAAGATTATTTTTCAGATGATCCGAATCACTGTATTATGCCTTGTTGCCACATCCTTGGCTGCGGACCTGTCACATGTAGACAAGCAGTTTCAAGGAGATTCCTTAACCGAAGGAATCGTAACTCACGAGGTATTCAAGAAACAGAACGAACCAGAACACGATCACCCTGTATTCAGAGCTGAGGAGAAGAAAGAGGGAAGAGCTAGAATAGAACCTGTCAGACCTAGGACACCTTATGCCAAACATGACATGCTAGCTGATGAACCAATGCAGGCACTGCCTACTGAAGTTGATAAGATGGTAAGTGTATAAAATTTTTCTATCATTCATTTATTATACAAGGTGTAACAAAACTAATAGCTCATCTATCAAGCGCCCAAAATGGGCGTCTTACTCTAAAACTATTCAAAAGTTCTTCTTCTACTTTGCAGACCACCGATTTAGTATTTTGTTTCAAATATAAAACTATACGTGTATTTGCGACTAATAGCTTATTTATTAAAAATTCTAGCCTATTAAGGCTTGATGACTAATTTTTTTTCTTATTGGTAATTGAATGACCCTTAAAAAAATAGAAACATCGCTGAAAGAATGACTCTCATAGCTTAAAAATTCACCAAGATATGAACAATTCAAACATCTCATAAAATAGACCTGCCCGAAACGCTCCATACAAAGTGCTACGAAAGACTGACGTCAGTCTTTCGTAGTTTGTACGAATCGGGAGAGAAGTTTGTTCGATAGGTATATTAAATATTGCGTTTATGAAAGTGGTTTCATACCAAAAGTTGCTTTTAATTGCATAAAGTTATCGAATGGTATACAAATATTAAGAAATTTAATTGAAAAAAAATTTGACTTGATTATCCAACTTTGAAGGCGCCTAACAAAAAAAAATACAAATGCTATCGAGCTGAAATTTTGGTAACGCTTATTTTTTACCGTGCTTTCTTTATTTTATTAACAAAATTCGCTAATCTTTGACCTTGTCATCATCTCTCTTATATATATATATATATATATAGAGAGAGAGTAATAGGCTACTTGACCTATATTCAATTTCATTGAACAAATGCATATTTCTAGTAGAACTTGGCCTAGGAAACCGTATTTCACCCTTATCATCAAATAAAAGCTTATGATTGATAAATAAAGTCGATTTGAAAATATGATTTTATGAAAATGTGATTTGTACCCACGAAAACGCTTTTGCGGTACTTTCGATTTGGATGTGACGTCATCCTCATAGTAATTTAATATCTTTTATTTATCGCGCTCGTTATATGTAAGTTTATTTGTACATAAATAATAAGAATAAGCCTAGAAAGATTTGTGAAATATATTTTATTGAATAATTCACTTAAAACATCAGTTTTATATGTTATCTCCATTTATTGTAGACGGGAAATGAAATGGCCAAAACTTTTTTCCAAAAGTTTTCAACATTACAAATGATTTCTAATTTATTATTTGATTCTTTTATAATTTTTGGGCACTTTTAGACTCGTACATTTAGCACATAAAAAATGTTCAATAAAGAGAGTTTAAAATACAAAGCGTATGACGTCACACTATGGCGGACAGTGTTTTCGGCGCCATTTAAGAGGCGTATTTTTCAATAAACATTTTTATGGGTTTCTACTGTGTAAAATATTAAAATATTAGATTTTTTTGTGAAAATGAATGATAATGAAGCGATTAACATGAAGAAAAAAAGTAGGTCAAGTAGCCTATTGGAAAGTGAAAAATTTCCGAAAATAGTTTGACAGTTCCTAAAAGATGAAAGGCTAAGTGATAATACTTTAGGATATGTCACATACACCTTATACATGGTGTAACAAAAGTAAGTGATAATACTAATACTTTAGGGTGTATGTGTTCCACATATAGAATTCACTCTGAATCACAGAATACATAACAGTACCTTACGGTATCTGAATGTAGCAGCGCTGAACGAGCAAAAATTTTTTGTGCTTTGTATGGGCAAGCCGCGTCATGATTTTTTCCATATAGAGGTGAAAAAAAAGTTTCTCTTTCAGCGCTGCTACTTTCAGTGATTTTATGTATATAGAGGAAACACACCCTAAAGTAGTGGTAATCACTTGGTTTTGTTATAACTTTGTAAAAGTTTCACTCATAATGCGAGATACAGTTCGGGTCAATCAGATATAACAGCCTTATAAAAACTGCTGAAATAAAAGAGATGAGGGCCTAAAATTTTATAAGAAATGCACTTGCTCTGATTTATCGGGCCTGCATTAATCCTAAGCCTTACCTAAGTCATACGCAGAAGGGGCTTAAAAGTTGATGTCATCTATGTTTTTTCCGTCTATTAAATACTTGATTAAAATTGTTTATTCTCCACAGGATGCCCAACAGGCTAATTATGGATACTCTCATCCAGTGGAGGTCGCCTTCCCAGATATTCCGTATGCTCCAAGCTACGGATATGGACCCAGTTACGCTTCTTCTAGCAGGTAATTTATAATTTTTTTGAAAGACCTTTAAGCCTTTTTGACTGACTTCCAAAAAGGAGGAGGTAATACGTTCGGCTGTATGTATCTTTTTTTTTTTTTTGTATGTTCCTCGATTACTCAGCCGTTTGTGATCCGATTTTCAAAATTCTTTTTGTATTGTATAGGGTTTAATTCGAATTTGGTACCATGTTCACAAAAGTGGTGATCTGATGATGGGATCCTTGAGGAATCGAGGGGACTCCTTGAAATTTGTATGGAAACATATAGTGATTTCAATTTTTTCTGAAGCATTCGAGGTAGATGCTACCAAAAAGTAAGACTTCGCACCAGGTTATACCCTGGATCCGAAGGTACCGAACAGAACTTTTGAATGCTTATAGGTACAGGTTCGGGGATTTCGGCGTTGTTTAATCAACTGAAAGCATAAGCCAACACATCAATTTGATTAATCGTCATCATCACAACTATAATTATACCATGGTCATCACACTATGACCCAATTATTGGTACTTTTCGTGATATTTTGCATTGAAGCAGATGTTTTTGACGATGATTTCACTGTTTGAGGACCGATTTTCGAAATTTTCGTGTTGTTGTATAGAATATAAACATAATTTTGTATAACAATTACGAAAGTGGTGAGCTGATGATGGGATCCATGAGCAATCAAGGGAAATCCTTGAAATTTATCAAAACGCTCATAGTGGTTAAAAGAGAAATTTCATACAAAGGTGTCTCTTGGTCCATAGGCACTGAACAGAACTCCTGAACCTTTAAAGATAAAAGTTTGGAAATTGCAGCATCGCTTAGATAACTGCAAGCATTTGCCACAATTTTGCTTACAGTAACATAATGTACTGAATAGTTTACGTTCGTATTGGTTATTTACGCATAAAGCCTTATTTTGTAGACAACACTAAAAAGAGTGAAATTATTATTTTTAACAAAAAATGAAAACCAACTTCCAATGTAAAAACAAACGTAATATGAACTAAAAAGTATTAAATAACTCTTACTCTTTAATAGTGCCTTTTTCAGAACTTGTCTAAATCTCAACTATTTCTGTACATACTACAGTCTTCATTACTTTGAAGTCGGTACCAGTCCCAAAAGTTTCAGATATTACTGAACTCACGATTAAATTAGCTGGTGCCGACTTCAAAATATTGAAGACTGTAGTATGTACAGAAATAGTTGAGATTTAGACAAATTCTGAAAAAGGCACTATTAAAGAGTAGGAGTTATTTAATACTTTTTAGTTCATACGTTTGTTTTTACATTGGAAGTCGGTTTTCATTTTTTGTTAAAAATAATAATATCTTAAGCTGCTGTATTTAAAAAAGGGTTACTTTTTATTTTTTAATAAGCTGCACTACATGTTCCTTGACACATTCACTTTTTTATATTATTAAGTGTGATTGATATTTCTAACAAAATTAAAAGGTTAGGAATAATTTCTTTATGATTTTTCAGCTATGACGTGTACGCCAACAGTCCAAGTGATTACTTTTTAGAACCAGATACATCTGCTTTTGGACTTCTCTGGAATCAGGTGCCAGATGCGAGGGTATGTACCTAGTTATGTACTATGTTTGTTATAAATTATTTTGCTATTATACGAAAATACTATACTATGTTTGCGTCAAAGTAGCAAATACTACCAAAATTGTATAACGACACTAATCGTCGTAACCATATTTACTAGGTCCACTCAAAACCTGTGTTGCACAACAGTCAGTCACTGCTTTAATACCACTGCTAATTCTTTACAAAATTGTTATTGATGAATTATATATATTCTTTTCTAGACCATGGTCAACTACGCCGGAAGAACCATAGGATGGATTCTAAACAGTTTTGTCGTCATCATCTTTGGCGCCTTCCTGACCATCGGGTTCTGTACCTACACGGACCTCTGCAGTATCAAATTCAACGGCATCGGGCCAATCCATGAAGAAATGAGATCCTTAATGTCCCCAGAGAAGCTGGAGAAGATAGGCCATGCTGCTGAATTTGTGAAGAGCGCTATCGACAAATATCAAAAGATCCAAAAGGTAGATTCACATAATAATAGACTACGACGTGCCATAAGGAAGAACTAAGTTAGTAAATCCGATTTATATAACGATAGTAAATTTATTTTAGTGAATAAGCCATGCAGTCTTTTGGATCATTTTGATGAACAAGAAGAATCATTTTAAGTCAATATAGCTAAGAATTTCGATTGGTTAAAATAATATTAATGATAGAGTTATAAATGCGAAATAGAAATAAAGAAATGAAGCAGATCATTGTAGTGATTATAATTATTCCCCAAACATAATATTGCATAAGAATATTCACATATGTTTAAATTGCTTACGGATGTAAACACACTATTTAATTTTTTTTTACATCGAGAAATTGTCAACAACATGTGCAAATTATGATCATTTTGTTTGTGTAAAATCACGACCGTAACAAAATACAAGTTAACAATGTGATATTATTATAGTGCGAACTGAAAATATTAAAAACTCATTTATTTTCAGTCATTGTGAGTTTGTTAGTATTTTTCTTACTATTCCTTAAAGTATTATTATAATATAATCAATAATAATTATTATTTAGACTTTGAATAGAGTATAAAGTAATCCATTACAGAATATTTGAAATCAAATTAAATCCCTTAGTACGTTTTGTTAAAAACTATTTTGCTGTTTTACTCTATTATAATACATATACTCAATATTAGGTACTGTATTGTACAAAATTTACAGTACACTAGCTGTTGCCCGCAACTTCGTCCGCGTGAATGTTTGTTATTGTAATCGAGATTTAGAAAATTGAACACCCATCTACGACTATTTTATTTGGATCTATATTAATTACACACGAATTTTTGTATTTACATCAAAGACCCAGGAAACTTGAGCCACAGATACTTATCGTTTTAAAAAAACCTTTCTTCGAAGACCGCTTGGCGTTCACAGGGAATGGGGCTGGGGGCCACAGGACAGGGGAAAGGAACATGTGACGGAGATAGAGGATACACTACAGAAGACGGGATTTAATGTAGGCATCTATCCCTCTTTAACCTACCTCTTACTCTCAGATTCCTAATCTACAATTAAACCAGAATAAAATAACGCAATTGTAATTCCTCTTTCTATTGAAAGCGGAGACAGCAAGAAGTTGCAGTGACCGAATGTCAAATAACTTAGGGGAAGCACCACGAAAATAAACTATAATAATAATAATTGTGACTACTTAGCTATAGCTAAATTAATATTGGAATTTGTTGTGTTAGAAAATTGCCAATAATAATTGTGACAAAAACGCTTGAAGGCACGGAAGTTCCTATAGCGCTGTCCACGATATCACCGTAGTATCCGACATCAGATTTACACTGTAGGTTGTCTAATGTCTAGCATTGTATTTCTTTCGTCTTGGCAGAAAAAAACTCTTCCAGAGAACATGATGAGTGGTTTATTGAAACATACTGCCTTCGGTCGAGCACATAATATTCTACGTATGTGCTCGGATAAGTGCGAGTCGGACTCGCGCACGAAGGGTTCCGTACCGTTATAGTGCAAAAATAGGCCAAAGATTATGTTTTTTGTATGGCCCCCAATAAAATTGAATTTTATTTAAATATTGTTATTATTATTTATTATTAAAGTAAGTACACATAATATATCTAAGGCCTTTGTGAAAATTTCAAGTGCCTACCTGTTGCCATTATATTATTGATATGGAGCAAAAAAGGCCAAAAAATCACGTTTGTTGTATGGTAACCCACCCTTAAATATTAATATTATTTTGTTTTTAGTGTTTGTTGTTATATCGGCAACAGCTGATATACACAATAATTTGTGAAAATTTTCAGAAGTCTAGCTGTAGCGGTTCTTGAGATACAGCCTGGTGACATACAGACATACAGACAGACGGACAGACAACGAAGTCTTAGTAATAGGGTCCCGTTTTTAACCTTTGGGTACGGAACCCTGAAAAAATCAATAAACGCATCATATTGTGGTTATGGATGGTGTAATGATGGCGGTGATGATGATGATTAATATAATTGACATAGTGGCATGCGCTTCCAGTATTTTAAACAACGCTGAACCCCCTACATAATATATTATCTTCTTATAAGGAATCAGGAGTTCCGTTCAGCAATGGAACCTTCGGAAGCCCTATACCCTGGGATATGTCCTGATATGTCCGGATATGTCCTGGGATATGTGCAAATATTACTTTTTGGTGGCATGTTATGTTAATTTTACTCAAAAGAAGTGAAAATTACTGTAATTTTTTTGTTGTAAAGGAGTTCCGTCGATACCTCCTGATTCCGAAATCATAATCAGGTCACCGTTTTTGTAAACATGGTATCAAAATCGGGTTAACAATCTATACAACAAAAAAATAATTTTGAAAATCTGACCACAAACAGTAAAGTTAACATCAACTCCTCTTTTTTTGGGAGTCGGTTAAAAAAAGTGTCCTATATGTTGACCAGGGATATAAGGTATCACCATGCCAAATTTCATTGAAATCGGTCCAGCGGATTCAGAGATTAGCGTGTACAAACAGACAAACAGACAAACAGACAGAGAAACAAAAATTTCAAAAACAGTTAAAATGTGTTCTACTACTCTTCTAACATGCCTCTGACTCGTTTTTTCAAGTTTATTTTCAATGTACAAAAATTTTACCTCTACGATTTTATTATAAGTATATAAGTATAGATAATGTCTCGTAATTTTTCTGTCTATTTGTAGACAATCAACCTTTTACACAAACCATTACCTGCGCGCAAAAGAGATCATTTCATAATTATTACTGAATGGGCATTACTTCTGATTGATGTTATTAAGCCAGTATTTCCCAAAGTGTGGGTCGTGACTCACAGGTGGGTCGCGGGTAGATTTTGGGTGGGCCCTGACCTGAAACTATAGGATGAATGTCGTACTTACGTACGTTTCATAATTGAAATGGGTGTGGTGACGAGCTTTAGAAAAGGCCCAAGTCCAGCCGTGAACGTCAGTAGGCTGACGATGATGATATTATGGTGGTGAACTACGATGAGAATTAACGGGTAAATGCTGCGGCAGCAATACACCGCTGCTTTTTTGTCTTCATGACACATTAAGGTGGGCCGCGAACTTTAAACTTTCTTGTAGATGGGTCGCGATCCCGACAAGTTTGGGAAACACTGTATTAAGCCATTAATGTCCGACTTTGATAAAGTCATCAATGTTTTCCGCTACACCTTATTTATTTACATTCTAAGCAATAAAAAGTAATTGGTTACGTATAGACACAATCAATAGTCAATTAATTTTCATATCTTTTATAAGGGTACTGGGTAATAGGAGCATTTTTTGGCATTTCATCCAGGGTCAAAAGTAAATTGATTTTTTTTTGTATTTAATGCTAGGTATTTGCTGACGACAATCATGTTATTTAAATGTAAGTATGTAACAGTATCTGATAATAAAACAAAACAACAATACAAGATATCATGACATTCACCTACAATTACATCAGGTAACTACTCAAGTGTTTAGACAAAAAACAAAACTATACAAAAGACTACGATAACATTAAGATATCCAACAGAGGCTCCTAGAAAACCACCGCTTTTCTATGAAGACACAATTATTAGTTTTAGATCAGTATAAGGGGCCAATATTTTTGTGATTGAATTTATGGTGTCAATTTTATAAACATGGCTACGCACTTAGGTATAATATAAACTTGTTGTTTTTTGTTTTTCGTATAAATGAGGGAGAATGCCTGATGTGTGATCACTGATCACTTAAAAAAACGCTGGTAAAATTAAAATATTTAATTATTCAGGGATCCATATGTGATATCCACATGTTCTCAATCAGCAAAAGTATGACGTAAAATAGCTATTTTTAATTGCTCACTCACAAATGGGTATAAAATGTGTCATGCTATGTACACTACACAGTTTTATATCGCTTGTTAGCCCTTGTTTCACATCGTTTGCCTTCATAGGGCTGACAACCGTTTAAAAGTTTTTAATTTACTTTCAGCATATTTTAGCATGTTTATTTGACCTATTTTTTTTGCATCTGTTTTTTATACATTTAATCCTTCGATCGCAGATTCTTGGAAATCTATTGTTATTATATTGTTATCGCGATCACCGGTGCTCTTATGGGGCTTGATAGGTTAATGGTTTCATTTACGTCTTGTGTCTTAAATTCATTAATTAACTTGTGAGCGTAGATAGATGGATAAATAGGTGCAGCGGCGTAGCTACTAAGGGGCTAGGCGGGGAAGTGCCCCGGGGCCCTCAAGCTCAGGGGGCCCTCAAATCCTTACCAAAAAACCTCGATCGAACTGAACTTTTGGAATTTTAAACTAAGTTTTATTGCAGTTATTGATTATTGATATAGGGTCAAAACGATATCTGCAATAAAACTTCGTTATTTTGATAATATTATTGATAATATCATTATCAGAAATAGTTCTAAAGAGTCCTAATAAAGATGTAGTGAAGCAAAAAGTAAACTAAATGTCGTGTTTCTTTGCGAATTCATGCACAGTGTATTGAAATGCATCCAAAACTTTACAAAAATTAGACATCAATTTGGGCGAGGCAAGTAAAGTTTTAGCAGAGACCAAAGCAAAGTTGCAAAATAGAAAATATGATTTTGAGTTATTCAAATGCAAGGCCAGTGAAACTATAAAAAAATATGGTATTGATACCCATTTTCAAGAAAAAATGCAAAGAAAAGTAAAAAAAAAAAACATTTTGATGAATTAGCTGCTGATCATCGATTTCCAAACCGAGAAAAATATTTAAAATTGAGATTTTCAATTTAATCTGGACACAGTAACATCTCAATTTTTAAAGCATATTTTGTATATTTCATATTTTTATTAAATAAAACAATCAGTTTACATAGCAGTGGGGCCCCATTTTTCAATTTGCCCCAGGGCCCTTGGTTGCATAGCTACGCCACTGAATAGGTGTTTTTAATTGTTTCTTGTAAACATATTACTGCACGGTTTTGTATTCTAATTTGGCTGCAGCTATTGTAATACTTAAGGTTCATAATCCTAAAAGTGTAGCTTATGCTTGAAAAGAAGTGTCACTTATGCTTGAAAAGAAAGTGAGTTTATTATAGTCTGGGGCACTGTACTTAAATACTTGCATACTTATATGATGTTCTTGACTGGAGATAACCTTGCACCAGTGATGTCACTATCAGTATTTTTGTCCTTATGACTCAACTCGCAGACTTGGACGCCACTTTACTTGATTAAAATTCACCAGGCAGTACCAAGTTTAGTAAATATTTATTAAATTTTAGTAAAATAATTGTAATATCTAAGTCAAAATAAAATAGTGGATTTCTATAGGAATACCTTTGACGAATTCGATGAAAATAAATTAAAAAAACGATATATGTATTGTGTTCGTCCCTATTTTCATTTTAATTGGTAGCTTGTATAGTTTTTATTACAGGTTTTGATTGACGATATATTAAACATTACAAAAGTGTAGCTATTCAGCCTGAAAACCTACCTCAAGAATTATTGAGAAGGTTGAAACTGCGGTGAAGTTGAAATTCAAGGTCACATGACAATTATACAGAACCCTCGCAAGTAATTGTTTGACGAACGACTATAGTTAATTTTATACGATGTGTCATTGTCGCCTTATCTTATAAAGGGGAATGGGGGCACTTGTTTTGACTCGGCTATTTACACCAGTTGCAATTTCGCTTTGTGCGTACATGGTCCTCTTGATTCTACTAAATTACTCGCGCGAACAAGTCATATGAGCATACAAGATGGGTAACACGAAGAGCAGGAAAATGAAAATAACGCAGAGTGAACCAGAAAAACCTGAGGAGGTCAAAGAAAGGATAAATTCTATTAAAACTGACGATACACAGAAACTGGGACACATAGAGGAGCAGACGGAAGAGAAGTATAATGATAACGCGAGCAGTGCATCGACGGTGGAAGTTTTAGACGATAAGTAAAAGTGAAGTGCTGTGAAGGACTGTGCCAATCAACGTAATCTCCAAATCGATAGGTTTAAATGTAAAATAAATATTTTGTTATGTGCATTTTGTTTTTATTTTGAATTTTGTTAAGTTATATACACAGCGTAAGTAATTAAAAAATCCTGTGTAACTTACTTCAATGATATTTTTCAACACAGTTTTTATGTTTAGGTATTTTAGTTATTTACCAAAACGTCGTATTTATTCATTCAGTGCTAGTACTTTTTGGCTTAAGATTTTAATTTCTCAATCTTTATTAATCCTTTTCAAGAAAATATATTTTGTTATAATATCAGTATAGCTTTAATATTGCTGATTCTTCTCTTTAATGAGTAAATTTATTTTCATGATGCTACATTGTCATAGAACCCATAACAAACTTTATTGGGCTTATGATTTACGTTATCCGCCTTAATGAAGAAGATAACAGTAATCTGTTGTGTACCTAACTATTTGCTATGACTGGCACCTGAGTCCTGACTCATACAAACACTGCGTTGTATAACTAAAATAACCTTTCTTTGACCGAATAATCAGGCTCTGTTATTATCGTGTCTACTAGAAAATGTTTATCAGAAAGAAAATGTAAATCAGAAGTCGTTTAAAAATATGTTTTTTTGCAAAGCGGCCACTTCTTTTTTTAGTGCCTACGTTATAATGAATCAATTTCTATGAAAATTAATATGAATAATGTATGTTTAGATTCGTCATTGTTTGTATGAAGTATTTTATATGATGCACACATCAGGGTTGTTTTTCCGCTGATTGGAACTATGTTGACGACACACGGAGCACTCTCATAGAGGAAAATAGCTATATTATGCGGATTTTACTTACTATCTATAACTGTACAAGTGTCTTTATGTTGTTGATATTGAGCGATTGGGGTCTTCCAATCGCTAACAAATCTGTCTTAACAAAAACCGGCGTGTCGGACCACGCGCAATATATAGGGTTCCATAGTATCGCTAGTTTTTTAATGGTCAATGAATGTACATTTATAACGAGGTACACTATAGTATAATAACTAACAATATCATCTCAGTTACATTCAAAGGAATCAAGAACGAAAAGTTCCTTTATACTTCTCCAAATTTTCATTTTTTTTAGTTGATCGACTATTACTATTACTCGATAACTAGTAGTCTTCTTAGCCGTAATAGTTTTACTTTTAAATTCAGCATATTTCCTA